>PVNU02002126.1:1200000-1800000 GCA_003013855.2 Liriodendron chinense
TAATCGGCCTAATCCTTATCAAGATGAAGATTATGACGTGCAGATTAACAATGAGAGACCTCAGCAAGATCAATCTTTGAGGACTCTGTCCCCTTCCACAAGGGGAGGTTCAAGGCCAGTATATTGAATCTTTCTGATACTCGCCGAATGTACCTTCTACTTCTTTGCACTAGCAGTATTATTCACCCGTGGGAGTTTGGGCTATAGGCGAATCATCCGGTACGCCTTCTTCTCCTAGGGAGGGGGGGTGATTAGGACCTTTAAAATTCATGTCTTAATTAAAACTAATTAGCAATTAAACTAAATTAAAGTAATTAACACTTAGGCTTGCTGGCTAAGTGGGTCTAATCACATAGACTATAAATAATTAAACAATTAATCAACTAGTCTATTAGTAAAACTACATCCTGTGTGTGAATTTTCCTATCAAGTGCTTAGTATACATTTCATTCAAGAATTCATATAATCATAATTCAACTAACAATGTGCTTAAATACAATCACAAACGCAAGCATGTATAGTGGTTCAGTTTTTCTACTCCACTCTCGGTATTCACACTCTTCCCTCGAGTGCATCGGATTTCACTATAGGTGTTTCAATGGTTCCACCAAACCTATGAGTTTTAACTAGGTTCCTCCTAACCTTTACAATCTTACATAAGGACCGACTCCATCGGAGACTAAGTTTATTTTCTATCGGCTAACCAACAACCACTTGCGGTCATAATCCAAGGTCACATGTTTACTCCCATTATAGGCTTCCCTTGGAGACCAACACGTATACACCCGTGTCTAATGGCTCCCCTTGGAGACTTTGAATTTAGGTTCTATACAAGAGCCAAGGTCCTATACAAGAACTTATTTCGAGTTTGGTTCATAAACTCTACATTCAATCTTTCACAAGGAAAGAGTGTAACTTGGACTCTTACACTTAACAACTTACTTGTCGGATTGAGCCCATTTTTTATGCGCCTTGCTTGAGATGCTTTTTTTTTCTGTTAGTCATGTAACGCACCCACCATGTTAGCTGGGCAACACACCCACTTTGGTTAGTCACACGATGCACCCACCCACTAGTGGGGTTAGTGTGTCTCCTTAGCACTCGAACATAAGACCTGCTGTTGAAATGCCTAGGAATTGCTCCCCTGAACTTTGATGTCGATCTGCTTCGAATTCAACAACTGGCTTGGCTTGGCTTGCATATGATGCTCCGATGAGGTGACCTGTTGAACCTCCAATTTATACATTGCATTGCCCATTTCACGACAACGTTGCATGATTTTCATGGTTTAAAGGCCCACCTAACATATGTTTTTGTGATTATAGGGATGAGAGTGGATTTCATCAAATTGGAGCCAAAAGAATGTATTTGAAGCTATTGCATGAAGTCTTAGGATGGACCAAAGAAAGAAGAAGAAAGAGAGAGAAAAGAGGATGAAGAAAAGAAGAAAAAGCTGAAGAACAACAAGGTTGACCGGTCGTCCGACCGGTCAGACACATCAGAAAGGAGCCGACCGGTCAAGACCGGTCGGCCATGAAGGCAGAAGACATTGAGGAAGGGCCGACCGGTCATGACCGGTCGGCTATAGGCTCTGGACGAGGAGGAAACAAAGCCCGACCGGTCACGACCGGTCAGGCATGCACGCTGGACGCGGATAGATCTGTCCGACCGGTCATGACCGGTCGGATGCACTCGCTGGATGGTTTAAAAAGTTAGTCCGACCGGTCACGACCGGTCGGCCCTGCGTAAGAAGACTCCTTTCTAAATTGGGACTCCGAAAATTGCTGCGCAATGCGAAGGCTTTCGCAGAATCCGACGCAAGGGGGGCTTGTTGCTATAAAAGGCCACCTAGGGGCTCTTCCTAAGGTATCGGAGAAGAGAAGGAACGTGAGTTTGGAGGCTGAAGGCGACTGTGGAGCGTCTGCAACATCTATCTTCGGGTTTTTCTAGTTTTATGCTTTATTTTTGAGTTTTTAGTTGTAGCATGACTATGCTCGGCTAAAACCTCTCAGCTAAGGCTGAGAGGTGAAGCTTGTAGCCAGTTCTATGTTAATTTCAGTTTGATTCAAGTATTTTTAATTCAAAGTTGGATTTTTCTTATGTTTCAGTCCAATAAGTGGTAGTTTGAGATGTCTTATCTGAGTTCATGTGCTCCGGACATGAATTCCTTTTAATTCTCTGAGATTATCACAGGTTGCTTGTTTAGATTCGAATTATAGTAATCCTTGAGCAGGCCATAGTCCATAGGCATGGCTGTTACTCCGCAGGTTATAAATTTGAATTCTACGTTGATTGAATGGACTTGAACTTGGAAGTTCAACTTGAATTGGATGAATGTGTGTGAATGCTTTATTTTCCAACTAGATCAGAGATAGGACTTCAAATCTAGTTGTGTTCTCTACTTGGATTGACTGAATTGACATAGGATTGCTACAAGTGGATCCTTGAAAGCCTTAGTGCATTATATCTCTGATTTTTCATTAAGTTACTGCTTTAATTAAACATCCCATTGAATTTGAATTTACTCTATTAAACTGAGTTGCTGGAGTAATTAGGAAGCTGTTACTTTTTCCCTGTGGATCGACCTCGGTCTCACCGAGATTTATTACTACATCGCAGCCTTACACTTGAGGCGAGCGAACAAGTTTTTGGCGCCGCTGCCGGGGAAATTAGATAATAGTTTTCAAATAGTTTCAGTGGCTGTAGAAGTAGAAGTAGATAGGTTTTTCTGATTTTTCTTAGAACTAACATAGTTTTCTGTTTTGAAGGAATTCTTCTTTCAGTTCAAGCGCATCAGGTGATACTTTTCTAACTTAGCTTTTTCAGAATTTTTAGTTCAGATTTTAGTTTTCTAGAATAGGATTAGTTTCAGTTCCTAGTTGAGTGGTTTATGTCCCGTTGGGAACGTAATCATTCAAATCGTCTTCAATCTGAAGGTGGTTTAGTTGGACCACTGTCAGTCCATAGACAAGTCCGAAATTATCAAGAGCATCGTGAAAGTTTGGGGAGTATGGATCAAACACCCTCAAGGAATCCTCCCCCCCCCCTACTCCAACCACAAACGCAAATCAGGAAGGAGTAGGAGAGAATGAGGTACATAATGTTCCTCCAATGAGATCACTACGGGATTACCTACAACCTGCTCGTACAATTACACCTTCTTGCATAGTTCTACCAGCTAACGGTGGGACCCTTGACATAAAACCGGGAGTAATCCAACTTTTACCTAAATTCCATGGGTTAGACTCTGACCGCCCATACTTACACTTGCAAGAATTCGAAGAAGTGTTGGCCACCTTGCATTATCCCAATGTTTCTGGGGATACAATCAGACTTAAACTTTTTCCCTTCACCTTGAAAGAAAGAGCCAAAGATTGGCTTCACTCTCTTAGACCATATTCGATTGGGTCATGGGTTGAGATGAACCGGGAATTCTTGAAAAAGTTCTTCCCAGCTCATAAAACAAACATTCTTCGAAGGGCCATCATGAATTTCTCAGCTAAAGAGGGTGAATCATTCTTTCAATGTTGGGAAAGATTTAAGGAACTCCTGCTTGCTTGCCCACATCATGGCTATGAGAGTTGGCGAATTATAAATTTTTTCAATGATGGATTGAGTTCTAATATGCGCCAATTTGTGGAAATGATGTGCAATGGCGAGTTTATGAGTAAAAATCCAGATGATGCTTGGAGTTACTTGGACATGTTGGCAGAAAACGCCCAATCTTGGGACACTTCGGATAAACCCAAGAACCCCAAGCCTACTCAAGAGAAAGGAGGGATATATGTCTTTAAAGAGGAAGACGACGTAAATGCAAGGATAGCCAACCTCACAAGGAAGGTTGAGGCCATGGAACTTAGCAAAAATGGAGTTTCCAAGTCCAAGGAAGCTGTTGAAACCACATGTGGGATTTGTCTCACCGACTTACACGCTACGCAAGATTGTCCCACAATTCCTGCATGTAAGGAAGTGCTGCAAGAGACAGCCAATGCCACATATGGTTATCAACGGCCCTTCAATGGACCGGTAGGTAATACGTACAATGAGAGTTGGAAGAACCACCCGAATTTCAGTTGGAAGAATGCTCTTACGGGCAATCCTACCAACTCCCAAAGAGGGCCACCCATGCAAAATATGGCCCCACCTCAATTCTCATTGGAGGATACCTTGAGAGCATTATGCAAGGGCAAGCACAAATAAATGAATCAAATCAGCAATTGTTCCAAGAGCTGAAAGTCTCGGTTGATGAGATTAAGGGACGCTTGAATGCTAGGGAAGGGACCTTTCCGGCCCAACCTCAGCCCAATCCTAAGCAAGTACATGAAGTAAGCATCCCTAATCCTTCCAACCAAAACATGGAGCAAGCTAAATCCATTACCACCCTTAGAAGTGGTAAACAAATTGACAAAACTATTCCGGTGAAGGCCGATGAGCCTAATGATCCGGTAAATTCTGAGGATGAAAATGGATCTAACCTAGCCCCACAACAACCGGAACGCATTTACAAGCCCATAGCACCATTCCCATCGAGATTGGTTGCACCAAAATCTCTCCCAAATTCTCAAGATATTCTAGAGATTTTCAGACAAGTCAAGATCAATATCCCTTTGCTTGATGCCATCAAACAAATTCCCTCTTATGCCAAGTTTCTAAAAGACCTATGCACAACAAAACACAAATATAATGTGCAGCAAAAGGCCTTCTTAACTGAGCAAGTGAGTGCCATCCTCACTCAAAAGACTCCCCCAAAATTCAAAGATCCCGGTAGTCCCACAGTTTCATGTATCATTGGAGACTACCGGATTGAACGTGCCTTGTTAGACTTGGGGGCGAGTGTGAACTTGATCCCATACTCGGTATATGAGCAATTGGGCCTTGGTGAATTAAAACCCACCAAAACCACATTGCAACTCGCAGATAGATCTATCCGTGTACCGAGGGGGATAGTTGAGGATGTTCTAGTCCAAGTTGACAAATTCTACTACCCGGTAGATTTTATAGTCTTGGACACACAACCGGTTTTGGATGCTAGCACCCAAATACCGGTGATATTAGGCCGCCCATTCCTTGCCACATCAAACGCAATCATCAATTGCCGGAATGGGGTGATGCAATTATCTTTTGGAAACATGACACTAGAGGTGAATGTATTCACCTGGGCAAAAGAAATAGGGATGTCGATGATGATGAGTTCTTCGATGTAAACATGCTTGAAACCTTTGAAGAAGAAGAACTCCTCCAACTTGAACCACTAGAAAGTTTGGAGACATGCTTAGCACACTTCATGGATTCTAAAGACCCTATCATTAGTGAGATTGTGCATGCATTAAATATAGAAAGACCGGTAGTTGATACTAGCCGGTGGAGGCCCCATTTTGAAAAATTGCCACCAACCACATCAAGGCCTCTACCGTCTAGCATCAAACCACCGAAGCTTGACCTCAAACCATTGCCATCCGAGCTTAAATATGTATATCTGGGTCAAGAGGAAACTTTCCCAGTTGTCATTGCCTCCCACCTAGAAAAAGACCAAGAGCTCAAGTTGATTGAGTTACTCAAAAAACACCGGGAAGCCATAGGTTGGACAATAGCGGATCTCAAAGGGATAGATCCTTCGGTTTGCACTCACCGTATACACCTTGAAGAAAACGCAAAAACGACTAGACAACCTCAAAGACGGCTAAATCCAAACATGATGGAGGTTGTCAAATCCGAAGTGTTAAAGCTATTGGATGTGGGTATCATCTACCCCATCTCAGATAGCCAATGGGTGAGTCCTACCCAAGTTGTCCCCAAGAAATTCGGTATTACCATCATTGAAAACGCCAACAACGAGCTTATACCGACTAGGGTAACCACCGGTTGGCGTATGTGCATTGATTATAGGAAGCTCAATACGGTCACTAGGAAAGACCACTTCCCTCTCCCATTTATGGACCAAATTTTGGAGAGGTTGGCAGGCCATCCCTACTATTGCTTCCTAGATGGCTATTCCGGATACAACCAAATTGAGATAGCTCCGGAAGACCAAGAGAAAACCACATTTACATGCCCGTTTGGTACCTTCGCCTACCGAAGGATGCCATTCGGGTTATGCAATGCACCCGCCACATTCCAACGATGCATGTTGAGTATTTTCTCGGACATGGTGGGTGAGTTTCTTGAGGTGTTCATGGATGACTTTTCTGTTTTTGGTTGTACATTTGATGAGTGCCTCGAGCACTTGAAGTTGGTCTTAATGAGGTGTGAGGAAAAGCAACTTGTATTAAACTGGGAAAAGTGCCATTTCATGGTACAAAGAGGAATAGTCCTTGGACACATCATCTCGTCCAATGGAATAGAGGTAGACCGGGCGAAAATTGACATAATTTCCAATCTACCACCACCCAAAAGCATACGCGATGTGCGGTCCTTCCTTGGACACGCCGGCTTCTATCGAAGGTTTATAAAGGACTTTAGTCACATCTCAAGGCCTTTATGCAGCCTTCTACAAAAGGAGAACCAATTTGAGTGGAGTGCTGAATGTCAATTAGCTTTTTCAAAGCTAAAAGACATGTTGACAACCTCTCCTATCATGCAACCACCAGATTGGTCCATGCCTTTTGAGTTGATGTGCGATGCGAGCGATTTTGCTATTGGGGCAGTGTTAGGCCAAAAGAAAGATAAAAAGCCCCATGTCATCTACTACGCGAGTAGGACCTTGAATCCTGCCCAAGTTAATTATTCAACTACGGAGAAAGAGCTCCTAGCTGTCATCTTTGCCTTGGACAAATTCAGGCCATACTTAATAGGATCCAAAGTTATTGTTTATACGGATCATGCGGCGCTGAAATACCTTCTTTCTAAGAAGGATGCTAAGCCCCGTTTGCTAAGATGGATCCTACTCCTTCAAGAATTCGATTTGGAGATCAAAGATAAGAAGGGGGTAGAAAATGTGGTGGCGGATCATCTATCCCGCCTAGTCCTACCAAATTCCATTGACGAGTCACCTATTGAGGACTCATTCCCTGATGAGCAACTCTCTGTTGCTATGCATCCACCATGGTACGCTGATATAGCCAACTATCTTTCCACAGGTGCGATGCCGACTCATTGGACTGCGCAAGACAAACGTAAATTTCTAAGGGAAGTGCGCAGATTTTTCTGGGATGAACCTCTATTATTTAAATATTGCCCAGACCAAATTATAAGGAGATGCGTCCCCGATGATGAACACAATTCAGTCATCTCCTTTTGTCATGATCAAGCATGTGGGGGTCATTTTTCAGCCAAGAAAACAACTGCAAAAATTCTGCAGTGTGGTTTTTATTGGCCCACATTATTTAAAGATACCCACGAGTTTTGCAAAGCTTGCGAGCGCTGCCAGAAGTTAGGAGGATTATCCCGTCGAAATATGATGCCCCTCACCCCAATTCAACATCTTGAAGTCTTTGACTGTTGGGGCATCGATTTCATGGGACCATTCCCCTCATCTTTTGGACATGTCTATATTCTATTGGCCGTAGACTATGTGTCTAAATGGATAGAGGCTATCCCATGTAGAACCAACGATCATCGTACGGTTCTCAAGTTTCTCAAAGAAAATATACTTTCTAGATTTGGGACACCTCGAGCCATTATTAGTGATGGTGGTTCTCACTTTTGCAATAGACCTTTTGAAACTTTGATGAAGAAATATGGTATTAGGCACAAAGTGAGTACCCCATACCACCCACAAACAAGTGGACAAGCTGAAATCTCCAATAGGGAAATTAAGCAGATTTTAGAAAAAACGGTGAGACCGGATCGCAAGGATTGGTCCCTACGATTAGATGATGCACTTTGGGCTCACCGTACTGCCTACAAGACACCCATTGGAATGTCCCCTTATAGACTTGTCTATGGGAAAGCTTGTCACCTGCCTGTGGAGATAGAACACAAAGCCTATTGGGCAATTCGGGCTCTAAATTTTGACATAGACAAGGCTAGCTCGCTTCGCAAACTTCAATTAAATGAGCTTGATGAGATCCGGAACGATGCATATGAGAATTCGAGAATTTACAAGAGCAAGATGAAGGCCTTTCATGACAAACACATCTTAAGGAAATCTTTCCATGAAGGACAGAAAGTGCTCTTGTATAATGCCCGACTTCATCTTTTTCCGGGAAAATTACGATCTCGATGGACCGGCCCATATATTGTTAAAGAAGTTTTTCCTCATGGGGCTGTTGAGATTGAGAATGCAGCAAATGGTGACTGTTTCAAAGTTAATGGACAACGCCTTAAACCATTTGTTGAGAAATTTGATTCAGAGGACATGTCCATCTCCCTGAATGATCCTGTCTATCAGGATTATTGATCTCCTAGTCTGATGGAGGTATAGCATAGGTAGGTTTAGTTTTGTTTTACTGTTTTAGTAGGATTTAGTTGTTGGAATTTCAGACCTCCATGATCGCTCTCTCAGGTACTATTGATTCTCACTCTCTCATATTTTACCATAGTTCTCATGTTCATGCTAACTAACTATCTTTTTACATTGAGGACAATGCAAGATTTGGTTGGGGGGTGAGATGAGATCTCTCATCTAGCATATTGCAACATTTCGAGCTTCATATGCACAAATTTTTTTTTCGAATTTTCTAACATCTCAAAACTCTTTTAGAAAATTTTGTTTCTATACATTTACGAGGCTATGAGTAGAAGAGGAGGAGAAACGAAGTGTGTGATGTTGTAGTCTTGAATTTCTTCCAACATAATGGCTTTATATGTTAATTCCCCTATTGTTGTGATTGATAGAAAATTTGAACACCTTTACACCAAGTTCACATTACACGATTTTCATGAGTGACAGGTTTATGTGATTTGTGGATTAGCTAGACTTTGGTTTAGAAGTGTTGAGCAGCCAAGCCGGGGTATTTTGTCCATCCTTGTCCATGGGAAAATAATGAAAGATATGGATTTCTAAAAATCCTATCTAAGTTAAAAGAAAAAGGAAAGAAAGGATGAAATCGGGAAGGAAAGAAAAATGGTGGAAAATTTCGAAAAGGGCTACCTATTACCAACCGGGGGATGGTCGAACCGTAACCAAAGCCGGAAATGGGACGTAGTGTGAAACCCGTCGGAAGGACGGTAAGACAAATTCCTGTCATAGGCTTGCTGTTGCTCTGTGCACCTTGAAATCCTTGGTCTACTTAATCTATGAAGAAGATGATTCCAGGAACTCATGAGATGATCTTTCACTATGCACACTAGGTGGAATTTGTTCGAGTTCTTCTATTTATCAATCAATCAGCGGGGATTTCATGTAAACACTTTTTATGTTTTGAGAGTCCAAGGTTCAGCTTCTAACACCTAAGTTTTCCAAATTTTACACTTATACATCTTGGAATGGATAGAAACATGGTTTCTGGAAGAGGGTTGGATTTGGAGGTTTGAAACTGTTTCACGCATGTTTTGCTCGGGACTAGCAAAAAGCTGGTTGGGGGGTGTGTTGAACCTCCAATTTATACATTGCATTGCCCATTTCACGACAACGTTGCATGATTTTCATGGTTTAAAGGCCCACCTAACATATGTTTTTGTGATTATAGGGATGAGAGTGGATTTCATCAAATTGGAGCCAAAAGAATGTATTTGAAGCTATTGCATGAAGTCTTAGGATGGACCAAAGAAAGAAGAAGAAAGAGAGAGAAAAGAGGATGAAGAAAAGAAGAAAAAGCTGAAGAACAACAAGGCTGACCGGTCGTCCGACCGGTCAGACACATCAGAAAGGAGCAATAGAAGAAGGCCGACCGGTCAAGACCGGTCGGCCATGAAGGCAGAAGACATTGAGGAAGGGCCGACCGGTCATGACCAGTCGGCTATAGGCTCTGGACGAGGAGGAAACAAAGCCCGACCGGTCACGACCGGTCGGGCATGCACGCTGGACGCGGATAGATCTGTCCGACCGGTCATGACCGGTGGGATGCACTCGCTGGATGGTTTAAAAAGTTAGTCCGACCGGTCACGACCGGTCGGCCCTGCGTAAGAAGACTCCTTTCTAAATTGGGACTCCGAAAATTGCTGCGCAATGCGAAGGCTTTCGCAGAATCCGACGCAAGGGGGGCTTGTTGCTATAAAAGGCCACCTAGGGGCTCTTCCTAAGGTATCGGAGAAGAGAAGGAACGTGAGTTTGGAGGCTGAAGGCGACTGTGGAGCGTCTGCAACATCTATCTTCGGGTTTTTCTAGTTTTATGCTTTATTTTTGAGTTTTTAGTTGTAGCATGACTATGCTCGGCTAAAACCTCTCAGCTAAGGCTGAGAGGTGAAGCTTGTAGCCAGTTCTATGTTAATTTCAGTTTGATTCAAGTATTTTTAATTCAAAGTTGGATTTTTCTTATGTTTCAGTCCAATAAGTGGTAGTTTGAGATGTCTTATCTGAGTTCATGTGCTCCGGACATGAATTCCTTTTAATTCTCTGAGATTATCACAGGTTGCTTGTTTAGATTCGAATTATAGTAATCCTTGAGCAGGCCATAGTCCATAGGCATGGCTGTTACTCCGCAGGCTATAAATTTGAATTCTACGTTGATTGAATGGACTTGAACTTGGAAGTTCAACTTGAATTGGATGAATGTGTGTGAATGCTTTATTTTCCAACTAGATCAGAGATAGGACTTCAAATCTAGTTGTGTTCTCTACTTGGATTGACTGAATTGACATAGGATTGCTACAAGTGGATCCTTGAAAGCTTTAGTGCATTATATCTCTGATTTTTCATTAAGTTACTGTTTTAATTAAACATCCCATTGAATTTGAATTTACTCTATTAAACTGAGTTGCTGGAGTAATTAGGAAGCTGTTACTTTTTCCCTGTGGATCGACCTCGGTCTCACCGAGATTTATTACTACATCGCAGCCTTACACTTGAGGCGAGCGAACATGACCAAGGCAAAATGAGATTGGTTAAATCCCTACAACTAATAAGTAGTTTGTTCTAACTAAGGATTCAACTAGACGGGAATTCCTATAAGTGGGTTAGACAAAGGATTTACCTATAAGGTTAAGTCTAAATTATAGAGAATGTTAGGTCCGTGATCTTTCCCAATTTGAGTACGGAATACTTATTAGTGTGAATGATCACAAGGAAGAGGAAATTAATCCATTTGGGTGAGATCCTACAAGGTTTAAGAAGTACTGGAATGCTCTATGGTCTTTTTCTTACTCAAAATCATCATCTACAAGAGAATCCAAAATGAGTTTATATAATAAAAGTCCCCAACGAATCTATTGCAGACGACGTCCGTCGACCGACCTGATTTGTTGGTTGGCCGAGCTTATTACAATGACTTTATAATGGCTAGCTTTTTGTCATTGTCGGTCGACCGAGCTCGGCTCATCGGTCGCCCAAAACTCAATCGATCGGCTTGATATCTCATTGGACTGTTTTTTACCATCATCGGTTGACTAAACCAAGGTTAATTAGTCGACTGAAATTAGATCGTTTGGCCTAGCCTATTGCTGGACAAATTTGACCATTGCCGGTCGACCGAACCCAGTTCATCGGTCGACCAAACCCTATCATTTTACTGTTATGTTGGTTTTCTATTTACAGTAGTTATAAACCTCTTTTAACCTAACGATATCATGTTCTTTTAAGGGTTTTAAGGCTAAGGAAGATGACCAAGTGTTTACCTATTAGTTTGAAGTCATCTAGAGGCTAATGTTTGTTTTAGTTCTAAGGGTTAAGGACACCAAGGTACCTCATTTACCTGTTTCTTCTTTCCTCGATGCTTCTTGTTCTCTTGTGTCTTCGATCCTAAGCTTTCAAGGGCTCAACCGACTCTATAACACAAAGGCTCACGTGATTAACAAACAAGTTGCACAAACAAGTGCAGTAGAATTTTCTTCCCTTTATTTATGCTACGAATACCATGAGAATGTAAATTGATGTGAATGAAAGGAATATGCGAGATAATATCCTTAACATATTCAAATTAACACTCAGGAACTTGGCCCTTCGTGTTGTCCACAAGAGTCGATAATCTTGAGGCATTACAATCTACTCTCTCTCTCTCTCTCTCTCTCTCTCTCTCTCTCCTCTCTAGCATTTACACCCTTTAGATTGTACGAAATACTGATTTACTTCAAGCATCCTTGTAATGACCTTGGATTCTTATATGCATTCATATATGTTCACTTGTATCCATTTATGCATACATGCATACATCCATTTATCTAACCAACCATTGTTGTGTTTTGAATTTTTTTCGAGGTGTGACCATAGATCTATGTTAGATCTGTTTAGTTTTAATCATCAAACTGTGTAATAAATCATCCCACTTATTATCATAAATCTAAGTGGTAAATTAGCTCGATTGTGATCATTAGCTTGTGCATTAAATTTGCTTAGTTGTGATCACTAATCTATGCATCAAATTTATTGGATGGGATATAGATCTATGCATTAAATCACTGATCTAATGGTCCATTATTTGATCATCATAAGATAAAGATCTATGATGGATATATGGATAGTTAAATGATTGAATCTATGGATAAGGTAAATTACTAGACTTACTTTAAAATAGGGTAGATAAAAGCCGGTAGGATAGCAAAGCACCGTATAGTATGCACCCTTAAAATTCTAAGTTTCTCCTTTTATATTAAATCTTATCTAAAAAATAAGAGAGCCTTAGATGTTCCCCTTTAGGCGTCACTTGAGTGAGATAGAGACAATCTTTCTCTTTTCTTGATCTTCTTCTCTTCTCTATCTACATTGCATGTGGGGTCCATCATGTTGACAGTTATGGTCAACCCTATAATTATCTAAATTATAATATTTTTAGTAATTAATGTATACATCTACACACTACACATACACCACACACATGTAAACACACCATCCATGTGCATTAATGGTCCATGTTGGTTGGATGAGGAAATGGAGGTTATAACCATGAGAGTTATAAATATACAAGCTCATTAAGTGGAGCGAATTGAGGTCCATCGTATGAACAATATTTGTACAATAATTAGCATTGGCGTGGGATGTTGTACAACACTCCATTTTGCTTCATACTCAAGTTTCCCAATTTCACTTGAATTCCACGTTCTCTCCATCTCTCTCCTCATCCTTATAGTAGGATGTTGTGGATGAATGCTGGAGAGATAGACTAAGGATAAAAACTAGGGTCTCATACTATAAGCAGTGATAAAAAGTTAAACTAAAATAAAGCAAGTAAAGAGGTAAGTGTTCATGGTGGATGAATAAATGAGGCAGTGTAGAGATGGATTTAGTTATTTTGGTGTGTGGCCTGGAGCCTTTCTTCAAGTACTACTTTTATAGACTTGGAGAGACATTGACGACATGTAAATCTTCATATCATGAGAGATTTGGATAGTTAGTTGTGCAAATCTCATTGATTCTCCATATAAGCATAGTAAATAGCGTATGTTAGTACACTTTATTTTGTCAATTGTCGTGTTGGTTGGTCGTGTCTTGTCGTGTGAGCCCCGGTCGAAGATTTGAAGATCAAGACTTGAAGATTATGCTTCTTCCATTGCTCAAGCTCAAGCTGAAACAAGATCTCAGGTAAGTTGCATATAGATCGACCATAGGAAACCCAAAACATCAAAGAATGGCGTAATGACTCATCTATCTTATCCCATTCCCTCTCGACCCTTGTGCAAGTTGATCAGGCTTGTGGTCCATGGCTGGTGCGAATCGTAATTGAAGATATGTCCAAACATTGGACCCCATGCACCATATCACTTCATGCCTCACCTTGGAAGTGATCCTCGGCTGTGTTGTAGGACCTGATCCAGCAAACCTGCTGTGACAAGTTCATCTAGACAGTCGACCGGTCTTGACCGGTCGGCTAAACCTTCAAGATTTATCCAGCAAACCTGCTGTAATATCATTGTCTAGACAGCCGACCGGTTTTGACCGGTCGACCAAGCTCGTCAACACACAACAGAGCTTGCTGTGATGAATGCAGCTGGGCAGCCGACCGGTCTTGACCGGTCGGCCAGGAACAACAAATATTGGTCAGAGACCTGCTGTATGAAATTCAGCTGGACAGCCGACCAGTCTTGACCGATCGGCCAGGGACATCATCAAGACAGCAGACTTACTGTAAGTAGTTCAGGTTGACAGCCGACCGGTCTTGACCGGTCGACCAGTTAATCTAAATCTATCCAGCAGCTGTGCTGCATTTTTCAGAAGCGCAGCCGACCGGTCTTGACCGGTCGGCCTGCATGTTTAAATCATTCCAGCAAGCGCAGCCGACCGGTCTTGACCGGTCGGCCTGCATTCTTCATTTAGTCCAGCAAGGTGAACCGACCCGTCTTGACCGGTCGGGCAGACTCAAATGTGGCCTAGTGTTTTGAATTGCAACCGGTCCGTCCAATCGGTTGAGACCCCTCTCTGACAGGTCGGATGTGACCGTTTTAGATCCGTTGGGGCCATCATTTGGGGCTCTATATAGCCATGACTTGTGGTCTTTCATGGTATGGATTCAACACCCTTCAAGAGCTAAGAGAGAGAGAGAGAGCTTTTACTCACATCCTCCTACCCTCTTTGCTCTTAACTCCCTTGAGTTCATCATTCAAACCTAGCCATTAATGGCTTATCAATGACCATTCAAAGCTCGGTTTGAATTATGAACTCAAGATCTTCATTCATGGCTGACCTACCTTCGAAATACCTTTATGAGGTCGTTTATAGCCATTGAATGCTTGAAGTTTGGCAGTTCCCTCATTACCATTGCATTGAATAGGCAAGAGAAACTTAACCAACTCTCTCCTAACTACCCGGCATCAACATAACCTCATCATTTGCATCGGTAGCTGATCTTGGGAGCACAAAGAGAAGCTGAAGCACGTGGAGCTGAAGCTACTCATCAAAGGCATTGAATCGGGGCTCAATCGTCTAGGTATGTCTAGTATTTGAGAGTCTATTTATTGAATCACTATTCCCTGGATTGGGAAACTCCGGCGGGAGTGTACGTGACCGTCCTTGGATTAGGATTGGTAAGAGTTTGAGATCCAAACTCATCATGTCCCTGGATTGGGCCATCGGCGGATGGTAAACGCGGTCCTAGATCAAAGGATGTCAAGGTTGATGGTTAACCTGATTTAAAACCAAGACTATAGTGAAATCCGGTGGTCTCATAGGTTGAGATTGTGAACCGGGAGTGGAGTAGGGAAACCGAACCACTATAAATCATTGTGCATTGTGAGTTTGAATGATTGCTATGTGTTGAATGGCTTAGTCAATCATGAATGCTAACTGTTTGATGAAATGCTTATGATAGTCCTTGCTTACAAATTCATTATATAATTGCCTTGAATGTTATTGTGATAATCTTGGTTGCTAAGATTAACTTGATTAGTTTTAATTGTAATTGGAAATTCAAAAAGTCCTATTCACCCGCCTCTAGGACGTTAGGCATATCTCCGAGTATCTCTTCAAGCGGTAAAACTGCAATTTCAGTTGATATCAGAGCGGGTTCCTCCGCTCAGGTTTAAAAATCCGGAGTGAGATCCTAAGAGAACTTGAAAATATGTCTAGAGAGGACTCTTCATCCGTTACTAAGCCTCCCTTCTTTGATGGGTCAAACTATCCATACTGGAAAGCCCGAATGCGCATCTTTTTGAAATCTATTGATTCGGACGTTAGGGACATGATTGATATTGGATGTAAACCCCCAATGGACACTATATGTAAGGAAGGTAAACCGGATGTCCTCAGGCCAAGAGATAAGGCCATGTGGACCGATTATGATAAAGCTCAACGTGTTCATAATGCTAAAGGCCTGAATGCCATTTTTTATTCAGTGTCTAAAGATGAATTTGGCCAGATTCAAAATTGCACAACCAGTAAGCAGGCATGGGACATTCTTGAAGTTACTCATGAAGGAACAAGCATTGTTAAAAACTCAAAACTTCAGCGCCTCTCTGCACAATTTGAAAACATTACTATGGAGGAGCACGAAACATTTACTGATTTCTATACCAAACTGAACCAGATCACAAATGAAATGTGGGGCTTGAGGGATCCTGTTCCGGAGAATAGACTGTGTAGGAAAATTCTGAGATCCCTACCGGAACGGTTCTCTTCCAAAGTTACTACCATAGAAGAATGTAGGGACTAAATACCATGAAAGTTGAAGAATTACTAGGATCCCTTCAAACCTATGAGCTAAGTTTCAAAACTCCCTCCAAATCCAAAAGTACAGCCTTGAAATCTTCTCACAAGAAACAAGATTCTGAATGCGGAAGTGAGGAAGATCCAGACTTAGAAGAAATGGCATTTATGGCCAAGAAATTTCAAAAATTCTTCAAAACTAGGGGAAATACTTCTAGAAGGAAACCCTAACAGAAGGGTAAACCTTTTGACTCCAAGAACAACAAAGGAAAATTTGTTAAGTCAAAAGATCCTCAATGCTACAAGTGTAGAGGATTTGGTCACATTGCATCCAAGTGCACCAATAATAAAGCCAAGAAAAAGGCAATGGCGGCTACATGGGATGACATTGAACACCCCTTTTCGATTGATCAGATAAGATTTTGATTGATCGGAGCACTCCTTTCTAATTAATCGAAATTCCTCTGATTGATCGGAAATCTATCCAGAGACTTTATTAGAAAATCTATTTTTCTGGTGTCTAATGGATGGTCCAATTGATTGGAGATCTTATCGGAGCCATGTCCTCCGATTGATTGGAGACCAATCAGATATCCATCGAAAATGTCTATTTTTGTACTTTTTTCTAGTTTTGATTCGGACTTTCTTCACTTAATTTCTTCATCTCTTTTTCCTTTTTGTAACGCCCTGAATTTTTACTAAGTTGGGAATTAGAAACCCTTGGGCGTTACCTTAAGTTTGTCGGTTATAGTGCGTGCTTGCATGTGTTTTCATATGTATCGGGGACCAAAATGAATGATTTTTGCCAAAGAAATGATGAAATTAGTTTAGGAGTTGGAAGATCATATGATTTGGAAGAGTTTTCCGACGATCGGTTTGACTTGGGTATGTCGCTGTCTGTAGAGACTAAGAACCCTGAATTATCACGACATGACCATCATGAATATTTTACTAAACATTGGGTTTTAGCCTATTTTATGTATTTCAGATTTTTTTGAACGGTTTAGATTTGGCAAAAAATTCTTTCTTTTAAAAGGCGCTACTTTTTGAAAATGCCAAAAAGTTACGATTTGTAATATAATTGAAAAATTAAAATCTTTATTATTGGGATTTCAATCTTTTAGTATTTTTTATTGAATCCAAATGGGGGGTACTTCCTTATTTAAATAAATAACTTAAAGTAAATGGAAGCCATTTACTTAAATGTTATTTTATAAATAAGGCTGATAAGTAGCCTGGACTGGGAGGAAACTCATTGTGCTGGGAGAAAATTCACTGTGTAGGGGAGGAACCCTGCATTTTGGGAAGAAAATGGACCAGGGGAACCGGTCCATTATGGGGGAAAAATGGATGGATAGCGTGATCCGGCCGACCGGATCTAGGACCGGCCGATCGGTTGTGGCTGTCTAATTTTTAAAAGGGGGTTTCAAACCTCTCTCTCTCTCTCTCTCTCTCTTTCTCATATCTCTCTCTCTCTCTCATTTCTCTCCTTCATCTTCTTCTCCCCTAAGCTCCTAAGCTCCCTTAGCTTCTCTCTTCTCTTCTCAAACCCCATTCCTTCCTCAAATCTTCCGTCATGCCCATGGAAATCTTGAATTTCTGAGCTCTCTCTGGCCTCCACCTCTGTTCTCGCGTCTCTAGGCCAAGATCCATTAATCGGGGGTTGGAATAATCACCTCCCCATGCTAGGTAAGGTGTTCATCTACCTCTTCTTCCATCTCTTCTCTCCATTTCTTTCTTTTTATACCATTAGGGTTAGAAATTCATTTATTTCTGTCGAAACCCTAACCCTAGAGTTCTTCTTGCTAGGGTTTGGAATCCCGGCCATCGATTAGGTGTGGCCTATGCTTTGTAGAAGCCGTATCCGAGCTTGACTCCATTGGGATTCCGACGGTTCATCGAATTCGGGCCCTAATTCGTTGAATCGATTTGGAGTTTTTCTAAATCCAAGGTATCAAAACCCTAAACCCTAATTAGACCTTTGATCAGAATAAATCATAAGTTATTAATGCTAGAATTGTGATGCATTGTAGGTATTTGATATTTTTCTCAAATCTCCGACACTAGGGCCGTATTTGGATCGCTCAGGCCTCATCCGAATCGACCAATCTCGATTCCAAGGTGAAGATCTACCCTTAAGCTTTTCTCAACAAGTTTTTGTTAGTGATTACTTGAATCTGTTGTTGTTTGGTTGATAATATGTTCGATGAAATGCCTCTGTTGCTATTTGGTTGACAACATGCTCGATGAAATGTCTGAATGATATGAATTTACAATATTGTAATATATCTATGCTTGTGGATGTATGTGACACCCTGTGTCATCCTGGCCGTGTCATCTAGGTCGTTTGTGTCACGCCCCAAAATTCGAAACCCGAGCACGATGACCCAAAGCCCGAGTTCCAGGGTGTGAATTTAAAATTCAAGTATAGATTCATTGAGATTCCATTCCACACATCACATAATTAAAATAAATCCCAAGTATAAAGTTTTTTTTTCCACTAATGTCTTATTACATTAAATTTTACAAAATAAATCGACTACGGTTAGTGCTTGAGTAACACGTGACCATTTGAATACTCTGCTTCGTCTACGTCTTTTTCTTCCTGAAAACCTGCAAGAACTGTGGTGATTTTGGTGAGCTAAAAGCCCAGTGATGTCATTTTCATCACAGGTAATATTCTAGTTAATAAGAAATGGGATTCGAATAATCAACGGGTAGAATTGTATGAAATATATGAGGATAAAGTTGTGATTGATACACTTTATAATTTATTATAAATGGAACATAATTATCATGATGTCATGTATGTTGTTGGGGTCCCAAAAGTCAGTACCCTCCAAAACAAATCAACCGGGCACGTACTTCGAGGAAACTCCACAAAATACCATCCAACGCACCCAAATATTCAGGTTTACAAAAGATCAAGTACTTAGCCATTTTTCTCCGGTGGGCCCCACGAATCACCATGATCAAAACCGTCCAAAATCGAGCAGACACCTTCATTATGAATTATAATGAGCAGTGCATGATGATTCGCCAAAAAGTGGGCCCCGTGAACCCTTCATTTCTCAAAACCCAATGTTTTACAAATAACGAGTACGTCAAGCGCACCCATTTATTCCGCTTGACGCACCCTTAAATTCATGTAAATTCAAGAAACATTTCAGGATGACTTTCACCTCTGACGCATCCGAAAAATACCTTCGACGCGTCCATAAATTCAGTAAATCCAGAACTTCGATTTCGGGGTGCATTGGACCTTGACGCATCCAAAAATGGTCTGACGCGTCCATAAAATAGCTCGACGCACCCATAAATTCACCAAGAATCAAAATATCATCTTTTGGATGCATTGGACCCCAACGCTCTCGAAAAATAGCTCGAAGCACCCAGAAAATCAGCACATTTCAGAACATCATTTTTGGTGCGTCGGAGCTCCCACGCACTTATTTCGGGGTGCGTCGAAGGCTTTTTAGGGTGCGTCATACGTGGCAGCCCATCATTGGTCGCTGTCCGGTATTTTCGGGTATAAATGCCCAATTCCACTATTCATTTGTACAGATTAAGAGAGAGAGAGAGAGAGAGAGAGAGAGAGAGAGAGAGAGAGAGAGAGCTATTATCCCCTGGGTGCTTGGGATTTATCGCTGGAATCCCTTTCCGACTGCCGGAAAACTTTCCCGGACACCAGAATCTCTTTCCGATCACCGATCTCTTTCACCAAAAGATCGCTCTGACCAATACTACCGCAGGTCCGGATTTTAAAAATCATAAGTGTGGGCATGCATCCGAAAATTGTCTTACGCACCCAAAATTCAACATATTCGGACAAGTATTTTCAGGATGCATTGGACCCCAACGCACCCGAAAAATAGTCCGATGCACTAAAAAATTCAACATAATTCGGACAAGTATTTTCAGGATGCATTGGACTCCCACGCACCCGAAAATTGTCCCATGCATCCATAAATTCAAACAAAATCAGAAAACTAATTTAAGGGTGCGTTGAAGTCCCACGCACCCATAAATTAGGTCCCACGCACTAAAAAAATCAACTAATTATAGAAAATGTCTATGGGTGTGCCAGACTCAATTTTAAGTGTTTTCAAGATCCGTTTGAGCCTATTTTGGGTATTTTGAGCGTTCCGAACGCAATGGAATAGTCAAATGAAGTTCGAGGTCTTTAAATGAACCATAATTGCATACCTTCGAGGCTTGACCCGATTCAACACGATGAATGAAATAACCTCTCGGAAAGAAGTCGCCAGCATCTAGGACTATACAAATGTATCGTCATTTATATTTACTATAAGATATGACCCGATTAGGGGTTGAAAGCTAGACAGACGGGATTATGATTATCGCAATAAACTATACCAAAGAGTTTCAATTCGCTACAAAGCAATTGCTATGAATTGTCACAACACAACAGTCGATGCCCTGCCCATTCAAACGGCATCCATCAGTTGGCCTACTCAGGTATACACAACTGCAGATAGGACTTCCCGAGCTCACCTGTCCATACATGACAGGCGTAGGCCTAGAGTTGTCCTTCTCAGTCATAAACCCTGATAGTCTCAGCTCGGATCTCCGGTCGAAACATGGACATAGACATCTGACTAATGCAAAGATGGTTCAGTACATAACAAAACAAATACAGGTCTCTACGACTACAAACTCTATAACCATAGTCCCCGCTGACTAGTCTTCTGCCTTTTAATCAAGGTTCATCGATCATTCGATGTAATTAAGGGCTCGTGCCAGATCATGGCCTGGAATGTACAAGATCTCAGGATCTCTGGAATAAAATTCGCCTTGCGATATCTCTTCTTGTGTACCGTTAGTGAATGCTTATGATTGTCTATGAATGTTTCCATTACTCAGAACCCTAGAGCAACATTACATATAAAATATCCTCGCATCATACCAGAATCTCTATTGGGGATCGAACCATACCAGAATCTGTGGTTAACTCTGAGTATAGAAACGCTCTAAGATTAATCATTCGTAAATGCGAATGTGTACGCAGGAGATCTATCGCGAGGCATAATGTTTTGGCGCCCTCGGGTGCCAAACTGGCGACTCTCAATGGGAACATTCTTCCCTTCATCTTTAAGGCAATAGACATTAAGTCAAAGGTTTTCAAACCCACAAACTTCCACAATTACACGTATTTGTTTTCTTCTTGCTTATTTATGTTGGTTTATGCACCGCGATCGATGGGTTCATGCTCCCGGCCGCATTTATGAACTGTTCTAATGATTTTCTGACACCGCAGAATTAGCAAGATGCTAAAACAGACAGAAGAAATGGCATGCTCAATGACGAGTTTGTGCACCTTCCTTGCCGCCGGAGGTTCAGCTTCCCCCGTTTCACCGCAACTGCAAATCCAAGCTCAGAGTGGCAGTTAGTTGAGACCCGAAGGCAGAAGAAGGAACAGAAGAAAGCAGCCATCGTGGCCACGTATAAGAAAGTGAATGTGACAAGATCTCACCCAATAGTCAGGAAACAGTGACAGCCAAAGCAGGGCAGAAGATCCCTATCAACAGCCAAGTCATCTCAGCTAAGCTCGCGGTGCCTGCAATGGCAGTCGAGAAGTTCTCGCTGTTGTCCAAGATCGCTCGCACCTCGCAGAAACCTACTAGGCCCGCACATGTAAAGACATCCAAGACCACGAAAACCTTTGAACCAAGACAAAGGTCGGCTCGAAAAATCCCGTTGGCACAAGTGGTGATGGTCCAAGTGGCCGAAGAAGAAGAAGAAGGACCATATGAAGCAGAAGGATTACCTCCATTCCAAGATCAGATCAACAGATTGGTCGAGGCTAATCGCGAGACAAACGAACAGATGAGGGCTATTCAAGAAGCCTTGACCACTCTGATAGTGCAGAACGCCACTAGAAGTATCGCGCCGCCCAGCCGTTAGTAGGCAGAGGAATCCTAAGGGGCAGCAGAAGGTCCGGTTGAGCCTGAACCACCCGTCCAACTCAAGGTCGCACCAATAAAACATGCACCGCTTTCTACGTCGCACATGTCACGAGAAGAGTTAGCCCAGACAATAGCCCATATGATACAGCAAGAAAAAGAGAGAGAGAGGAGATGCAGCTATAAATATCGGGTCCCGTACCCACCAGAGGTAGAAGAGTTACCGTTCCCGGTCAATTTCAGATGCCCAGACTTCGGAAAGTTTGACGGCAGAGGATCGTCGGAAGAGCACATCACCCACTTCTTGACTACGTTAGGAAATTGGTCTGCAGTCTCGTAGTATTACATGCGGCTATTCGAATCTACCTTGACAGGGAAAGCCTTTCAATGGTATATGTCGTTACCTGCCAGCTCTATAAGGACATGGGAGCAAATGTAGGACACATTCATCTTGAAATTCTTTGCAACAGAGAGGGAGATCTTATTAATAGACCTAGCATTGGTCAGGCAGAGAAATGATGAACCAGTCGAGAAGTTCATCGACCGATGGGGAACTGCATTGGCTCAGTGTCTTGAATTACCCAGTGAAGGCGAGCAGATGAAGATGTGTCTAAGGGCTCTAGACTCGATGATCTCGTACGGATTGTCAGGCAATACGTCAACTCCTTTCGCGAGCTGGTAACGAAAGCGCATCTTGTGGAAGAAGCATTATCCCGGGTAAACTTTAGACCCGAGAGACAGAAGAGAGAGATGGGAAAAGTAGTGGAGACCAATCAAGTCGACAAGAGCAGGGACCAGAAAGACCGAAAACGCCCCGCTGCCGATCACAAGCCGGAGACAAAAGCAATGATTGTTCAAGACAAGGGTAAAAGGCCCTACGCACCCAGACGCGTATCAATAGCCGAAAGAGAAAGGGTGAATGGCCCATACACATTTGATATGGCCGATCTAGTTCCGATCATGGAACAATTGATCGAAGAAGGCTTGTTGCGTCTGCCAGAGCCCATCCGTCCCCAAGAAGTCGGACGAATAAACGATCCTAAATATTGCAAATATCATCAATGTGTCAGCCACAAGATAGAAGATTGCTTCTCCCTGAAAGGAAGGATACAGGGGTTGATCAATCAAGGGGTCATTAGCATGAAGGTACCCAAGGCAACAAAGGAGACAACCGGGGCAATTTCAGCAATCCCAATAGAAAATGACACCAACCGACCGACTTTATTCCCTGAGCTGAAGGAACCATGGATTCTAGTCAGTAATAAGAAAAGACTCGAGAACAGACGAAGGCTCGTTAACTGAAGAAGGAACAGGGGAAGAGGAAGGAGAGAAATATTACAGGGACAGATACGACTCGCGACGAACATGGCATATTGTGGAATGGTGTCATTTGTCGAACAAGCACCGTCCGAGAAAACCCCACAAGCAATTGAGGGAGAAGTTGACACAGTCATCTTATGATCAGGAAAGCAAATGCCTGATCGTACCCCTCAAAGACCAGACGACCCGATGCAAGAAGACGGTATCCCCGACAGGCCGGAAGAGGGACCCCGCATGCACAAATTGAAAGAGAAGGCCATCAAAGCCACGACTAGTCAGCCAAGCCTGAGACCAGTGGCGTATGACGTTGTGTCACACTTACGGAAGGTTCCCGCCCGTCTAAGTATATACGGTGCTTTATGTCTCTCGAAAGCGTATAAAGAAATGTTAATCAATGCCTTACTTGACAGTGAAGTTAGGGAGGTCATGATGATAGAGATAGAAGAAGAAATGAATAACACAGACAAATTTTGGGAGGGGTATATGCCGGTGTCACAAGTCATGTATGTCAATCATCCTTCGACAATCACTTTCTTAGAAGAAAACCACACAATCGAATTGACAGACCACAACCGTCCGTTGATGGTCACGAGAATAATCAGGGACATCGAGGTCAAGAGGTGTATGTTGGACGATGGGTCTGCCGTAAATATAATGCCATTGAAAACACTACAGAAGCTGGGTTATAGGCAATCAGCACTATTCCCGAGTCTTATGATGATTCAAGGGTTCAATCAAGACAGTCAGCGTACACTTGGGTCAATCATGGTAATGTTAGAGATCGAAGAACTGACGATGAAAGTAACATATCAGGTGATCGATGCAGTGACAACATACAACCTCCTCTTAGGAAGGCCCTGGCTCCATCACAACTGCATAATCCCTTTGACGTATCATTAATGCTTCAAATACAACAGAGATGGGGTCCAATATAGGGTAGTGGCAAATCCGAAGCCATACACAATAACTAAGTCATTTTTGGCCGATGCAAAATATTACAACCTGTCCGATAGTGGTAAAACCAGTAAAAAGCCCGATGTAATGAAGAAAGGGCAAGGGACAAAACCTTGAGTTGAGAAGTTTGTGTAGAAAAGTAAACCTCAACCCATCACTCAGGGAAGATCCTAATATCAGTTGGAAAATCAACCTCAGCCGATCACGAAAAAGTTCTACGTGGTACTGCAACATCTACGTCAGCCAGGGCAGTTTGTGTTAAAACTGATCTCAGATCAGCACATGAGTGTGCTCAAGTCCAGCTTCAATATGCCGATACCCAAGATAGGAAGAGTCAAGCCGTTCTCGAAAGCTCCAAGCCAATTCATCGTGCCGTCAAGAGATATCACCCAGAAAGATATTAAATTTCACTCAGGGCCAAGTCAGCCAGTACCATCAAAGGAGAGAGTGGAGGGGAGAGAATCTGCCCAACCTCGACCGATTGAAGAAAAGAGATATAGCAGAGCCAGTCGGAAGATCATGAGGAATATGGGGTTCTTGGGCCAAGGCCCAAACACAAAGAAGAGATTGCTAGCTCCATTTGAAGAGTATAAGCAAGTATACAGAAAAGGAGAAGGTTTAGGAGCCAAGGCAAGCGTGAATATGGTGACCATCGGCCCGGTAGAAGAAATTCAAGTGCAAGATCCTATCGACATTATCTAACCAAGTGTCGCACCCGTGCAACTAGAAGATGGTGGACAACCGACGATTGATGAACTTGAAGAGGTAAATTTAGGCACCCTCGAAGAGCCCAGGAACACATATTTGAGCAGAAACATTCCGAAAAATGAAAGGGAGAAATACATACAGCTGTTGAAGGAGAATAAGGACATCTTCGCCTGGACATATTCAGAGATGCCAGGGCTCAGTCTGACAATCGCCATGCACAAGCTGAGTATTATGAGGGAAAAGAAGCTAGTGAAGCAACCTCAATGACGATTTCACCCCGATATTGTACCCAAGATTGAAGAAGAAATCAAGAAATTGATTTAGGCTGAGTTCGTTCGAGAGGTGAAGTACCCTCGATGGATTTCAAACATTGTGCTAGTTGAAAAGAAGAGTGGACAGATCCAGATTTGCATCGACTTCCGGAATCTTAATGAAGCCTGCCCTAAAGACGATTTTCCTTTGCCGATTCTGAAATTATTGATTAACAGCACAACAAGATATGCAGTGATGTCCTTCATGGACGGGTATTCGGGATACAATCAAATCCGTATGGCCCCGGAAGATGAAGAAGCTACTACCTTCAGTACAACTCTCGGCATCTACTGTTACCGCGTAATGCCCTTCGGGTTGAAGAACGCAGGGGCAACGTACCAGCGCGCAATGCACATTATATTCCAAGATATGATGCACAAGCACGTTGAATGCTATGTAGATGATTTGGTCGTGAGGTCAGTCGATCATGAACAACATAGAGAACACTTGAGGCAAGTGTTTCAACGGTTACGCAAGAAGAGTCTCCGTATGAATCCATTGAAGTGCGCATTCGGGGTTGTGTCTGGCAAATTCTTAGGCTTCGTTGTCAGGCACAGGGGCATAGAAATTGATCCCGCGAAGATTAAGGCCATCATAGAAATGCCACCTCCGAAGAACCTGAAACAGTTGAAGAGTTTTCAAGGCCATGTGGCATATCTGAGAAGATTCATTTTAAACCTGGCTGGTCATTGTCAGCCATTTTTTCGCCTCAACAAGAAAGACGTTAAATTCGAATGGGATGATGCTTGCCAAAAGGCCTTTGATTCATTGAAAGAAATGCTCGAGAATTCCCCAGTTCTCGCCGCCCCAATTAAAGGAAAGCCGCCGATTCTATACATCGCAATAGGTGATAACTCACTAGGGGCACTCCTGGCGCAGAATAATGAAGAAGGAAAGGAGAATGCACTATATTATTTGAGCCACACGCTAGTGGGGGCCGAATTCAACTATTCAGCAATTGAGAAGATATATCTCGCTCTCATTTTCGCTATGAAGAAACTTAGGCATTACTGCCTCTCACACCAAATAACGTTGATATCCAAGGCGGACCCGATCAAGTTCCTCATGAACCGGCCTATGCTGTCTGGGCGCTTAGCTAAGTGGGCCCTTCTCCTCTTTGAATTCGACATTACATATGTCCCTGCCTGAGCTATTAAAGGACAGGCGATCGCAGATTTTCTTGCTGCCATCCAGTCTCAAGCAATGAAGAAATGGAATGTGACCTCCTAAATGACCAAGTTATGATAGTCGGAGAACCACGACTCTGGCAGATGTACTTTGATGGAGCCTCCAGGTCAACGGAGGTAGGAGCAGGAGTTATATTTATTAGCCCACAGGGAGATTTATTGCCCTACTCATTTACGATTGTGCTAGCTTGCACCAACAACGAAGCAGAATATCAAGCCCTCATCATCGGACTACAACTCACCCTAGAGATGCGTATCAAAGCAATACAAATCTATGGTGACTCCAGACTAGTCATCGGACAGTTGACAACAGAATATGAGGTTCGCAAACCGGAATTGTCACCTCTCTGTCGCCAAGCGCAATCATTGTTTGACCAATTCCATAACAACGACATTTCACATATATCGAGGTAAGAGAATGTACAGGCCGATGCGTTGGCCAGTCTGGCCGCTGCTCTAGCTAATCCCAGGAGCAGTCCACTTCAAGTGACAATTGAAGAAAGAAGGTTTCTACCGATAGCTGTATTGCGCGGTAGTGAATCAAGTGTGACCCCATCTGTTGCTTCAAAATCACAGGAGAAAATGACTGGAAAAGGCCATTCATCGACTAGTTGAAATATGGATTTTTACCAGAAGAACCCAAGATGCGCACGCAAGTCAGGAGACGCGTCGGTTCATTTATAATATAGAATGACATCCTCTACAAACGTTCGTATGAGGGAGTGTTACTACGCTGCTTGGACCAAGATGAAGCGTATGCCACATTGAAGGAAGCTCATGGAGGAGAGTGCGGTGCTCACCGAGGAGGGAAGAACTTGCATCACCGCATTCGACACATGGGATATTATTGGCCCACGATGACAAAAGATGCGATAGAATATGTCAAGAAATGTCATCAGTGCCAGATCCATACAGATATTATACACTCGCCACCGAAAGAGTTGCATCAAGCGGTGATGTCCTGGCCTTTCGCAGCCTGGGGCATGGATGTGATTGGACAGATCAGCCCACCCTCTTCCCAAGGGCACCAATACATCTTGGCTGCAACGAATTACTTTTCCAAGTGGGTCGAGGCAGTGGTGCTTAGGAGTGTGAAGGCCAAACATGTCGAAGGTTTCATCCGTCATACCATATTATACCGACATGATATTCCCGAGAAGATCACCACTGACAACGGAACACCCTTCAAGAATGCCACCATTGACATGTTGTGCATGAAGTTCAAGATCAAGCACTGCTATTTGACACCTTACTATCCTCCTTGCGAATGGGTTGGCCGAAGCTTTTAATAAGACTATCGTGAAGATTTTAAAGAAAACGGTAGTGAAAAATAAGAAAGATTGGGACAGGCGCCTGCCCGAAGCCTTATGGGCATACAGGACCACAAGCCGCACAGCCACTCGAGCTACACCCTACTCGTTGGTGTACGGTACGGAAGTTGTGGTCCCGATAGAAATAAAGGTTGAGTTATTACGGGTCGCACTTCGGCACTCCCTGACATCCGAGCAAAACGCCAAGACTAGAATGGCCGAGCTTGACGGTTTGGATGAAAAGAGACTCGCAGCTCAGCAAAGGCTCGAAATGTATCAGAAGCAGATTTCAACCTCATATGACAAACGAGTTCGCGGCAGGGCGTTCAAGAGGGGTGACTTGGTACTAATGATGAAACGCTCGATACCAGCTCAAGGTCTTAAAAGCAAATTTGACCCGAAATGGGATCCGGTGTGCATCATCGATGAAGTTTATTCCAACGGGGCCTATCGAGTGATCTATTGCAAGGGGCAAGGCATCAACTCGTTGGTGAATGACCAATTTTTGAAAAGATATCATACTTGACATAGCATACCATTGTCATTTGTAAACACCCCGCTAGAGGGAAAGTGTAATAAACAAACACCAAAAGAAATGATACCATACAATAATCAATGCTTACAATTACAGGTACTAATCATCTATTTC
Source organism: Liriodendron chinense (assembly GCA_003013855.2). Classification (NCBI taxonomy): domain Eukaryota; kingdom Viridiplantae; phylum Streptophyta; class Magnoliopsida; order Magnoliales; family Magnoliaceae; genus Liriodendron; species Liriodendron chinense. Next base: position 1,228,473 of record PVNU02002126.1, read on the forward strand.
GTGTGTTTACACAGGTATCAGGAAAGTCATTAAAACCCGAGACGTGTCAGGCACCACCACCCCGCCCGATCCGAGATTGTCAAGAATTAGAATGGAAAGATGAGCCTTAAGATCAGGACTCGGTCACACCCATTTCGCATAAGCATATGTTTGAGTCCTGACAGGGGGACATCCATTTCAAAATAATCTGCTTTATTTTCAACCCAAATTCAAACAAAAGAAGTATCTAGTAGACGAAACACATAACAAAAATCACGTGAATAGTGTACATATCATTACAACATTATCGTCACAATGTGTCTCCACGAATTACAAAATGAAATGATCACAAAGTTCAATTGTTCAAATTTCTTAAACATTGTTCTAACAAGTGAGTTGCAGACTCCTGGATTTCCCTTTGTGTTGCCTCATGCCTCAGCTAAAACCTGTGTAGGATCAAGAACGCTATGAAGGAACGCCCTTAATTCTGTAACCTAATTTTATATGGCATTACGTTCAGCCTCGCGCTTTTTGACAGATGATTGCAGACAAGCCTTCTGATTGCCAAACTTTGAGAGATTGAGATGAACAATTGAGCGTTTAGCCTGTAACCGCGCTATCTCATTGTCTATCTCTGCCAGTTGATCCGTAGCTCCCTGATGCCTGACAGTAGCAGCCTGCCAATCTTGCCTCATCACCATTATGTCTGCCTCGCACAATTTAAGCTTTGGCAGGAGGGATTGCAAATGACCGTGTCTCTCTTCAACAGAGGGATCAACTTTAAAGTGTCTCGCCTCATTGAGTTGTGTCATGCCTTTCCTAAGCAGGACTACGTGATGGACCATCAAGGAGACGTCAATCCCGAGCCATGCAGGGTTATATTCAAGCGATTGCAGCCCTTCATCTAAAATGGACCATTCATCCATGTTCTTCAGAGAGGCGGCAATGTTTGTTAAAAGACTCTTCAAAAGGTCTGCCTTCACCCTCGACAGTCCTTGGAGAGAAGAAATGAACGCCTCAGGCAAAGCGACAGGGGAGGAAACATGGACAGGAACTGATAAAAGAAATGATAAGAATCAGTATAAAGAGACCTCAGTAAAGAAGGAAATAGCCAAAATGATGAAGACAAGTAATATACCGGTGGCTTCAGGAACATCAATGACAGGCACGCTAGTCGAGACAATGGGCGTAGACAATACCGGGGCAGGTTCAACGATCCCCTCGGTTGTTGGCTCAGGTAATTTCGGAGAAGATAGCACTACGAATTTAGGAATATTAGTGCCAGATGTTGGCATGACAATAAGAGGGACTTCCACAACGGGTTCAATCAACAATGGTACAACAGTAGGAGGAGCTTCCGCGGCAAGTTTCGATGCACTTGCTCCTATATCAGAAACCTCAACCCCATGGGAAGCCTCCTTGATAGGTTCAGTTAACGACGGTCCAATAATGGGAACAACTTCCATAATAGGCTTAACTGATGATGGTCCAACAGTTAGATGTGCTTCCAAGATAAGTTCAGGTACACTTGATTCAGTAACAGAAGCCGTGGCGTCTCAAGAAGCTAGATCAGCATCCCCGACCACAATACCTTCAGCACAGGAAAGGGTCGGGGGAAGTACAACCCTCACCACAGAAGTGACGGTCATTTCAGGAACGGGACCTTGATCATCCGCAGCTTCAGCCAAAGGGTTATCAGAAATAAGAATAGTGTCAGTGGGCATCTCATCATTCAGGTCCATGAAGATAGCTTCTACATCTTCCTCAGGGACGGACTTGTCATATATCGGTTCATCATCATTACCTTCTCCAGTGTGACGATCTCCACTCAAATTATCCTGAAGACTCAGCTCACCCTCTTCCCTGACCGCACTAGCATCGCTAGTCAGGATGTCGCCAGCAGCCTTGGAAAGCCGCTTTTGTAATCTCTCTTCATCATATCTCTTGTGCATCTCATTAATATTCTTTCCTCCATCAACTACCAAAGTGCGATGAGCAGTCTTCACTCGAGGACCAGTCCGCTTAGGTGACATCTCATCGTCACTGTCCTCGGGAGCAGAGCATCTAAGCAAACCTCCTTGACTTCTCTGACCACCCATCGACGCATTTCTGTCACCGTCATCTCCACCATCATCACCGTCATCTCCACCATCTCCATCATCACCACCCTCACCACCATCTCCATCACCACCATCTCCATCACCACCGCCATCATTACCATCATTATCATCACCATCTCCATCATTTTGATCATCGTTACCCCTGGGAACTGTTACCTCCTTGAAGCACCTCATCAATAGGCCCGAGAGACGGGAATTTTGGCCCCTCTTGTACGATACTTCTTTCCCCGTAAGCAATCTAACCTTCTAGGGTATGCTCGGGTTTCTCATGATCAATTATCACGTTCATCAAAGTCCTTAGCCTCCAGGTACCCGGTGCAGCAGGTTGATGAAGATGCTCCGACACATATCCCAGTCCATCGGCAGGAGCCGGATTGACAATCGGAGGTGTAACGAAGACAGGATCAGTGACATGATGATCAGTTCCGAATCAACGAATACTGATGAGTCCACCATCTCATCCACTCGAAAGAAGCACCAGTGACACTCTGTCCCAGGGATAGCAAAAGAGCAACCGGTCCCGGTTAGCAGGAGCTGCCGCCACATCCATTTCCAATGAATAGGCTCGACACCATACGCCCGCTGCTCACGAGTCACCGGCTCCAATGTCTCAGGTACTCCCTGATCATACCCGAACTGACGAGCGAAGCGATTGGGGTAATATGGTTCTCTCCAGAACTCTAGTCCTTCATGTAAAGGAAGCGATGATGGGTGGATGGCTATCAAGAATGAGCGTTCATTGTAGTCGATGCTGTCGTCATCCGTGCACAGTATTGAATCTTTGCTTCTGGTACCCGAAAAATGGAAAAAGTGGATGTCGTCATATCTAGCGATTCTCTCCTTGACAGTGTTCAGGTTTTGCCCAACCATCTTCCGCTTTTGGAAAAAGTATAACGAACCACTCCTCTCTGAATATAATCCCCAGATTCTATGCCATATACCCAAGGGAAATATACTCCGAGCCACCCGGACAAAAAATGCCACCCGCAGTAGACAGAGTTCATACCAAAAGCAGCGCGGTCCTTGTTGCTGATGACGCAACCGAAGGCCCGATGACGAGAACACAAAATAGCAGGAGCTATTGCATATCGATGACCATTAGCCAAGTCCCCTGCGATGGCAAAGTAAGATACCCTCACACTATCAGCCTGCTTGGAACTCGGCAAGACCACACAACTCAGCCAATATGCCAGGAAGCTGGCCAACTCACAGGTCGGGGAAAGTTTGTTGGGGTGAGGGAAGTTCTCCTTCATCCGGTTCTCTAAAAATGCCTTATCCTCACGGCCTTGATCGTAAGCCGCGTAGTCCAAGCTGAAAGAAAGAAAGTGAGATATTAATGGAAGAAAGAAAGACGGAACAAAGTGATGGCGTGCGGCTTGTGATAAAGCACTTACTCCAAGCCATGGCTGAAATAAACTAGCCAGTCTTCGAAAGGAAGCTTATCCTTGAAATCCCCAAATTGTGGAAGTTCTGCAAATAGCTCGTAGCAAGCCGGAGAAAAGAAGCCCTTGTTCACCCCTTTCTTCTTCCGGGACAATTCGTCGTCACTGGGGACCCACTCGTCATATATTTCTCCCGCGAATTGGGAGACCGGCGATCCGGTTCAGGTCCCAAAGTGAGATGCTCATCTCTCCGTACGGTAAGTGAAAAGTATTGGTGATAGAACACTAGTGGTTTAAAAACCCTTTGTAGACCCACGGTTCGCGACAGAAATAGCTTGAAGTCGCTGCAATAGCCTTGAAGAGGCCTACCGCTTTCAGGGCCTCTCTATGTCATTCCAGAATTTGATTCGCCTAAGCCTCATATCTAGGGTGGGCAATCAAGTGACCCCGGGTCCGAAATGCACCCGACAGCCAAATTTCAGTGTCTCCCAAATGATGAAACCTTTGACGAAGGGTCTCAAAATAATGCGTAGGGAAGGGCCGATGAGGGTCATGGTTCGTCTCTAAGAAAATCATGATCTTTGGGTCCAAAATAGCTTGGCGTCTGCCATTCTCAGACAAAGAGCAGTGTTAAGGAAAGACGCGGGGGTAGACGTCCATGTATCCATGCTAAAAAAGGAATTAGCGCGGCATAAATCTGAAGGCTCAATGCTTGGGAGAGAGCGATGCTGTTGAAAAATTCTGGTAGACCTGATATACCCTCGCGTATAAGGGTTCCGTATGGCGAGAGAGGAGGTAACCAGCTTAACAGTTGACCAAACGATCTTCATCTTATCAGACTTAGACCTAGCCTGCTTCTCTAGGTACACCTGTTTTGCACCTTTACCGGCCCTCTTTGGGCGACCACGCTTGGCAGATTGGGTAGGAGCCAACGGACTTGCCTCACCCTCCTCGGATCCCGTTGTCCCATCGCTTCGAAAACCGCGTAAGGGAGCATACCAAGCGTCCCACTGTTCTTGTGTGCCCCTATCTGGAGGAGGTGGCACAACTCGGTCGCAAAGAATCTTCTTCTGCATGTCTTTGGATAGTGTCAATATGCGTTCATAAAAATTGAAGGTCTTTGGAGGAAAGAACCACTAGGGGTTCGATCAGACGGGCGACTAAACTTCTTCGAAGCCGCCCGCTTACGCTTCGACGGGGTCGATGGAGGACCTGAAGGGCCAGCCCCGGAAGGATCACTAGCCATTATGATCTGCGACGGCACGAAAAAAAGAAGAAGCTTAGACATAGCTCAGAGCAAAAGAAAAAAATGCATGCAGAAAGAAATCAACGTTCGCAAGGTCCAAGAGAATACGAAGCAGCGGGCAAGAAAGATGTAAGCGCCAAATAAATGAACCAAGACCTTAGTAAAACACATCCGAACCAACGAAGGCAGAAATAGTATGACAGCATTCATAACACGACATCATCATCACACATACAAACAAGAAAGGATAGAATAAAGAAAAAATGGTTTAATCATCATTCATCAACTATAAAGACAATTCCAAAATGTTTGGATTGTCATATCAATTGTTCAAATGTTTAAAGTTAATATTTGTCACAAGATGACACAAAATTGTGGGGCCCTCTCCCCATAGATAGACGAAGATCTCAGTCCTGCAGCAGCGGAAGAACCCGAGCCTTCAGCTCATCCACCTTCGCCTGAACTCGGGCTTCCTTAGAAATCAGGTCCATCAGGTCGGAGATGCACTGCTGTACGAAATCGAAGTTCAGATATTCGAAGTCAGCTCGATTTCTCGCAATAGATATGTTGACAGTAAGCCTGTCACGCTCCCTCAGGGCCTCCCTTGTCGTCCTCCAGATTCTGGCACGACGATCTGGGAACTCGGCCTCCGCCAGTGGGAGAATCCAAGCAAGGAACCTTTCGTTCTTCTTATTTTCCTTCTTCAGGGAATGAAATTGGCTCAATGAGGCCAAGAAAGAAGTAGCCAAGGGGGGCTCCGCTGCCTCAAGAATCGCTAACGCTTCTGGAAAAGAAAAGTCACCGATGAAATCGAGTATAGCTTCTATATGCTTGTCTAAGATGGAAGCCATGAGAGAAATATTCTTAATAGCTTTCAGGATAGAGCGAGATTCAACGCCCAGACGGGATAAAGCGTCAAAGACTTCGTCAGACTGACTATTCAAGGATGACTAGGCATCAGGACGATTGAGGGAGCCGAGAAACCGCCGTAGGCAATCGCGGGCCCCGCACAGGGAAGCACGGGTTATGACCATTGTCTGCTGAAAAACAAGACTAACAGCCCGATCTGAGAACCATAGCAATTCAATAAAAAGGAGTAAAGAAAGAAAGTGCATAAAGACATTCACATCAATTCTAAAGTCAAGGGAGGCATGCACAGGTACGTCTGAACTCTATTTAAATTAATCATTAGAATCGCCACAAGATACCATTTTCGGCCAGGCATAGCCCAAAGTTTAAAGTGTATGAGACCCGACACAGCTTCTGAGTGCACATGAGAACTTATGATGGAAGTACGGGACCCCATACCCTTCAAAATAACAATCCCTGTCACCATGGGAATAGCTTTGCCCGGCCAAAAGGTGGTTATAATGGATACTATTGGACCAAACATAGACAAAAAGGTCCCAAACTAAAGATTCAAAGTCCAACAGTTGGATGCGCCGGGCCTGACGCACCCCAGGAATCGTCAGACGAATTGCATGTAGCCAAGTTCAAATATTTGGGTGTGTCAAACTAGACGCACCTCTAAAAATTAGCTAAAAAGGACAAATTTTCCAAGTCCTGAAAGTTGGGTGCGTCAAGCCTGACACACCCCTAAAATGGCCCGAATTCCTGCAAAAAGTACGAAGTTGAATATTTGGGTGCGTCGAGCTCAACGCACCCTAAAAATGAAAAAAAAAATAGTTCAACTGAATATTTGGGTGCGTCAGGCCCAACGCACCCTAAAAATGCCAGAATTAGACCAAGTCCAATAAGCGGGTGCGTCACGCCTGATGCACCCATAAATCCATCAATTTTCCCAAAGTTCAATATTTGGGTGCGTCGAGCTCAACGCACCCTTAAAGTCAGAAATTTCGCCAAGTCCTTATCTGGGTGCATTACGCCCGACGCACCCAGAAAATCACATCGTTCGAAATAAAAGGGTGCGCGCGACCTTTTTTGGGTGCGTTGGCAATAACAAAAGGGTGCGTTGGTGAATATTTGGGTGCGTCAAAGGTTGAGCGAGTCACAGTAGATAACGAGAAATGAGCGAAAATCAGGCTATCTCACCTATTTATAGTGAGGACCCGAAAATCCGATGCGATGCGTTGCGTTGAACTGTCACATGTCTACCACAACGCACTAGAGGGGCATCTGTTGGGGTCCCAAAATTCAGTACCCTCCAAAACAAATCAACCGAGCACGTACTTCGAGGAAACCCCACAAAATACCATCCAACGCACCCAAATAATCAGGTTTACAAAAGATTAAGTACTTAGCCATTTTTCTCCGGTGGGCCCCATGATCACCATGATCAAAACCGTCCAAAATTGAGTGGACACCTTCATTATGAATTATAATGAGCAGTGCATGACGATTTGCCAAAAAGCGGGCCCCGCAAACCCTTCATTTCGCAAAACCCAATTTTTTACAAACAACAAGTACATCAAGCGCACCCATTTATTCTGCTTGACGCACCCTTAAATTCATGAAAATTTGAAAAACATTTCAGGATGACTTTTGCCTTTGATGCATCCGAAAAATAGTTTGACACATCCGAAAAATACCTTCGACGCGTCCATAAATTCAGTAAATCCAAAACTTTGATTTCGGGGTGCATTAGACCTTGACACATCCAAAAATGGTCTGACGTGTCCATAAAATAGCTCGATGCACCTATAAATTCACTAAGAATCAAAATGTCATTTTTTGGACGCATTAGACCCCAACGCCCCCGAAAAATAGATCGACGCACCCAGAAAATCAGCACATTTCATAACATCATTTATGGGTGCGTCGGAGCTCCCACGCACCTATTTCGGGGGGCGTCGAAGGCTTTTTGGGGTGCGTCATACATGACAGCCCCTCATTGGTTGCTGTCCGGTATTTTCGGGTATAAATACCCCCTTTCACTATTCATTTGTACAGATTAAGAGAGAGAGAGAGAGAGAGAGAGAGAGAGAGAGAGAGAGAGAGAGAGCTATTATCTCCTGGGTACTTGGGATTTATCGCCGGAACCCCTTTCCGACTGCCGGAAAACTTTTCCGGACACCGGAATCCCTTTTCGATCACCGATCTCTTTCACCGGAAGATCGTTCTGACCAATACCACCGCAGGTCTGGATTTTAAAAATCATAAGTGTGGGCACGCAGTCCGAAAATTGTCTCATGCACCCGAAAATTCAACATATTCGGACAAGTATTTTCAGGATGCATTGGACTCCAACGCACCCGAAAAATAGTCCGACGCACCCTAAAATTCAACATAATTCGGACAAGTATTTTTAGGATGCATTGAACTCCCACGCACCTGAAAATTGTCCCATGCATCCATAAATTCAAACAAAATCAGACAACTAATTTAAGGGTGCGTTGAAGTCCCATGCACCCATAAATTAGGTCCCACGCACCCAAAAAATCAGCGAATTACAGAAAATATCTATGGGTGTGCCGGACTCAATTTTAAGTATTTTCAAGATTCGTTTGAGCCTATTTTGGGTATTTCGAGCTTTCTGGATGCAATGGAATGTCAAACGAATGTTCTGAGGTCTTTAAATAAACCATAATTGCGTACCTTCGAGGCTTGACTCGATTCAACACGATGAATGAAATAACCTCTCGGAAAGAAGTCGCCAGCATCCAGGACTATGCAAATGTATCGTCATTTATATTTACTGTAAGATATGACCCGATTAGGGGTTGAAAGCTAGACAGACGAGATTATGGTTATCGTAATAAACTATATCAAAGAGTTTCAATTCACTACAAAGCAATTGCTATGAACTGCCACAACACAACAGTCGATGCCCTACCCATTCAAACGGCATCCGTCGGTTGACCTACTCAGGTATACACAACTGCAGATTGGACTTTCCGAGGTCACCTGTCTATACATGACAGGTGCGGGCCTAGAGTTGTCCTTCTCAGTCATAAACCCTGATAGTCTCAGGCCGGATTTCCGGTCAAAACATGGGACATAGACATCTGACTAATACAAAGATGGTTCAGTATATAACAAAACAAATACAGGTCTCTACGACCACAAACTCTAAGACCATAGTCCCCGCTGACTAGTCTTCTGCCTTTTAATCAAGGGTCATCGATCATTCGATGTAATTAAGGGCTTGTGCCAGATCACGGCTTTTTCATGATCAGTCCACAATGCCTTGTCTTTTGGCCTGAGAACATCCGGCTCACCTTCCTTAGAAATAGTGACCATTGGGGGTTCATATCCAAAATCAACCATGTCCCTCACATCCGAATCAATGGATTCCAAGAAGATGCGCATTCGGGCTTTCCAGTATGGATAATTCGACCCATCAAAGAAAGGAGGCTTAGTGACGGATGAAGAGTCCTCTCTAGACATATTTTCAAGTTTCTCTTTAGGATCTACCTCTAGGCAATTAAGCCCTTAAAGAGGAACCGTCTCTGATACCAATTGAAATTGCGGTTTTACTGCTTGTAGAGACACTTGGAGATATGTCTATGGACCTAGAGGGGGGGTGAATAGGACCTTTGAAATTCTTTTCGCCTACTTTCACAATGCAACAAAATAAGCTATGTAAGCAAGAACACCTCGGCTTCCAAGCCTAGGTGGGTCCAATCACAAGACTAGCAAAAGATATGCACTAAACAATCCTAGTCTAAGCATGCATAGGTAAGTAAATGATTGAACGAATTAAGCTTCTAACCTATGCATCTTGTGTAGACTTATGAGAGTGGATCAATGAGCTCAAGTCTACACAAGTAGTGAAGGTACATCTTGTGTGGGGATGTCTAAAAAGTGCCTAGCATACATTCCTATCAAACATGCATAATTAAGCAATTAAACTAACAATGTGAAGATATGAATGTGCTCAAGAACAATCACAAACACAAGGATGTATAGTGGTTCGACCACGTGTCTACTCCACTCCCGGTTCAAGTACTCAACCCCTTTGAGCACACCGGCATTCACTATCGGAGGTTTTAAATGAGGTTCACCTCTCAACCTTTACACGGAGGTTTTATCGGTTCACCTCTCAACCGTATCCGGAGTTTTAGACATAGGCTAACTCTCAACCCAATCGCACGTTTACTCCCGTGTCGGAGGCTCCCCCTTGGAGACTTAGTTTAGGCCCGGCTGACGGGCCAAGGAACGACTAACGTCCCTAGGTCGAGTTCGAAAAACAAACTCTAAAATGGACTCTCAAATAAGACAACCTACTTGTCGGATGAGCCCCTTGTTTAGCGCCGGATTGGGTTGCTTGATCTCCACTCTCCCGTGCTTCAATCAGCTTCCCTTGCTCCCACGATCATGTTGCCGTTGCGTCGCCAATGCCTCAGCCACATTCGATCAAACACCTTGCATGCGATGCCTTGAAATGCCCAAGGTGCTAGGAGGATAGGTTTAAGAGCTCTACAACTTAGTGGGAATGGGTTACCTAGAGTCTCTTACCTACAACGATCTCATCTTGAAGTTTAGGACAAGGATTTGCCAATTAAGAAGCTTCCTAACTCTAGAGATCAAGAGGGGATGAAGGTCATCTTCTTCATGAGCTTGGAATGCTCTAATCTTGTGTTAAAGCACAAGGAAGATGCCTTGCATAGGTCAAGGAATGAGCCTCAAAAGATCTCCTTCAATGGTGGCTTTTCTTCCTCAAAAATCCCTCTACTAAAGCCCAAAACCGGAGCTCTATATATAGGAAAATAGAGCCCCAACGGTAAAAAAACGGCTATATGCCGACCTGTCCCGACCGGTCACGACCGGTCGGACTCCCCTGCTGAAGGGTATCAAGGTGCTAGGCCAAACACATGGGCCGACCGGTCATGATCGGTTGGACCCCCTCACTGGACAGCCAAAACACATCAGGCCGACCGGTCATGACCGGTCGGCGCACCTTGCTGTACAAGCTGAACACATCAGGCCGACCGGTCATGACCGGTCGGCCCCCCTTGTTGATCTCCTTCATTTGTGAAGGCCGACCGGTCATGACCGGTCGGACCAGCCTGGTTCTTCCCTCCATAAAGCTGAACTCCTCATGTTTCAGCCTGTCCTTTTAGGCCAAGGATAGGGTGATCAAATGGGACACCTAGGGCCGATCTATGATGACTAAATGTACTCCAATATGGTCAAGGTCATCAAAGATACAAAGGGGATGGGTTTTGGTCAAGGTTAAGGCACCAAGGCATCGCTTTTACCTGAAACTTCTTCCTTGATGCGGCCGGTCCGTCTTGAGTCTTCGGTCTTCGTCTTCATTGGGCTCAACCGACACTAGACTCACTGACGTAAGTGATTGACAAACAAGGTGCACTAGTATGCCACGGAAAAGTGCACTAACAATCTCCCCCTTTGTCAATTACTTACAAAAACTTAACCTACCAAAACAAATTACATGTTCAAGATATTACAATGATAATGAATAAATTACAGGACTCTTGACATGCCTAAACTAAGCTGCTCCGCTTCAGTTTGCTCCCCTACAACCTGTCAATCCCTGCATCACAAAACATAGCAAACTAGTTTTGGTGGGATTTGATCTTTCTCCCCCTTTTTGTTAGCAATTGACAAACTATTCTCTCCCCCTTAATGATATATCAATGAGGCTAAGGTAAGAGAAGATAGTATGTCGCAGTTATAACTATAAGCACATGCTAGCTAGGAGAGTATAGGGTGCATGAATCATAAATACATGGAGCAAGCTAAGAAACATGATTAACAGGAAGATATAACTATCTAAGCATAGGTAATCATGCAATATTGGTTAAGGACATATATTTGCAATGAAGCACAAAGGGCTTATAGCCCAATCAACCATCCTCCCCTATTGATATATCAAGACCAATATTAAGCAAAGATTAGCAGCAATGAAGCATAAAACTCAAGATGATTAGCTAATCTAAGCAGGATGACAATCTAGCAAGCAAATGTATTAAGTAAAAGCAAAGCTAAATCATCAAATCTGGGCGAATGAGGCTTGAATCCTCTGATTTGCCCATAAACACAGAATTGAGGCTGAAATCCTCAGATTTTCCAATAAAAGCATAACTAGCTACCCTTACTAACCAGGTAGAGATTGAAAAGCCAAGGGGGTAGCAAAATTCCACAACACCCTCATAGAATGTAGCATGAGGTGAGGGGTTGGGAACTCCTTCTTCTCCTAGAAGGGATAGTGGTTGGGATCCCCTCTTAGATAAGCAGGTAGAGGGGTCATAGTGGAGGCCGAGAGAGCAAGATCTTTATGTTGGCTCTCATCACAAGCGGAGTCACCAGATTCGGACTCCTCCGTATCATCCCAAGTGGCAGCCATAGCCTTTTTACCTTTCGGTTTAGGCCCTTCCGGACATTCCGGGGCAATATGGCCACGACGACCGCAACCGTAACAACGGATGGATGAGGATATAGATGATTTTCCTTTACGTTTATCACCCTTCTTGTCCTTCTTGTCACGGCTATTCCCTCTATCAATTCCCTCTATCTTGAATTTTTTGTTCAATTTCTCTTCCTCATCATCCTCATCATCGCTATCTTCCTCCGACTCACTTTTGATTTTCTTGTGTTTGTGAGAGGACTTAAAAGCGATGTTTTTCCTTCTAGAGGAGGCTTTAAAGCCTAGCTCAAAGGTTTGTAGGGAACCTATGAGCTCTTCAACTTTTATTGTGTTTAGATCCCTACCCTCTTCAATGGTGGTGACTTTAGAGGAGAATCGTTCCGGAAGAGATCTCAGAATTTTCCTACAAAGCCTATGTTCCGGAACCGGATCCCCTAAGCCCCACATATCGTTTGTGATTTTGTTCAGTTTGGTATAAAATTCAGTAAACGTTTCATCCTCCTCCATAGTAATATTTTCAAATAGAGTGGAGAGGCGCTGGAGTTTAGAATTTTTAACAACATTTGTACCTTCATGGGTAACTTCAAGAATATCCCATGCTTGTTTACTGGTAGTGCAGTTTTGAATCCGACCAAATTCTTCTCTAGATACTGAAAAAAAAATAGCATTCAGGCCTTTGGCATTATTAATACGTTGAGCTTTTTCATGATCAGTCCATAATGCCTTGTCTTTTGGCCTGAGAACATCCGGCTCACCTTCCTTAGAAATAGTGACCATTGGCGGTTCATATCCAAAATCAACCATGTCCCTCACATCCGAATCAATGAATTCCAAGAAGATGCGCATTCGGGCTTTCCAGTATGGATAATTCGACCCATCAAAGAAAAGAGGCTTAGTGACGGATGAAGAGTCCTCTCTAGACATATTTTCAAGTTTCTCTTTAGGATCTACCTCTAGGCAATTAAGCCCTTAAAGAGGAACCGTCTCTGATACCAATTGAAATTGTGGTTTTACCGCTTGTAGAGACACTTGGAGATATGTCTATGGACTTAGAGGGGGGGTGAATAGGACCTTTAAAATTCTTTTCGCCTACTTTCACAATGCAACAAAATAAGCTATGTAAGCAAGAACACCTCGGCTTCCAAGCCTAGGTGGGTCCAATCACAAGACTAGCAAAAGATATGCACTAAACAATCCTAGTCTAAGCATGCATAGGTAAGTAAATGATTGAACGAATTAAGCTTCTAACCCATGCATCTTGTGTAGACTTATGAGAGTGGATCAATGAGCTCAAGTCTACACAAGTAGTGAAGGTACATCTTGTGTGGGGATGTCTAAAAAGTGCCTAGCATACATTCCTATCAAACATGCATAATTAAGCAATTAAACTAACAATGTAAAGATATGAATGTGCTCAAGAACAATCACAAACACAAGGATGTATAGTGGTTCGACTACGTGTCTACTCCACTCCCGGTTCAAGTACTCAACCCCTTTGAGCACACCGACATTCACTATCGGAGGTTTTAAATGAGGTTCACCTCTCAACCTTTACACGGAGGTTTTATCGGTTCACCTCTCAACCGTATCCGGAGTTTTAGACATAGGCTAACTCTCAACCCAATCGCACGTTTACTCCCGTGTCGGAGGCTCCCCCTTGGAGACTTAGTTTAGGCCCGGCTGACGGGCCAAGGAACGACTAACGTCCCTAGGTCGAGTTCGAAAAACAAACTCTAAAATGGACTCTCAAATAAGACAACCTACTTGTCGGATGAGCCCCTTGTTTAGCGCCGGATTGGGTTGCTTGATCTCCGCTCTCCCGTGCTTCAATCAGCTTCCCTTGCTCCCACGATCATGTTGCCGTTGCGTCGCCAATGCCTCAGCCACATTCGATCAAACACCTTGCATGCGATGCCTTGAAATGCCCAAGGTGCTAGGAGGATGGGTTTAAGAGCTCTACAACTTAGTGGGAATGGGTTGCCTAGAGTCTCTTACCTACAACGATCTCATCTTCGAGTTTAGGACAAGGATTTGCCAATCAAGAAGCTTCCTAACTCTAGAGATCAAGAGGGGATGAAGGTCATCTTCTTCATGAGCTTGGAATGCTCTAATCTTGTGTTAAAGCACAAGGAAGATGCCTTGCATAGGTCAAGGAATGAGCCTCAAAAGATCTCCTTCAATGGTGGCTTTTCTTCCTCAAAAATCCCTCTACTAAAGCCCAAAACCGGAGCTCTATATGTAGGGAAATAGAGCCCCAACGGTAAAAAAACGGCTATATGCCGACCTGTCCCAACCGGTCACGACCGGTCGGACTCCCCTGCTGAAGGGTATCAAGGTGCTAGGCCAAACACATGGGCCGACCGGTCATGACCGGTTGGACCCCCTCATTGGACAGCCAAAACACATCAGGCCGACCGGTCATGACCGGTCGGCTGGGTTTATGCAAATGCAGCAGGGCTGCTGGCCGACCGGTCATGACCGGTCGGACCAGCCTGGTTCTTCCCTCCATAAAGCTGAACTCCTCATGTTTCAGCCTGTCCTTTTAGGCCAAGGATAGGGTGATCAAATGGGACACCTAGGGCCGATCTATGATGACTAAATGTACTCCAATATGGTCAATTTCATCAAAGATACAAAGGGGATGGGTTTTGGTCAAGGTTAAGGCACCAAGGCATCGCTTTTACCTGAAACTTCTTCCTTGATGCGGCCGGTCCGTCTTGAGTCTTCGGTCTTCGTCTTCATTGGGCTCAACCGACACTAGACTCACTGACGTAAGTGATTGACAAACAAGGTGCACTAGTATGCCACGGAAAAGTGCACTAACAGATGTCACGTGGAATCTTGAAAAAACTATGTGTATCTAGGGGTGCATGTTGGCGACATCACATGTACGAAATCCTAAGTCGAATTGTTATGGAATTCTGACATATGCATTAAAATGAAAAACTTGAGAAAATTAATTCAATAAGAAAAAGGATAATTGGCAGGTGAACTTTAAGGATAGAGATAGGAGATAGATGGATCCCTTACCTAAGATTCCATGATAAGGAAGAAAGCATGAAAGCATGCCTAAAATCTTAACTAGAGAATGAGACTTTATAAATTGAACGTAAACAGGGGAGAACACTAAAGAAAATTAATAAAGAAAGTTACGTGAGATGAATCACTCACCTGTAGCAATCCCTAAGCTCCAAATAAGCCCAAGTTTATAATTTTAGTTGACTTAGCGAGTCGACTCGGTTAGAACAAAAACTTCTTCTTTCTTTTCTCTTCCTTCTTCTTTCTCTCTCTTTCTTTCTTCATTTCTTCTTCCTTTCTCTTTTTTCCTTTCTTTTCCTTATTCTTTCTTCTTCTTCTTCTTTTTTTGTCTGGGATGTTGCCATAGCAATAGCAGCAGCAGCAGTAGGTACGTTACTTCTCTCTCCTCTCTCATTTTCTCTCTCTGGCGTTTTCTGAAGGAGGGGGAGAAACAGATGGACGGTTTATATAGCTGAGTAAGGGAGGTAACGATCGTACGTGCGATCGGTTAGATTTCCAATTCCAAGAAGGAATTGATTTCCTCTTTATTGTAACTTACGCCAACTGGGGATCGTTGAATAGGTAGGTGGGGTCCACAAGACCTTGGTAAAACCAATCTTAGATGTCCATGCAAGGAGGGGAGCCGAATCTTGGTGTTCTTGGGTTTGAACGATGTTTAGGAGCGGGCTACACGGTCAGTGTCTGATCACAGGATTCGGGATGATATGGCTTTGGTGGGACGTGGAGCTAATGGACGGCTTGGATTTATCAGTGTGGCCCACTGTGATGGACATTGTGGTGCTCCAAGGTTGACAGCCGACGGATGCTGTTATAGCATCCGTCGAATTCGGGAAGAAGGTGAGTTTTTTTTTTTGTTATTACGTGCGTCGCACGTATATGCATTTACGGAACGCTAACGCACAAGTGGGGTGCATTCCCAGTGGATCAGGGCCACTTGCTCCATTCAACAGGTTGGTAAGAGTAATTTAACCGTTGACATGAAGGATGAGAAGGATTCGAGTGAAGGTGGCTCACTTATGGCCCTATTTCTGATTAGGGCATTTGTAGGATGATCGGAGGGCTGAAATTCGACATGTACGGCTAAAATATGTCCAAAAACTTGTATATGGAGTTTTTTGTGAAAATAATCGTTAGAAACTACAATACTTAAAAATGGTGGTTTAACTTAAGTTTAATTAATGGCATTTTCGTAATTATTATAAATTTGTGAGTTTTGTGAAATCTAATACCTCTACACTGTTCTAGAATTTATTCTAAGTAAGTTTAATAAAGGCTTACGGATTATTTATTATTAATTTATCAATATTAAAAGTTATTTAAATTATTAAATAATTAATTAAATTCTAATTTAAATTATTCTAAACCCTATGGTGTTGTAAACACACCTGAGCGGGTTCATAGGGCCGGGAAATAGATGATCTAAGAATATGTGTGGTGATGGACAAGGTGTACGGATCAGATTTAGGGATAGACACATGTACAGGACGGTGTGGAATCGTACAGCGGGTTTATGTTGGTCGCGTAATTCGAAATCGAAGTGGACGGTTAGATATTCTAATCTAGTAATGATAACTCATTCTAACGGTCAGTTTAATAACTTTACTAAGTACGCTAAGTTTTTTAGAGGCCTTAAAAGTTGTCGCAATACCTACAAAAGTGTATGTGTGTGTATACGTGTGAACAACACGATCTAGAATTTAAATTCTCACGTGTGGACATGCACTCGTGTACTTACTCGTGCGCCTAAATTTTTGAGGTATTACATTCTACCACCCTTACTCAGAATTTCGTCCTTGAAATTCGATCCACCTACTAGACTAACGGATAAAGATACTACTCTACAATATTTCTAAGTGTTTGCTACATTCGACTAATCCTAGGTTTACATGTACACAAGTGTAAGACTACCTGCATGAACTCAGGTTCTTACAGTTTACATTGGTCGGGCCAGGTGCTTGGGCATGTTTATGATTAGGTATTTAATAACCTAAATTATTATTATAATAAGTTCAGTATTTCTTTGGATTAAGCTTTGACAACCGTATGATCTAGTGTACTGCCTGCCACTGGGTTAACAGTCACAGACTTATTCAATCGACTAAGCAGGACTCGGTTGACCGATAATGGCCCTTGTTGGTTTGTCGTCGTCTATTGGATCCACCGAATAAGTCTCATTTAGAATTAGTCATTTTGATATTTGATTGTTGAATCACAATCTATGAAATCTGGAATACTATAGTTCCTATTGTGAATAGTCCATTTAAAATCGTACTGCAACTCAATCCACCAAGTCTTATAAGCCATGCATGGTGATATGAGACACCGTGTCTAAGTTGTCTGCCTACGTTGGGGTGGTGCCTCCCCGTAGTGACCAGTGAGCATTGACGGGGGTGACATATCGTTGTTCGAATGACCCTTATGACAAACGTGACCCTGGCCGATGTTTGCGTGCATGTGCACCGTTCGAACGACCCAGGCATGCACTGGTTTCATTCCAAGTGATACGCCCACACCTCTGAATACATTAGTCGTATTTAATACTGGGGTGATGCGCCCTTCTGCTTGGTTTGAGCGTGGCTGGCGAGTTTTGGCCAGACTATGCTTTTATGGGTGTATAATCCAAACCTTAGATCGAGGGGTTACTGACGATGATTGGCGACGCATCGCAGGGAATCAGATAGTCTCAGTTAGACTTTACGATACGATGTTGGTATTTTGGCTTCACCAATTTGCTGAATGAATTGGACTAATAAATACTTTAATTAATCATGCATATATGACATTGCATTTGAGGGGGACTCATGTGGCCTGATTGCTTGATGTGACGTCATCGTTACCTTGGGCACTTCATGTCATTTCTCTGTGTTATCCGGACTGGTGTACTCGGTTACGACGCTTTGATAGGTGGACTCTCAATACACAGTTAGTCAGGCCAGGGCTTGCCCGAGGCATGCATTGTGTGCGGAATCATGACATTGAGTCTCAATTATTAGTAAAACAGTCATACTTCACCTAAACGAGAACTTAATTTAGCAGCTCTTTTTCAAAAGGCGTGAATGCAAATAAAAAACATCTCCTGGATAAGCTTTACGACCGGGTGGTCTTCTTAATAGAAGAGAGATTTGGCGATAAGCTTGTGCTTATTCATGTATTAAATCAACTAGCCTAGGATGATGTATGATTTGTGTGTGGTCATTATTTAAACTTGATTGATTTGATAACATGCTTCAGATTAATACACTTATATGAATTTGTTTATAATTTAAATATCCTAAGTAAAATCTTGGGGTTATTTCTTCACTATGTTGGCGTTTCGATACCTTCTATTCGACATATGCAGATGCCTCACAAGTAGGATCAGTTGGTGGTGCGCTTGGGGCGCCTTGTAGTCTTTTAGCTTCATCACATTGGTAGTTATAATTTTTCTCCCTATTGCTTTAATTGTGATTTGCATAATTCTCATATGGGCTTACACTGCGATTGAACTGTACCATTTTAGGTGTTAGCCTTTATTTTCGAATTTAGTTATCTCCGTCTTGCTTTGACCCGCTAATTGAAATGCATTACTCTGATTGTTTGTGAATGGAATGAATGTAAATCTGATTGAGGACACACGTGGGAGTATTTCCTACATGAAGTATTCCTACGAGAGCATTTTAACGAGTAACATTTGAAAACTCGGGATTGGATTCTCTATACTCAGATGTCGAAATTTCGGGGTGTTACACTTTTCTTGATTCTTCTTTACTTGATCTTCAAAGTGGTCCAAATGAGTCTTTTTAACATGAAATACATGAGGCCTCTCTCTCATTCCTACAACCATAAATACACATATAAGATATATCTTTTAATAATGAAATCAATGTAAATGTGTGATGAATTAGGGTTAGAATATGCACAATTCAGAGCTCAACATACACCACTTATGTCATGGTTGCCACATGATGCCTTCTAAATTGTTTGATTTGGTTGTGATTTGTTAGGTGTAGACAATAACACATATTAAGTTAAACCTGGTAAATTGTGGAACCCTCTGTCACTTACAGTCTAAAAATCAAATTCTTTAAATAATTATAACCTTCGATTGGTGGACACTTGTTTGTTGAAATAGGACCATTGGATATTTTTCATTTTTATTTGTTCGCTGAATGTCCACTTATCTTACAGTTAGATAATAAAGTATGAGTTTTAGTTTCTATTACATCCATTTTACCAAATATGATTTAGACACCTAAATTTATAGAATAAGTATGCCACATTTGTAATTTCTAAATGCTCGCTTATCATCCGTCACACTTTTATCGGATTGTTGAAACTTCCCTCATTAATAAAGTGGGTGGTCATCCGACTTGTGCAATTTCGTAGGCAATGGAGCGGATGAATGGTCCAAATCTCGTGCATGTGGATGCTAGATCCATGTACAAAAAATAATAAATAGAGAAGTGCTTGGCCATAAGACCTTAAACCCTTGCGCATTTGATAGACATAAAAAAGTGAAGTTCATCGGAACCTCACGAGCATTGTTCCATGCGTTCCTCTACTAGCAATCAAACATGACAACCTAGCACATGTGCGAGATATTCGATCCATGAATCAGGTGGGTACACCATTTTGACTATTGTAATGCTTGGATATTTTTTCAAAATTTTTTAAAATTTAATTAGTGAGAGAGAAAATCTCTCCCTCATCTTATCTCTCATCCTCCCCTAAATCTCTCAAAATCCTCGAATCCCTCTCTTACCCAACTAACTCTCTTTCGTAAAGAGAGGGAGATTCCTATTTTATCTGAAAGAGGAAAAAAGGAAAAAAAGAAAGAAAATCGTAGAGAGAAACGAGAGAGAGAGAGAGAGAGAGAGAGAGAGAGAGAGAGAGAGAGGGAGATCTTGGGAATGCACAATTCAGGTTAATTTCATATCTTTCCTTTTGTTATTTTGTAAATCACCTAATTTCACATTGATCTATACGATAGATGGATCAAATTAGCTAAATGTCCATTGTGTATCTTCTTCTTGTGGGAAGATACACTGGTGTACATGACTTTAGAGTTCATATGTAGAAGGTTGGCTCTTTTCATATCGAACGGTGATTGATATGATCTATATGGTTCATGGGCTTTTTAAGACCCAACTACGCAAATATATCAGGAATCAGAACAATCTAACACTCTAATGGATCGTACTGATCATTGATCGATCAAATGTTTCCTTAAATAAAAGGAATCAAATTAATACTGTAAAAGTATAATTCTTTGTGCAAGATGCTACTTGGCGCAGGGAATCATATCGATTTATTTTAAAATATGTAATTAAATCCACACCGTTCAGTGGAATTCTAAAATCTAAATTATTTAGAACCCTAAATCTCAGGCCGACGGAACCATTGGATAGTGCACATCGATTTGAGACAATGTTAACTTAAGAATAATATAATGATTACTTGTGTTAATCCATTGGATGGTTGAGATCTGATCTGATTTGGACCAACTATCAAAATTCAGGCATTAGATTATGTAAACATCTAGATATGATGATCGATCTGACCATCTAGTGGGCCACCTTGACCAATCAATGATTAATTATTAGAATTGTAATAAATTGAAGGCATATATGTATCATTAATGGTTTCTTAAAGTTAAATCAAATGCATATAAATTAAACCTTGAATGATCAAATGACCTTGTTCCCTAATTTGATTAAGTTGAAGCCTATTTCAATCTCATTTAATGGTTAAGGTGCATTTGAATATTGTTTTGTTAAAATTAATTATAGACACCTTTCTTTAAATTTTCAGAGGTATTTTTCTGTAATTATTTAGAGATTTTGTTTACAAGTTCATCATCAAGGACCTGTGTGCAAAAGAAAATTTCAGTGAGCATATTACCATAATATTATGAGGTTCTGTACGAAATTTTAACAAGTTACAAGATTTTGTACAAAATTTTAATAGGAACTTATTTGCAGACAGGAAGTCACTTGAGCACTTTATCGTAACAAAATCAATTTTTTTAATGAAATTTACATATATTATCATGTGTGTTGGTATTTAATGATTATACATTAATTTAGAATTTTATATTAACATTAGTTTAGTCAATTTAAATATTATTGTCCTTTAGATGACATTATAAAGTTTTAAACATTTGATTGGCTTATAGAAGAGTGACAATATCTTAAACCATGACAATGCTCGGGCATTGCTTACATCCTAAATATGTATGTGACTATTCCAGAAGCAATGACATCAACAGTTGCGATTATTCCTTAAAAAATAATGGCTTTACCCCACAGGAAGGCCATCATATTGTATGGATTAATTGGAATGGGATAATGGATTTCACATCAATATGAAGATTATTTTAAATGTCCATAGGTATAGGATATTTTTTTCATTTTTATGTCATGAATTCATTCAGTCTCATTATAAAGTTATTAAGCAAATCAATGGTGTGTTACTATGGTTGGGTCTACTATGGGATCCAGATTAATCATAGGTAGGACTTACCATGCGAATCAATAAGATCAAATAATAATTTCATTTATGTGAGTTTAGAGAATTTTAATTCAAATTAAACTGTTTATTCTAAGAATCATATTCATTGCACAAGGTGAGCGATCCCGATGTGTTTTCCCTCCACTAAGTTAAAATAGATTAAATGTTTGATATGTTTATATGTTTCTCGGATGTTATTGTTATACTTTTTTTACATGATTTGAATGAACGTGTGACTTGATCTCTGTATTATTAATGATTTGGTTTGATTTAATATATCAATATAGTCAATGATCTGATTTATTATATTGATGTGACTTATGTTCTGATTTTACTACAATGTTATTTATGAGTTGAATATCATATTAATATTAGTGAATAGTGTGGAAGTGTGTTGATTTAAATTCTGAGAATAAAAATAATCATACAATACATTATTACAATTGCTTGCTATGATTATGCATCCATCACTGCGTGCACAACATGTGCTGAATTCTTGGGGGCCTCCTTGGATGGTTTACCTAGTAGAATCGTTACCGGATGCCTAGTAAAAGCCTACTCAAGTAGTAGATGCGGGCCTTACTCATGCCTACTAAATGGTAGAACCTGCCAAGGTGCAGATGTGGATTGACGAGTTTCCAACTCAAGCAAGTGGACAGATTTCCATTTGATGCATTCATGCATTGCATAATAATTGCATTTCTATATATAATTACCGTTGCTCTATTTTAAGTTGATGTGAAGAACCATGTCGAAACTTCTCACTAGGCCTGGCTAGCTTACCTATATTGATATAAAATTGTATAAATATGACCGAAGATGAGCCATTGGTCAAGAACAGGAGGACATTGCCGAGCCAGAAAAGGACCACGGAACACGTGGCCCTATTTGACGGAGGAAGAAATTGCTGCTCTTGACCAACCATGATTATCATTTTAATTCCATTTGATGTTCTTGGATTAGTATATGTTCTTTTAAATCTGTTGGACAAGGTTTATTTTGTTGATTGGATAGATTATTTAATATTTAGTTGTTTAAGACCCCGAATGGGAGGGTCCTTGGTTGGATTAATAATAAATTATTAGATTGGATAGTTGTTTCTATCATATGAAATGTGGCTATGTATGAATGAAACCTAGATTCTATGAAAGTACTACTAGTTAGGTGATCTTGTGTAAACGTATCAATCAATTCATGTACATTTAGTGTACAAGTCGTGACGTCAATCTGGGGTCTAAAGTACATGCTAGGTACTTGAAATTTGGGTCGTAACAACTTAGTACAATTATCATTCAACTACACCCTTTAAGATTAATACATGTGTATGTTGGATGTGGACTATTGACAACTTTCAAAGCCATCCACTGACTTTTGTACACATGAAGCCACCTGATAAATTGCTTAGCCATGTCTTCAGGGCAAGCAATCTATAAAGTTACCCCACCTTCTGCATGACTTGCATGACCCACACGTAAGATAAGTTGGCATGTGCCTCTCTATGAGTAAGTGTGAGTGTGCTTGGAAAAAAATCAATGTAATGTAATTGCAAATTATGCCAACTAAGTCAACTCATTAGGATCCAATGCTAAGAAAAGAGGTTTGCTAAATGTGTCTTGATATATTGGGATAAGATAGGTTGGGACTCCTGTCGTTGGCTCGGGTTATTTCTGTGACCCAAACCATTTATATGATGGGCCTCACCGTTGTTGGGAAATAACTAAAAAACTTTCAATCTGAGATGAGTTAACCCTTTGATTATTCAACTTCAAGAAGACCGTCCATCATGAAAGGAATTTAGTCAAATAATTGAAATAATCCACCGTAGGACCTTTTCATATTTTTTTGCAATAACTCATCTACGGTGAGAGACATCATATTAACGGTTTAGATCATAAAACATGGCCTCAGATTTAACCAGATAAGGTCCCAATGCATCTTAGAGCAACATGTTTCGGATGCATTATAGCATCTCCCTCATAGAAACTCTTCAATCAATCTTAACCTAGGTTTGCCTCAAACTCTCGAACCATGAGTTTGACATAAAAGGAAATGATATGACCATTCAACTGAAATTGGGAGACACCTCTATTCGTTGTAATAAATACTCAAAGATAAGTAAGATAGTAAACATAAGCCAAAGGTAGAAAGAAGGCCGAAGGCAAGGAAGGCTGCTAGAAAGCGAAGGAAGGAAAGGCGAGCGGCTCATTTCCAACCGGAAAGGCAGGATTCATTCTCGTATCCGAAACCAGGTTAGGGATTTGGTTTATGAACTTGAGATGTTCATCTAATGGGCCATCCAAAACCACACAGATCAAATGTTCCCAATCATAAAATTTTATTTTTAATAATTTTTCTACCACAGGTTGAAAATCCAATCACTAAATGGCTATAATTGTGCTGTTACTTTACAATTCTTCAAATGGTAAGAATCCGTGAATCTTATACCATGCCATGACCTACATGAATAATAGAGTATGTCAGGTACCTGTATGTAATGCAACATAATGCCATATAATATGGTGTAGTATAACAAATACAGTGTAGTTATAAATGCCATGTCATCGAGGCGTATCCAACATATCTCAGTACAATTAGCATTCATGAACAATTAAGGCCATTTTAGCTTGAGTTGGCCACAACTCATCACTAACACCTTAACTGATTTGCGTAGCTAGCCTTTTTTACTCTCTAATGTGCTCACTTAACTGGTCTCGATCAATAATGGGACCTATTTGTTGTAATCTTGACATGCTAAGCTGGTCAAAGCTCTACCTCATCCAACTTACGTAATTAGTTTGTTTCACCTAGTCAGCTTCGATTAATGAGGTCTCTTTGATACCAATGAGGTTTAGGGAATTTCACGCACTAGGCTCATCGATTCCCAATATGTTTCCAACACTTTTACTGGTGTTCCAACCACTATCGGTTCCGTTGTTCCACTTATTGAGACCTAAATATTGCATATTTATCCCTTATTTATGCATTACTTTCCCTTGCATTCAAGTGTTAAATCGATCTAATTAGATATGTTTTCAACATGCAAAAAGATTTCAGTGTTTAAGATGAATCTAGCTTAAAACACTAATTTAAAGCCTAAAAGAAATCAAGGTGAAGAATTGAAGTTTAGAGAATGAATTTGAAGACTTGAGATCCAAAGAATTGAAGAAAACTAAGTACTGAAGCTAGGAAATCGACCAAAGATCATTTACTTTGAAATTAAAGAAAACAAAGTTTCGATTGATCTATGAAGGAGTTCGGTCGACCTACAAATTCTCGATCGATATCGATCGACCTAAGTTGAAGTTCGATCACCTAAGTCGGAGTTCGGTCGATCGAAATTCAATTAAATTTTGGAGTTAGGTTGCTTGCTGATTTCTGTTAAGTTAGGTCGACCGATGATGGCTCGATGATGCAGTATTTTTTGCGCGGTTTTGCAGAATTGCGATGTTTGTTTTGTATTTCTATTGGACTCTTCCTAAGTTGATGCAAGGTCGGTTTCAAAGGTTATTTAAGAGGCTCTAAGCTCGTTTCATCATCATCCAAGTAAGGAGAGAGAATGACGAGGGTGGAGTGACGTCTACGCTAAGTTCTATGCTTTTCTAGTTTGATTTCATATATTTTTTTTAATTTAAGTTTAATCATGTCTATGGTTGGCTAATCTCTTCGCTAGGGCCAAAAGGTGAAGCCTGTAGTTAATCTATGATGTTTTAGTTTATTGATCCAAGTACAATGGTTTAAACGATGAATTTTAGTTGATTGGTTTGAATAAAAATAATAGTTTTAGTTCAATTGTTACATTGAATGCTTTCGATTTTCTGAGATTGATTACTAGGTGATAAGCACATAATTTTGTATAACTAACCCTAGTTATTAATAGCATTGTAATTGTTTTTCCGGTTAATTATCATTGATTAAATGGATTTTCATTTTACAGGAGATTAGTAGAGGTTAAAGATGATACAAGCCATTCAGGGCATTTAAAAGCCTAAAAGAGATAAAGGTCAAGCATGGTGGCGATCCTGAAGAGAATCAAGCCATAAAGATTGAAGGTTAGAACATTTTCTACGGTAGAGATAAAGGTTTGAAGCCAAAAAGTCCTCATCAGGGCCACACAAGTTGGAGATCCAGGTTGTGCATGATTGGATGATTGTGATCGGACGTTCACACAAGATTAGACGATCAAGATTGAAACGTCGACATATGGGACCACGAATGTGTCCAAAGAAGTCCTCCAATCCCACGCATGTGCAACCATCCATCACCGTCTAGGCTACATGTGCTGCTAAAACCAGGAGCATGGAAATCATTCGTTCATCACACAACCAGCAATGTCTCCCATGTCCAGCAAGCTCCCACACGTAACAACAGTTCAACTTCATCCACCATCCCTTCATCGTTAGCCCATGTTTCAGACGTCCATCTTCAATCCACTAGCCAACTGCCCTCTCACACATGAGACCTCCATCAACCATCCATCCTCAGCAACAACTCGTGGACATCTATTCATCTCACACGTGCCATCAAAGGGGCAGCCATCAGCACCACACATGAGCTAACATTAGAGATGATCCCACCAACGTTCAACAGCTAAACGTCTAGCAATTGATGGGCATCCATTTCAAACGCCCAACACTTTGGAACCCAACTCTCCCTCGCATTCAGCAAGAAGAGATGTCCCACTTCTCCATTGCATGTGCGTGACTTGTCAAAGGAGATGCATCACATTCTCTACACGTGTCCAACAGTTGAAGGGACGGTCTCTCCCACACGTGTCAACTCTCCCTCTTTGCTCCTGTACACAGGAGCTAATAAAGAGAGGTAATCTCACACGTGTGGGGCTGGCCAAGAGCAGCTTGATGAGCAGTTAATTTTGTATAATTAACATTAGATATTTAGAATATTATCATTGTTTTTTCGATTAATTATCATTCATTAGGTAAATTTTCGATGTTCATGTGATGAGAGGTTGAAGATGATCTAAGCCTATCAAGACGTTTCAAGGCTCAAAAATGAGCAAGATCGAGTGTGAAGGTCCGAAGAAAATCAGGCCACAAAGATCGAAGGTCATACCGTTTTTTATAATGGAGGGCTCAAAAGGACCACATTAGGGCTACTCATTTGGATTGAAGTTGTGCATGTTTTGATGATTGTGATTGAGCGTCCACATACAAATCGAAGCACATGATGGGACGTCCACATATGTGACCATCCGTTTGGCCAAAGAAGTTCTTCAACCTAGCACATGTGATCAATGGATGAGTGGCCCACCTTATGCACGTTCAACTGCATCCAGCAAGGTGGGCCCTTGCCCCACCATCTGGATGATCATCCAGCAGGCCAAAAGGCTGGACTGCATCATCTACCGTCAACGCCTCTTCCGTCCATCCATTCCTTCATGGCAGCCCACTCCACGTCCAGATGTGGTGGACCACACCATCAAGTCTCCACCACCGTCCATCATAGCATGCAAAGGAGGGTCCTTCATCAGCCCAATCAACGGCCAACTAGCAACCATAATGGGAACCATTTAAATTTCACATGTGATAAGCATCAAGTGCTGGAGTTCATATCTCAGCTTCACACGTGTGGCTGGTGTGATTAATCTCCACCTTCCATTCATCCATCCATCCGAGCAGCTGGTGGCTTTCAACGCCACCAGCAATGAAGGGATCCCACATCTTAACCATCCAGACATATCCAGTAATGAAGGTCACATATCCACCGTCCACAATCACTCAAACCATCCATTCAGTGGCTAGATGGACAAGGACATGCAAGACGGGACTCCATCTCAACCGTCCAGCAAAGGTAGGCATCTGCCAGTCCACACAAGCAGCCTGTGGTCAGCCATCCACTTCACAGCCATCATATGTTCCAGCTTCTCAGTAGCTGTCCATCAATGCAAATCCATATCTAGTGTCCAGCCCACCTCACACGTGCAGTTCCGGATCTCATCTTTAATGTACGGTCTAGATTCTCCAAATTACCCATGTGGACCCATTGAACTCCAACTCATCCACCCAGTTTACTCACGTAGTTATCTTCCATCGTTGGGCCAAGCAAGCTCTCTCTCTGTCCTCTTCCATCCATGGGCTCCAATTTTAGAGAAAAAGCAAAACTGAGGAAGGTACACTCCAAACTCTTCTAGGTGTGGAGTGGAACCTAACTCCAAGCCTCTCAAAGGGCTATAAAAAGGGTTGCCCGTTCTCATTCTCATCATCCAAAATCACATTCTCCTCTTTTCTTTAGTTTTTTTTTTTTTTTTTGTTCCTTTCTTTTATAGAAGTTTTGTTTTTCTTTTGTAGTAGTCTTCAATTTTTAGAATGGTTGGCTAAACCTCTAGCTAAGGCAGGGATGAAGCCTGGTTTAGTTTTCTTGGTTCAACAATGGTGGTGTGAATGCTGGAGTTCTGTTTGGGTTGTTTGATTCGATAATCTACCTTGGCGTAAGCTATTGTTGTGCACAACCCCTTGATCCATTGTCGACTCTGAGCATGATGGATGCTTGTGATTCCTTGCACATCAATTAACTAATTCATGATCGATAAAGTCATTTGATCCATCGTTAACTTTGGGTACGATGGATGCTTAAAATTTTCTATGGTCATCGAACTAGTGTAGGTAAAGTCATCGATCTATAAAATCCCTTAATCCACTATAGACTCCAGGCACAGTGGATGCTTTGAATTTCCTACGATAGATGGATGAGATCTTAATGGTTGAATCGATCAATCAAAGCCTCTTATCTTGTAAGTGTGCATCCAATCTTATGATTTGTGATCTTATCGATTGACTTTTTGATAAATTATATAATCTGTATAATTCCTTGATCCATTGTCAACTCCGTGCACAGTGGATGATTGAAATTCCATGCGATCAACTAACGGGTGCTTCATGGTCAAATCAATCGTTAAGATTACCATCTATTGTGAAATATGCAATGGTTTAACGGTTTCATCTTCCAATTGGAACAAATCTTTATTCAATTCCAGTTAACTCATAGTTAAACCAATGAATCAAATGTTGTGAATTAACTATAGGTGGATCCCTAATGCCTTATCCCTCTCCTATTCTTGCCTTCTATCACACACATCTTGCTCCACTCGTGTGCATTAAAATCAGATTCCATTCCCACTTAAACTGCTTCTTCTAAGTATTCTTAACCCTGATCCCTATGGTTCGACCTTGGTCTCATAGAGTATTTACTATTTCGCTACCTACACTTGGGTGTGCAATCTTCAGATTGTAGCAAGTTTTTTGTGCCGTTGTTGGGAATTGCAACGGTTTAAGAATATTTATGAAATTAATTTTCGTATATAATTGTATTTAATTATAACTTCTTTTTTGTTTTGCGCATTCTTTTTCTTGGGTACTGTCCTTATTTCTCCCATCTTTTACTATTTTTTCTAGATTTTTTATTTTTTTAGAGTATTATCATGCCAATGCTCGAGTGGACACAACAATACCCTAAGGGGCCGTTTGGATATGAGTAAATGGGCGGAATTGGAAGTAAATGGAGGTAAATGATATTTAGAGTGTGTTTGGATGGAAATAAATGAAATGAAATGGGAGTAAATGTGCATGTAAATGAAATCCTCTCTACGAGAGAGGATTTAGAAGTAAATGAGGGTGAAATGCCTTTTTGAGCTCCGTTGGAGAGTCGCACATGAGGACAAAGCTGCCACTATACACATGTCTACCATACACATGTCACACCAATGATGCTCCCCAACAATCCAAATATTGTCTACATCACTAAATTCACACCAAAAGAATGATCCAAACCATCTAAAGGATGGCCATCTAAATGGACCGTTGAAAAACGTTCATAAGTTGCTTATTTGTGATCTTTACGTTGTGGCCTACCTGAGGCTCGAAATATCCTCATTTTTTTTATTGTAGTATACATTTCAATGGGCTTATTACAATCATTCTATTAAATATCGCATCTGTACACTAAGTTAGGATATTAAATCTGATTTGGGATATCACATATATTCATGTGAATATATTGAAATTTTCAAATGCATTCCAATTCCTCCCATTTACTCCAATCCAAACGAAATATTTTGATTTCAATTGTATTTCATTTACTCCCTTCCAAACACAACTATGCAAAGCCATTTACTCCCAATTCATTTATCTCCAAATCCATTTCCCATTTACCTCCATTTACGAGCTCCCAAACAAGCCCTAAATATCTTCTAGAGGATGAAGAGACATCAATGCACAATTTTAGGAAATGCTCCATGCGTGGTCATTTACTTAAGAACAATACACGTAATGTTTCATCACTTAAAATGTTATATGATTACCAGAATGAAAATAATGTATATGATGCTCCACCAGTTAGGTTAATGCATGATTATTTGTATGACTGCGCGTACTAGCAATTGTACAATGCTCCATCATACAACATGAACAAACCTAATTGGCGGAACCATCAAAATTTCAGTTGGAGAGACAAACCAACATTGATAGTTAACAATTATCCCCGAGGGTTCTCTACTTATGAGCCTCCATCAGCAAAGACCATTGATGATATATTGCAAACGGTGATGGAAAGCACCTTACAGATCATCAATGAGACAGAGACATTGACTAAGCACACAGAATCACACATCATTGATGATGAGGAAGGAATTTTCCTAATCCAACCTCCATCTAACCTAATTGAATAACTTGAGGTGATCGATTTCAGTTCTTCAGACATACTCTTTAAGCGTGACGAATCTACTATTACCTTTAGATACACTGATTGGATCAATGAAGAGATTCCGATGACAGTTGAAGAACCTAAAAAATTTAAGGGTGATAATATGATTAGTAATGTTCAACATGAGGAAGAGTCGGAGTGTGCTTATGAGCCCGTGGTCCCGTTTCCCCAGAGGTTGATCTCTTATAAGCCTCTAGTTGATGATCATGCCATGAAAATTTTCCAACAAAGTGATTTTAAAACATACCCAATTTCATTATGGATGAAGAGTTTTCCTTGATTGAATGTCCTGATTCTTTAGAAGATTGCTTAACTCACTTTGAAGAATCAGACGATCCCATGATTCAAGAAATAGTGAAGGCCTTGCAAGACCCTACCCCGGTGCCTGAAAGGTCATTTTTTACTGATTCACAACTAATACCATCTATTGTGGAAGCACTGAAAAATTTCGATTGTGTGGAGAAGACACCACCATTAGAAGAATCATTAATTGAAGTCTTTTCATAGCTTTGGTCTTTTCAAACTGAAGTGGACCATTACTGGGAAGATGCATTTTTGATAAACCATTACCGAGTCAATGCATTAACGAGATATCTTTTTTAACAAGCCAATGATGTCTCCTTTATTCATACATGTGGTGGGAATTTCTATTGGCCCATAATGATTAAGAACACCAATGTACATTGCCGAGCAGGACTATGGATGGTCCTAATGCGAAATTTGTTGAAATACATGATGTTCCTACTCCAGTCTATTCCCTTGATTGATTTCCAGGTCTGATGGAGATTAATTTCCTTGCTTTCATAGGATAGATTAGTTTAGATTAGGGTTGTTTGTCTTTACTTATGATTAGGTATGAATAAATTCGCCCTTTAATAATTCTCTCTTAGATACTCTCTCACTCACTCCTCTTTTCTTGTCGTTGCTCTCATATTATGTTGTATTGCATATTTTTCAACGTCGAGGACAATATTGAATTTAGGTTGGGGGTGGGAATTCTTGCGAAAATTAAGTTGCGAATTTTGCCTATCTTCTTGTTTTAGGCTATTTAAAAAAATTGTTTAATTTCTGTGGATTTATATGAGTTTGAAGGAGTTTGAATATTAGAATAAAAGTCACTTAATAATGAGAATATTATAGCCTAGAGTTTAGTTGCTTTAGTAAATTTTAAAATTGAGTTCTTTCCATTAATTTTCTATTAGAAAATGCTAAATATTGATTAAGTCATGAATTTTCACAATTCGCATCTATTTTGCTTTGCTAGGATTTAACTTTGATACCGTAATGTTGACTTGATGATTACTAAGAGTGTTAGGAACCAAGCTTGGAGATCCTAGTCTACCTTGTTCATAGAAAAGCGAAAAGAAAAAAAAAAGAAAAAAGGGAAAAAAAGAAAAGAAAAAAGAAAGTTTGAAGAACTAGCTAAAAAATAGTGGCATCGAAAATAGCTACCTATTGACACGAGAAACGGAGATAGTATGAAAGCCATAGATGGAAAATTAGAAGATGAAAAAATATTGAAAGAACAATAGCAATGTTCAGAATCAATGACTTGGTTGATCTGACCATTCTCTATGATTGTCAACGTTAACATGGAATTATAAGACTGAATCCTTAGTTGTGTTAAGATTGGATTTCACTGTGCACAATGGAACTCAATGTTTATAATGTTCTGTTGAATAATCAATGTTTTGAACTTAATTAAGTTGTTTACTGAGTGACTAGAGTCTGGGTTGTTATATTTTCAAAACTTTATGCCTTGGAAATTCTACTGTTTAGGTAACTTGAAGAATCACATAACCATA
The DNA here is from genome assembly GCA_003013855.2 of Liriodendron chinense. Classification (NCBI taxonomy): domain Eukaryota; kingdom Viridiplantae; phylum Streptophyta; class Magnoliopsida; order Magnoliales; family Magnoliaceae; genus Liriodendron; species Liriodendron chinense. Next base: position 1,260,539 of record PVNU02002126.1, read on the forward strand.
TTGAATCTTTTCTTCTTTTTATCTTTGTTTTATTAGGAAATAAGAGAAAGTCTCAAGATTGTTTCCATTGGTGAAAACTGTCCAGGATAAAATTGATTGCATTATTTTGAAAAACCTTGGATTATTTTCGCATGTTTTGCTCGGGACTAGCAAAATGCTAGTTGGGGCGTGTGATAAGAGCTTAATTTTTTTATAATTAAGCCTAGATATTTAGAGTATTATCATTGTTTTTCCAGTTAATTATCACTCATTAGAAGAATTTTCGATGTTCGTGTGATTAGGAGCAGTTGAAGATGATCCGAGCCTATCAGGATGCTTCGAGGCCCAAAAGAGAGCAAGATCAAGTGTGGAGGCGATCTTGAAGGAAATCAATCGGTAAAGATTGAAGGTCGGGCCATTTTCTATAATGGATGGCTCAAAAGGACCACATTAGGGCCACTTATATGGTTTAAAGTTATGCATGTTTTGATGGTCGTGATTGAGTGTCTACGTACACATCGAAGCACATGATGGGACGTCCACATATGAAACCATCTATAGGCTAAAGAAGTCCTTCAACCTCGCACATGTGATTAATGGATGAGCTGCCCACCTCATGCACATGCAACTGCAACTAGCAAGGTGGGCCACACTTTCGAGTGCGTCATATCAGCAAGGTGGACCCCACCTTGCATGTGCGACATTAAGATTCCTCCTTCACACGTTCAGCTGCAACAAATGAAGGAACATTAGCTCCATGGACCTCCAGCGGGTGGACCCCACTTCTAATGGCCATCACAAGTCATCATAAGCAGCCAATCATGACGGATGCATCGACCATCCATTCAACCTAACTGAGACATTCAAGACAACCATGGGTTAGGTGACCTTTAGCTCTAGTGTGCAAATCTCTTTCAATGGTCTAGATGATGCAGCCATCTCAACCAATCATCTCACCATCTGTTCTCATGATCACATGTGCAAGCTCATGTTCGCTCGCCTTAAGTACAAGGCTTGCGATGTAGTAACAACTCGGTAAGACTGAGGTTGATCCACCGAGAATTAGGGTAAACCATTTCAAACCATTCTAACAACTTCAAATTCAGTAATTTTAGAATTCAATTAAGAAAAGCTAAGTAAAACAGCAACTTTTAGAAAATTCTGATAATTAATAGAACTAAGGCCTCAAGGATCCAGTTGTAGTGGTTCTATGTGAATTCATTCATCCAAGCATAAACATAACTAAATTCGAAGTTCTATCTCTCATCTAGTTGGAAGATTAAGCATTCGAACACAAACAATCCCACTTAAGTAAGAAAATAAGTGTCATGCCCCGAAATTCAAAAACTCGAGTACAATGACCCAAAGCCCAAATTCTAGTATATGAATTTAAAATTCGAGCATAGATTCCTTGAGATTCCATTCCACATATCGTATATCTAAAATAAATTCCAAATATAAATTTTCTTTTCCACTAATGCCTTATTACATTGAATTTTTTTTACAAAACTAAAATAAATCTATTTTGATTGACACTCGAGTAGGATGGGACCCTCTGAATACTCTCCTTTGCCTATGTCTTGTTCTTCCTGAAAACCTGCAAGAACTATGGTGATTTTGGTGAGTTAAAAGCCCAGTGAGATCATTTTCAACATAAGGAAATTCCAATTGATTAAGATCCTATACAACACTAGGAAAATTTGCTTTCATGTAACACCTAAATAGTGTCATGACTTTTGTCTTTTGAATGATGCTTGTAAGTATTATGATGTCATGGATGCGTATGTTCGATGCTTGATGCAATATATATATATATATATATATATATATATATATCAACCATGCCTCCCATCTTCAACCGAGCAAATCAACCATGCTCAACATCTCCAACTAGGAAAATCAACCATGCCCGATGAACAGATCCCTCTGCCCCTGGATGTTAGGGTACCTATTGCAATTCAACCTTGCTCACCTAACCCAGAGCACAGTGAGGTGGCAAATATGAAATTGCGGTATAAGTTTGATTACCACACTTGTAGAAGCAAGAAACTGGTTTCTTTGTCCTAGAGGGGTGTGAATAGGACACTTTTTAAATTATCAAATTTAAACACTCATAATCATGCAAAGCATTTCAGAAATATTTCTTTAAACACTCGATATGCAAAATATTGACTTTTAACAATAGAAGAATAAGTTATAATCAGATTATCTCAATCATGAAAGAAGTAAAGCAGTTGCAAGCATTCATCACATAACAAGAGATTTTATAGTGGTTCGGTTATGTACCTACTCCACTCCTAGCTGATCCACTCACTCCTTAAGTGGCCAGATTTCACTATCACAATGGTTTTAAATGAGGTTAACCATAAACCTTAACAGCCTACAAAAGGACTTAGACTTCAACACATGGATTCATCCTACCTTAGGACTAATCCATCAAACACTTTGTCCTACACAAGGACTTGTCCTACTCAAGGACTTGTCCTACGCGAGGACTCTACCGAGTTTGGGTCTTCAAACTTTGAAACCCAAATCTTAAATTTTGAGGTGGTTTCTTGGACTCGAATGACTAAAATATACTTAGCTGATTAAGCCCCTTGAAGATGCCTTTGGTTGAAGAAGCTTCGGCTTGCACGAACGATACCTTCTTCAGCTCCCTTGATCAGGGACCTTATTACGAATGTCTTCTTGTAGGTTCCAAGGTGATGGATTAGGGATTGATTGAAACTTCCCTAAAGGATACGACTTAAATGCTAGAGAAGGGTTTCACCAAGATCTTCATTAATGGCAATAATGACTAGAAAATACAGCAACTAGAGATTAGGTCAAGAGCCATTAATGAGGGCTTGAGTTCATGTTTCAATCCGAGCTTTGAATGCTCATTGATAGTTTGTAACAACTAGGATTGAACAATGAACTAAAGGATTAGAACCTTGAGAAGAGAGGACTTGGCTAAGGATAATCACACACTCAAAGGAAGGCTCTATTTTTCGTAGTTAGGTTTTTGCCCAAATGAATGCTTAAATAGATGCGAAAAATGGCTAGTTCGGGCAAAAAATGGCTAGTTCGGGTGCCCGAGCACATAGTCCAAAATCATATTCAGCAGCAGTCGGGCGCCGGTGAATCACTAGGTCGGGCGCCCGATATTCATTCCAGCTAGAAGGACAGGTCACTGGACCAGTTTCAGCTTGGTCGGGCGCTTGGACACAGTTGTAGTCGGGCGCCTAAAATTCTCTTTGAATTTCAGACTGTCCTTACTAGACAAAATTTGACCTGGTCGAGCGCCCGGACACAGTTGGGGTCGGGCGCCTAAAATCCTTCATGTATTACCTGAAAAGTTGCCGGACCAAAGTTTCACTCGTTGGGTGCCCGGACGTAGTTTCAGTCGGGCGCCCGATATTCATACTGAATATCATAAAAGGCTGCTGGACAAGATTTCCATAGGTCGGGCGCCCGGACAAGTTTGGGTCGGGCGCCCGGAATTCATGTTCATCATTGCTGGACTAGTCTTCAGGTGGTCGGGCGCCCGGATGCATAGTGGTCGGGCGCCCGGTGCTCATTATGCAGGTTTTATAAACAGTCTGATTTTTGGATTCTTTTCTGCAGATGGACTATGGGCCAATACATACCAAGTCCAAGCTGATCTTTTGGACTAACCTCTATGGCCATGTGGAAAATGGAAATGCCTTTTAAGCGACGGGCCATCTAGAGGACATGGGTTTTGAGAAATGTGTGGATTTAGGGTTGAGAGGGTTGGTTTTGAATGAAGATATCTTCATAGATCTTCTGAGTTGAGTAGCCGGGGATCTTCAAGGCTTCATTCTTCAGTGTCTTCTAGGCTCATCAGTCGTGACGACTCAACCGACAAGATAATTGACAAATATGTGTTCTTACAATCTCCCCCTTTGTCAATTACTCCACAAAACCAAACTAAGTGTCATGGACCTTGCCAATGACATTCCTAGACTCAAAAACCCAAAATATATCTTTTACATGTCATCAAAAGATTTACATTCATTCATTTACAAAAAATAGACATGTACAGACACAATTTACAGACCCTTGGCTTTAATTCCTCCCCCTGAGATCCTGCACACTGTTCGCTTCCCCAAGTGTAGGGTTGCGAAGTAGTAATAAACTCGGTAAGACCGAGGTCGATCCACAGGGAAGGAAGTAAACAATTCCAACTATCCTAATAACTAGAATCAAAGAGGTTTGTGAAATTGATTTTTAACATAAAATAGAAAATCTAATAATGAAAAGATAACTAGAGCATCAAGGATCCACTTATAGCTCTTCTTAGATGCATAATTCGCTATGGTTTCTTACTTTCTCAACTAGAATCGACATTCCTGTCTATCTAGTCGGATGATAGAGCTGTTAAACCAAACAGTCTGTCATATGTAAGTTCTATGCATAGGATTCACTCAATGTAGGCTGAGCTGAGCATGCTCAATTGCATAGGTCATTCCCCTTTCCAAAAGGTCCAGTTCACAATCATAACCATCCTCAAGTCCTCTCACAAGACAAGGCTAGATCATGATTTGAACTAGATTCAAATCACATGCACAATACATACATATTCAGAAAAACAGAAAAATAGAACTTTGGTAGGAAGTCCCTTCATGAAGAGCTTAGTACTAGAGCGCACTCCGATTCCTCGGATCATACAGGTCTAGACCGTTGCAAACAAATTAAGAAGATAAGTAATTCATCCAAACATCCATGAGTCATCACAAGACTAAGAAAAATTACTTAAAAACTTGTATAAACTTCAAACCTTAGTTCATAATCATGAATTCCAAACTAAAAACCAATAAAACGAATTAAACAATCTAAGAAAACTATAAGGTTCACCTCTTAGCTCTAGCTAAGAGATTAGCTAATAAAAAGCATATTAAAAACTAGAACTAGAACTAAGAAAAGGAAGAAAAACTAGCTGGAGGAGGCTAGGAAGCCTCCTATGACTTGAGCTCCTTGCTCCCCACGTCCTTGGTTGCCCTGGAATAGAAGAGAGCACCTCCTTTTATAGTGCAGCACTAGTACAGCAACATAGCAGAATTTGTTTCGCTTGGTACGGCTTAACCAATGGTCGGATTGCCTTCAAATTTGGTTTGTAGCTTCCTTGTAATGTGATCTTCCAAATAGATGATTTAGATTTCCAATATTGTCCTCTGAATAGGCCCACCAATCACATCACCGACCGCCTCTCAAAATCGCGCACTTCGGGTACCTTTAGAACCAGTCATCTTGCTATCAACGCTGCGGAGTGTACAGAGGTCGGATTGATCTCAAATTTTGAACATGAGTAGAAAACTTCCTCCTCTACATGATAGACGGATTAGATTGTCCAAAACGATCTCAGAATGTGGTCCGAAAATTAGAACAATTAGGGCTTTTATAAACTCTGCGCAGTTGGAGCTTTCTGGATGGTCCATCTTTCTTCAACCGGTACGATCAAACCACACACCCTTTTGATCTGAAAATTTTGTGGTTATTCATATATGGATGTGTTCTAAAAGATGGTCAAAGTAGATTTTTCATATCCTCAATGATGGGCCACCTGGACCGGCCCAGAGTGGAACAGCGAAATCTGGAACTTTCTGGATAGTTCGTATTGTTTTGGTCACCACGATCAATCCGTAACTCCGATCGACACGAAACCACTTGGGTTAGTTCGGCGTCGAGTTCCTCTTCGACATGGATGTGTTGGATTTCCAAATATCATAAAGATCGGCCCAGAAAACTGGTCTGAAAAATCAGGTGCGGGAATACATTGCTGTTGTAGAATCTGGAATCTGAAACTTGCATGGCCGACCGGTCACGACCGGTCGGACAGGGCTGGCCGACCGGTCACGACCGGTCAGTTCCTCTTTGGCATTACTCCAGCAAGCATGGCCGACCGGTCAAGACTGGTCGGTCTCTTTTTTCTTCTTGTTTTCTTCCTTTCTTTCTTCTATTTTCTTCTTTCTTTGCTTCCTTCTTCCTTCAGCCCTCCTTGGGTCTTCATCCAAGGTTCTAAATTAGCTCTTTTGGTCATCAATTGGGCAAAGTAACTCTCATTCTTACAACCACAAAACATGTATTTGATTAGTCTTTAAATTATGAAAACCATGCATAATGAGTGATGAATTGGGGTTAAAATATGCACAATTAAGAGCTCAACACACACCAAAGACTGCCAAAAAGATACCATGGTCGATTGGTGGGACTCTTCTCCCCCTTTTTGTTAGTCATTGACAAAGGGTTAGTGCATTTATGTATAAGAAGGAAGAAGCCAAAAAAAACTGGATGGTCATAATAAGATATACATGTATAAAATATTGTAAAACAGAGGGCTTTCAGCCCAAGCAACCAACCTCCCCACATGATGTATATCATGACCAAACAGACTGCAAATCTACTAAAAGAGGGCAAGCAGCCCTAAATAGATCAATATGCACAGGTTAAAAAGGTTTCAAAGAAAGTATAAGCAGTAAAAGCAAGCCATATCATGGGCAAGGGGCCCAAAACCATCAATCCATCGATACACACAATAAGAGTAGAAATCATAAAGAAGGTGGATAGATATAACAAATAAACGGTGAGAGCCAATCATCAAAAGAAAAAGGCATCCATTGAGCCCAACATTCTAAGCAAAGATAAGTTGTCCAAGCAAATTTAACACATCTAAGATATAGTTCCAAAATGTTGGGGCAACCCTATCCCCATCCAAGTACACACTAAAACATTTAGACGAGTAGAGGTAAGTGCTTCAGTCGAAACGGTGTAAAGGACTGAGCAAGGAGAGGATGGTGAGACGCGCGCCTACAGGGATCGAGTGGGCCGAGCATCCTTGCGCGGAGCAGGAGGAGGAGCGTCATTGTTGCGGCAGGTGATCATGGCGAGAATCATGTTGGTCGTGTTTTGAAGAGATTTCAGCATTTTCTCGACACGACTAAGCCGAGCATTTATCTCCTGTCATTCAGCTTTGGACGCTTTGGAGCGCCGAGAGGAGCTGGGATGAGATGGACCATCTTGTTCTATTCCTCCTTGACCAGCCTAATGAGTGGTGTGTGCTGCAATCTCCTCTTCAGTGGGAGTCTCCGTGTATATATCAGGCCAACCAACATCCTCTTTAGGAGTGCGCAAGCGCATGTAGGTGATGGTGCGGCTGTTGACATTTGCGACATGGACAGGATTCTCCGCAATAGGTGGAAAGCCGCAGTCTCGAGATAAGAGTGATAGCAGATGCCCAAAAGAGATGCCAGCAGTTTTTCCACCCACAGTAAAGATGCAGACCATGTGACTCATGATCTGAGAGGGCAGACATAGTAAATGACCTTGTCGGACTCGGTAAATGAGTTCAGCCATAAAAGTTGTAAGGTCAAATCGATTTCCTCTCCTCGGATATACATTACAGGAGAAAATGAGGTGTAGGAGATGGTAATCATAAGTCATTTCCCAGGCTGAGAGAACATTCCCGCCTTTACCTCCCCACATGACATTTCTACCACCACATAAGGCCTTTGTCCATGTGACTTTGTTCATGATATCATCAGGGCCAGATGGGGGAATTCTTTCGTAGGATATGGGAATGTTGAGCACCCGTGCAATGGTGCTAGCATTGATGACTAATTGCTGTCCATCCCGATCGACGGTGAGAGAGGGTGGGTCATCTGTGACTTTGACCATATGGGAAAGAAAATGATACACAGCATTGGGATAGACTGGCCCACCAAAATCCAGCAATCCATGCCACTTGATGGTGGTCAAACGCTCATAGACGAGGTATCCAACTAGGCAGTCCCGCTCAACATGCCGTTCCCCAACAATGGGGCGACGGGATAGATAGGCCAGAGAGCGGAGAGAGACTAGGGTAGCCTCAACCTGAGATGGACTCCCTAGCTCAGAAGAACTGGGGGAGGGCTCACGAGTGTGGGTGGATGCACGGTGCATTTTGGATGCCCGCTTGGGAGCAAGTTGCTTGCTCCGTGAGCCTTTCAAGGAACCTTCAGTGGTTGGACGTTTTTGCTTCTTATCCCCAGCCATGAGTAAGATTCAAGCTCCAAATGAAGAAGATGAAAAAAAGAACTCACCTAAATCCCAAATTTGAAGGGAAGACCAGAGGGAACGTAGAAGATGACACCAAGAAAAAGCTTCCTATGGCTTAAATGTGATGATTTTGGAGGGAAAGTTCACCTTGGAGGGCAGGAGGACGACCTAGGGCACATAAGAGAGGAGACGTTTGCTGGAATAGTGTGATAGAGGGGTGCCCAAATTTGTTTGGAGTGGCCCTTATAAACAGTCGGCTGCGCTTGGGCGAGAGCCCTGACAGTTTCGAGCCGGGCGCCCGATGAACCTTTTGAAACACGTTTTGGCTGTGTGTGGGACTGTGAGGTTTAGAGATGAGATATGATCCCTATTGGTGGTAGATCCAATCAAGGATGTCTTGGGCAATGATGAGCTTAACCCTACCTCGTTTTGTCCTCCCAAACCTAGATACTAAGGACCCAAGACAGCCAAGAGATGAGTAAAACCCAACCTAGATCCTTTGACCATACTTACCTGTTGGAGCAGTCCAATCTACCATTATCTTTTCACTAGGATATGAGGCTACATCCTCGGATTTTCCTATAAGCACACATGCTCTTCTAACAGACTAGGGTGAGCATACACCAATAGATTTCCTGAGGTGTTCAAACCTAGTGGAATTTAACGATTTTGTAAGAATGTAGGCCAACTGTCGCTCGGTTTGGACGTATTCAAGTTCTCTTATAAAATGGTGCTGGATGTTGATATGTTTGGTTCGAGAATGTTGAACGGGATTTTTTGAAATATTAATGGCGCTTGTGTTGTCACAAAAGAGCGTCATTTCTTCTTGATTGATACCATAATCCTTCAACATTTGTTTCATCCAAAGTAGCTGAGCGCAGCAACTACCGGCAACAATGTATTCTGCTTCAGCGGTGGATAATGAGATGGAATTTTGCTTTTTGCTATGCCAAGCAACTAAGCAGTTTCCTATGTAAAAGCAGCCACCACTCGTGGATTTTCGATCATCTATATTTCCGGCCTAATCGGCGTCGGAGTACCCCGCAATGATGGATGACGTGTCAAAGGGGTACCACAAGCCAAACTTCGTTGTACAGGCCACATATCTTATGACTCTTTTCACAGCAGTTAGATGCAATTCCCTAGGATCAGCTTGAAATCTAGCGCATGCACCTACGCTAAATGCAATGTCTGGTCTACTCGCTGTAAGGTAAAGGAGACTCCCAATCATACTTCTATATAAATGTTGATCGACACTTTTGCTTGACAAATCTTTGGAGAGTCTAATGGTTGTGGCCATTGGTGTAGTGTGTGATCGACCCGAGTCTAACCCAAACCTTTTGACCAGATCTTTTGTATATTTAGTTTGGTTGATGAAAATTTCATTTTTCAATTGTTTAACTTGCAATCCTAGGAAAAAATTCAGTTCGCCTACCAAACTCATTTCAAATTCAGATTTCATTAATTCAACAAATAAACCTGAAAATTCTTCACATGTGGAACCAAATACAATGTCATCAACATAAATCTGAGTAATGAGAATTGAATCATTCGTCCTTTTAACAAACAGGGTTTTGTCAACACTCCCCCTGACGAATTCGTGATTGATTAGAAATTGAGTTAGGCGTTCATACCATGCTCGGGGGGCTTGTTTCAACCCATAGAGAGCCTTTTTTTAATCGATAGACTCTTTGAGGATATGTAGGGTCCACAAATCCTTTAGGTTGTTCAACATAAACTTCCTCATCGAGAATACCATTCAGAAATGCACTTTTCACATCCATTTGAAGTAATTTAAATTTGAGTGCACATGCTATGGACATAAAAATTTGAATGGATTCTAATCTAGCAACCGGGGCAAAAGTTTCATCAAAATCAATTCCCTCAATTTGAGAGTATCCCTGAGCAACTAGACGGGCTTCGTTTCAAATCACATTGCCAGATTCATCTGTTTTGTTTTTGAAAATCCATTTAGTTCCAATGACATTTTTCTCATACGGTCTTTCTACTAGAAACCAAACATCATTTCTGGTGAACTGTTGAAGTTCTTCTTACATAGCAAGTATCCAAAATTCATCATTGAGAGCCTCATCTATTTTTTGGTTTGATTTTTTAGGTGAAGCACACATGACTATTGATGGCCTCAAGCTATCTCCTAGTCTTGACCCCAATATCAGGATCTCCAATGATTTGATTGAGGGGATGATCCTTGACATATGGCACATTTCCAAGAGTTGTTGAGGCATTGGGAGAGGGAGATTTTTCAATAGGTTTACCTATTTGGCATGGTTCTCCCTCTTCATCATCATCAAGTCTCGTGACTTCTTTAGATTGGTCATCAATGATAACATTTATGGATTCTTGAGTTGTATTAGTTCTTGTATTATAAACTTTATAGGGACGACTATTTGAAGCGTATCCTAGGAATATTCCCTCATCGCTTTTTAAATCAAATTTTCCTAGATTTTCTCTATCTTGAAGGATGTGGCATTTGCTACCAAAGACTCTAAAATACTTGATATTCGGGATTTTTCCATTCCATAGCTCATATGGTGTTTTATCTAGGCCAGCTCTTAAATATACTTGATTAGTTATGTGACATGCTGTATTTACTGCTTCGGCCCACATATTTTTTGCAAGATTTTTGCTGTTCATCATAACTGTGGCCATATCGAGTAAGACTCTATTTTTTCTTTTTGCTAGTCCATTCTGTTGAGGAGTTTTTGGGGCTGAGAATTCATGTTTGATGCCTAAATTTTTGCAAAATTGTTCAAATCGTTCATCCTCAAATTCTCCACCATGATCACTCCTAATTCTTTTCACGGCACATTCCTTTTCATTGTGAAGTCGTTTCATGAGTTTTTCAAATTCGTCAAATGTGTCAAATTTTTCTCTAAAAAATACGACCCAAGTGTAGCGGGAGTAATCATAAAAAATAACAAAGAAATATCTTTTACCACCTTGACTCATCACTCTGGTGGGACCTACAAGATCCATGTAGGAGTAGGTCAAGGGGTTTTGATGTGGCAATGGTGGAAGTCTTCTTATGTGCAACTTTAATCTGTTTACCTTTCAGGCACTCTGCACATACTTATTTTGGTTTCTTTCCTATTTTGGGTAACCCTCTAACTAGTTTCTTCCTACTTAGCTTAGATAGGTTCCTATAATGGACATGACCAAGCTGTTGATGCCATAACTCAGTTTCATCATTAATGGCCATGTGGCATACGGCAGATGATCCATCATCACCTTTGTTTTCAATAACATAACAGTTGTCTCCAGTGCGAAGTCCTTTTAGAATTAATTTTCCAGTTGGATCCAGAATTTTGCACAAATCTTTGGAGAATTTTACAGAATGTTGTTCATCACATATTTGAGAAATGCTCAATAAATTATGTTTCAATCCATCAACACACAGCACATCCTTAATTTTAGGCAATCCTGGCCCGGTGATGGTTCCTTTTCCAACAATTTTGGCCACACTCCCATCTCTAATGGTAACAGACCCACCATCAAAATCAGTATAATCGCGAAACTGAGTTCTGTCACCTGTCATGTGTCTGGAGCATCCACTATCAAGATACCACCTAGTGTTTCTTCCGGCTTAAGGGCTGTATGGATGACTAAGCATTTGTTCTTTACTACCCACTTAGATACTATCCTTTTTTCGGAAACATGCTTCTGAGGTGATTCTATAAGTGTCCTCATTTCAGCATGAGGTGTTGAATTTTTTCTATTGTTTGATTTCTCTTGCACTAGCTCCATTGTTCTCTTGTTTAGCTGTTTTACCATTTCAAGGAGCTCTTCCATTCTTTTGTCTTTCTTAGGTGTAGGATGATTTCTCCTCATGTTCCCATTTTTCCATGGTGCTTGTTTTGGAGGACAAGACATGTGATTTATCATCTTTCCAGTAGGTACAATTTTCCTTTCAAGTTCCGAACTGGATTCTTAAAGGCCAAGCATTCAAATTTCAAATGTCCAACATCTCCACATGCATGGCATATTGGTGAATTCTTCTTATTGCTTCCTGATGCATTCCTATTCTTTTCAGGTTCTGGGCTACTAACCTTAGTTTGCTCACCATAGCCTAGCCTTCTTGTATTCCTATAGGGCTTACCTGATTTTAGGATATCATCTAGTTTTTCTCTACTTCGGGCAAATCTTTCATTGAGTCGACGTTCTTGATTAAGTTGCATCGTTAGACATTGATTTGCAGAGTTTGCCTTCTTAAGCTCATCTTCTAAAGTATTAATTTTGTCTTGAGCTTCTTTGTTTTTCCCGTTTAAGTCACAAATCTAAACTTGAAATCTGTTGTTTTCTCCTTTTACTTCTTGCATTTCATCAGCCAATTTGTTGTTTTCAATATTAGCTTGGCTCAACTTCTTAGTAAGAAGTATGCTTTGACGAAATAATTCGTCATAGGCAACTTGCAGTTCCTCATTATCTCCCTCTTCATCCTCGTCATCATCAGAGGATGTCACATTGGTTTCCGGCGCTTCATGATCATCCTTGTCTCTTATGCTCTGTATTTTTGGGACAATCTCCGAGATAGAGGCCATCAAGATTTTAACTGATCCTCTTCCCCCATCACTTTGATATTCATCTGAATTCGAATCTGAATCATCGGAGTCGTCCCATGTAGCTGCCATTGCTTTCTTTTTGAATTTTTCTTTGGCAGGAGCTTGGTAGTCAGAGGCAATATGACCATAGCGACCACAGTTGTAGCACTTAGGATCTTTTGGCTTGTTATAAGATTTTCCAGTGTGGCGCTTTTTGTCAAAAGATTTGCTATTTTTGTCAAACTTCTTCCCTTTGTTTTTGAAGAATTTTCTAAATTTCTTGGCCATAAGTGCCATTTCATTCATATCCAATTCTTCATCACTGTCAACTAAAGATTCTTGTTTAGTCTGTGAAGTTTTCAGCACTGTGTTTTTACTTTTTGGGGATTTCTTGAAATGAAGTTCATGGGTCTGTAGAGATCCTAGTAAGTATTCTATTTTCATAGTATCAATATCTCTACATTCCTCTATAGTTATGACTTTGGAGGAGAATTGTTCGGGTAAGGATCTTAGTATTTTCCTACAAATGCGTGGATCCGATATTCTCTCCCCCAATCCCCACATAACATTGGTGACATCACTCAGTCGGGTGTAAAAGTCCATGAAGTTCTCATGCTCTTCCATTTTCATATTTTCAAATTGAGTAGTCAAGAGCTGGAGTTTTGACCTCTTGACTGTACTAGTCCCTTCATGAGTAGTTTCAAAGATGTCCCAAGCTTCCTTAGCAGTTGTGCAATTACATATTCTTTTGAACTCATCTGCTGAAACGGCACAAAAAATAGCATTAAGTGCCTTTGCATTGCTTATGTACCTTAGTTGTTCAAGATCAGTTCATAAATCATCCGGTTTGATTGTAGTGGTGGTGACCCCATCTATGACTGTGCTCAAGAGGGGTATTTCATGTTTTATTTCCACAGACCTCCATGTTGCATGATCCAATGATTGCAAGAAGACTCTCATTCTTGCTTTCCAATAAGCATAGTTTGATCCATCAAAATATGGAGGTTTGAAAACCATACTAGAATCCCCTTTTGACATGATTTCAAGCTTCTAGAAACGGATCACACTCCGGGCTATTACGCCTTTAAGGAGGAACCCGCTCTGATACCAATTGAAATTGCGGTATAAGTTTGATTACTGCACTTGTAGAAGCAAGAAACTGGTTTCTTTGTCCTAGAGGGGTGTGAATAGGACACTTTTTAAATTATCCAATTTAAACACTCATAATCATGCAAAGCATTTCAGAAATCTTTCTTCAAACACTTGATATGCAGAATATTGACTTTTAACAATATAAGAACAAGTTATAATCAGATTATCTCAATCATGAAAGAAGTAAAGCAGTTGCAAGCATTCATCACATAACAAGAGATTTTATAGTGGTTCGGTTATGTACCTACTCCACTCCCAGCTGATCCAATTACTCCTTGAGTGGCCGGATTTCACTATCACAATGGTTTTAAATGAGGTTAACCATAAACCTTAACAGCCTACAAAATGACTTAGACTTCAACACATGGATTCATCCTACCTTAGGACTAATCCATCAAACACTTTGTCCTACACAAGGACTTGTCCTACTCAAGGACTTGTCCTATGCAAGGACTCTACCGAGTTTGGGTCTTCAAACTCTAAAACCCAAATCTCAACTTTTGAGGTGGTTTCTTGGACTTGAATGACTAAAATATACTTAGCTGATTAAGCCCCTTGAAGATGCCTTTGGTTGAAGAAGCTTCGGCTTGCACGAACGATACCTTCTTCAGCTCCCTCGATCAGGGACCTTGCTACGAATGTCTTCTTGTAGGTTCCAAGGTGAGGGATTAGGGTTTGATTAAAACTTCCCTAAAGGATACGGCTTAAATGTTAGAAAAGGGTTTCACTAAGATCTTCATTAATGGCAATAATGACTAGAAAATACAGCAACTAGAGATTAGGTCAAGAGCTATTAATGAGGGCTTGAGTTCATGTTTCAATCTGAGCTTTGAATGCTCATTGGTAGTTTGTAACAACTAGGATTGAACAATGAACTCAAGGATTAAAACCTTGAGAAGAGAGGACTTGGCTAAGGATAATCACACACTCAAAGGAAGGTTCTATTTTTCGTAGTTAGGTTTTTGCCCAAATGAATGCTTAAATAGATGCGAAAAAGGGGCAAAAAATGGCTAGTTCAGGTGCTCGTACACTTGCTTCGGGTGCCCGAACACATAGTCCAAAATCATATTCAGCAGCAGTCGGGCGCCCGGTGAATCACTGGTTCGGGCGCCCGATATTCAGTCTAGCTAGAAGAACAGGTCACTGGACCAGTTTTAGCTTGGTCTGGCGCCCGGACACAGTTGCAGTTGGGCGCTTGAAATTCTCTTTGAATTTCAGACTGTCCTTACTGGATAAAATTTGACCTGGTCGGGCGCCCGAACACAGTTGGGGTCGGGCGTCCAAAATCCTTCATGTATTACCTGAAAAGTTGTTAGACCAAAGTTTCGCTAGTTGGGCGCCCGGACACAGTTTCAGTCGGGCGCCCAATATTCATACTGAATATCATAAAAGGTTGCTGGACAAGATTTCCATAGGTCGGGAGCCCAGACAAGTTTGGGTCGGGCGCCCGGAATTCATGTTCATCGTTGCTGGACTAGTCTTCAGGTGGTCGGGCGCCCTGATGCATAGTGGTCGGGTGCTCGGTGCTCATTCTGCAGGTTTTATAAATAGTCTGATTTTTAGATTCTTTTCTGCAGATGGACTATGGGCCAATACATACCAAGTCCAAGCTGATCTTTTGGACTAACCTTTAATGCCATGAGGAAAATGGAAATGCCTTTTAAGCGACAGGCCATCTAGAGGACATGGGTTTTGAGAAATGTGTGGATCTAGGGTTGAGAGGGTTGGTTTTGAATGAAAATATCTTCGTAGATCTTCTGAGTTGAGCAGCCGAAGATCTTCAAGGCTTCATTCTTCAGTGTCTTCTAGGCTCATCAGCCGTGACGACTTAACCGATAAGATAATTGACAAATATGTGTACTTACAAAATCAACCATGCACGCCAGGAGTCAAATCAACCATGCTCCTGTTCCGTTGTCCAACCAAATAAAGCATATACATAAAAGAATGCTTATGAATGTCATGAGTCATGAGAGCACTTTTCAGGCATACAATGCATATTAAACTCCAATCATACCATGCATGCATTATCTTTACTCAAGTAATTTCTTCATCTAAACTAGTTTCAATTTACTGATGTTAACGACTAATGATCACTCCTAACCCCAATCAGTTCAAGGAAGCTCAAAGTCAGGCTTAGTGTCCCATACCACAAACCTCGGCTCATGAAACTTCGCATATTCATCAATCTCATTCCTCAAAGGTCCATCACATGTAACATATCTTAACATCAAACGATTATATCAGTACGGGGTTAAGGGGAGTTCATTAACGTGTGAGCTTTTGGTATTTCGATGATTTGTTAATGTCTTCCTAAAGAGATGTCTTATACATGATCTAAAACCAAGCTAAGTTGTCTACGAGTTCGATATGTGTAACTAGGAAGGAAAATTGAGAAAATTAACAAGGAGGATTGAATTGAATTTGGAATTTATAGATAGAAATAAGAGATGGGTCCCTTACCTAAGATCCGTACACTACACAAACAGAAAACAAAAACCCTAAACCTAGTTAGAAAGAAATCTAGAGAAGGATCCTTAACTTGGATATATGACTTGAAATAACAAAGAGATTAAAATTTGAAAATGAATGAAAATGAGGAAATGAAAGAAGAATCAATAAGAAGTTCTTTAAAAGAATCACTCACCGATTTGCTATTCTTTAGGCTTCAAATAGGACCTGACTCTAATTTGAGTTGACTCAGCGAGTCGACTCGATCTTCTTCTTTCTTCTTTCTTTCTTTCCTTCTTCTTTCTTCCTTTTCGTCTGAGATGTTGCCCCAGCAATATTAACAGTAACAGCAAGCTACTTCTCTCTCCACTCTCTCTCTCTTTCGTTTCTCTCTCTCTCTCTCTCTCTCTCTCTCTCTCTCTCTTTCTTCCCCCCCCTCTCTCTATCTCTCTCCCTCTTTATCTGGAAGAATGAGGAGCGGACGGTTGGCTTTTACAGCCAAACAAGAAGCACTTGCAATTGACGTGGATGGTTGGAGGTTTCGAATCCAAGTTGAATTTGGTTCCTATTTTCTTGCAACACACATCCTAGGGAATCCGTTGTAGAGATAGGTGGGGTCCACACGACCGTGATGTAGTCAATCCTGAACGTCCATGCACAGCAAGAACTCGGATCTTGACAATCTTAGGTTTGAACGGTGGGTCGACGTGGGCTACACAAGTGACAAGCGGTCACATAATTTGGACGGACTGAGCTTTGGTGGGGTCCGGTTCTAATGGACGAACCAGATATACAATATGGGGCCCACATGATGGACGGCCGAGTCCGCACAGATTGGCAGCATCGGACGTTGTTGTAGCGGACACTATAACGGCGTCCGGAAGAAGACACTTTCTAATATAATTTTTTTTGTTACGTGCGCTGCACGTATACATGTATTTATAGCTGTCCTTACAAGTGGGGTCCACATACTATGGATCAGGGGCATCCGCCCCATCTAGCAGGTTGGCAAAGTTGTTTCAACTGCTGCTGAGAAAAATGAGGCAATTCCGAGTTAAAGTGGGCCACTTATGGCCCAATTTCTGATTAGGGGATTTGTAGAATGATTGGAGGGCTGAAATTCAACGTGTACTGCTAAATTGTGTCCAAAAGCTCATATATAAAGTTTTGCATGAAAGTGATCTTCAGAAACTGTAATAAGTAAAATTTACAGTTTAACTAATGGCATTTTCGTAATTATTGTAAATTTGTGAGTTTTGTGAAATCTAATACTTCTACATTGTTCTAGGGTTTATTCTAAGCAACTTTAATAAAAATACCATGCCCTAAATTCCTATGGATTATCTATTATTAATTTATCAATATTAAAAGTTATTTAATCTATTAAATAATTAAATTATGATTTAAATTATTCCAGAACCTTGGGGTGTTCTAAGCACATCTGAGAAGGTCCATAGGGCTGGGAAATCAATGATATAAGCATATGCCTGGTGATGGACAAGATGTACGGATCAAATTTATGGATAGATATGTGTATAAGATGATGTGGAGATTGTTCGGTTGGTCTACGTTGATCTCGCAGTTCGAAATCGGAGTGTACGGTTCGATCTTTCAATCTAGCAATGACGGATTATTCTAACGGTTAGTCAATTGACTTAACTAAGTACACTAAATTTTTCAGAGGCCTAGAAGTGTCGGAATACATATAGAAGTGTATACATGTGTGTGCGTGTGTTTCACACGGCCTAGAATTTAATTTCTCACGTGTGAACACGCACGAGTATACTTGCTCGTGCGTCTAAATTTTCAGGGTATTACATTCTACCACCCTTACACAGAATTTTCATCCTCGAAATTCAATCAAACCCACTAAGCTAATTGGTGGAGGTACTTCCCTACAATCTGTCTCAGTGTCTTACGTGCTCTATAAGTCATTGGTTTACGTGCTCTTAAGTATATATAATGACCGAATTTGGGTTCTTACACCCCATTATTTCTGGAGAGAATATAGAAGAGTTGTTGAAAGAGAAGTCGGGACATACCTTGACAGAGTATTTCCTGAAGCAATGTGGTCGGTTTGAAGGTAATTTCTCCCAACGAGGTGGTTGCTGCAAACAATCGGAAAAGGCCTCCTACATGTACAAAAATGAGAGATTTGCCAACAAAGAACCCAAAAGAAAGTGACACATAATCATTGTTGCATTACTGGTTGAGCCTTCTTCTGCAACTGTCTTCCACCATTTCCAGATATATAGAATGAAGATTTTTAAGGTGTAGCAACGACTGTGGGAACGAGACCTACCGTAGCTCGTTTGGTCTTGTCAAAGCTGTCTCTGAGGAGAGCGTGATCTTTGACGAAAGAAGAGGAAATCCTCTTGCGGCAGGAAGGATGTGATTTTTATTTAGTACGAAGTTAGGTTGTGGCATTTACCACACAACCAAACAAGTGCCAAAGTCATAAATGCTTATTTCATGGTAAATGCATGTAATCACGGAAAAACTAACATACCCTACACTTGGAGCCCATGGATGGAAGGGGATGAAGAGAGAGTTTGCTAGGGAGAAATTTCCGACTGTAAACCTCTCTTTTGACCATTATTCCCAGCTAAACCTCCAATAGTTTTCTTTCCAAAAGTAAACTTCACTTGTACGGATGTGACATTTTCGGACCAAAATACCCCTGTTGTTAGGATTTATTCCTTCTAAAAAAAATATTTTCTCCTCGTTTTTCTCCTCTTCTATATTCAAAACTCATTTTTTTCTCTCATCTATAGCAAAAAAAGCATCATCTCTTTAGTTTTGAGATCAGTTTTCACTTCAGAGCACTACTTTTCTATTTCTTCAACTCGTGTTTCATTGGAAACGAGGTTGTGGTGTGGACCAGGTAAGAACGAGGAATGTGAAATTTTTTTCTCAACAAATGCATTTGTTTTAATAATCAAGTCGGATCTTTATTTATCGCAATGTGTTTTTGCGATAATTGATCTCGTTGAATTTCAACGAGCATATTGATATTTCAAAGAGCACATTGTAAATGTTAGGACATTCGAAGGTTCGTGATAGCTGTGCTCTTTAAATTTTACATCGTGCTCTTTGAATTTTACAGTGTGCTCGTTGAATTATATCTGTGCTCTTTGAAATTCAACGAGATCGCGGTGAATTTCAACGAGATCACGGTAAATTCTCAATAGTTCGATTTTTGCTTGCTGAAAACTCTATGGTTACAGTTAATATCCGTAGCCTTTAGTTAAAATTTAACAAGATCTCGTTAAATTCTCACTGTGCTCGTTGAATTTGAACGACATCTCGTTAAATTTTTACTGTGCTCGTTGAATTTCAACGAGATCGCGTTGAATTCTCACCGTACTTTATGGCTACAGTTAATATCCGTAGCATTTAGTTAAAATTTAACGAGAGCTCGTTAAATTCTCACTGTGCTTGTTGAATTTCAATGAGATCTCGTTAAATTGTAACTAAAGGCTACGGATTTTAACCGTAGCTAACGAGATCTCTTTTAAAATTCAAAGAGCACAGAGCACAGTGCTAATTCAACGTGATTTCTTTCAAAATTTAAAGAGTACAATAACAATTCAACGAGATCTCTTTCAAAATTCAAAGAGCACAATGTCAATTTAATGAGATCTCTTTTAAAATTAAAAGAGGACAACAATATGCCAATTTAACGAGATTTCTTTCAAATTTTAAAGAGCACAGCACCAATTCAACGAGATTTCTTTCAAAATTCAAAGAGTACAATTTCAACAAGTACTCTTTCAAACTTCAAAGAATACCTTTTCAAACACATTCTTAAACTTTTCAACATTTTCATTCGTTGTGACATTTCAACAAACATGTTGTATTCAAATTCGAAATACAATGAAAGTTGGTTAAAATTTTTAAACATTGTCCACATACACTTTACAACAAACATGTTGTATACGTATTAGACATTCACATTCCAAAAAAACAACATTCATAAAATAAAATAAAAAACATTTAAATTGTGCTTTTTGAAAGATTGATCTTTGAAATTCAACGAGATCGGGGTGAAATTCACCGCGATCGCAGTCAATTTCACCGCGATCTCGTTGAAATTGACCGATCTCATTGAAATTCACCGGGATCGCGTTGAAATTGAACACGATCTCCCATTTCAACATTCCAAGGTTACATTGGCATTTCTACAAACACTTTGTATGGTTAATCAAGCCATAATATTCACATTTCAACATTTCAAGGTTGCATTGGCATTTCTACAAACACCTTGTATGGTTGATCAAGCCATAACATTCCTATTTCAACATTTCAAGTTTACATTGGCATTTCTATAAATAGTTTGTATGCCAAGGTTAACGAACAATCTTAAAACGAAAATCACTCCTAAATATTCAAACGTACCCAACCTAAAACGAAAATCACCCCCAAACATTCCTAAAACATACCTTTCCGTAACCTCTTGGACGGAGGAGCCATAAAAACCGTTGACAACCGAAGATATATGAACGAAGATGAAGATGAGATGAAAATTATGTGTCTCGTTGATTTTCAACGAGATCAATTCAACGAGATCGCGGTGAATTTCGAAACGAACAGGGGCAGTTTGGTCAGAAAAATAATGGAAGTTTACTTTTGGAAAGAAAAGTATTGGAGGTTTAGCTGGGAATAATGGTCAAAAGAGAGGTTTACAGTCGGAAATTTCTCTTTGCTAGGCCGAAGGATGGAAAATAACCAGGTGAGTAAACTGTGTGGATGAATTAAGAGTTACTAGGTCCACATGGGGAATTTGGAGAATCTGGACCGTCTATTGAAGATGTGATCGCAACTGAATGTGTGAGGTGGGCTGGACGCTAGATATGGATTTGCACTGATGGACAGTTGCTGAGGAGTTGCACGTGTGAGCTGGAACATATGATGGCTGTGAAGTGGATGGCTGACCACAGGCTGCTCGTGTGGACTGACAGATGTTTACCATTGCTGGACGGTTGAGATGGAGTCTCATCTTGCACGTGCTTGTTCATCTAGCCACTGAATGGGACGGTTTGAGTGATTGTAGATGGTGGATATGTGGCCTCCATTGATGGTCATGGCTAGACAATTGAGATGTGGGATCCCTCCATTGCTGGTGACCTTGAAAGCCGCCAGCTGCTCAGATGGATGGATGAATGGAAGGTGGAGATTGATCACACCAGCCACACTTGTAGAGTTGGGATATGCAACTCCAACACTTGATGCTAATCACACGTGAAATTGAAATGGTTCCCATTATGGCTGCTAGCTAGCCGTTGATTGGGCTGATGAAGGACCCTCATTTGCATGCTATGATGGACGATGGCGGAGACATGATGGTGTGGTCCACCACATATGGACATTGAGTGGGCTGCCATGAAGGAATGGATGGACAGATGAGCTTCGTCAACTGGGCATGCTAGCTACACGTGCTAGACTGAAGAGGAGTTGATGGTAGATGATGCAGTCTAACTTTTTGGCCTGCTCGATTATCATCTAAATGGTGGGGCAAGGACGGTGAGGATGAGCCGTTGAACTCTGAATTGTGCATATTCTAACCCATTGTGCATATTCTAACTCCAATTCATCACTCATTATACATGTTTTTTATGATTTAAAGACTAATCTAATACATGGTTTTGTGTTTGTAGGAATATAAGAGAGATTTCAATTATATGATGATAAAAGACACACTTTACATGCCTTGAAGATCAATGGAAGAAATGACAAGAGGTGGAAGAAAGATGCAATGGAGATGTAGAAAGAGAAGAGCCAAAAGTCACAATTTATAGACTGTCCGGCTGGTTGGCCAAACCTTTAAGAAACCAGATTTTCTTTGGACACTTTTTTACACTAACCGATGTCCGACCGGGCTGATGGATTGATCGGCCGGCCGGCCGGCTGATGGGTCGGCCTGCTATTTAAAACATGCAAATTCTGAGTGTGCTTCTGTGTAAGCTCTGACCAGCCGGCCGGCCAGCGTCCCGATTGCATAAGGACTCTCCAATCTCTCCAAGATTCTAGGTCGGTGACGGAATTTTACTATAAAAAGACACCTCTACGTTGTTCCTAAAGTATCATAGAAGGCTTTGAAAGTCCAGGGAAATGGAGAGGATCATCGGAGCGTTCGCAACTCCTCCAAGTAGAATTTTTATAGTTTTTTTATGCTTTCAATTAGTAGTTTTTGTTTTGATTCTAGTAGTATGACAATGCTCGGTTAGAACCTCTTAGCTAAGGCTAAGATGTGAAGCTTGTAGCTAGTTTTCATGTTGAATTTGTTTAATTCAAGTACTTTTACTTAAAGTTTGGATTTTTAAGTTCTAGTTTGAATAAAGTTGGTATTTTTAGATGTTTTATGAGAGTTCATGTGCTTCGGACATGGGTTCCTTGCAATTCTCTGAGATTATCATGTTTGGATTGATTAGATTCCAATTGTAGTAACCCTAGAGCATGTCATAGTCTTTTGGCATGGTTGTTACTTCGAAGGCTACGTATTTAAATTCCATGTGTTTCATTAGAATTAGAATCTTATTGTAAGAACCCAAATTCATATAGGTCATTATATACACTTAAGAGCACGTAAACTAATGACTTATAGAGCACGTAAGACACTGAGATAGATTGTAGGGAAGTACCTCCACCAGTTAGCTTAGTGGGTTTGATTAAATTTTGAGGACGAAAATTCTATGTAAGGGTGGTAAAATGTAATACCCCAAAAATTTAGACGCACGAGTAAGTACACAAGTGCGTGTTCACATGTGAGAAATTAAATTCCAGGCTGTGTGAAACACACGCATACACACACACACGTATACACTTCTATATGTATTCCGACACTTCTAGGCCTATAAAAAATTTAATGTACTTAGTTAAGTCAATTTACTAACCGTTAGAATAATTCGTCATTGCTAGATTGAAAGATCAAACAGTACACTCCGATTTTGAATTGCGCAATCAACGTAGACCAGCCGTACAATCTCCACATCATCTTATACACATATCTATCCATAAATCTGATCCATACATCTTGTCCATCACCAGGCATATGCTTATATCATTGATTTCCCGGCCCTATAGACCTTCTCAGATGTGCTTAGAACACCTCAGGGTTCTGGAATAATTTAAATCATAATTTAATTATTTAATAGATTAAATAACTTTTAATATTGATAAATTAATAATAGACAATCCGTAGGGAGTTAGGGGATGGTACTTTTATTAAAGTTGCTTCGAATAAACCCTAGAATAGTGTAGAAGTATTAGATTTCACAAAACTCACAAATTTATAATAATTATGAAAATGCCATTAGTTAAACTTAAGTTAAACTGCAAATTTTACTTATCACAGTTTCTGACGATCACTTTCATGCAAAACTTTATATACGAGTGTTAGAACTGAAAATGCTGCAAGGACATTTTCTGTGTAATGTTGCTCTGGGGTTCTGAGTAATAGAAACATCCATAGACAATCACAAGCATTCACAAAGGTACATGAGAAGAGATATCGCAAGGCGAATTTTATTCCAGAGATTCTGAGATCTTGTACATTCCAAGCCGTGATCTGGCACGAGTCCTTAATTACATCGAATGATCAATGACCCTTGATTAAAAGGCAGAAGACTAGTCAGCAGGGACTATGGTCTTAGAGTTTGTGGTCGTAGAGACCTGTATTTATTTTGTTTTGGATTGACCCATCTTCGTATTAGTCAGATGGCTATGTCCTATGTTTTAACCGGAGATCCAGGTTGAGACTATCAGGGTCTATGACTGAGAATGACAACTCTGGGCCTGCGCCTGTCATGTATGGACAGGTGACCTTGGGAAGTCCAATATGCAGTTGAGTATACCTGAATAGGACAACCGACGGATGCCGTTTGAATGGTTAGGGCATCGACTGTTGTGTTGTGGCAGTTCATAGCAATTGCTTTGTAGCGAATTAAAACTCTTTGATATGGTTTATTGTGATAACCATAATCTCGTTTATCTAGATTTCGACC
The DNA here is from genome assembly GCA_003013855.2 of Liriodendron chinense. Classification (NCBI taxonomy): domain Eukaryota; kingdom Viridiplantae; phylum Streptophyta; class Magnoliopsida; order Magnoliales; family Magnoliaceae; genus Liriodendron; species Liriodendron chinense. Next base: position 1,284,717 of record PVNU02002126.1, read on the forward strand.
CCTAATCGGGTCATATCTTACAGTAAATATAAATGATGATATATTTGTATAGTTCTGGATGCTGGCGACTTCTTTCCGAGAAGTTATTTCATTCATCGCGTTATATCGGGTCAAACCTCGAAGGTACGCAATTATGTTCATTTAAAGACCCCAGAATGTTCGTTTGACCGTTCCATTGTGTCTGGAATGCTCGAAATACCTCAAATAGGCTCAAACGAAACTTGAAATACTTAAAATTAAGTCCAGTGCACCCATAAACGTTTTCTGTAATTAGCTGATTTTTTGGGTATGTGGGACTTAATTTATGGGTGTGTGGGCTCCAACGCACCTTTAAATTAAGTGCCTGCTTTTTGATGAATTTATGGAAGCGTAGGGTATTTTCTGGGTGCGTGGGACACCAATATGCAAATCTAAATTATATTGAATTTATGGACGCGTGGGCCATTTTTTTGGTGCGTGGGAGTCCGATGCACTTGTCTGAATTTGATCGAATTTATAGACGCGTGGACCATTTTTCGGGTGCGTGGGGGCACCAATCCACCTGTCCGAATTACGTTGAATTTATGGCCGCATGGGACAATTTTCAGGGTGCGTAGGACTGAATTTATGGGTGCGTGCCGACACTTGTGATTTTTTAGAATTCAGACCTGCGGTAGTCTTGGTCGGAGTAATCTTCCAGTGGAAGATGTCGGTGGTCGGAAAGGAATTTCGGTGACCGAGAATGGTTTTTCGGTAATCAGAAAGGGATTCCGGCGAGGGTTTTCCATCGGAAATCTTAAATACCTAAAGGATAACAGCTCTCTCTCTCTCTCTCTCTCTCTCTCTCTCTCTCTCTCTCTCTCTTTCAAAGCGTACAAATGAATAGTCGGATGGGGTATTTATACCTGAAATATCGAAACTCGGCCAATGAGGGGCTGTCACGTGACATGCACTCCTAAAATACCTCCCACGCACCTTAAAATAGACGCGCGGAGCTCCAACGTACCCCAAAAAGACATTTTAAAATTTGTTGAATTTATGGGTGCGTGGGACTTTGAATTTACGGGTGCATGGGACCCCATGCACCCTGAAATGATGCTTCTGAAATGTACAAAATTTATGGGTGCTTGGACCCAGTTTTGGGTGCGTGGGACGTAATGTACCCTTTAAATCGATTTCTTATCTTTAATGAATTTTTGGGTGTGTGGGTACCCGAATTTATGGGTGTGTGAGGATCCATGCACCCAGAAATGAATTCCTGATTTTCCTGATTTTTCGGGTGCGTGGGTACCTGAATTTATCGGTGCGTGGGAGTCCAAATTCATGGGCGCGTGGACGGAATTTTGAACGCTCCAAATTAGGTTTTGAATTTTGATGAGTTTGTGGGTCCCGCTTGATGATGAAAGTATATGCATCGTTCATTATAAATCATAATGAAGTTATAGGTTTGATTTCGGACGGTTCCAATCACGGTGATTCGCGGGGCCGCCATAGATTTCAGCCAAAATTGGTTAAGGGGATTTTTGTAAATCTCCGGTTTGCGTGCACCGGGAGGCGTTTTATAGGATTCTTTTGGAGGTGAGTGACCATTTTGCTTGTTTTGAGGGCCCCTACATTTTGGGACCCCAACAGATGCCCCTCCGGTACGTTGCGATGGACGTATGGTCGTTCGGTGTGACGCACTGCGCCTTTTAGGTCCCGGCTATATATAGAGGAGATAGCCATTTTTTGTTATTTTCTCATTTCATTGGGTTTTTTTTTTGCTCTGCCTTCCATGCACACAATAATTCTCCAACGCACCCAAAAACAATCTCCAACGCACCCAATTATTCCGCATGCACCCGAATATTTAAGGTGAAATGATTTTCCGGGTGCGTGGGTGCGTGAGCACCCAGAAATGGACTTTAGGATTTTTGAGGTTTATTAGGGTGCGTGGGGTCGCATGCACCCTTCGTCGGGTATTTTGGAGGGTTTCGCCTCCCACGCACCCAACAAATGGGTTTTAGAAAAGTTTTAAGGGTGCGTGGGATCTCACGCACCCAAGAATTGGACTTGGTGAAATCTGGTGTTTACAAGAGGGGTGCGTGGGATCTCACGCACCCTTCGTCACTTTTATAGTTGGGTTTTGTCTCTCATGCACCCAACAATTGGGTTTTGGAAAAGTTTTAAGGGTGCGTGGGGGTCCACTCACCCAATAATTGGACTTGGTTAAAAAGGCACGACTTTGATCATTTTAGGGGTGCGTGGGATCACACGCACCTACTTAATGGATTTCTTAAAATTAACAGGGTGCATGGGACCTCACGCACCCAGAAATTGAACCCTCAGTGCAATTTTGGGATTTTGGGGTGCGTGGAGCCTCATGCACCTAGAAATTGGACATCGAATTTTGAAAATTTTGCCAAGACTTGTGATTTTTGAGAATTTGTGAAATCCGTTTGATGGTTCTTGCCGTACTAAGATCTCTAAAGGGTATGAGCCCCTATACCTTTATCTCACGTTTGCGTATATGTGACAGCGATTTTGAGGAGGTGTAGGGTCTCATACACTTAAAAGGTTCCCAGATCATGTCAGGTTGAAGGTGTAATTCTAATGATTAATTTGATTAATGTTTCAAGCGTACCTTTGCATGCCTCTCTTGACTTTAGACTTGATGTGAATGCCTTTACACGCTTTATTTCTTTCCTCCTTTTTATCGAGTTGCTATGGTTCTCAGATCGGGTTGTTTATGTTGTTTTTCAGCAGACAATAGTCGGAACCCGTGCTTCCCTGCACGTGGCCCGTGATTGCCTTCAACAGCTTCTAGATTCTCTCGATCAGTCTGATACCTGGTCGTTTCTGGATAGTCGGCTTGACGAAGTATTTGATGCCTTATCTCGTCTGGGCACTGATTCTCGTGCTATTCTGAAAGCTATTAAGAATATCTCTCTTATGGCTTCTATCTTTGACGAGTATAGAGAAAATATACTTGATTTTATCGACGACTTTTCTTTTCAAGAGGAGTTGGCGATTCTTGAGGTGGCGGAGCCCCCCTTGGCTACTTCTTTCTTCAATCTGATGGGCAAATATCATTCTCTGAGGAGAGAAAATCGGGTGAACGAGAGACGCCTCGCCACTATCCTCCCATATGTGGAGGCGGAAGTTCAAGACCGCCGCGCTGGGATTTGGAGATCGGTGAGAGATGCCTAAAGGATCCGTCGGAGGCTTGCAGTTGAAATTCCTGCCGCGAGGCGCCAGGCTGAGTTAGAATATTTGAGCTTTGATTTCGTACAACAGTGCATCTCCCACCTGATGGATCTGATTTCTAAGGAAGCCCGGGTTTAGGCGAAGGTGGATGAGCTAAAGGCTCGGGTTCTTCAATTGCTGCAGGATTGAGATCTTCCTCCGATCATGGGGAGAGGGCCCCACAATTTTGTGTCACCTTGTGACGAATATTAATTTCAAACATTTGAACAATTAATTCAGAAATTAAATTAAAGTGCTTTTGCGTAATTTTGGTGATTATTTGATGATGATGAAGCTTTTTCCTCTTCTCTCCACCTCTTCTTGTTTGTATGTGTGATGATGATGTCGTGTTATGAATGCCGTCATACTATTTTTGCCTTTGTTGGTTTGGACGTATTTTACTGAGGTCCTGGTTTATTTATCTGGCACTTGCATCTTTCTTCTCCGCTGCTTTGTATTCTTTTAGACCTTGTGGATGTCGATTTCTTTCTGCGTGCATTTTCTTTCACTCTGAGCTACATCTAAGCTTCTTGCATGCCGTTGCAGATCGTAATGGCTAGTGATACTTCGCAAGCTGGCCCTTCAGGTATACCACTAACTCCGTCGAAGCGTAAACGGGCGGCCCCGAAGAAAGTCGGTCGGCCGTCTGATCAGAACCCTCAGTGGTTCCTGCATCCAGAAACCTTCAATTTCTACGAACGTATATTGACGCTGTCGAAGGACATGCAGAAGAAGATACTTTGTGATAGGGTTGTGCCACCCCCTCCAGACAGGGGCACACAAGAGTAGTGGGATGCTTGGTACGCTCCCTTGCGTGGTTTTCGGTTAGATGGGACCGTAGGATCCGAAGACGGTGAAGTGAGCCTGACTATACCTGCTCAGCTTATCAAGTGCGGCCATCTGAAAAGGGCTGGGAAAGGTGCCAAGCAAGTGTATTTGGAGAATCAGCCCACATCTAAGTCTAACAAGATGAGGATTAATTGGTCTACAGTTAAGTTGGTGACGACGCCTCTTAAAATAAAAAACTCCTTCACCCGTCAACACATCAGATACATGAAGAGCTATCAACGACAATGTTCTCTTCTAGAAATCGAGACTTCCGGCGTATGTCGTAATAATTCTTTCTTCAGCGTGGATACGTGGATGTCCGACCCAGCACCGTTCCTAAGCTGTTCTTTATCTGATAACGGGAAGCGCCAATCCGTCATCGGTACGAAGGGCATGATCTTCTTAGAGCCGAATCACGACCCTCACCAGCCTTTCCCTACACATTACTTTGAGACCCTACACCAGAGATTTCATCACTTAGGGGATACTGAGATCTGACCATCTGGTGCGTTCCGGACCCGAGGCCACCTGATTCCTCACCCGGGCTACGAAGCATGGGCCTATCGCATTCTGGAGAAGCACAGGGCTATACTGCGAGCAGTAGGTCTGTACAAGGCTATTGAAGCAACGTCGAGTTATTTTCATAGGGAACCGTGGGTTTACAAAGGGTTCTTGAACCATTGGTGTTCTATCACTAACTCCTTCCACCTGCCATATGGAGAGATGAGCATCTCTCTATGGGATATGAATCGGATTGCAGGTCTTCCAATCCGCAGAAGGATCTAAGATGAATGGGTTTCAAGCGATGAGGAATTGTCTTGGAATAAGAAGGGAGTAGACGAGGGTTTCTTCTCCGAAGCCTGTTATGAACTCTTTGTAGAGCTCCCGCAGTTCTGGGGATTCAAAGATAAACTCCCATTTGAAGATTGGCTGGTCTATTTCAGCCATGGTTTGAAGTGAGTATCTTTTTGCAAGCTGCATACTGTCGTATTCATTTGGTTTTCTTTCTTTCTATTGATGTCGCGTTTTCTCTTTTCAGTTTGGATTATGAGGCTTATGACTAAGGTCGTGGTGACAAGGCCCTCTTGGAGAGGAGGATGAAGGAAAAGTTTCCCCGTCCCAATAAACTGCCCCCTACTTGTGAGCTGGCCGGCTTTCTGGCGTATTGGCTGAGCTGCGTAGCACTGCCGAGCTCTATGCAAGCAGACAATGTAAGGGTATCTTGTTTCGCTGTCGTAGGAGCTTTGGCGAATGGTCACCGGTACGCGTTGGCTCCAGTGGTTGTATGCTCTATCTACCTGGCCTTCGGCTATGTCATTAGTAATAAGGAATGTGCCGCCTACGGGATGAATTTAGCTTATTGTGGGTGGCACTTCTTCTCTGGCTGGCTATGAGTGTATTTTTCCTGGGTTTATGGGGTAGAATGCGGAGACTATATCCAACCCGGGAAGGTTCCACTGTATTTCTTTCAGAAGAAGAGAATGGTTGGTCAAAATTTGACGACCATTGAAGACAAGATTGCTCGATATGATTACATTCATTTCTTCCACTTCTCGGGCACCCGCAGTAGAGAGTCGATTCTGTGTATGGACGACGACAGCACTGACTACTACGAGCGTTCGTTCTTGACAGCGATTCGTCCATCATCGCTGTCGCTGCGTGAGGGGTTGGAATTCTGGAGGGAGCCTTATTACCCTAATCGCTTCGCTCGCTAGTTTGGGTATGACCAAGGGGTGCCCGAGACATTAGAGCTGGTGACCCGTGAGCAGCGAGGATATGGTGTCGGGCCTATTCATTAGAAGTGGATGTGGCGACAACTCATGTTGACCGGGACTAGGTGCTCTTTTGCCATTCCGGGGACACAACACTGTACTGGGGCTTCCTTCGGATGGATGAGGTGGTGGGCCCACCAATATACGCTGGTCCGAAATAAGTTCCTTGTCAGTGACCCCATTTTTGTTACACCTCCGGTCGTTACCCCTATTCCGGCCGGTGGACTTGGATATGTATCAGAGCATCTATATCAGCCCGCCGCACCGGGTACGAAGAGACTTACAACTTCTCTAAACGTGGTGATTGACCATGAGAAGCCTGAACATACTTTGGAAGGTTGGATTGCTCATGGAGAGAGGAATGTAACATTGGAGGGGCCAGAGTTCCTGCCCTTCGGGCCTTTGGATGAAGTGCTTGAAGAAGATGATATCCTAAGAGAGGGTGATGGAAATGATGGCGATGACGATGGTGATGGGGGTAATGATGTTGATGATGGTGGCAATGGTGATGTTGGTGGTAATGACGGAGATGATGGTGGTGGTGCTGATGGTGGTGATGATGGAGGTGATGATGGTGGTGTTGATGATGAAGGTAATGATGTTGACGGTGGTGGTGTTGATGTTGGTGCTGATGGTGGTGGTGAAGACGATGGAGGTGATGATGGAGGTGATAATGGTGATGGTGGCTCAGCAGGGATTGTATCGACAAGTGGTCAAAGGAGCCAAGGGGATTTACCCAAATGTTTTGTCCTGGGGACAGTGGCAATGAGGTATTGCCTGAACGAGCTGGCCCCCGAGTGAAAACTGCCCCTAGTCTTCCTGTCACTTGTGGGGGCAAGAAGATCAAGGAGATGTGGAAATTACACAGGGCTGAGCGTTTACGAAAACGACTCTCCAAGGATACAGGCGACGCTCCAGCTGACAACGCGAATGAGGTAAGGGAGGAAGGTGAACTGAGCTCTCAGGCCAATTTAAGTGAAGACCGCCACACCAGGGAGAGCAATGATAATGAGCCAATACATGAGAGATTTGTCCCTGAGGAGGACACTGGAGCCGTATTTATGGATGTGGATGATGATGCACCAACTGAATCTGTTCTTCCCCCTAATGCTCATATTGAATTAAGTGTGTCTAAGCCTGCTATGGAAGCACCTCCAACTACTGAGCCATCATTGACTGAACCTGTCGTGAGTGTATCTCCTGCGGTCGGGCCATCATCAGCTGAGCTCGTCATTGAAGTTCCTCCTATCATTGAGCCAGCATTTAATGTCAATATTCCTGAGGTCGTGGTTCTATCTTCTCCAGAATTACCTGAACCATTGATCGAGAGAATAACTGAACCTGCCCTAGTGTCGTCTGTGCCCACTGCCTCACCTAATGCTCCTGTCGTTGGTGTTCCTGAAGTCACTGGTATATCATCTGTTTTTGTTATTTTGTTTGCTTCCTTTCTTCTGTGGCTTCTGTATGTAAATGTTTATCATTTTTTCTTGGCCAGCGACTGCTCCTGCCAGTGTCCCAGTACCTATGGTCTTGCCCGAGGTATTCATTTCATCTCTCCGCAGCTTATCAAGGACTAAGGTGAATCTTCTGAAGAGTCTTCTATCTGATATCGCCGACTCATTAAAGAATGGGGATGAATGGTCTATCTTGGACGAAGCACTACAGGTGCTAGAACTCAATGTTACCTGGCTCGGGATTGACCTCTCTTTGATAGTCAGTCACGCGGCTCAGTTCAAGGAAGGGATGGCTCGAGTAAATGAGGCGAGGCACCTTAAAGTTGACCCTTCCGTTGAGGAAAATCGTCGTCATTTGCGATCCCTTCTTCCGAAACTCGAGTTACATGAGGCGGACGTGGCTTCAACGAGGAAAGATTGGCAGGTTGCGGACGCTGGATGCCAAGGGGCCACTGAACGTCTTGTGGAGATTAATAATGAGATGGCCCGGCTACAAGCCGAACGTTCGATCGTCCATCTCAAATTTTCGAAGTTTAGTGGTCAGAAGGCTCGTCTGCAGTCCTCCATCGACCAACAAGAAGCAAGGTGTAGTGCCGTGAGGGCTCAAGTTGCAGAGCTGAAGCAGTCTCTCTAGGACATTCCCGACCCTGCCCAAGTTTTGGTTGAGGCAGAAACAGTGCAGAAGGTGATTGAAGAATCTGCAGTAAACTTGTTAGAACAGTGTTTGAAAACTTTAAACAGTTGAGCTACAATTGTTTTCATTTGTAATTTTAGAACATGTTATAATGGATATTGTAACAATATGTATATTATTGTAATTTTGAATCTATGGTGTGTCTTTAGCCTACTTGCCATTTTATTTGAGTTTGGAAGCAAACTGATTGAGCTGTTTGGGAAAGAACGTCCCCCTGTTAGGACTCAAACCTATGCTTATGTTAACAAAGATGTGACCGAGTCTTGATTAAGGGCCTATCCCGATTCTCGATGGTCTTGAAAAGGGCAGGGTGCCACACTTGACATGTCCTGAGTCTTAACGACTTTTCTGATACCCGTGCAAGCACAAAATAGATGATTAGTATTTTGATTTAATCATTATGTGGTATCATTTCTTTTGGCATCTGTTTATTACACTTCCCTCTGATGGGGCGTTTACAAATCACAACAACAGGCTTATGTCAAGTATAATATCTTTTCAAAAATCGGCCATTCACCAATGAACTGATGCCCTGCCCCTTGCAATCAATTACCCGATAGGCTCCATTGGTATAGACCTCGTTAACGATACACACTAGATCCCATTCAGGTCGAATTTACTTTTGGGACCTTGAGCCAGTGCCAGACGTTTCATCATTAGCACCAAGTCGCCCCTTTTGAATGACCTACCGCGAACTCGTTTATCATATGAGGCTGAGATTTGTTTCTGATACATTTCGAGCCTTTGCTGAGCGGTGAGCCTCTTTTCATCTAGATCATCAACTTCGGCCATTCTGGTCCTGGCATTCTGTTCGGATGTCAGGGAGTGTCGGAGTGCAACCCACAGTGACTCGACTTGTATCTCCATTGGGACTACTGCCTCTGTACCATATTTTAAGGAGTAAGGTGTGGCTTTAGTGGCAGTGCGATATGTCATCCGATACGCCCATAAGGCTTCGGGCAGATGCTTGTCCCAATCTTTCTTATTTTCTACTATCGTTTTCTTCAAAATTTTCACGATAGTCTTGTTAAAAGCTTCAGTTAACCCATTTACAGGGGGGATAATAAGGTGTCGAATAGCAGTGCTTGATCTTGAATTTCGTGCACAACTTGTCGATGGTGGCATTCTTGAAGGGTGTTCCATTGTCGGTGGTGATCTTCTCGGGAATACCATGTCGGTATAATATAGTATGACGAATGAAACCTTCAACATGTTTAGCCTTCACATTCCTAAGTGCCACTCCTTCAGCCCATTTGAAAAAGTAATCCGTCGCGGCCAAGATGTATTGATGCCCCTGGGATGAGGGTGGGCTGATCGGTCCGATCACGTCCATGCCCCAGGCGGCGAAAGGCCAAGATATCACTGATTGATGTAACTCTTCCGATCGCGAGTGCATTATATCTGCATGGATCTGGCATTAATGGCACTTCTTGACATATTCTATCGCATCTTTTGCCATCGTGGGCCAATAATATCCCATGCGTCGAACACGGTGATGTAAATTCTTGCCTCCTTGGTGAGCACCGTACTCTCCTCTGTAAGATTCCTTCAATGTGGCATACGCTTCATCTTGGTCTAAGTAGCGTAGCAACACTCCCTCATACGAGCACTTGTAAAGGATGTCATTCTGTATTGTGAATGAATCGACGCGTCTCCTGACCTGCATGCGCATCTTGGGATCTTCTGTTAAAAATTCATATTTCAAATAGTCGACGAATGGCCTTTTCCAGTCATTTTCTTCTGTGATTTCGAAGCAACAGATGGGGTTCACACTTGATTCACCACCACACAATACAACTGTCGGTAGAACCCTTCTTTCTTCGATTGTTACTTGAAGTGGGCTGCCCCTAGGATTAGCCAGAGCAGCGGCTAGACTGGCCAGCACGTCGACCTGTACATTCTTCTGCCTCGATATATGTGAAATGTTGCTGTTACAGAACTGGTCAAACAATGATTGCGCTTGGTGGCAGAAAGGTGACAACTCCGGCTTGCGGACCTCATATTCTGTTGTCAATTGTCCGATGACTAGCTCGGAGTCACCATAGATCTGTATTGCTTTGATTCGCATCTCTACGGAGAGCTGTAGTCCGATGATGAGGGCTTGATATTCTGCTTCATTGTTGGTGCAGGCTGGTACAATCGTAAATGAGTAGGGCAACAAATCTCCCTGCGGACTGTTGAACCCCCAATTGACACATTGCATTGCCCAGTACATCACATTTTAGGCACGTTTTTCATGCTCAAAAGGCCTATCTAATGCATGTTTTGTGATTTCAGGGATGAGAGCGGACTTCACCAAATTAGAGACTAAAAAGGGCCATTTGAAGCCATTGGATGAGGAAGAATGAAGGACCAAAGAAAGTAGAAAGAGAGGAGAAGAAAGGAAGAAAGAAGCAAAAGGAGAAAGCAGAAACAGAGGCCAAGACCAGTCGTGCGACCGGTCGTCCATCGCCAGGATCGGTCGTCTGACCGGTCCGATTATGCACAGAAGGAAATCTTTTAGAGAAGGTCACTGGACCATTCACGACCGGTCGTCCGATGCCCAGACCGGTCGTGCGACCGGTCCTTCAAGTAAATTTTAAAGACAGAATTTTGGAAAAACTCGCTGGACTATTTTTGGACGTTTTGCGACCGGTCGTGCGACCGGTCGTCTGCGTAATGAAGCTTCTCCGTGAAGCTCCGAAATTTTCTGCGCAGTGCGTAACCTTGCGCAATTTCTGGATGTTTCAGACGCAAGAGGCTTCCACACTATAAAAGGACACCTAGGGGCTCTTCTTAGGTGATGATAGAAGCCAAGGAAGGTCGTGGGAAAGGATGGAAGTCGTCGTGGAGCGTCTGCAACCCTCCAATTTTCGGTTTTTCTAGTTTTTATGCTTTCTATTATGAGTTCTAGTTGTAGTATGACAATGCTCGGCTAGAATCTCTCAGCTAAGGCTGAGAGGTGAAGCTTGTAGCTAATTTCATGTTTAATTCAATTTAATTCAAGTAATTTCAATTCAAGTTTGGATTTTTATTTATTTTAGTCCCTTAAGTTGGTAGTTTGAGATGTTTTATGAGAGTTCATGTGCTCCAGACATGAATTCCTTGCAATGCTCTGAGATTATCATATGATGCTTATTTAGATTCGAATTATAGTAATCCTTGAGCAGGCCATAGTCCATAGACATGGCTGTTACTCCGAAGGCTATGATTTTGAATTCTACATTGATTGAATGGGACTAGAACTTGGAAGTTCAGCTTGATTGGAATTGAATGTGTTTGAATGCTTTATTTTCTAACTAGATGAGAGATAGGACTTCAAATCTAGTTGTGTTCTCTACTTGGATTGATTGGATTGACATGGGATTGCTACAAGTGGATCCTTAAATGCCTTAGTACCTTAAATTACTGATTTTCCATTAAGTTTCTGTTTTAGTTTAATTACTCAATTGAATTCTATTTCTTGCAAAACTGAGTTGCTGGAATAGTTTGAAAGTTGTTTCTAATTCCCTGTGGATCGACCTCGGTCTTATCGAGTTTTATTACTACATCGCAGCCTTACACTTGAGGCGAGCGAACAAGTTTTTGGCGCCGCTGTTGGGGAGTTTAGAAAACGGTTTTTAAATTGTTTTAGTGGCTGTAGAAGTAGAAGTAGATAGGTTTTCTGATTTTTTTTCTAGAACTAACAAATTATTTTGTTTTGTAGGATTTCTTCTCTAGTTAAAAGCGCATCAGGTGATACCTTTCTAACTTAGCTTTTTACAGATTTTTATTCTCAAATTAATTTCAGATTTCTAGGTTTAGGACTAGTTTAGTTTTGTTGAGTGGTTTATGTCCCGTTGGGAACATAACCACTCAAATCGTCTCCAATCTGAATGTGGTTTAGTTGGACCATTATCAGTCCATAGACGAGTCCGAAATTACCAAGAGCATTGTGAAAGTTTGGGGAGTATGGATCAAACACCTTTAAGGAATCCTCCCCCCTACTCCAACTACAAACGTAAATCAAGAAGGAGTAGGAGAGAATGAGGTACATAATGTTCCTCCACTGAGATCATTGCGGGATTACCTACAACCAGCCCGTGCAATTACACCCTCTTGTGTGGTTCTACCACAAAACGGGTTCAACTCTTACCAAAGTTCCATGGGTTAGACTCTGACTGCCCATATCTACACTTGAAAGAATTTGAAGAAGTGGTGGCTACCTTGCAGTACGCCAATGTTTCAAAAGATACCATTAGACTTAAAATTTTTCCCTTTTCATTGAAAGAAAGAGCCAAAGATTGGCTTCACCCTCTTAGACCACATTCGATTGGGTCATGGATTGAGATGACTCGGGAATTCTTGAAAAAGTTCTTCCCGGCTCATAAAACGAACACCCTTCGAAGAGCCATAATGAATTTCTCGGCTAAAGAGGGTGAATCTTTTTTTCAATGTTAGGAGAGATTTAAGGACCTCCTACTTGCTTGCCCACATCATGGCTATGAGAGTTGGCGAATTATAAATTTTTTCAATGATGGATTAAGTTCCAATATGCACCAATTTGTAGAGATGATGTGCAATGGCGAGTTTATGAGTAAAAATCCAGATGAGGCTTGGAGTTACTTGGACATGTTGGCTGAAAATGCCCAATCTTGGGATACCTCGGATAAACCCAATAACCCTAAGCCTATTCAAGAGAAAGGAGGGATCTATATCCTTAAGGAGGAAGACGACGTGAATGCAAGGATAGCCAACCTCACAAGGAAGGTTGAGGCCATGGAACTTGGTAAAAGTAGAGTTCCAAAGTCCAATGAAGCTATTGAAACCATATGTGGGATTTGTCTCACCGATTTACACGCTACGCAAGATTGTCCCACAATTCCTACATTTCAAGAGGTATTACATGAACATGCAAATGCCACATATGGGTATCAACGGCCTTTCAATGGACCGGTGGGTAATACGTACAATGACAGTTGGAAGAACCACCCAAATTTTAGTTGGAAGAATGCTCCTACGGGCAATCCTACCAACTCTCAAAGAGGGCCACCCATGCAAAATATGGCCCCACCTCAGTTCTCAATGGAGGATACCTTGAAAGCGTTTATACAAGGGCAAACGCAAATCAATCAAACAAATCAGCAAATGTTCCAAGAGCTTAAAGTCTCGGTTGATGAGATTAAGGGACGCTTGAATGCTAGGGAAGGGACCTTTCCGGCCCAACCTCAGCCCAATCCAAAGCAAGTACATGAAGTGAGCATTCCTAATCCTTCCAACCAACACATGGAGTAAGCCAAATCCATCACCACTCTTAGAAGTGGTAAACAAATTGACAAATCCATTCCGGTGAAGGCCGACAAGCCTAATGATCCGGTAAATTCTGAGGATGAGGATGGATCTAACTTAGCCCCACAAGAACCGGAACGCATTTACAAGCCTGTAGCACCATTCCCTTCGAGATTGGTTGCCCCAAAATCTCTTCCAAACTCTCATGATATTCTAGAGATTTTCAGACAAGTCAAGATTAACATTCCTTTGCTTGATGCCATCAAACAAATCCCCTCTTATGCCAAGTTTCTAAAGGACCTATGCACAACAAAACGAAAATATAATGTGCAGCAAAAGGCCTTCTTAAATGAGCAAGTGAGTGCCATTCTCACTCAAAAGACCCCCCCAAAATTCAAAGATCTCGGTAGTCCTACCGTCTCATGTATCATTGGAGACTACCGGATTGAACGTGCCTTGCTAGATTTGGGGGCGAGTGTGAACTTGATCCCATACTCGGTATATGAGCAATTGGGTCTTGGTGAATTAAAACCTGAAATTGCGTTGGGTAGTCTAACACGACACCCTATGCATACACGTGCGGAAGCTTAAAGAGCAACTAGAATTATGGCTAAACCTATAGGAGGGGGTGATTAGGACCCTTTTTTAAAATCTTTTCGCCTACTTAACAAATTTAACAAATTGAACTACGTAAGCGATAACACTTTGGCTTCCAAGCCTAAGTGGGTCCAATCAAAAGACTAGCATATGATAAAAGCTATAAATAACCTAGTCTAAACAAGCATAGATTAATTAAATGATTAAGCTAATGAAGAACCTAATCTATGCTACTCAAATAGACTTGAGTGAGGATGGATCAAGAAGTTCAAGTCTACTTGAGGTAGTGAAAGTATATCTTATGAGTGTGGATGTGTCTATCAAGTGCCTAGCATACATTCCTAACTAAGCATTCATAATTAACAAGTTAAACGCAATGCATAAGGAGAAATGTGCTCAAGAACAATCACAAACACAAGGATGTATAGTGGTTCAACTACTTGTCTACTCCACTGCCGGTTCAAGTACTCAACCCCTTTGAGCACACCGGCATTCACTGGGGAGTTTAAATCTGGTTCCTCCCAACCAAGGTGTTTTAACTCGGATCCACCCAACCGGGGAGTTTACAGGTTCCTCCCAACCTACACGTTTGCACCCGTGTTGGTGGCTCCCCCTTGGAGACTTTGTTTTAGGCCCGACTAACGTGCCAAGGAACGGCTGACGTCCCTAGATTTTAGGCCCAACTAATAGGCCAAGGATCGGCTAACGACCCTAGGTCGAGTTTGTCAAACAAACTCTACACTCAACTCCCACAGGGAATTGAGTGGATGGACTCCTAACAAGACAACCTTACTTGTCGGATTGAGCCCCTTTGTAGCGCCGCTTTGGGTTGCTTCTTCTCGCTCTCCCGTGCTTGAATCAGCTCCCCTTGTGCTCCCCCGATCTTTGACGCCGCTGCTTTGCCAAGGCTTCAGCTCCAAGATCAGCTACCTTGCATGTGATGCTCCATTGGAGATGCCCAAGGTGCTAGGGAAGGTAGGTTTGAGATCTCTACAACTTATGGGAATGGGTTACATAGAGAGTCTCACCTACAACGATCTCATCATAGAGTATTGGATAAGAATATGACTATCAAGATCAATCCAATCTCTAGAGATCAAAAGAGGGACAAGTGCATCTTCTTCTTGAGCTTTGAATGCTCCATACTTGTGATGAATCACAAGGAAGATCACTTGTTTGGGTTAGGAATAGGGCTCTTAATGATCTTCAACAATGGTGGCTCCTATCTCCTTAAAATCCCCTCTACCAGCTCAAAAATGAACCCCCCATCTTAAATAGATTTTCTTCCAATGGTAAAAAAATGAGCAGATTCGTGCATCTCCGATTGATCGGAAGAAGGTCCGATTGATCGGAGACAAGTCCGATTGATCGAAAATCTATCCAGTGAAGTCTCTGGAAGATATTTCGATTGATCGGAACACTGTCCGATTGATCGGAAGACTGTCCGATTGATCGAAAATATGTCCAGTGGATTTGCAAGGTTGCTGGAAAAATTTTCAATTGATCGGAGCTTCTGTCCGATTGATCGGAGCTTCTGTCCGATTGATCGGAGTCCTATCGGAGCCAACGTCCGATTGATCGGAGATCAATCGGAAACTGGTGTTTTGAGCTGTTTTGTTTACAGCAGCTTCCACCTCTTAAATTAGTCTAACTTATCATGTTTTTCATGGAGTTCTAAGACTAATGATGATGACTAAGGGTATACCTAGTTGGTCCAAGTCATCTAAGAGGTTATGGGTTAGGTTTTGGTCAAGGTTAAGGCACACCAAGGCATCACTTTTACCTGTTTCTTCTTCCTTGATGCAGCAGGGCCACTTGAGTCTTTGGTCTTCATCTTCATTAAGCTCAACCGACACTAGACTCACTGACCTAAGTAATTGACAAACAAGGTGCACTAGTATGCCACAGAAAAGTGCACTAACAAAACCCACCAAAACCACGTTGCAACTCGCTGATAGATCTATCCGTGTACCGAGGGGGATAGTTGAGGATGTTCTAGTCCAAGTTGACAAATTCTACTACCCGGTAGATTTTATCGTCTTGGACGCACAACCGGTTTTGGATGCTAGCACCCAAATACCGGTAATATTAGGCCGCCCATTCCTTGCCACATCAAATGCAATCATCAATTGCCGGAATGGGGTGATGCAACTATCCTTTGGAAACATGACACTACAGGTGAATGTGTTTCACTTGGGCAAAAGGCATAGGGATGATGATGATATCCACGAGGTTGATTTGATTGATTCAATCGTGGAAGAGGAGTTCGCTTTAAGGCAAAATTTTGATCCTCTAGATGTTGTTAGCTTTGATCCCTTTGAGGATTGGGACGACAATGATGGTCCCCATGAGGTAAACATGATAAAATCCATGGATGATGGGAGGTTTTCCCAACATGATCTACCTGAATGTTTGGAGACATATTTGACACATTTTGAGGATAAATCTAATTCTCATTTTATTAAGACCTTGGAAGTGTCAATTTCTAAAAATTCAATTGACAAGTCACTAATTTCTGATTTACACAAATTTGTTGTGCAGGATTTGGAAGAGTTGGTGCTTGATCTGCCTACAGAGAGGCCAATTTTTGAAAGTGTAGAGGTTGAGGACCCACTCCAACCTACACAAAATTCTGAGAAGGAGGAAGACATAAAGGGTCCAAATCTGAAAATTACCTCCGATGAGGTCTCTTATACACTTGAGGAGTGCCTAACGTACTTTGAGGATTGGGATGATCCCATGATTTAGGACATTGTACATGCTTTGAGAGAGACCTCCCCTATGCCTAAAAAGGTTCCTTCCACAGAACACCAAACTGAAAATTCAATTGTGGAAGCACCAGTGATATCTGATTTTGTGGAGATCATATCGACTTGTGAAGAAGAAATACAAGTCTCCACATCTCTTTGGTTTGTTCAAACCGAAGAACACTTCTGGAATGATCCATATTTGAATAATTTTTTCCCAGACAAGAAGGAAAGGAGATTCATATTCAATGATTTCCAACCAATGCAATTCTCCTTTCCTAGTACATGTGACAATTTTGTTGAAGAACCGGCTGAAATTTTTCAGCTGGATTTTCAATGGGTTAGAATGATCAATGTCACCAATGTACTTTCCAAAGCAGGATGGTGTTTAGTTCTACTGAAAAATTTGTTACACCACTTGATGATCCTGCTCAACTTTGTCCTTTTGGATGTTATACTGATAATCGATCTCCTAGTCTGATGGAGATCCTCTTTTTAAAAAGGGACGGGTTAGTTATTTTTATTGCTTTCCGTAGATTAGGTTTAGTTTATCTAGTTTTACTGTTGTAGTAGGATTTAGTTATTGGAGTTGCAGACTTTCATGATCGCTCTCTCAGGTAATATTGTTCTCACTCTCGCATATTTTATCATTGCTCTCATGTTCATGCTCATTGCATATCTTTTTACATTGAGGACAATGCAAGATTTGGTTGGGGGGTGAGATGAGATCCTTCATCTAGCATGATGCAACATTTCGAGCCTAATATGCGCTCATATGCGCAAATTTTTTCGAATTTTCTAAAGTTCAAAACTCTTTTAGAAATCCTTATTTCTATGCATTCGAGATGATATGAGTATGAGAAGATGAGATACGAAGTGTGTGATGTTGTAAGTCTTAAATTTCTCCCAACATAATGGTTTTATATGCTATTTCCCCTATTGTTGTGATTGATAGAAAATTTGAACAGTTTTTACACCTAGTTCACATTACATGATTTTCCTGAGTTAAACGGTTTATGTGATTTGTGGATTAGCTAGACCTTGATTTAAAGGTGTTGAGAAACCAAGCCGGGGTATGTTGCCCATCCTTGTCCATGGGAAAATAACGAAAGATATGAATTTTTAAAAATCCTATCTAATTTAAAAAGAAAAAAGGAAAGAAAGGATGAAATCGGGAATGAAGGAAAAATGGTAGAAAATTCTGAAAAGGGCTACCTATTACCAATCGAGGGGATGGTCGAACCGTAACCAAAGCCGAAAATGGGACGTAGTGTGAAAGCCGTCGGAAGGAAGGTAAGGCAAATTCCTGTCATAGGTTTGTTGTTGCTCTGTGCACCTTAAAATTTTTGGTTTACTTAATCTATGAAGAAGGTAATCCCAGAGACTCATGAAATGAACTTTCACTTTGCACACTGGGTTGAAATTGTTCGAGTTCTTCTATTTATCAATCAATTAGCAGGAAATTTCATGTAGACACTTCTTATGCTTTGAGAGTTAAGTTTGTAATTTCTATCACCTAATTTCTTAAAATTTTTATACTTGTGTGTCTGGGAATGGATAGAAACATGGTTTCCGAAAGAGAGTTGGGTTTGGAGGTTTGAACTTATTCACGCATGTTTTGCTCGGGACTAGCAAAAAGCTGGTTGAGGGGGGTGTGTTGAACCTCCAATTTATACATTGCATTGCCCAGTACATCACATTTTTGGCACGTTTTTCATGCTCAAAAGGCCTATCTAATGCATGTTTTGTGATTTCAGGGATGAGAGTGGACTTCACCAAATTAGAGACTAAAAAGGGCCATTTGAAGCCATTGGATGAAGAAGAATGAAGGACCAAAGAAAGTAGAAAGAGAGGAGAGGAAAGGAAGAAAGAAGCAAAAGGAGAAAGCAGAAACAGAGGCCAAGACCGGTCGTGCGACCGGTCGTCCATCGTCAGGATCGGTCGTCCTGACCGGTCCGATTATGCATAGAAGGAAATCTTTTAGAGAAGGTCACTGGACCATTCACGACCGGTCGTGCGACCGGTAGTCCGATGCCTAGACCAGTCGTGCGACAGGTCGTCCGATGCCCAGACCGGTCGTGCGACCGGTCTTTCAAGTAAATTTTAAAGACAGAATTTTGGAAAAACTCGCTGGACTGTTTTTGGACATTTTGCGACCAGTCATGCGACCGGTCGTCAGGGGGCTCAGACCGGTCGTGCGACCGGTCGTCTACGTAATGAAGCTTCTCCGTGAAGCTCCGAGATTTTCTGCGCAGTGCGTAACCTTGCGCAATTTCTGGATGTTCCGACGGAAAAGGCTTCCACACTATAAAAGGACACCTAGGGGCTCTTCTTAGGTGATGATAGAAGCCAAGGAAGGTCGTGGGAAAGGATGGAAGTCATCGTGGAGCGTCTGCAACCCTCCAATTTCTGATTTTTCTAAGTTTTTATGCTTTTTATTATGAGTTCTAGTTGTAGTATAACAATGCTCGGCTAGAATCTCTCAGCTAAGGCTGAGAGGTGAAGCTTGTAGCTAATTTCATGTTTGATTCAGTTTAATTCAAGTAATTTCAATTCAAGTTTGGATTTTTATTTATTTTAGTCCCTTAAGTTGGTAGTTTGAGATGTTTTATGAGAGTTCATGTGCTCCGGACATGAATTCCTTGCAATGCTCTGAGATTATCATATGATGCTTGTTTAGATTCGAATTATAGTAATCCTTGAGCAGGCCATAGTCCATAGGCATGGCTATTACTCCGAAGGCTATGATTTTGAATTCTACATTGATTGAATGGGACTAGAACTTGGAAGTTCAGCTTGATTGGAATTGAATGTGTTTGAATGCTTTATTTTCCAACTAGATGAGAGATAGGACTTCAAATCTAGTTGTTTTCTCTACTTGGATTGATTGGATTGACATGGGATTGCTACAAGTGGATCCTTGAATGCCTTAGTACCTTAAACTACTGATTTTCCATTAAGTTTCTGTTTTAGTTTAATTACTCAATTGAATTCTATTTCTTGCAAAACTGAGTTGCTGGAATAGTTTGAAAGTTGTTTCTAATTCCCTGTGGATCGACCTCGGTCTTACCGAGTTTTATTACTACATCTCAACCTTACACTTAAGGCGAGCGAACACGGACTGATAAATATAACTCCCGCTCCTGCCCCTGTTGACCTGGAGGCTCCGTCAAAGTACATCTGTCAGAGTCGTGGTTCTCTGAACATCACAACCTGGTCATCTGGGAGATCACATTCCATTTCTTCACTGCTCGGGACTGGATGCGCAGCGAGAAAATCTGCATTCGCTTGTCCTTTAATAGCTCGGGCTGGGATGTGTGTGATGTCGAATTCAGAGAGGAGAAGGGCCCACTTTGCTAAGCGTCTGGACAGCATAGGCCAGTTCATGAGGAATTTGATAGGGTCTGCCTTGGATATCAACGTTATTTGATAACGAGAGGCAGTAATGCCTAAGTTTCTTCACAGCGAAAATGAGAGCGAGACATATCTTCTCGATTGCTGAATAGTTGAGTTCGACCCCCACCAGCGTGCGGTTCAAATAATATAGCGCATTCTTCTTCTCTTCTTCGTTCTTCTGTGCCAGGAGTGCCCCCAGTGAGTTATCTCCTACTGCGATATATAAAATCAGCGGTTTTCCTTTGATTGGGGATGCGAGGACTGGGGAATTCCTGAGAATTTCTTTTAATGAATCAGAGGCCTTTTGGCAGGCATCATCCCATTTGAATTTAACGTCTTTATTGTTGAGGCGGGAAAACGGCTGACAACGACCAGTCAGGTTTGAGATGAATCTTACTCAGGTATGCGACACGGCCTTGAAAACTCTTCAACTATTTCAGGTTCTTCGGAGGCGTCATTTCTATGATGGCCTTAATCTTTGCGGGGTCGATTTTTATGCCTCTGTGTCTGACGACGAAGCCTAAGAATTTGCTGAACGCAACCCCAAAAGCACACTTCAACGGATTCATATGGAGACTCTTCCTGCGCAACCGTTGAAATACTTGCCTCAGATGTTCTCTGTGTTGTTCATGTTCGGCCGACCTCACAACCAAATCATCTACATAGCATTCAACGTGTTTATGCATCATATCTTAGAATATAACGTGCATTGCGCTCTGATACATTGCCCCTGCATTCTTCAACCTGAAGGGCATTACGCAGTAACAATAGATGCCGAGAGTTGTACAGAAGGCCGTAGCTTCTTCATCTTCCGGGGTCATGCGAATTTGATTGTATCCCAAATACCCGTCCATAAAGGACATTACTACATATCCTGTTATGCTGTCAATCAATAATTCTGGAATCGGCAAAAGAAAATCGTCTTTAGAGCAGGCTTCATTAAGATTTTGAAAGTCGACGCAAACCCGGATCTGTCCACTCTTCTTCTTAACTGGCACGATCTTTAAAATCCATAGAGGGTACTTCACCTCTTGAACGAACCCATCCTGAATCAGTTTCTTGATTTCTTCTTCAATCTCGGGTACAATGTCAGGGTGAAATCGTCGTTGAGGTTGCTTCACTGGCTTCTTTTCCTTCATGATACTCATTTTGTGCATGGCGATTGTCGGACTGAGCCCTGGCATTTCTAAATATGTCCAGGCGAAGATGTCCTTATTCTCCTTCAACAGCTGTATGTATTTCTCTCTTTCATTTTTTGGAACGTTTCTACTCAAACATGTGTTCCTGGGTTCTTCGAGGGTGCCCAAATTCACCTCTTCAAGTTCATCAATCGTCGGTTGTCCACCATCTTCTAGTTGCACGGGTGTGACACTCGGCTGGATAATGTCGATAGGATCTTGCAACTGATTTGTTCTTCCGGGCCGATGGTCACCATGTTTACACTTGCCTTAGCTCCTAGACCTTCTCCGTTTCTATATACTTGCTTATATTCTTTAAATAGAGCTAGCAATCTTTCTTTGTATTTGAACCATGGCCGAAGAATCCCATATTCCTCATAATCTTCTGGCTGGGTCTGCTATATCTCTTCTCTTTTATTGGTCGGGGTTGGGCAGATTCTCTTCCCTCTTCTCTCTCTTCTGATGGTACTGGCTGACTTGGCCTTGAGTGAAAGTTGATATCTTTCTGGGTGATATCTCTTGACGGCACAATGAATTGGCTTGGAGCTTTCGAGAATGGCTTGGTTCTTCCTATCTTGGGTACCGGCATATTGAAGCTGGACTTGAGCACACTCATATGTTGATCTGAGATCAGTTTTAACACAGATTGCCCTAGCTGACGCATATGTTGTGGTACCACATAGAACTTCTTCGTGATCGGCTGAGGTTGATTTTCCAACTGATATTGGGATCTTCCCTGAGTGATGGGTTGAGGTTTACTTTTCTGCACAAACTTCTCAACTCGAGGTTTTGCCCCTTACCCTTTCTTCATTACATCGAGCTTTTTACTGGTTTTACCGCTATCGGACAGGTTGTAATATTTTGCATCGGCTAAGTATTGGACCCCTTCTCTATTGTATTTGAAGCACTGATAATACGTTGAAGGGATTATGCGGTTGTGTTGGAGCCAAGGCCTTCCTAAGAGGAGATTGTATGTTCTCGCTGCATCGATCACCTGACATGTTACTTTCGTCGTCAGTTCTTCGATCTCTAACATTACCTGTGATTGATCCGAGTGTACGCTGACTGTCTTGATTGAATCCTTGAATCATCATGAGACTCGGGCGTAGTGCCGATTGCCTATAACCCAGCTTCTGCAATGTCTTCAATGGCATTATATTTACAGTAGACCCATCAGTCCAACATGCACCTTTTGACCTCGGTGTCCTTGATTGTTCCCGTGACCATCAACAGACGGTTGTGGTCTGTTGATTTAATCGTGCGGTCTTCTTCTGAGAAAGTAATTGTCGAGGGACGGTCGACATGCATGACTTGTGACACCGGTATATACCCCTCCCAAAATTTGTCTGTATTATTTATTTCTTCTTTTATCTCTATCATCATGACCTCCCTGACTTCACTGTTAAGTAAGGCATTGATTAACATTTTTCTGTACACTTTCGAGAGACATAAAGCATCGTATATACTTAGGTAGGCGGGAACCTTTCGTAAGTGTGACACAACGTCATACACCACTGGTCTCGGGCTTGGCTGACTAGTCGTGGCCTCAATGACCTTCTCTTTCAGTATTTGCATGCGGGGTCTCTCTTGCGGCCTGTCAGGGATACCATCTTCTTGCATCGGGTTGTCTGATCTTGGAGGGGTACGGTCAGGCATTTTCTTTCCTGATCGTAAGATGACTGCGTCAACTTCTCCCTCAGTTGCTTGTGGGGCTCCCTCAAACGATGCTTGTTCGACGAACGACACCATTCCGCAATGTGTCATGTTCGTTGCGGGTCGTATCTACCCCTGTAATGTTTCTCTCCTTCCTCTTCCCCTGTTCTTTCTTCGGTTAACGAGCCTTCATCTGTTCTTGAGTCTTTTCTTGCTACTGACTAGAGTTCATGGTTCCTTCGGCTCAGGAAATGAAGTCGGTCGGTTGGTGTCATTTTTTATTGGGATTGCTGAAATTGTCCCGGCTGTCTCCTTTGCCATCTCAGGTACTTTCATGCTGATGACCCCTTGATTGATCAACCCCTGTATCCTTCCTTTCAAGGAGAAGCAATCTTCTGTTTTGTGGCTGACACATTGATGATATTTGCAGTATTTGGGATTGTTTATTCGTCCGACTTCGTGGGGATGGACAGGCTCTGGCAAACGCATCAAGCCTTCTTTGATCGATTGTTCCATGATCGGAACTAGATCAGCCATATCGAATGTGTATGGGCCATTCATCCTTTCTCTTTCAGCTATTGATATGCGTTTGGGTGCATAGGGCCTTTTACCCTTGTCTTGAGCAACCATTGCTTTTATCACCGGCTTGTGATCGACAACGAGACATTTTCGGTCTTTCTGGTCCCTGCCCTTATCGACTTGATGGATCTTTACTACTCTTCCCATCTCTCTCTTTTGTCTCTTGGGTCTGAAGTTTACCTGGGATGCTACTTCCTCCACCAGATGGGCTTTCGTTGCCAGCTCACAAAAGGAGTTGAAGGTATTGCCTAACAATCCATACGAGATCATAGGGTCCAGAGCCCTTAGGCACATCTTCATCTACTTGCCTTTACTGGATAATTCACGACATTGAGCCGCTGTGGTTCCCCATCGGTCGATGAACTTCTCAACTGGTTCACCGTTTCTCTGCCTGACTAATGCTAGATCCGTTAATGAGATCTCCCTCTCTGTCATAAAGAACTTTGAGATGAAGGTGTCCTGCATTTGCTCCCATGTCCTTATAGAGCTAGTTGGTAACGACATGTACCACTGAAAGGCTTTTCCTGTCAGGGTTGATCTGAATAGCAGCATGCAATATTGCGGGACTGCAGACCAATTTCCTAATGTAGTTAAGAAGTGAGTGATGTGTTCTTTTGGTGATCCTCTGCCATCGAACTTTCCGAAGTTCGGGCTTCTAAAATTGGCCGGGAATGGTACCTCTTCTACCTCTGGTGGGTACAGGACCCGATATTTATAGCTGCCTCTCCTCTCTTTCTCTTTTTCTTGCTGCATCATGTGGGCTATCGTCTGGGATAACTCTTCTCGTGACATGTACGATGCAGAAAGCGGTGCACATTCTATTGGTGCGATCTTGAGTTGGACGGGCGATTCAGGCTCAGCTGGACCTTCTGCTGCCCCATAGGATTCCTCTGCCGACTGATGGGTGGGCGGTGCGATACTTCTGGTGGCATTCTGCGCTATTAGAGTGGTCAAGGCTTCTTGAATAGCCCTCATCCGATCATTTGTCTCGCGATTAGCCTCGACCAATTTGTCGATCTAATCTTGGAATGGAGGCAATTCTTCTGCTTCATATGGTCCTTCTTCTTCTTCTTCGGCTACTTGGACCATTACCACTTGTGCCAACGAGATTTTATGAGCCGGCCTCTATTTCGGTTCAAGGGTTATCATGGGCTTGGATTTCTTCACATGCGCGGGACTAGTAGGTTTCTGTGAGGTGTGAGCGGTCTTGGGCAATGGTGGGAACTGCTCGGCTGTCATCGCAGGCACTGCGGGTTTGGCTGGTATGACCTAGCTGTTGATAGGGATCTTCTGCCCCTGCTTCGGCTGCCACTTTCTCCTGACCATTGGGTGAGATTTTGCCACATTCACTCTCTTATATGCTGCTACGATGGCTGCTTTCTTCTGTTCTTTCTTCTGCCTTCGGGTCGCAACCAACTGTCATTCTGAGCTTGGGCTGGCTGTTGCAGCTGCGGTGAAACGAGGGAAGCTGAAACCCCCGGTGGCAAGGAAGATGCACGCACTGGTCATTTCTCATGCCATTTTGTAGACACCTCACCTTCGGCTACAAGATTGGTAGAGATAGCTGAATGAATGGAGGACCATACATCCAAATCCCATGTCCAAACTCAGCCAAACTCACTCTTGTAAGCCCCAATCCAGAGCCCAACTCAAGCCTGAACCCAGTCAACTCACCCCTAAACATCAGCCTGAAAAACCCCCATAAGAAAAACCAGTCAAAAAAGTCCTAAAAAGTCAAACTCGGCGAGTCAACCCGCTGAGTCAGCCCATCGAGTCGACTCACCGTGTCAACCCATCCCCCAAACCCAGTCAAATCACCGAGTTCTAAGCCGCAGCCTCGAAGCATGTCCGTACTGCCCGCTGAATCTCGAGAACGGTCGTACGGGCGGCCCTGTGGGTGCTGCCCAAACTTATTTACGCAATCTGCCACTGCCTGCTGCTATAAATACCCCCTCTCCCCTTCACATTCGACATCCACCTCCCCTCCTTTCAGTCCGAGAGTCCCGATCCCACCTCCATCCTTCTTTAGCCCATTCTTCCACCAAGGAGAGCCCGAGTGAGAAGAGTCTAGCCCTGGTCCAGCCCAACCTGACCATTGGTCCAAGTCTCCCAAGCCATCCAAGTCTTGATCCAGCCACTCGAAGCTAACCCTTGCGACACCTCCGTCCATCCAGATACTCTATCATCAGCATCATCTCATTCGCATCTAGCATAAGTGCAAGCATTTACTTTTCTTCCAACCCCCTTGCTTCACTGCAAGCTCTTTGATCATTTAAGCACACAGCATGCATCCTACATAAAGCACCTGTCAGTTCGAGCATATGCTCTGGGCTTGCCTGTTAATGGAAACCTGCCCATCAGAAACTCTTACTGTTCAGACCTAGTATTCATGTACATATCACTACAAGCACTTTGATTATTCAAACACATAGCATGCATCCCGCATAAAGCACCTGTCAGTTCGAGCGTATGCTTTGGGCTTGCCTGTTAATGGAAACCTGCCCATCAGAAACTCTTACTATTCAGATCTGCATTCATGCATCATGTCATCTATGAGAATGTACGAGGATTAAATCAGACTTTCAAGTATAAGTTCGATTCTGTAAAGTAGAGACCGTACTTTGGTACGGGCAGTGTGTGGGGTGCTTAACCTCTTCCCACCCTGTAACCGTGATCCCTTACCTTGAATCTCTGGTCGCAGATTAAAAGGAGTCATTTTAGAGGAAGAAATCTTCGGATTCCCTTCTCTAACGTTTCTACGGGGTCTAGCCGACTGTAGATTCGAAGTAACTGGCTAGTGGCGACTTTGGTCTTATACAAACTCATCTAAACACATCCAGCTTAACACAACAACCAAACCAAGCTCTTGAGAACGAGGCAAGCCAGTGGCACAAACGGCTGATTCGCACGCACCCCTCTTCTTTTCGGAAAGGAAAGGGAGAACGTCGTGGGAGCACGGAACTGGCGAGGGTCCACAGAATGGCGACTCCACTGGGGATATGCTAGTCTCACTAGTCGTGATCCGACTTGAAAAAAACAGAATCCCTCTTGCACTTGAAAGTCATTAGTCCTCATACAATCTCATCTGCATAGCATTCTATCCAAAAATAAAAAAATAGAAAATCCCAAAACCCAAAAAAAAGAGAGTAGAGCATACTTCCCCACCATTACTCCTCCAAACCAAATCACCCTGCCACGTCCAATACAAAACCGACATGGCTCTCCCATTCCCTGCCCTTGAAATACCTGAGGCTTCCTCTCCACAGTTAAACTCAAGAGAATCCATGTCAATTCCTGGCATCCAAGAGCTACAACAAAGCAAGAAGGCCATGCAGGAAATGCTTCTTCGATTCACACAAGCCCAGGTTTCAGCAGCCAGCAATCAAGCTGGTCCAGTTCAACAAACTCAACAACCATCGAAGGCACTCCCGGCCGCCAGTTCATCCCAACCACAACCGCCAGGGATCACTCAGGACTTTTGATACCCTCCTAACAGGGGCCTTCAATCAGAACAACCCTCAACCTCAGGGTATTTCTTCCAGTATCCTCCTGCAAATGAAAGCCATTTTCAGTCAAAACCCACAACCAGAACTCCGAGCCAATTCCAAGATCCTCTTCCTAATGGGAGTTCCAACCAATTTCAATATTCTCCTGTGACTGGGATTTCTTTGCAGTCTCCCTTCTCAGCTCCAATCCAACAAAGTCCCTATAATGGGAGTAATTATCAAGCCCAACCTTCTTCAAGCAGGAATCATAAGAGCATCAATGACACCAATTATTACGAAAGGGGGCCAGCTCAGGCCTGGCAAGGGGCAAGATCTCCCTCATCTGATTCCTCTGAAATCGAACAACTCCGAGAACAGATGAAGAGAAAGTTGCAAAAGCAGCAAGGGGTGGATCTTCCATCCACTAAGTTTAGGGACCTTTGTCCATTTCCTGATGCAATGGTACCTCAAGGCTTGCAGGTACCAAAATTTAAAAGATATGATGGGACAGGGTGTCCTATAGACCACTTGAGATCATTTTGTAGTGAGCTAGATGCTGTGGCAAGCAACGACGGAGCGTTAATCTGTCTGTTTCAAAAGTCCCTAAAAGACGATGCCCTAGACTGGTACACATCATTTGACTGTCATCGCATCAGGACTTGGGAGCAGCTCTCCCAGGCTTTCGTCGACAGGTTCGCATACAATCTTAACATGGCACCCAGGAGAGCGGACCTCGCAGCTTTTAGGCAAAGAAGTGACGAAACATTGTCAGCTTACATTGGACGGTGGCGGGCCATGGTCGCTAGAATGAAGACTCTCATCGACGACGAGGAGCAAATCTCCATGATCGTCCACTCGGAAAATCCAAGTATCTCTGGATACCTTGTCTCACATCCATATGCGAACTTCACCCAACTCATCTACGCCGGGGAACAAGTCTAGGCCGGAATAAGGGCTGGGATGATCTCCCCTTGGTGGCCTTATCAAGCCTCTCTAATACAAACGACAGTGGAAGAAGAGCCTACTGAATACGAGAATGATAACGGAAGTGTCCTCATCCCCCATCCAATAGAAGAAGACAACCTTGTCGCCTCTACTGAAGGTGCACTATTTCTCCATCAGCACGGACAACCGTAGCAACAGCAACAGTTAAGATGGAACTCACAGTTCACTAATCAAGGTTGGTAAGGGCCACCCCTAACCAGTCCAGTTTCAGAACCCCTCATCCTGCAAGGGGCATCTCCAGTCGATCCAGTCTCCACAATGCAAGGGGCACCTCTTGCCTGTCCAGCTATCATCAGCCAAGAAGAGCCTCCTCTCCAGTTTATTCGTGCTATCGATTCTAGTTTAGAGTTTGAGCCTCTCATCCTGCAAGGGGCACCCTCAGTTATTTCAATCCCAAAGCCTAGCATTATGCAAGGGACACCTTCAGTCGCTTCATTCTCCGCACCCATTTCTAAGCATGGGTACAATCAGCCCATCTCAGTCAACCAAGGGGACAATCTCCCTAGCGCAGCATCAGTAAACCAGGGGCATGGTCTGCTCAGGTTGAGCCAGGGGCAAATCCTACCCATCTCAGCATCAATTAACCAGGGGCACAACCTGCCCGTCTCAGCAATAGTCAGTCAGGGGCACAGCTTGTCCACTCCAGCTTACCAGGGGTAAAGCCTACCCATCTCTCTATCAAGCAATCAGGGGCACAACTTGCTCTTCGCACATGTCTATTCAGCTTCTACTTCAGCCATCATCCTCCAAGAAGAAGACCCTTCCTTGGACAGCATGCCACATGCCCTAGTAGAATTGGGGCCCAGTTTCAATTATGTGGCCACTATCGAGGAGGTCGAAGGGGAGATTGATGTACAGGTTCTGATCGGTCCGAAAACATCAATCATCACTCTTCAGGTCTTGGATATCTCAGCTTCATTCCATCTCCTTTCCGATCGGACTTGGTTTCACAGAATCGGTGTCATCTCTTCAAATCTTCATCAAAGGGTCAAGCACATCCTCAGAGATAGGGCGATCACCATCATTACCGATCCTGGACAATTTCCCATGGTAGAAGCATCCAACCTTCGAGAGCCTACCATCCCAACCATGGACGTACAACGCTCTAATGGGAAGGTCTCATACCATCACAATGCAAATTACTTCCCTTGCGCGTGTCCCATCGAACCGAACTACGTCTTCCTTCCTGCCGAGTGTCAAACCTTCTACTATCAGCTCGAATATCAAGACTCGACTCGAATCATGGGAGTTCAAGAGAATGTGGATAGAGAAAGATTGCAATATCGGCATACTCGGATTAGGAAACCAAAGCACGGAAGTATCAGAAGAAGACGGGGTCATCAAGAAGAAGGGAATCTCTGTATCTGCACACCAATCCAATTTATCAATGCAGGGATTATTTATCTTGATGATGGGCTGGATTCCACCTTCGATGATCAAGCGAGCAGATTGAGTCTGATAAAGCTGACTGAAGAAGACCTAAGCAAGGGGCATGAATTTCCCCCGATCGACTTGACTGCTATCCTGGTCCCACCTTAGCCGGATGAACCCGAAGAGCTGCAATATATTGGGGATGAGCCAGGAGAAATCGCATTCGACACTGACTCGGAGCCCAATTCCAAATCTTTCATGATGTTTGGTCACAACGATGAGGATTGGCCTACTGATCCTTGGCCCCGCCTCCTGAGGGGAAGGAGTGCAGGGCAGTAACAGGTTTGTAAGTCCCTATGACGGCCAATAAAAGTTGACAGTGCTCGGCTCCCCGAGCCGAATCAGGCAACACCTGGTTTACATCGCCGTCTTGCTCGGGTTCTTTAAAAAAAAAATTCAAAAAAAATCAGAAGATTCAAAAACCCAAAACACCAAATATTTCAAAATTTTAAAAAAAAAAATCAAATTTTCACAAAGTCCAGAAGTTCAAAAAATTCAGATATTCACAAAATTCCAAAAAAACCAGAAAATCTTTGGAAAAAAAATATTAATTAGAAATCTTTTTTAATAAAGTGTCAAGTCTGTCTGTTAAAGAACTTGAGTATGGAGTTGACTCATAAGATTTTGATCTAGAGTTGGACTTCAAACTCAAGGGTTTGGACAAAGCCAAATGGTGTGGAAAATGATGAGCTGACTCCCAAACTAAGAGGGTCTCCTCGAAAGTTCGAACCAAAAGCCAATGTCAACTCAAAAAAGGTTTCAAAATTACAAACCTAGGATCTCTTGAGACCCATAAGGAAGTGTGCATTGAGAATCCTTGTCCCCGAAAAATAAGCAGAGAATGATCGAATTTTTGAAGTCATGACTTCCCAATCTTGCGTCCTATGAAGACTTATCTAGACACGATAAAAAACTCATCAAGCCTATCAAGAAGATGCTGCCAAGACTATGCTTGCATTCCATGCTGGAGTGTGCGACTTGACGAATGATCGAAGAAACCTCACGGCTCGATGAAGACAGATTGTTGCCAACATGTTAGAAAGCACTTAGAGTGTCAGCAACATGCACATCGGATCCATCTGTGTGCTTCGAAATTCTACAACTTGATAACGCTCCAGCTATTCCCTGTACGAGGTATCTACATCAGCAGAAAGATCGACTCGGCATCATCTAGCGGTCATACGCATATACTTGTGGCAGTCGATTACAGCACAAAGTGGATGGAGGTAATATTCTGATCTCGCACGATAATTCTCATGAAGAATGACATCATCAATTGTTAAGGGTTCCCACATGCTATCAACATTGGCAATGGGACGTCCTTTGAAATCTAAGGATGGAGGAGTTCCTCGAGAAGCTTAAAATCAGAAGACAGACCTATGAAATTGCGGTTTTACCGCCAATAGAGATACTTGGAGATATGCCTAATGTCCTAGAGGGGGGGTGAATAGGACTTTTTAAAACCAATTACAATTAAAAACTGATCAAGACAATCTTATCAACTAAGACAATCACAATAGCATTCAAGACATTTATATGAGCAGTTTGTAAGCAAGGACTATCATAGGCATTTCATCAAACAGTTAGCATTCATGATTGACTAAACCATTCAACACATAACAATCATTCAATCTCAAAATGCAAGGCGATTTATAGTGGTTCGGTTTCCCTACTCCACTCCCGGTTCACGATCTCAACCTATGAGACCACCGGATTTCACTATAGTCTTGGTTTTAAATCAGGTTAACCATCAACCTTGACATCCTTTGATCTAGGACCGCGTATACCATCTGCCGATGGCCCAATCCAGGGACTTGACGAGTTTGGATCTCAAACTCTCACCAATCCTAATCCAAGGATGGTCACGTACCCTCCCGCCGGAGTTTCCCAATCCAGGGAATAGAGATTTAAAAGATGGACTCTCAAATACTAGACATACCTAGACGTTTGAGCCCCGATTCGATGCCTTTGTTGAGTAGCTTCAGCTTCACGTGCTTCAGCTCCTCTTTTGAGCTCCCAAGATCAGCTACCGATGCAAATGATGAGGATATGTTGATGCCGGGTAGTTGGGAGAGAGTTGGTCTAGTTCCTCTTGCCTATTCAATGCAATGGTAATGAGGGAACTACCAATCTTCACTCATTCAATGGCTTTAAGTGACCTAATAATGATTTTCGAAAGGTAGGTCAGCCATGAATGAAAGTCTTGAGTTCATACTTCAAACTGAGCTTAGAATACTCAATGACAAGCCATTAATGGCCAAGTTTGAATGATGAACTCAAGGGAATTAAGAGGGAGGAAGGATGGAAGTAAATGCTCTCTCACTCTCAGCTCTGAATGGGTGTTTAATGCATACCAAGAAAGACCTCAAAACCTGGCTTTATAGAGCCCCAAATGATAGCCCCAACGGATCTAAAACGGTCACGTCCGACCTGTCAGAGATAGGACTCGACCGGCCGGACGAACCGGTCAGCGTTCAAAAATCAAAGGGCACATATGGGACTGGCAGACCGGTCATGACCGGTCGGACCCCCTTGCTGAAGAGCTGTGTAATATGGAGGCCGACCGGTCATGACCGGTCGGACCCCCTTGCTGGAGAGCTGTGTAATATGGAGGCCGACCGGTCATGACCGGTCGGACCCCCTTGCTGGAACACTAGAGAAATCTGGCCGACCGGTCTTGACCGGTCGGCAGTACTTGCCGGAATTATAGAACTTGTGAAGGCCGACCGGTCTTGACCGGTCGGCTACCCACTTGAAGCATGCAGCAAAGCTGCTGGAAAGAAGGATATGCTGGCCGACCGGTCAAGACCGGTCGGCAGTCCATTTTAGAAGGCCTTCCAGCAAAGATTCTGAATATTTGAAGTGCCTGGCCGACCGGACAAGACCGGTCGGCTGTCCCAGCAACAAATCCACAGCAAGGCTCTCAGCAAGGTTGATGAAGTGTTAGAGATGCCTGGTCACTGTCTATATGGTTTTGTCATAGCGATCTTGCAGGACCAAGATTCTCAACACAGCAACAGATCACTTTAAGTGATGAGGTGCAAGGGTCCAATGTATGGACATATCTTCATTTACATTTAGCACCAATCCAAGGATCACAAGCCTGATCAACTTGTGCAAGGGTCGAGAAGAATGGGGATAGGAAATGTGAGTCTTTTACGCCATTCTTTGATGTTTTGGGTTTCCTATGGTCAATCTATATGCAACTTACCTGGGATCTTGTTTCAGCATGAGCTTGAGCAATGGACGAAGCGTAATCTTCAAGACTTGATTCTTCAATTCTTCGACCGGGGCTCATATGACAAGACGCGACCAACCAACACGCCAATTGACAACAAAAGGTGTACTAACAACCTATGAGTTTGATTCAAAATCATGTCACCGTGAGTGCTGATGAAGAATGAAGCCGAAGAACGAAAAGTCATATCGGGTTTACAACAAGCACTGCTGCATCTATCAGACTCAAGGGGTAAGCCCCGAGAATCAGAGAAGTTCTTCTGAGAGGCACCGTTCGACTCACCAACCTGAGGGGTAAGGATCTTCTAGAGCCAATCAACGCCGACAATGTGAAAATCTCTCACAGGTAAGTCAATCCAACCTTATCAAGAGTTACATTAGTAGAGCTGAAGTCAAGAGGTCAAGGCTTAGACCTCTAAGAATCCCTTCCCGTCCCCCAATAAGTGTTCCAAATAAAGGGTTCAAAAGAAAAAAAAAAGAAAAAAGAATAGAGCAAAAAAAAAAAAAAAATAGGGGTTAAAAAAAGGGGCACACAACCCACAAAAAAAGAAGAAGAAGAAGAAGAAGAAAGAAAGAGAAAAAAAATCGACTCAAAAGAAACATATCCATCCATCCATCCACCTCAAAAGGGTCTGTAGCTAAGGCCTGACAGCTTTTCCATTGTAACTTAAGATAAGGGCTTGAAAGGTTACCATTGGCCGGCAACGACGAATTCCTGACCTCTGGTCGTCGTGGTTATCCAAAAAAAAAAAAGAAAAAAAAGAAAAAAAAAAGAAAGAAAAAGAAAAGAGATGTGTGCTTAAACAAAGAGGGCGGAGTGAAAACCCGAAAGGGCGCTCTGAGTAAAAAGAGTGGGCACACAGCGGACTTGGTGAAAACCCGAAAGGGTACTGAGGGTAAAAACAGCATAGCTGTCAAGGGTCAGGCAAGAACAAATACTCGGGACGTGGTGAAAACTCAAAAGGGCGCCACGGGCAAAAATGATGGGCAAGCAGGACGCAGCGAAAACTCGAAAGGGCGTTGCGGGTAATAATGGCTAAAAAAAGAGAGAAAAAAAGCAGGTATATGAGAGATCCAAGCAACATGAAGATTCAACGGAAGTAAGGATGACAGCTATGAGTCGAGAATTCTTTTAAGATCTGCCCAAATTCTAGAGGCAGGATACCATTGCGCACTATCTTAAGGGACCAGGACCCTTGGTGAATAATGAAGAAAATTGAGTATGACATTAGGCTGAGTCAAATGTTTTGATTCCTACATCTAAAAGCACAAGTCCAAATCACAGACAGACAGATAAGCACTTGATACAAATTTTTACTTCATGATTTGCATATATTTTCCAAAAAAAAAAAAAAATCATTTTTCCTTATTCGTATATATGCAAAAAAAAAAAAAACTTGCAGGGCTTTCAAAATAAACATCCCCCAGCCAACTTATGGAGTGCCTCGTACAAGCATCTTTCTCCCGATCATTCCTCCCAGAGGTAAGTGTAGACACCCCACCTTCGGCTACACTGTTGGTAGAGATAGCTGGATGAATGGAGGACCATACCCCCAAATCCCAAGTCCAAACTCAGCCAAACTCACCCTTGTAAGCCCCAATCCATAGCCCAACTCAAGCCTGAACCCAGTCAAACCACCCCTAAACATCAGCCTGAAAAACCCCCATAAGAAAAACCAGTCAAAAAATCCTAAAAAATTCAAACTCACTGAGTCAATCCGTCGAGTCAAAACACCGAGTCAACCCGTCGAGTCAAATTACCGAGTCGACCTGCTGAGTCAACTCACCGAGTCAACCCACCGAGTCAAAATAGCAGCCCCGAGAAATGACCGTACCACGCGCTGGAAATCGAGGAGCATCCGTACGGGGGCCGCCCAAAATTATTTACAGGTTCTGCCACTCTCCAACGCTATAAATACCCCCCTCCCCT
Organism: Liriodendron chinense; assembly: GCA_003013855.2. Classification (NCBI taxonomy): domain Eukaryota; kingdom Viridiplantae; phylum Streptophyta; class Magnoliopsida; order Magnoliales; family Magnoliaceae; genus Liriodendron; species Liriodendron chinense. Next base: position 1,319,154 of record PVNU02002126.1, read on the forward strand.
TCCCATTTCAGCATCCATCCCTCCGAAGCCATCCAGCCCGAGTGTGATCTGTCCCTCTACCCCTTAGCCCATTTTTCCACCAAGGAGAGCCCGAGTAAGGAGAACCTAGCCCTGGTCCAGCCCAGCCTGACCACTGGTCCAAGTCTCCCAAGCCATCCAAATCTTGATCCAGCCACTCGAAGCTAACCCTTGCGACACCTCCGTCCATCTAGCTGTTCCTTACCAGCATCATCTCATTCGCATCTAGCATAAGTGCAACATTTACTTTTCTTCCAACCCCCCTGCTTCACTGAAAGCACTTTGACTATTCAAACACACAGCATGCATCTCGCATAAAGCACCTGTCAGTTCGAGCGTATGCTCTGGGCTTGCCTGTTAGTGGAACCTGCCCATAAAAAACTCTTACTGTTCAGACCTGCATTCATGTACATATCACTACGAGCACTTTGATTATTCAAACACACAGCATGCATCCTGCATAAAGCACGTGTCAGTTCGAGCGTATGCTCTGGGCTTGCCTGTTAGTGGAACCTGCCCATCAGAAACTCTTACTGTTCAGACCTGCATTCATGCATCATGTCATCTATAAGAATGTACGAGGATTAAAACAGACTTTCAAGTGTTAGTTCGATTCTGTGAAGTAGAGACCGTACTTCGGTATGGGTAGTGTGTGGGGTGCTTAACCTCTTCCCACCCTGTAACCGTAATCCCTTACCTCGAATCTCTGGCTGCAGATCAAAAAGAGTCATTTTAGAGGAAGGAATCTTCAGATTCCCTTCTCTAACGTTTCTACGGGGTCTAGCGGACTGTAGATTCGAAGTAACTGGCTAGTCGCGACTCTGGTCTTATATAAACTCATTTAAATACATCCAGCTTAAACACGACTACCAAACAAAGCCCTCGAGAACAAGGCAAGCCAGTGGCATAAACGGCGATTCGCACTCACGCATCCTCTCTTTCTTTTCCCGAAAGGAAAGGGACAAGAACGTTGTGTGGGGGCGAGGAACGGCGAGGGTCCACAGAATGGCGACTCCACTGGGGAGAAGCTAGTCCCACTAGTCGTGATCCGACTTGAAAAACAGAATCATTCCTATACTTGAAAGTCACTAATCCTCATACAATCTCATCTACATAGCATTCTACCCAAAACAAACAAAAAAAAGAAGAAAATCCCAAAACCCAAAAAAAGAGAGAGTAAAGTATAGTCCTCACCATTACGCCTCCTCGGGCTCAACGTGTTCGGAAACAACTTCCCTTCTGTAGCATAATCCACACTCGGGCTCAGCAAGCCATGTCTAACCACGAAGAGGAAACTCACCTCTTCTCCGCTCTTGAAATGACCGAAGCGCAACCTCCAGTGCAACAGCCCATTGATAATACGCCAATCATACAAGAATTGGCACAAGGAATGAGAGCAATGCAAGAAATGCTCTTGCAATTCATGCAAGCACAAGCCACCGCAGCAGCCAACAATCAGGTTGGCCCAGTTCAGCAATCTCAGCAGCCATGCCGGGTCCTTCCGGCCTCCAGCTCAAATCAAGCATAACTATCGGAGTCTGCCCAAGACTACCGACAGTAGCCGTCTCAGCCCTTCGCTATGGGGCATTCTCCTCAGTATCTTCCTGCAACGACAGGGCCATCTCAGAGCACTCCTGTCACAGGGACTTCCAGTTAGCTTCCAGTCAATCTTACAAACAACAGTCTCAGTAGATCTTAGCATGTCGCCACCGAGGGGAGCCCTTTTCAATTTCAGCACATCCCCGCCGATGGGATTTTAATTCAATTTCCAGCAACAGGGACAGCACTGGCGAATGCCCACAATGGGGGTCAGTGTCAAGCCCACATCAATCAGCGGACAGTGGTGAATACCCAACAAGGGGGTCACTTTCCAGCATCTCAGCCTCCTGCAAACAGGAGCACTTTTGTAAACACCCCACCTTCGGCTACACTGTTAGTAGAGATAGCTGGATGAATGGAGGACCATACCCCCAAATTCCAAGTCCAAACTCAGCCAAACTCACCCTTGTAAGCCCCAATCCATAGCCCAACTCAAGCCTGAACCCAGTCAACCCACTCCTAAACATCAGCCTGAAAACCCCCCATAAGAAAAGCCAGTCAAAAAATCCTAAAAAAGTCAAACTCACTGAGTTAACCCATTGAGTCAACCCGCTGAGTTAACCCGTTGAGTCAACCCGCTGAGTTAACCCGTCGAGTCAACCCGCCGAGTCAAATCACTTAGTCGACCCGCTGAGTCAACTCACTGAGTCGACCCACCAAGCCAAACAGCATCCCCTGAGAAACGACCATACCACGCGTTGAAAATCGAGGAATGACCGTACGGGCGGCCCACAGCGGGCCGCCCTAAAATATTTACGGGTTCTGCCACTGCCCGCTGCTATAAATACCCCCCTCCCCTTCTCATTTCAACACACAACCCATCCAGTCCAGCGACCCATCCGTCTGAGTCATTCTCCACCCTTTTAGCCCATCTTTCCACCAAGGAGAGCCCGAGTGAGGAGAGCCTAGCCTTGGTCCAGCTCAGCCTGACCACTGGCCCAAGCCTCCCAAGCCATCCAAGTCTTGATACAGCCACTCGAAGCTAACCCTTGCAACACCTCCGTCCATCTAGCTGTTCCTTTCCAGCATCATCTCATTTGCATCTAGCATAAGTGCAACATTTACTTTTCTTCCAACCCCCCTGCTTCACTGCAAGCACCTTGATTATTCAAACACACTGCATACGTCTTATATTAAACACCTGTCAGTTCGAGCGTATGCTCTAGGCTTGCCTGTTATTGGAACCTGCCCATCAGAAACTCTTACTGTTCAGACTTGCATTCATGCTTCACTGTAAAGCACCTTGATTATTCAAACACACTGCATATGTCTTATATTAAGCACCTGTCAGTTCGACCGTATGCTCTGGGCTTGCTTGTTAGTGGAACCTGCCCATCAGAAACTCTTACTGTTCAGACCTGCATTCATGCATCGTGTCATTATGAGAATGTACGAGGATTAAAACAGACTTTCAAGTATTAGTTCGATTCTGTGAAGTAGAGACCGTACTTCGGTACGGGCAGTGTGTGGGGTGCTTAACCTCTTCCCACCCTGTAACCGTGATCCCTTACCTCAAATCTCTGGTCGCGGATCAAAAGGAGTCATTTTAGAGGAAGGAATCTTCGGATCCCCTTCTCTAACGTTTATACGGGGTCTAAGCTGACTGTAGATTCGAAGTAATTGGCTAGTGGCAACTCTGGTCTTATATAAACTCATTTAAACACATCCAGCTTAAACATGACAACCAAACAAAGCCCTCGAGAATGAGGCAAGCCAGTGGCACAAATGGCGATTCGCATTCACACATCCTCTCCTTCTTTTCCCGAAAGGGGAAGGGACGAGAACGTCGTGTGGGAGCGTGGAAACGGTGAGGGTCCACAAAATGGCGACTCCACTGAGGATGAGCTAGTCCCACTAGTCGTGATCCGACTTGAAAAATAGAATCCTTCCCATACTTGAAAGTCATTAGTCCTCATACAATCTCATCTGCATAGCATTCTACCCAAAACCCAAAAAAAAAAAGATAGAAAACCCTAAAACCCAAAAGAGTAGAGTATAGTCCTCACCATTGCGCCTCCTCGGGCTCAACGTGTTCGGAAACAACTTTCCTTCCGCAGCATAATCCGCACTCGGGCTCAGCAAGCCATGTCCGACCACGAAGAAGAAACTCATCTCTTCCCTGCTCTTGAGATGACCGAAGCGCAACCTCCAGCGCAATAGCCCATTGATAATACGCCAATCATACAAGAATTGGCACAAGGAATGAAGCAATGCAAGAAATGCTCTTGCAATTCATGCAAGCACAAGCCACAGCAGCAGCCAACAATCAGGCTAGTCCAGTTCAGCAATCTCAGCAGCCATGCCGGATCCTTCCGGCCTCCAGTTCAAATCAAGCACAACCATCGGAGTCTGCCCAAGACTACCGACAGCAGCCATCTCAGCCCTTCGCTATGGGGAATCCTCCTCAGTACCTTCCTGCAACGACAGGGCCATCTCAGAGCGCTCCAGTCGCAGGGACTTCCAATCAGCTTCCAGGCAATCTTGCAAACAACAGTCTCAGTAGATCTCAGCATGTCCCCACCGATGGGACACCTTTTCAATTTCAGCACATCCCTGCCGATGGGATTTCAATTCAATTTCCAGCAACAGGAAAAGCACTGGCGAATGCCCACAATGGGGGGTCAGTGTCAAGCCCACATCAATCAGCGGACAGTGGCGAACACCCAACAAGGGGGTCACTTCCCAGCATCTCAGCCTCCTGCAAACAGGAGCACTTTTCAATTCCAGCACATCCCCGCCAATGGGATTCCAGTTAATTTTCAACAATCTTCAATTCAGCAAAATCCAGTTAATTTCCAGCAATCTTCAATTCAGCAATCTCCAGTTAATTTCCAGCAAGTTCCAGTTCAACCTTCAGTACAGTCTCCAATTCAGTTACAGTCCTTTCAAGCACAAGTTCATCCGAATCCAGTTCAGTCATCAAATCAATTTCAGCAACCTGCGGTTGCTTCTCAGCAAGCACATAGGGTCGAAGACATCGACCACTATGCTGAAGAAGAACGTGCCTTACTCCAAGAGGCACCAGTCGCTCGAACGGATCACTCAGGACTGGATGAGTTGCGGGAGCAGTTCCAAATCTTGCAAAATCAGCTTCAGCGACAGCAAGGAATCGACTTACCTTCGACCAAGTTCAGAGACTTGTGTCCTTTCCCAGACGCTCAAGTACCTCAAAACTTTGAGGTACCAAAATTCAAAAGATACGATGGCAGCGGTTGTCCCACATCACATCTCAAGGCCTTCTGCGGAGAACTGAGTGCAATCTCAGGAAATGAAGGGGCCCTCATCCGTTTGTTCCAAAAATCTCTGAAGGGCGATGCCCTAGATTGGTACACCTTATTGGACTGCCACTACATCAGGACGTGGGAATAGCTTTCCTAGGCTTTCGTCGACAGATTCGCATACAATCTCAACATGACACCCAGAAGAGCCGACCTCGCAACTCTCAGACAAAGGAGTGAGAAACACTATCTGCCTACGTGGGACGTTGGCGAGCTATGGCAGCCAGGATGCGGACACCTATCGATGACGAAGAACAAATCTCCATGATTGTTCATTCAACATATCCTGCCATATTTGGATATCTCATCTCGCATCCATATGCGAATTTCTCACAGTTGATCCGTGCAGGAGAGCAAGTTGAAGTGGAATCCGTGCCGGGACAATCTCCCCATGGCCTCATCAAGCCACTCCAGTCAAGAGAAGCAGAGTGGAGGGAAGACCCATCGGATATGGGAACGGAAACCGCAGCGGTTCTCCTCCCTGCCCGACAGAGGTAAACAACATCAGCATCACTGCTCAGGGTAATCAATACGCTCCCCCACAGGGACATCAACAGCATCAGCAGAATCAGGTTCAGCACCAACCTCAGAGGTATCAACCACGACCAAATCCGCAACCACAGCCACAACCACCTCGACAACAGCAGCAATTCAGAGGGAATGGTCAATACTCATACCAAAATAGGCAGAATTACAGGGAGCTCAGGAAGTTCACTCCACTCACTCAACCACTTAGTCAAGTCATGACTATGCTGGTACAGAAGCAGTTACTCACTCTAATGGCACCCAGGCCTCCTCCTCATCCTCTGCCTCCGAACTACCGAGAAAATGAGTATTGTGCCTACCATCAAGGACGTGGCCATACTACTGATCGATGCTTTACTTTGAAGAATGCCATACAAGATCTGATTGATGACCGCAAGATCGTCATCTCGGTCTCTAGAACTCCTGCAGTAGCTTCCACCAACATCCTTCAGAATCCTCTGCCTCAGCATCAGACGGACCCCAGTTCATCTCGAGGCCCCACCGTCAACAGTATAGAAGAAGGAGAACGCCTCGATCGCTTCTTCTCCCCCATCCAATCCATTCATGCCTACACTTATGGGCCGACAAATCCTCCTCCAATCTTGCAAGGGGCAAGTCCCTTTCTTCCTTCAGTCTCCGAGCCAGTAGTACTCGAGGGAACACTTCCATACGATGTGCCAGTTGTGAAAGGGGCATCTTACGACCCCTCAATGTTGGGAACCAGTCATTCTGGAAGGAGCACACTCATACATCGATCCCACATACGAACCTGTCGTCTTGCAAGGGGCAATTTCAGCACAGAAACAACACAATTCGCCATGGAGAAAGCATACTCATCAGCAGAAAGAACCCATTGTATTGGAAGGAGCTCCTCCAGTTAAGCCAGTCATATTGCAAGGGGCAAACCCCGGAGGCGTGTCAATCACACTACGGCAGCTGGGACGAACAGAGAAACCCCCTGCCATATCAAGAGGACCAGTATTCATTCCATGGGAGCCCCCTGCTCCAGGAACGGTCAAGCCAGGACCGCAACCTTATGTGATCTATGAAGACAAGCCTCGATATTACCCCTTCAGCACAGGCAACAATGTAGTTCTCAAAGCAAAAGCTCCGTACGAGGAAGATCTGGTACCCACACCAGCACCGTTGCCAGAACCGATGGTCATAGAAGGCAAAGGTGAGGAAAATTATAAAGAAGTCCCATGGCACTATCCAGAATGTGCGGAAGTGGGAAACATGAATCCCAATGGGCGTTACATTCGAAGAGATAATCAAAACAGAGGAGATCCCAAAGGCGCTCTTTCAGGCCTCAGCAACAAAAATGAAGCCGCATACGATGTGGCGACTCAGCTCAAGTCAATCCCTGCACAAATCTCAGTATGGGAGCTACTCTGCACATCTCGCATACACCGAGAAATGTTTGCCAAAACCTTGAACGATGCTCACGTCTCCTCTGATACGGCACCAGAGATGATAGCGTTGATGATTGGACAACTCCTGGCTCCATGCGCCATCACCTTCACCGATAATGACTTACCACCAGAAGGGCGCAATCATGGGCGATCCCTCAACATAGCCTTACGATACAAAGACCTCTGCGTCCCACTGGTCCTTATCGATAATGGCTCAAGCTTAAATGTCTGCCCGCTCAAGACCGCTGAACGTCTGGGAATCAGTCCTTCTTCATTCCGACCCAGCACCATATGCGTCAGAGCATTCGACAACACCCGCCGATCAGTGGAAGGGGAGGTCGACATAGAGGTACAGATAGGTCCGGAAGTCTCCACCATCACATTCCAAATTCTGGATATATCAGCCTATTTTAACATGCTACTCGGACGACCTTGGCTGCACAAGGTTGGAGCTGTGCTATCAACCCTGCATCAACGAGTGAAATACATCTGTGGAAATCAAGTGATCTCTATCCTATGCAGAGAAGGAGCTCATCATTCCTTCCAATGCTGCTGCCACTGAACCAGACATCCCTGTCATCGATATCCAGCATTCTGAAGAAGACATCCCGTTTCACAGTTTCGAATTCGAGACTGTGAACTCTATCACCAATCCAGAACCGATAAGGGTGGACCGTGTCTTCTCACCAGCAGAACGTCTGAGCCTCAAATACCAAATGAAGAATCATTTCAAGTCTAGAAAGGTACCGCTGACATATAACCAACACAAATGGGGAATCGAATACAGGGCAATGTTCATGGACAAAAGAAAGAAGAAATTCCGGTGCTCACCCATCCAATTCGTCAAGTCAGGAGAACCTTGCAAAGACCCGGGAGGAATCAACCAACTGCACTACATAAAGGCCTCCCAATGAGCCTAGCTTGGGCCACGTGGCCCCCCATTCGATGGGACCAGATTCTCGAACCATCTAAACCTCCAGAGAAAGAAGGAAATTATGAAGGTGAAGAAGAAAGTCAAATACAGCAGCTTCAGGACCAGGTTACTCTGATACCTGCTCCCAACTAGGGGCACAACTTGCCCACTTCAATTGCAGCGAGCCAGGGACACAACTTGCCCATCTCAGCATCAATCAGCAAGGAGCACCGACTTGCCCATCTCTGCAGAATCAACATCATCAATCGTCAGCCAGGGGCAGAAGCAGCCCATCCATTGGACCAAGAAAGGGAAATGGCCAACCCTGGATTGGTCCGATGTCCAGATTCCAAACTCATGGCTAGCCGTAGAACCAGACGAACTGCAATGCGAGGTAAGTGATCCGGGAGGGACTGAGTACGACTCAGATCTCGAACCCGACCAGCGAGAAATCATGGTCATTGGGCCAGACTAGTGATTCTTCACCCGAATCATCAACCCCCACCTCTTCAGGGGAGGAAGTGTGGGGTCCTGAATGGTCATTCGTTCCCCTAACTTTTGAATCAGCCAAAGAGCCATCTGAGGGCTCTGGCTTCCAAAAAAAATGCCTGTTTAAGCAGCGATTGGAACTTTGGAACAAGTTGGGCTCAATCATGGTCTGCAATGCCCACTTGTTCAAAGTCCTGTGAATTTCAAAAATCCAAAAAAATAAAAAAATTTCAAAAGCCAAAAAGATCTAGCATTTCATTTCAGAAAAATCTCAAAAACCAAAAAACATTTCGTTTCCTGCATTCAATAGTGTGCCAAGTTCGTTTAAAGCGTCACATGAGTTTGAAGTCGAATCATATGATTTTGACATCGAATTAGACTTCGAGCTCATGGGTCTGGACGAAGCTCGGGATGAGGAAGATGATGATCCAGCTCCCGAACTAGAGGATCTCCTCAAAAAGTTCAAATCCAAAGCCAATGTTGTAGCCGATGATTTCGAGATAGTAAACTTGGGGACACCTGAGATCCCTAGGGAAGTACGCATTGAAAAATCGTTGCCACCAGAGATGAAGCAGAGAATGATAGAGTTCCTAGCTCCAAGATTGTCCAACTTCGTGTTCTCATATGAAGACATGTCGGGGCTCGATAAAGAGCTCGTTGTACACCATCTGCCAACCAAGGTAGATATGAAGCCAGTGAAACTAGAAACTTCAAAGAATGAAGCCAGAATGGGCTCTGAAAGTTCGAGATGAAGTCATCAAGCAATACAACGCGGGATTCTTGGTAGTCTCCAACTACCCTGAATGGCTCGCCAACATCGTACCAGTACTAAAAAAGAATGGCAAGGTTCGAATGTGCATCGACTTCCGAGATCTCAACAAAGCCAATCCTAAAGACGACTTCCCCTTGCCACACATCGACACTCTGGTCGACAATACTACTGGATACAAGATCTTCTCATTCATGGACGGGTTCTTAGGTTACAATCAGATCAAGATGGCAATCGAAGATCGCGAGAAGACATCGTTTATCACTCCCTGGGGAACTTTCTGTTACAGGGTAATGCCAGTTCGGTCTGAAGAATGCAGGAGCAACATATCAGCGAGCAATGATAGCACTATTCCATGACATGATGAACAAAGAGCTTGAAGTATATGTGGACGATATGATCGTCAAATCTCACAGTGAAGGACACTTTGAAGATCTGAAGAAGTTATTCAACAGATTAGAAAACGTACAAGCTCCGCCTCAACCCTCAGAAATGTGTCTTCGGTGCAATGGGAGGTAAGCTCCTCGGCTCTATGGTGAGCGAGGATGGCATCAGGGTCGATGAGACTAAAACCAGAGCAATCATAGAGATGCCCCCTCCTAGAACAGAGAAAGAAATTCGTGGCTTCCTCGGCAGAATTCAATACATCAGTCGCTTCATCGCACAAGCTCACACCTATTTGTGAGCCCATTTTCAAGCTCCTTCGGAAGAATGTTCCAAAAGAATGGAATGATGATTGCCAAGTCGCCTTTGACCACATCAAGAGATATCTCATGAATCCTCCAGTCCTAGTGCCGCCTGCTCCCGGACGACCACTATTGTTATACATCTCGGAGCAGCAGAAGCCATTGGCTGTGTCCTCGGCCAGCACGAAGAGACCGGGAAGAAGGAACAAGCAATATATTATTTGAGCTGAAAGTTCACTGACTACGAGACCAGGTATTCCCCGATCGAGAAGACTTGCCTCGCCCTAGGCTGGGCAACTCAGCGACTCCGTCAATACATGATTGCATTCCCTATTCTCCTCCTCGCTCACATGGATCCGCTCAAGTACTTGTTCGATAAACCAACACTCACTGGAAGGATAGCTAAATGGCAGTTACTCCTGTCTGAGTTCGACATCACTTATGTAACTCAGAAGGCAATCAAGGGGCAGGCTCTCGCCGATCATCTTGTCGCCCACTCCCTCCTGGATTATCAACCGCTTAAGACATTCTTCCCTGATGAAGATCTCTTGCTCATTTAAGAGGAAGAAAAGAAGAAAAAAGATGAGTGGACATTATTTTTCGATGGTGCAACAAATTCTAAAGGGAGTGGTATTGGAGCGATCCTCTACTCTCCAGATGATGTCCCTATTCCTATCTCAAGGCGCATAGCATTCGAATGCACCAACAACATGGCAGAGTACGAAGCATGCATCGCTGGCTTAAGGGAAGCCATGATCTTGGGCGTCAAGAAGCTACGAGTGTTTGGAGACTCACAGCTTATCATCAATCAGACCAATGGCGAATGGAAAACCAAGGAAGAGAAGTTGATACCATATCATGTGTATCTTGAGAATTTGATCGAGGAGTTCAAAGAAGTCACCTTCTCATACATGCACAGAGCCAAGAACCAGTTTGCAGATGCTCTCGCCACACTTGCATTAATGCTCGAGATACCAAAAGGAGCTTCGGAATGGGAGCTCACAGTCGAAATTCAAGAAGAACCTGCTTTTTGACTGCAAATAGAAGAAGCCGAAGCTGTCCCTGACAAACCCTAGTATGCCGACATCAAGCAATATCTCGAAACCCAGGAGTATCCGGAGTCAGCAACAGCAACAGATCACCAAACCATCCAGCGTTTGGCCGGCCAGTTCACCATCAGTGGCGAAATTCTTTACAAGCGATCCTATAATCACATCCTCCTTCGATGCGTCGATGAAACAGAAGCTGCAAAGATCATGAAAGAAATACACGAAGGAATCTGTGGCCCACACATGAACGGGCACATGATGGCAAAGAAGATTCTACGGACTCGGCTACTATTGGCTCACCATGGAGACAGACTGCTGCCAGCACGTCAGAAAATGTTTCAAATGCCAGCAGCATGCGAATCAAATTCGTGCCCCCTCATCAGAGTTGTACAACCTGACCACCCCCTGGCCCTTCTCCATGTGGGGACTCGACATCATCGGTAAAATTAGTCCCAAAGCATCAAACGGTCATGAGTACATACTTGTGGCAGTCGACTACTTCACCAAATGGGTAGAGGCAGCCTCCTACACCACGATTGCTGCATCTCAGGTGATCAAATTCATGAAGAACAACATCATATGCCGGTATGGAATCCCCAATGTTATCATCACAGATAATGGGACCCCGTTCGTCAACAGGAAGATGGATGACTTCCTCAGCAGATTCAAGATCCAACGTCATCGATCAAGCCCCTACCGCCCCCAGATGAATGGTGGGGTAGAAGCCGCAAACAAGACAATCGTCAGGATACTTAAGAAGATGGTCGCAACCTATCGAGATTGGTCAGTTATGCTCCCATATGCACTTTAGGCCTATCGAACGTCTGTACGATCTACTACGGGCGTTACTCCTTTCGAGCTTACTTATGAGTGGAGGTAGTTCTGCCAGTCGAGGTGGAAATACCATCACTACGAGTGTTACTCGAAAGAGGAATTGAAGAAGGAGAATGGCAACGGGCCAGATTCGATCAGTTGCAGCAAGCAGATGAAAAGTGCATGCGTGCGCTAAGTCATTCTCAGTGTTATCAGAAAAGGATCGCTCGGGCTTACAACAAGAGAGTCCGAAAAAGAAGCTTCAAGGTAGGCGACATGGTCATGAAGAAGATTCTACCGTCACACCTTCTGGATCCCAGAGGAAAATTCAAACCCTCGTGGGACGGGCCACTGATCATCAGAAAAGTACTTCCCGGAGGCGCCCTTAGACTAACCAGCATGAGAGGGGTGGACCTTCCTGAGCCAATCAACGCCGACAAAGTGAAGATCTTTCACGGGTAAGTCGTTCTGACCTTATCAAGAGTTACCTTAATAGAGCTGAAGTCAAGAGGTCGAAGCTAAGACCTCTGAGAAATCATTTTCGTCCACTAACAAGTGTTTCAAATAAGGAGATTCAAAAGGAAAAAGAAAAAAATAATACAAAAAAAGAGATAAAAAGAATACAAAAGAAAGAAAAAAAAAAGAAGAAAAGAGAAAAAGGAAGCCAAAGCAAAGCACCTCAAGAAAAAATCAACCCAAGAAGAAACACAGTCATCCATCCATTCATCTCAGAAGGTCGATAGCAAAGACCGACGGCTCTATCATTGTAACCTAGGATAAGGGCTGAAAGACTGCCATCGGCCGGCAACGACAGATTCTCGACCTCTAGCCATCGCAGTTATCCAAAGATAAAAAAAAAAAAAAAAAGGAAGAAAAAAAAAGGAATGTGTGCCTAAACAAAGAGGAGTGAAAACCCGAAAGGGCGCTCCGAGTAAAAACAGTGGGCATACAGCGGACTTGGTGAAAATCCGAAAGGGCACTGAGGGTAAAAACAGCATAGCTGCCAAGGGACAGGTAAGATCAAACACCCGGGACGTGGTGAAAACCCGAAAGGGCGCCACGGGCAAAAATGACGGGAAAAGGCCGGCTGTAGTGAAAACTCGAAAGAGCGCTGCAGGAAAAAATGACTTAAATGGAAAAAGAAAAAAAAATGAAAAGTGCAGGTACCAAGAACTCAGACAGTTCAGAGCGGTTCAAGCAGTCACAGTTCAAGAGCAAGAAGAAGTGCAGTTAGGAACGAAGAGCTCTACAAATTCCGACAATCTCAAGAGGCAATAGTTTCCGTTGACTACACCTCTAGGGAACCAAATGAGCACACAAGTCAAATCTCGAGACATCGGTCAAAGCGTTGGCCAAGCCCCAGTTCTGATTCCTATATCCCGACACAAAATCCAGACACACACTCACTAAGACAACTCATGGCACAATAGATTTCTAAAAAAGCTTTCTTCTTTCTTCATTAAAAACATCATATTTCTTTTACACATATCATGTCATCTCTTTTAAAAAAATACAAAAAAAATGCATCATCATCAAACATATTTGCAAAAAAAGAATGTGCAGGTGGCCAACACCATCAATCTCTACCCTCCTCCTCGGCCACATCAGGTAAGTCCTCTGACTCATAAAAAGATAGCCTCGCTCTCAACCTACTCACCTCCATACGCAGGTAATGCACCTCATCTCGCTCAAGGGTACGGATCTCGGTCTCCTCATCAGACAACCTCTAATCGGCAGCCAACCTCCTCGACATCATCTCACAATGATACCGAAGCGCAGAGATCTCAGACAGCAAATGGCCATGAGTGGCCAAAAGGAAGCCAGGATCGATGAATGGGCGCTCCTCAAAGGGTTCATACGAATCAGATGAAGAGCCGGCATCTCCAAGGATATCCTGCTCATCCTCATCAATAGTCTGGTGCCAGCAAGGGATACGTTGATACAGAGACTGCTCAGCAACCCAGTACTGATATGGGGCGGTCGCCATTGGAAAAGTCCGCAGCTCAAAACCCAGCAAATCAGTAGTCAAGTAACTCGCCCAAGATCCATCAACCCGAGTCCTAAAGTCAGAGGATCTAGATGGAAGTGCTCGACACCCGATACCCGTGAAAGCGAAAAGAGGAACATCCTGCTCGTACCCAAACTGCCGCAGGAACAGAATGGGATGGTAAGAAAAGTAAGATCGAAAGCCTACCAACATCAGAGGAAGGCGGTGTGCATCGCAAAGCACTGGAGGAAGTGAAAGCCAAGGTGACTCCCAACGAACATTCCAGTCACGAAGTTCAGCGAACATCCTGCGATACAAGGGCTCGCTCATCCTAGCCATATGCGGAAGAAACTCCATGATATAACGCATGACGTCAGAGCTAGGAATGCCTTGGAAAGGGTGCAGGAACGGTCGAAGAAAGATGCTCCCATAGCCAGACCTGATCACAAAAAGGAAAAGAAGTTCAGCTAGAGCAAAGCAATTCCTAACAAAGCAAGAAGAAAAAGGTGTAGAAAAGATACCTGAAGAAAGGCACAACAGTCGCGAAGGACACGAGTGCGGCCCAGGGCGCAGTCAATCAACCCATTAAACAGCTCGGCCAAGATGAGAGAAATGATCCCCTGTCATCGGATAGCTCGGCTCATCACCTCAAGAAGCAGAGGAGTCTGGGACCTGCGCCATCCCGAGAACAGCACCTCAGCTATCAAGCAGAACATCAGTGCGTTCCGAGCAAAGGTAGAATCGGCCACACTCCGAGGACCCGAAAAAAGGTCATACAGTAAGTCTAAGGAGAACACTACAGCATCCTGGCTGGCAGCTGCAGGCCGAACAAGATAGGGGATCCCAAACCAGTTCTGTGGTGTGGCAGTCTTCGGCAATGTCCTCGGCTGAGAAATACTGAGTATAATCCCAAGGTAGGCCTGTCAAGCGGGCAAGCTCCTCCAAAGAGGGTCCCATCTCCATATCGTTGAACGCAAACAAGTTCAACGAAGGGACCCAGTCAATCAAGGCAGCTCCAAGCATCCTCCAATCAATGTCAACTCTAGCCATATGGATCAGACTGCCGAAGCCATAGGACTCCAAATCCCGAATCTCATAAGCTGACAAACCATCAAGCCAAGCAAGCAGCCGTGGCGAGCAAGAAGGACGAGGAAGCAGCTGACAAGTCCTCACTGGTACCCCCTCCAGAATAAAAGGCCTAGAAATCAATGACGGCTCATCGAGGATAAGAAGGTCAACGGGCGAAGGAGAAAGAAAAGCTGGAACCTCTGCAGACTGACAGCCCCTGACCTGCCCTCAGTAACGGCTATGTCTGATATAGTTGCACTACTGTCTGAAACTGTCATAACCTCAGCCGCATGAAAAGACTCACCCACCTCATGAACAGAGTGCGCAAAAGACCGATGATCAAGAGAAGGATGATACTCTCCAGCAAAAGGGCTATCGGTGAAGATCACACCACACATCGTGGCATCCTAGCCAATCTGACCATCAAAGAATGCATCTGAACCATCAAGAAGGGTCCCGGCAACCCCGATCGAAGAATCAACGGTCAGATCTGGACCTGCGGCCCTCTCCAGCAGGAGATCATGAATCCAGTCATCACCCTGGCCGATCAAAGGGATCATCGAGGCATCCACACCGTCCATCACCAGGGGGACATCATCAATGATCACATCAAGTCCACCCTAAACAAGTATGCCGCGCATCTCGGCCCTCATCAAGAGCATCCAAACCGTCAAAGGTATCATCTGAACCATCCATCCCATCCAGATAGGAGATCAGCCCATCTATATCCATCATGGTCCCATCACCTTCATCAATCACATCATCCATGTGGCCCATATTCAAGGGATGCATAGCCTCACCTATGTCCCATCCTCCCATCTCATCTATGCCATCCATTTCTCCCACAATCAAAGCCCCATTCAAATCTGGAATTTCAGCATGGCTGCCATTAATGGGGCCATTCAAGGCTCCACCCACCACCATCCATAACCCCTCATCAATGCCCCCATTCAATGCACCATCTCTACCATCCATTAAAGAGATTCCACCATCATTAAAGCCTGCACCACCTCCTTGAAGTGTAGGACCCACCATGGACAGCCCCCACAGCCCCTAAATCTCCACCATCCATTGCCCAAGAAAGGACAAAACAAGAAGAAGACAAAGAAGGAGGGAAGATGAGACAAAGAGAATATTCATGGCTGCAGTCAAACCGAGACATGCAGGGAACATGGGACAAGAGCAGAGGACTGTGAAGAATGTCTGAGCACGAGCCAGCCCAAGCCGCACAAGAGGCGAGCTTTGGGCGGCCCGCTCTGGGCCGCTCGTACGGACGCGCTCCCTGTCTCTCCGCGGGATTGGCTCCATGGTTCTTGGTAGGTGAGGCTGACAGTCCACATCAGTAGATGGCACCCTGAGGGCCGCCCTAGGCCCCAATCCCTTCCAGATTTCGATTAAGGTTGATCAAGATCATCTAGGAGGTACCCCACCGGTCCAATCACGAAGCACTACGGCCAGAATGTGTCTGATCAAGTCAAAGAGGGGGAAAGATTATCAAGAGAGGGCCACAAGCGATCTGAGTCATTCAAAGACTAGATTATTATGATCCAAACCATGGAAGAGCTCGCATGGGTCATCAAATAGCAAGACCAAGGGTTCGATCATCAAAAGAAGGGTCAGAATCCAAGATCGGATCATCAAGTGGGCCCACAAGGCCAATCAAGCGATCTGAACCATTCAAGTCATCATCCACACCATGAGAAGCCTTCTTAGCCTCACAAATCATCAAAAAGAGGTGCTTCAAAGTAAAGCCGAGGTCTCAAGTGGGCCCACAGGGCCGAATCTATCAATCTGAGCCATTCAAAGACTAGATCAGCATGATCTAAACCATGGGAAAGCTTACACAAGTCATGAAGCAGCAAGATCAAAGGCTTGATCATCAAGAAAGAAGGCCAGAATCCAAGATCTGATCATCAAGTGGGCCCACAGGGCCAAATAAAGCAATCTGAACCGTTCAATTCATCATCCATGCAGTCAAGAAGTCTCATCTTCCACAAATCATTAAGGAACGAGTCAAAAGCCAAAACATCCAGACATCATCAAGGAATTTGAGACAAGTCAAAGATTGTATATTCATTCAAATTTTTTTTTTACAGAAGAAGGTAAAAACCAAAAGGAGAAGGCCATCCATCAAGTAAGCTGAATACAAAAGCAGGCTACAAGTCGCCAACATAGTCGTCATCGTCCCTCCTCTCGTCCCGCTCCCGACGGTAAAGATCCATCAATGGAGCTGTCACTGAGCCTCCAGCATATCTATGACGGCCCCCTGAAACATAGAGCGAAGGAAGCAGAGGCCCCTGGCCGTACAGCAAATACCACTCATCATAGTCACGATTCGGGATCGTGAAACGAAACCCGGGATGGCCCGCAAGATCATTAGCCATCCTGTCAACAGGAATCTGAGCAGCTGGAGGAGGTGCAGAATAAGGGACCCGAGCCACCCCAGTGACCTGCCGAAGCAACCTCTCACCTAGATACCACTGAAATGATTCAGCGTCAGAAAGCATGATACGGAGACATGAAGCATCATATGCCTTCACACGCTGAGGGGTGTAATAGAGGGGGAAGCTGGCATATAGCATCCGAGAGAGCTACAGTAAATGAGGTCACCACGATCAGTTACAGTGCAGCACTAGGGATAAGGAAAGCAAGATACTTGCATCATCAACGGTCAACTCGTCTATGTCAGCGCGCCAATTGTCCCCAGAAACTCGGGAGTTCCGCTGACTGTTTTGTTAGTGCCAGTACATGTGGCGATACAAAGAGGGCTCAATATCATCCCGCATCCTCGGCGCGAGATGGGGAAAATGGTCATAAAAGCAAGTCTGGGCAAAGGCACACCTAACAATTAGAAAGAGGAGGAGGGTAAATGTCTCCAAGAAAGGTGGATGAAGAAATACCCCGATGACAGGCCAGAAACCGGTGTAGGACCGGCTATTCCGACAGGTCTTATCCATACCCTGAAAAATATGAGTCAGGATAGCCCCGTTCCAATTGTAGGGGTGGTGTAGATCCTCAACCAAGCGAAGAAATTTAGGATCGACCCTCTCATTGGCGTGGCAGAGAAGGAAGGACCCGAAGGCATAAGTGATCATGGCCCGTGCTTTGTGGAGGGCCTCTAGCTCAGTAGTGGGGATGAATGAGGCAAAAGTTTTGTAGAACCATCGCATCTTTACTTGATGGCCTTGGAATTCATCCTCGGGTGGGACATCACCGACAAGCCGTAGCCAGTCAGTGGAAGTGATGGGAGCCAGAGAGCTGACTTGGGGAACAACTGTCCCATGAAATGGAAAGCCTATTTGCATATAAATATCCAGGGGAGTTATTCCCCATTCACCACAAGGGAGCTGGAAGGTGTGGGTCTCGTCCCGCCACCTCTCGCAAAGGGCTGCGAGCATCATGCAGTTAGCACTGTTGTTATGAAAGCGTAAGGTGAGGAGGCCAGCAAAAGGAGTACCAGCCAATACTCGTTCAAGCAAAGGCCGTGGATCCTTCACCCAGTTATCCTAGTGATCCCTGGTATCTCGACCCTTAATGGCGGAAAGAGGTTGATGCTCCATAGCCAAGGAACACATGTGGTCCCCTCGGCGGATGATGAAGGCAAGATCATCCTCATCAATCACTTGATGTCCTCTGGTACCGTCCGCCATTGAATCATACAAGCTTGGCAAGGTAAGTCCCTATCCCTTACCCGTTAAAATCCAAATTATCATCCAGGAAACCCATGGGATTGGACTCACATTCAAATGCAAGATCTAAAATCCAACTCCATGTGTTGCCTAGGTTATGTGTTGGGCCCATTGAAGAAAGCAAGGCCCACCTTAAAGAAGGTTGCATGGCACGCCTTAGGCAAGAAAAGTCCATCATCCAAGGACATACTTTGGACAACAAATACACTTAAGTGTCATGAGATCAACAAGGGATAAGAATCCTACTTCACATGAGAAATCCCTCTTCAAAGTCCATATGTGGCCAAGGATTGGTCCACTTTTTATGCCAAGGCCATGATTCTCACTTAAGATGTTTCCATCTTTTTTACACATGTACATGGACAAGTGGAGAATAGGAGGGAAATGGGCCCCCAAGAGCAACCCAAATGCCTTACCTCAATGGATTGAAGGGAGCACATAGCCCACTTGAAGAACATGAGGACCCATTCATGGGTTAACCATGGGCACCCCTATGTGCACCATCTTGATGAAAGTGTTGACCATGAAAGTACAATATGGCGGTCTACCCACAAACATATGAATCAAAGAAGCTAATGGTAAAAAGTTGATGCACATAGCCCACATGAAGAATCAAGTTGAAAATGCCCATGAAAGGGCAAGTTTGGGCAACTTATGTGCACCAATTTCTTTAATAAACAAGGGGACCATTTGAGCACAAGAGGGCATGGCTTGATGAGTCACCCAACCATCACGAAAACGGCTAAGAATGGTATACATAGCCCACTTGAAGATCAAAATCTAAAATGCCCTAAGGCATGGGACAAAATTGGGCAACTTATGAGTATCATTCTTCCTCACAAATGAAAGAAAAATCACTCATCTTTGAGAATGATGGTGGATGACCCATTAAACACCCCAAGAGAAGTTCAAGGAGCTATGGTCGCATGAAGAGCTCACTTGAAGGAGGATCATCCATTTGAGATTGATAACATCTAAGGAAACTCTTGAGGACCACTTTCCTCCCACAAGAAAAAACCATTTGAACTTAGTGAGATTGTTGGAACAACTCACTCATGGGACTTGTAGATGATCAAGTAACTCAAGTCCTCCATCCATCAAAAGAAAAAGCATGAAAGGAAAAAGCCTACATGGACAAAGTGTAGTGGTGCACACATGGTCCAAAGAAACCCAAGCTTCAATGAAGGCCCAAAAGCCCATCCATATGGAAAAACTCCAAGGAACCCACCACACTTTGTACAAGGATGTACATCATAATCAAGAGATGGTGGAAGATTTGGGCTACTTGTCCATAAAGGCCCAACTAAGAAATCTAGCCCACTTGAGATCCAAGTGAAGAATGGGCTAGTAACCTTGGTCCATACACATGTGAAGAAAGATGGGGCCACCCAAAGTGAGCCCCATGAGCCCAAAAATCGAGGTGGGCCCTACCATTCCCATGGGCCCAAACCTTGAAGAGAAAATGGAAAAGAAAAGAAAGCTCCAAAGGAAATGACAAGAAAGAGAAAGCAAGAGGGAGCCCAAAATGAAGCATTGGGCCCATTAAATACACCAAGGGCCATGACTTCACTTTGAGCCCATTTGATACATATGAAAAGAGGCCCAACTCCCATCGAAAAGATAGTATATTTTGCCATGCACACTTGATGGACATGGCAAAATTACCCTTTACATACACATGAAGGGAGTGTGAAAAGAAGAAAAGGAAAAATGAAATGGAAAGCTTGCAATGTCCTTCTCCATGCACCACCTTTGAAATAGATTGGAGATCTAGAAAAAGGTCAAGAACACTTGGGCCCACCTTCACTCCTTTTGGAATAGCTACATGGAAAAAGAAAAGAACCATGAGAAGAGATAATGAAGAAGGAAAAGGACAAGGAAGAGAAAGGGAGTGGTCCATACCTTTACCACTCATCAAAGAAGGACCACCTTACTGTCCCAAAACTTCTCTAAGGCCCACCACTTGAGAGAAGCAAAGAACCACCAAGAGGAGAGAAAACTTTGAGAAAGAGAGAGTATGAGAGAGAGAAGAGAGAGATTGCACGTTGGAGGGGGCAAGGGTGCCCCATGTTATATAGAAAAGGGGGGTGCACCCCTTTACCCAACCCACTAAAGAAACCAGGGGTCAAAGGCGGTCCGGGCGGCGCCTAGGGGGCCGTCCTACCCTCCACCTAGGTGAAACGATCTCTCCTCCCCTCTCCTTGGGAAGAACTCCTCCTTAGGAAGGGTGGTTGCAAGTGAATCTTGTACCTCCTTGTAAGAATGAAGTGATGGAAGAGAATGGTGAGAAAAAGTAAGAAATCTCACCAAAATCTCATCTTGTGAGAAATGGGTGAGAAATTGGGTTGATGATGTGGAAAAGCTCCATGAAATTTTCAAGGAAAAGAAAGAAAAAATTGACTTGGTCAAACAGCGATCTCAACCATCCAAAGGCATGACCAAATGATCCAAACCATTCCAAGAAGAATCCCAAGAATCTCCGCCCTTGATTACTGTTTACATGTACATATTTTGGGTCCGAAGACCTTAAACTACGTCGGGATCGACATCCCGAGAGATTTTCAATAAAAACCGGCATCGGTCTTGATTGCTCGAGTCAAGATCCGACAACACCGGCATTTTTTGAAAAATCACAAAAAAATATATATATGCATTACCAGCACTCTCTTCTACAGTTTTGGGTCTGAAGACCTTAAACTACATCGGGATTAATATCCCGTGGGATTTTAATAAAAACCAGCATCGATCTTAGCCGTTCAGGCCAAGATCTGACGACCTGGATCATTTTGAAAAAATCACCAAAAAAAGAATGTACTTTCAGCATGTACATAAAGCTTTTTTTTACGATCCGAAGACTTTAAACTACGTCGGGAACAAAATCCCGAGAGATTTCCAATAAAAACCAGTGTTGATCTTGACCGCTCAAATTGAGATTTAATAGCCTGGAACATTTTTCAAAAAATCATAAAAAAGAATGTACTTTCAGCATGTACATAAAGTTTTTTGGGTCCGAAGACCTTAAACTACGTCGGGATCATATCCCGAGGGATTTTAATAAAAACCGGCATTGATCCCAGCCGTTCAAGCCAGGATCAGATGACCTGGATCATTTCCAAAATACCAAAAAGATTTTTTGAGTTTTCCATAAAAACCAGTATCAATCTCAACCACTTGATTTGAACTCTGGAACCTTTTAAAAAAAAAAAATTTGCCATCAATTTCAATTGCACAAATTCATCCCCAGTGGTCCGAAGACCTAAAACTACACTTGGATTAACTTCTCGGGGGCTTTCTTTCCTAACCTGTTATGGACATGGCTGACACTTGATCGTACGGGTGTCCGGAATCTTTTAAACAGGTGAGGGCTGAGGCGGGCAGAACTCCGCAATCCTGTTTGTGTTGAACGCACCGTTATAGATAACCTTGATTTGGAAGTCGCTGTTGAATCTGACGGATGTTCCCTGTTCCTAAAATTCATGAAGGGGATTAAGGCTGTTGGGAGGTGGAGCGCACCCTCACGGAATTGTGAGCAACGTAAGGCCCCAAACTGGATTGACTAAGGAAAATGTGAGGATGTGGCTCATTTTGTGGCCGAAGGAGTCCGTCGAACGATACGTGGTCTACGTGCATTGCACATAAGGAACAGGCAACGTTGTGGGTGTGTTGACTGAAAACCCTCAAAATCCCCTCATCTGAAGATGTAAAACTATGGCACTTAACTGTGTGAGACTCGTCTTGCTCGCTGACGTAAAATGGATCGGGTGCCTTATCAGCAGTAGAAGCTGGAAATGGATGAAAATTCCATACATTTTCCCTGCATTTCAGAAAAATCACAAAATACCAAAACATTGCAAAATCACCTTTTCAAAAATCAAAAAAATATTTCCCTGGCTTTCAAATCAAATATTTACAAAAATCACAAAAAATATTTCCCTTTCTTTCAAATCGAATATTTGTAAAAATCACAAAAAATATTTCCCTTGCTTTTAAATCAAATATTTTCAAAAAATCACAAAAATATTTCCTTTGTTTTCAATAACCGATCTCTATCCTGACCACTCAGGTAAAGATTCGGACCACATATTTACAAAAAATCACAAAAATCATCACTATCCCCCAGCACTACACTTCAGGAGTCTTTAACTCCACTCTCTTCACAATTTGGGATGATGGATCCAATCGCGCGCAAATTGGAATCTTGACCAAAACTGGCGACTAAGCACCATCTCAATTGCATTTATGCCCAGAAGAACATCTTGAAGTCAGATAACATCCTCGTACATTCTCATTAGCAAAGAAACAGCATCTTGGGACGATGTACCTGATCGATCAACGGGTCCGGATCTTGACCAACCTGCTGACCAAACATCCGCATTAAAAAGAAAAACCCCAGGGAAGCACAACCCTGGAAGCAATAAGCTCTAAGTTCTCTGCACCACCAGCAAAAGTAAAATCATCAAACTGAAAGAGAATGAGCCAAGCCATGCATTCATCATGCATCTCCATGCATCAGCATCCATCGCATCAATCACCATGTTTACCTGCTTTCAAAATAAAGTCGGTTAGCCAAAGACCCCACAAGCATCCCTAGTGGAGGCACGTGCAGACCAGATTTCCATTTCAAAAAGACATAAAATATTCATATTTGTAAATAAAAACCCCACGGAGTATCACTCCCCAGAGTGGGTATCTTTTCAAAAATCCAAAAAAATATTTTTCCCAGTAGAGCGTTCTGCCTCCAACACACCAGGAGATCTTCTATATCTCTGGGTAGGAGTCGACGCAAAAATCAAATAAGATCCAATGTCTCGCGGTTTCCCCGGAGACCATAGGATCCAATGCACTCAAAGTACGGTCGAACTGAACTCTAGTGTCAGTGCGGTCGTACTACATGCCAAGATACGAAAAGATGAAAGCCAAAAGGCTCGGTCAAAGAAACCATTTGAACAGGTGGAAACGATGAATTGTAACCCAAGTATCAAAATCAACAGATTGGGTGGAAAGAGTTCACCCGCACATACCTAGGCGTGGATGCCTGAAGTACCTTGACTAAGTCCAAGTCGGCGTAGTAGAATCCCGTAAGACTATCTGACATAGGGCGTCTAACCACTTTGACGGTCAAGCGAAACAAGTACTCCTGGAGTGATCTGGGAAAACATCAAACATCATACAATCAGTCTCAGGGTCAGCAACCTCCTAAGACTAGCGACGCAGAGGCTCTGCTGTACCTTTCCGATGTTAGTACCGATCGGGAATGGAAGGGTTGCGATTGGGTACCCAGGTTGCAGCACATGCAAGGGCAATCGCAACGTTTTCTCTAAACTCCCGCGGTATGTGCGAGTTATCAATTTCCAGACAATCAACTGACTTAGATACAAAGGACAACAAAGATTCCAAACCACAATCAAGGAAAGAATGAATTGCAAACCAAGCATCGAAACCAGCAGGTCGGGTGGAAAGAGTCCACCTGCACATACCTAGGCGTGGATGCCTGAAGTACCTTGACTGAGTCCAAGTCGGCGTAGTAGCATCCCATAAGACTATCTGACGCAGGGCGTCTAACCACTTTGACAATCAAGCGAAACAAGTACTCCTGGAGTGATCTGGGAAAACATCAAACATCACACAATCAGTCTCAGGGTCAGCAACCTCGTAAGACTACGACGCAGAGGCTCTGTTGTCCCTTTCCGATGTTAGTACCGATCGGGAATGGAAGGGTTGCGATTGGGTACCCAGGTTGCCGCGCATGCAGGGACAATTGCAACATTTTCTCCAAACTTCCACGGTATGTGCGAGTGATCGATTTTCAGACGATCAACTGGCACAGATGCAAAGGCAAGCAAAGATTTCAGACATGATCAATGAATGACCGGGTCAGAAGTGGGGTGTCCACTCGCTTTGGCATTCGGTTGCACGCAACCTCTGCCAAAGAGGGGCATCTGTAGACACCCCACCTTCGGCTACATTGTTGGTAGAGATAGCTGGATGAATGGAGGACCATACCCCCAAATCCCAAGTCCAAACTCAGCCAAACTCACCTTTATAAGCCCCAATCCATAGCCCAACTCAAGCCTGAACCCAGTCAACCCACTCCTAAACATCAGCCTGAAAAACCCCCCATAAGAAAAGCCAGTCAAAAAATCCTAAAAAAGTCAAACTCACTGAGTTAACCCATTGAGTCAACCCGCTGAGTTAACCCGTTGAGTCAACCCGCTGAGTCAACCCATCGAGTCAACACACCGAGTCAACCCGCCGAGTCAAATCACAGAGTCGACCCGCTGAGTCAACTCACTGAGTCGACCACCGAGCCAAACAGCAGCCCCGAGAAACGACCGTACAGCGTACTGAAAATCGAGGAATGACCGTACGGGCGGCCCACAGCGGGCCGCCCAAAAATATTTACGGGTTCTGTCACTGCCCGCTGCTATAAATACCCCCCTCCCCTTCTCATTTCAACACACAACCCATCCAGTCCAGTGACCCGTCCGTCTGAGTCATTCTCCACCCTTTTAGCCCATCTTTCCACCAAGGAGAGCCCGAGTGAGGAGAGCCTAGCCCTGGTCCAGCCCAGCCTGACCACTGGCCCAAGCCTCCCAAGCCATCCAAGTCTTGGATCCAGCCACTCGAAGCCAACCCTTGCGACACCTCTATCCATCTAGCTGTTCCTTTCCAGCATCATCTCATTTGCATCTAGCATAAGTGCAACATTTACTTTTCTTCCAACCCCCCTGCTTCACTGCAAGCACCTTGATTATTCAAACACACTGCATACTCCTTATATTAAGCACCTGTCAGTTCGAGCGTATGCTCTGGGCTTGCCTGTTATTGGAACCTGCCCATCAGAAACTCTTACTGTTCAGACTTGCATTCATGCTTCACTGTAAAGCACCTTGATTATTCAAACACACTGCATACGTCTTATATTAAGCACTTGTCAGTTCAAGCGTATGCTCTGGGCTTGCCTGTTATTGGAACCTGCCCATCAGAAACTCTTACTGTTCAGACCTGCATTCATGCATCATGTCATCTATGAGAATGTATGAGGATTAAAACAGACTTTCAAGTATTAGTTCGATTCTGTGAAGTAGAGACCGTACTTCGGTACAGGCAGTGTGTGGGGTGCTTAACCTCTTCCCACCCTGTAACCGTGATCCCTTACCTCGAATCTCTGGCCGCAGATCAAAAGGAGTCATTTTAGAGGAAGGAATCTTCGGATCCCCTTCTCTAACGTTTCTACGGGGTCTAGCCGACTGTAGATTCGAAGTAATTGGCTAGTGGCGACTCTGGTCTTATATAAACTCATTTAAACACATCCAGCTTAAACACGACAACCAAACAAAGCCCTGGAGAACGAGGCAAGCCAGTGGCACAAACGGCGATTCGCATTCACACATCCTCTCCTTCTTTTCCCGAAAGGGGAAGGGACGAGAACGTCGTGTGGGAGCGCAGAAACGGCGAGGGTCCACAACTTTTCAATTCCAGCACATCCTCGCCGATGGGATCCCAGTTAATTTTCAGCAATCTTCAATTCAACAAACTCCAGTTAATTTCCAGCAATCTTTAATTCAGCAATCTCCAGTTAATTTCCAGCAAGTTCCAGTTCAACCTTCAGTACAATCTCCAGTTCAATTACAGTCCTTTCAAGCACAAGTTCATCAGAATCCAGTTCAATCATCAAATCAACTTCAGCAACCCGCGGTTGCTTTTTAGCAAACCCATAAGGTCGAAGACATCGACCACTATGCCGAAGAAGAACGTGCCTTACTCCAAGAGGCACCAGTTGCTCAAACAGATCACTCAGGACTGGACGAGTTGCGGGAGCAGTTCCAGATCTTGCAAAATCAGCTTCAGCGACAACAAGGAATCGATCTACCTTCGACCAAGTTCAGAGACTTGTGTCCTTTCCCAGATGCTCAAGTACCTTAAAACTTTGAGGTACCAAAATTCAAAAGATACGATGGCAGCGGTTGTCCCACAGCACATCTCAAGGCCTTCTGTGGAGAGCTGAGTGCAATCTCAGGAAATGAAGGGGCCCTCATTCGCTTGCTCAAAAAATTCCCGAAAGGCGATGCCCTAGCTTGGTACACCTCATTGGACTGTCACCACATCAGAACATGGGAACAACTTTCCCAGGCTTTCGTCGACAGATTCGCGTACAATCTCAATATGGCACCCAGAAGAGCCGACCTCGCAGCTCTCAGGTGTTATAGTAAAAAATAGCGGAGATCATCTGCTGGAGGCTTCTTATTATATTCTAATGATACTCCGACCCCGCGAGCACGTCTATCCGACTATCGAGAACGTCTGTTCGCGACTCGCATATTCTGAAGATACTCCGATCTCGCGAGCACCTTTATCCGACTATCGAGAACGTCTGTTCGCGTCTCGTATATTCTGATGATGCTCCGATCCCGCGAGCACATTTATTCGACTATCGAGAGCGCCTGTTCGCGACTCGCATATTAGGAAAAACGATGCTCGATTACCAAAGCTTCGAGAAGTTGTGATCGATAGTTAAATACTGGAAGGTGAGAGGAGTTGTATATTTCCTGCGAGCAGACCTTCTCACAAGTCGTTGAAAGGTGTCGTATCTGAATGAGTGAGCACTTGGATTCGCGACCATCTTCCAACATGCGGACAGCTTTTTCTGTGGTGACATCCCTTAGCCCTCAGTACCAGCAGCCCGTATAGGCCGATTTTGGGCTTATCTTCTTCAATGGTTCCGAGTCTCAAGGGATCGCTATCAAGGAACGAAACTATCGGATGAGTCATTGGATTAGATCTCTCTTCTATCTGAGGATAAGAATCTTATCCCACGAAATCAGCGGGATCTCGATATCTTACGTAACAGATT
The DNA here is from genome assembly GCA_003013855.2 of Liriodendron chinense. Lineage (NCBI taxonomy): Eukaryota > Viridiplantae > Streptophyta > Magnoliopsida > Magnoliales > Magnoliaceae > Liriodendron > Liriodendron chinense. The sequence continues at coordinate 1,346,303 of PVNU02002126.1, forward strand.
GGATCATTTCAGATCTATATAAGGAAATGACTCTGTTAAGATACAGGTACACAATCTTCAACCCCTAGCCTCGGTTGCTTGGCTATTTTCCTTCCTACCTTATCTGACTTAAGCATCGGAGGGCTAACGGCTGGATGCCGGCCACTCTTAGTTGCTTTCTGTCTTCTTTCAGGTCCGACGGAAGGAGTCTCTATTGGAGAGAGGGTGAACGACCGGAGGACCCTGTTACAAAATCTGACGTTAACAGTTTGGCGCCGTCTGTGGGAACGACTTGATCGTCAAAGTCAATCGTTCTAACCATTGATCAAAATCCTTCTAATATGCCTCCTAAAAAGGCTGTTCATCCTTCGACTTCAAGGCAGGCACTACCTCCGCCCGATGAGACGGAATCCGTACCTGTCCCTCTACCCACTTCGACGAATATTCCTCAAGGAGCCCCAAATATGCCGTCAGCAAACCCATTATTGGAGGCCTCTGAAAATCAAGACGACGTTCTGCGTTTCCTCGGAAATACTCTTCTAACTCTAAATGCCGGAGTTCAGGCCTTGTCAAATCAGCTTGATCAGCATTTCCCCGAACAGCAGAGACAACCCTCCGAGGGGTTACCACCGCAACCCATTCCGGTGGCTTCCAGACATTCTGTGGACGAACCACGGGTTCAACCAAATCATCCTCCGCCAAACCGAACACCACTCAGCAACCACCCCCCTGTGCTGCCTCCACATTCCATACATTCTAGTGCGTCTCGCCAACCTCAACCTCAGGACTCCACCGTCGAAACATCAGGCTATACCTTACCATGGGAAGGAGATCTCAAAAGAATCCATGATCGTTTTGACGTTATAGAGCAGCGATACCAGGCAAATCGACCATCTGCCGTCATGGCGGCGATACATCAATCCGAGCCCCCCTTCACTAGCGAGGTTATGGAGGCACCGTTACCTAGAAAGTATCGAAAGCCTGTTATCACCCCGTACACCGGTATTGGCGACCCCCTTGAACACCTGGAAACATATAGGTCTCTTATGGAGTTGGAGGGACATGGCTCAGAAATCATGTGTAGGGCTTTTTCCCTGACACTGAAGGAAGCAGCTCGTACGTGGTTCCGGGAACTAAAACCTCGTTCCATCAGCTCATTTTCACAGTTATCGAAATTATTCCTTTCTCAATTCATGGGAAGCATTTGCATTAAGAAGCCAGCCTCCCATCTAATGGATCTGAAACAGCAGCATGGGGAGACAATAAAGGAGTTCACAGTACGGTTCACTGCTGAAGCCGTCCAAACTGAGGGTTATACTGAAGAAAAAGGTCTCACAGCCCTCATAGCCAGAATAACGAGCGAGAAATTCAGGTTCGCCTTAGATAAGAGCCCTCCGAAAACTATGGCAGAATTTCAAGCCAAAGCTCAGAAATATATCAATGCAGAAGAAGTCGCATTGACACGCCATGGAGTACAGGGTAAGAAACGCAAGCCAGAGGGAACCTCTTCTGCAGATAAAAAATATCGTCGTGATCAACGCGACCGTTCTCCCAAGAAGCCTTATTCTGGTAAATATTATAACTACACTCCTCTCAATCGGTCTCATGAAAAGGTTTTAATGGAGATTAAACATAAACCATATGTAAAGTGGCCTGCAAAGATCAAATCTGATCCCGAGAAGAGAGATAAGAGCAAGTTATGTTACTTCCACAAAGATCATGGGCATAGAACCCAGGACTGCATCTCTCTACGAGATCATATTGAAGCCCTTATTCAAAAGGGCCATCTCCAGGATTATGTCGCTCGTAAAAATCGATCACCAGAAGGGGCAAAAGTCTCACCACGCCAAAAGGAACCGTCTCATCATCAAACTGCCCAAGAGGATGCTGAGCCTACTGGAGAAATCCGCACCATCGTCGGAGGACAAGCTTGCGGGGGCGACTCTCAAGCTTCCAGAAAAGCATACGCTCGGAAGGCGTCTAAAGAACCCCAGCATATTTATTGGCTGGAACAGGCACCCAGTGCGTCAAAGGCCACCTATCCTCCAATTTCCTTCTCCCTCGAAGATGCAGCGGGAATCCACTTCCCTCATGAGGACTCCATCGTAGTCACATTAAAGGTATCAAATTATCTGACTCATCGAATTATGGTGGATACAGGTAGCTCAGCCGATATTCTGTATCTGGAGGCTTTCAACAAAATGGCACTTGCCAGAAGCCTACTCAAGCCAGTTTCAACCCCTCTCATCGGCTTCGGAGGTGAGGTGGTAATACCTGAAGGAAGCATTGATCTCCCGGTTACTTTTGGAGAAAGTCCAGCGAAGACTACCGTCTTCATAAACTTCCTCGTGGTGGATCGAAAATCAGCATATAATGCGATTTTGGGGCGGACCATCACTTAATAAGGTTGGGGCAGCCGTACACCCTTCCTATTTGTGTATCAAGTTCCCTACCCCAAATGGCGTTGGGGTTGTGCGAGGAAATCAAAAGGAGGCTCGGTCTTGTTACGAGATAGCCCTACAAGACCGAAAGAAAGTCCCAGCAGCACCTGTCATGACAATAGCACAAGATTCTCCTAACTCCTCGACTGACAACTCCCTAGACCCAAGAGAGAGTGCCCTTCAATCAGGAACTCCTGGGGAAGATACAGTGGTGGTTCACTTATCTAAAGATGATTCGTCCAGAGTTATCCGCATGGGATCTTCTTTGAAGGGAGTCGTCCGGGATGAGCTGATCCGCCTCCTCACCGAATATCAAGACGTGTTCGCTTGGTCTCACGAGGATATGCCAGGCATCGACCCCCACATTATCGCACATCGGTTGAATATTGATCCAAAGCATAAACCCGTACACCAGCGTCGACATGCCTTCACTGCAGAAAGGTAAATGGCAATCAAGGCTGAAGTCGAAAAGCTGCTTACGGTCAATTTCATAAAAGAAGTTGACTACCCGGAGTGGGTCACGAATGTAGTTCTCGTCCGGAAAGCTAATGGCAAATGGAGAATGTGCATCGACTATTCAGATTTGAACAAAGCATGCCCCAAAGATAGTTTTTCGACGCTACGGATAGACCAGCTGGTCGATTCAACAGCTGGGCATGCCCTGCTTAGCTTTATGGATGCTTATTCTGGTTACAACCAGATCATGATGCATCCACCTGATAGCCAACATACTGCCTTCATCACCGACCGGAGATTATATTGCTACCAAGTTATGCCGTTCGGTCTTAAAAATGCAGGGGCCACCTATCAACGTCTCGTCAACAAAATATTCGCTGCTCAAATCGGCAGGAATATGGAAGTTTATGTTGACGACATGCTCATGAAAAGCATCGTAGAAGATGATCATCTTTCTGATCTTCAAGAAGCCTTCGATCTGATGAGGAAATATCAGATGAAGTTGAATCCAGAAAAGTGTGCATTCGGAGTATCTGCTGGAAAGTTTCTCGGATTCATGGTCGGCCAGCAAGGGATTGAGGTAAATCCCAAAAAAATAAAAGCATTGATAGAGATGAGATCCCCGACCACTCTTAAAGACGTCCAGCGTCTGGCTGGTCACATCGCATCGTTGAATAGATTCATCTCATGAGCATCTGACAAATGCTTACCCTTCTTCAAGCTCCTCCGCGCTACAGCAAAATCTAATTGGGAGTGGACATCACAATGCGAAGAAGCTTTTCAACAATTGAAGCAGTATATGAGCACGCCCCCTGTTTTATCTAAACCTGTAGTGCACGAGCAACTCATCCTTTACTTATCTGTGTCTTCCATGGCCATTAGCGCTTCTTTAATACGAGAAGATTCGGGGATGCAAAGGCCCGTTTATTATATCAGTCGGGCAATGATAGATGCTGAAACTCGTTATTCTGATATGGAGAAACTGGCCCTGGCCTTGGTCACGGCGGCACGAAAACTGCGACCATATTTTCAAGCCCATGCTATTCTCGTACCAACGAATCATCCAGTTACGACAAGTCCTTCAAAAACCTGAGACTTCCGGACGATTAACTAAATGGGCGGTCGAGCTCAGCGAGCACGATATCTCGTACTGCCCCAGGCCCGCTGTCAAGGGCCAGGCCGTGGCTGACTTTATCGCCGAATTCACATATTCCTCTTCCGATGACAATTCCACGACCAGCGACCAGCCTTCCTGGTCCCTCTTCGTGGACGGGTCGTCACGGGCCACCGGTAGTGGAGCAGGCCTAATCCTAGTCACCCCAGACGGGTCGCATTTCCAATACGCTTTACGTTTTGATACTCACATCTCAAATAATGAAGCAGAGTATGAGGCCTTAATCGTTAGCCTCGAACTAGCCATTGTCCTTTCAATAAAAAATCTGCTAATTCACAGCGACTCCCAGCTCATTGTCAACTAAGTTCTCGGTGAATTCGAGGCCAAAGAAGAAAGGATGGCCTTATACAAATCTCGTGTCCTCATCCTGCTCGCAAAACTGAAGACTTATGAAATAATTCATATTCCTCGCGAGAAGAACCAACTCGCAGATTCCCTGGCAAAGCTCGCCTCTGCACCAGAATCTGAGTTATCACATTCAATCCCCATCGAGCATCTTCAGAACCCGAGTGTCGACCAAGCAACTCTCGAGCAAGTAATATCGATACAATCATCTCCATGTTGGATGGACCCCATTATCTTGTATCTCAGAGACGAATACCTTCCAGACGACAAGAAAGTTGCAAGACAAATTCGTCATCGAGCCGCCAAGTATACCTTACAAGACGAAATATTGTTACGCAAAAGTTTTTCCTTACCTTATTTAAGGTGTCTTCATCCAGAAGAAGCACTTCGTGTTCTCGATGAAATACACCAGGGGGCATGTGGTAACCACCCCAGGGGGCGATCCCTAGCATATAAGGCGATGAGGCAAGGATATTATTGGCCTACTATGAAAGCAGATGCAATTGCATTCTCTAAAAGATGTGACAAGTGCCAGCGATATTCTCCTATACCTTATGTACCATCCGAGCGAATGACTCCAGTAGATAGTCCTTGGCCTTTCGCGCAATGGGGGGTTGATATCATCGGGCCCTTGCCTACTGGAAAAGGACAAAATAGATTCGCGATAGTGGGGGTCGATTACTTCACCAAATGTGCCGAAGCAGAACCATTAGCCAAGATTACTGAGAAACAAACTACTAAGTTCATATGGAGAAATATCATATGCCGTTTCGGACTCTCTCACACTATAATCACCGACAACGGAACGCAGTTCGACAACGCAGCCTTTGATGAATTTTATGACAAATGGAAGATACGTAACCTCCGCAACTCTCCATATCATCCTCAGGCAAATAGCAAGTTGAGGCAGTGAATAAGATCATCAAGCACCACTTAAAGACCAAGCTAGGTGAATGTAAAGGTATGTGGCCGGAACTTCTGCCAGAAGTACTATGGGCATATAGAACCACGGCTCGTACATTAACAGGCGAAACCCCTTTCTCCTTAGCATTTGGCGTCGACGCAGTAGTACCGGTGGAAATTCAAGTGCCCTCGTATCGGATCGAGCAGTATGACCCCGCGGGTAATCAGGAAGATCTTCGACTTCATCTCGATCTCTTAGAAGAACGAAGAAATACCTCCCAAGTACGAGCGGCCGCATATCAACAACGTATTGCTCGCTATCGAAATGCTAAGGTTCGGCCTAGATCCTTCAAGCTCGGAGATTTAGTCCTGAAGCAAAAACTCGGAGTTCCCGCTCGTTCGTTGGATCCAAATTGGGAAGGCCCGTATCGAGTTATTAAGATTGTGCGACCCGGAACTTATTACCTCGAAGACATGTAGGGAAAACCCGTACGTCACCCTTGGCACGTGGAGCATTTGCTGCAATACTTTCCCTAGATTCGATGTAGTTCACAATGACATTTTATGAATAAAAAGTCAAAGATATCTTTTGGTCACTACTCCATTTATTTGGACCTGAACAGCCCAGAAGAGAATACATATAATCTCTTGGCCAATTGCCTACCTTTGGTAGGGATAAATTCACCTTGGGTGGTCACATTTCCATTTTATGGATCAAAAATAACATTGAAGGAGAGCACGTTTTGTACTCTCGACCATTCTTTTACCTTTAGTAAACTCGGAGGCTCAATCGATAGATCAGTCTGTCTCCACGAGGGAATGGTCAGTACGACCCCCCGGATTGAGCACAATTCATTTCTCAATCGATAGATCAGTCTATCTCTACGAGGGAATGGTCAGTACGACCCCCCGGATTGAGCACAATTCATTTCTCAATCGATAGATCAGTCTATCTCTACGAGGGAATAGTAAGTACGACCCCCCGAATTGAGCACAATTCATTTCTCAATCGATAGATCAGTCTATCTCTACGAGGGAATGGTCAGTACGACCCCCCGAATTGAGCACAACTCATTCCTCAATCGATAGATCAGTCTATCTCCACGAGGGCAGGGTCACTACGACCCCCCGGGTTGAGCATAACTCATTGAAACGAGAAGGCATTCATTGCATGAAGGGAAAAAGAGAAGGTATACAAGAACGAGAACATTCCCAAAAATATCTTTTCATTAATATGTCAATTGTTTACAAATGTCTGCTCGCGAGTACAGGAGAAAGAAAAACAAAAAAGAACATCAATCTCTCGGGGGAGGAGCCGTGCTCTCGACTTCAGGGCCCATTTCTGGAGCCCCTCCAGCCTGCGTGGCTTCGGTCGCCTCATTCTCGGTAGCAGCTTGCTCCTCTGCAGCTATGATGGCCGTGACTCGTCCAAATTCCCCCATATCAAAAGATGGGGACATTCGTTGCACTACTCTTAGCGTAAAGTCGCGACCAGCATCATATGACTCATATCTTTCATCGTCATATAGCTACGAGTTCCGGAACACGGAAATTGCCCGAGGCCCTTCCTCCGAGAGCATTTTTACCAAGGCGACTCTCTCCTCGTCCCAATGGATCGAGTCATCCTTGAGCTGTGCGAGATTGGAGCGCTCCTTTTTCAAATTTTCACTGACTTCCTTAAGCTGCGACTTGGCCTCCGCAAGCCACTCCTCCAGCGAGATCTTGTCTTGACGAAAGATCTCTCTCTCTCTCTCTCTCTCTCTCTCTCTCTCTCTCTCTCTCTCTCTCTCTCCGCTTTCTCCTTCAACCCCGCGAGCTTTGCGAAGTTAGAGTCCAAAGCCTGATACCTATCGGTCAGGACTTGGACTTTCTTGATGAGGATCTTCTTCTCCTCATCTCTCTTCGAGATCACTGCCTCGCGGGCCTTGAGGAGTTGATCCCGTCCCTGAATCGCCTTCTCCAAGGCGATCCTCTTTCCTTCTGCCTCATCGATCACGCGACGAGCGGCGACGATATCTCGCCTCGTCCGCAAGATGAGATCTAAGCCCTACAAAATGGAAAAGAAAACGTGAGAAAAATACTTGAGAGCCCAAAAATAAGGAAGTTAAACAAAATCTCTGAGGTCTTACCTGAACCATCCTTACCCCCGCCTCAAGGAAAAGGTTCTCAGGGCTTGGCTCGGGAAGAGAGCCAAAGGTTTGGGCGGAAATGTTGTCGAACAAAAATTTACAAATTGGATGGAGGTGGCGAGGAATAGAGAATGTTCCACCTCCAGATGGCTGGGCGACGACCAACCCAGTCGTGCTCGCGACAGGTTGGGCCACCGACTCGCAAGCAGGTCCCAGGCTCGCCAGCAGGGGTTAGCTCGCTAGCAGGCACCGACTCGCGAGGTTCTGTTTGCTCGCGAGCCTCAGTCAGCTGGGGGGCAGCTGGATCCTGCCCCATCAGGGGAGTTGTCAGTAATGTTAATCACTGGCGGTCCAGGTGCGACCACCAGTGAGGGGATGTTGGGCACTGCTGGTGCCCCCACCGTGCTCGCGAGAGGAAGCAGGTTGGTCGCCACCCTTGCGGACGGATGGTTGAGTAGGTCCGACAGACTTCTTCTGCCTTTTCGAGTTTGTGCCCTTTAGTCGAGGCAACAAACCCCTCTTTTCTCCAGCTTTTGTCATCGTGACTTCTTCGCTGGATATTAATCCCCGCTGCTGCGAGTCGCGAGGAGGACAAGCAGGCCTCGATGTGCCTATCACCAACAGGCACCTTGTATACTCTTACTATCTTCTCGTTAATCCCTCCCTTCAAATTTGGTTTGTTCAAGGCCGGGATACCTGCGAGCACAAACAGAGGTCAAAAAATGAAGTGAAACCCTAAAATCTTAACTAGAGAAACAGCATAATGTGGGACTGTGCCTACCTTCACAGAAAAGATGGGTCACCCGTGGACCCCTGGAGGAAGCAGACTCCCAGTTACCGGAAGCATAGAACCACCGTTTCCTCCAGCCAGGATAGTTCGAGGAGGGTTTCCCCAGCACGAAGTTATCCCGGTGCCAGTAACACAGGTAGTACCAGCCTTCGCTGGAGGGCGCCTTCTTCAGATGGAACATACGAAGGAACTCTTCCGCCGTGAGCTCCCTATTGCCGGCCTGAGCCCGGAGGGCAAAAGAGCCCAGAACTACCCTCCACCCGTTCACGATGAGTTGCCCGGGGGCAATCTTGTAACATCGGAGAACATCGCGTATGAAGGGATGAAGGGGAAGGCGTACCCCCAAGATGAGTTGGTACTCATAAAAAGCTACGCATCCTGGGGGAGGGGAGTCTGGTGTCTCTCCATCTCCGGGCAATCGGAGAATGATTGAGTCGGGGATCAGATATCTCTCCCGTAACTCAACCAGCCGGTCCTCCGATAAAACAGAAGGATATCCGGATGCTGTGTATCTCCCTACCGGAACCCTCGCATTACTAGAAGCAGAGGATTCCGGTGTAGCATCACCTAGAGGGACGGTGGTCTCGTCAAAGTTCCCAGCCATGAGAAGATTAAAAGAAGAAAAAGAGGAAAAAGGAAATGTACCCAAGTACGAAAGAAAGGAAGAAGAAGGAACACCGGAGAAAGGAGTATGAGAGGAAGATGACGGGAGAATTCTTTCGTTCGAAAAACTTCTGTAGAAAACCAGAGAAATGGCGGACTCCGTATATTTATAGGCAATCATTCCGCCGCATCTGGTGATACGTGGCAGCCCCCCTTCGGCGCGGCAGTCAAGCAGGCACGCCCATTAACTCTCCGGACACGTGGCGAGCGTCTCTTCACTTCCTGACTACGGAAAGGCTGTGAAAAGCTGGCGCTCATTAATTCTAGCCTAATCATGTACGGTTTCATTCTCGATAAAGGCAGCAGGCGGTTACGTGTGATAGTGAATTAAGTCCTTCCCTTAGAATTCTTGGCAGAAAGGACTTGGGGGCATCTGTTATAGTAAAAAATAGCTGAGATCATCTGCTGGAGGCTTCTTATTATATTCTAATGATACTCCGACCCCGCGAGCACGTCTATCCGACTATCGAGAACGTCTGTTCGCGACTCGCATATTCTGAAGATACTCTGATCGCACGAGCACCTTTATCCGACTATCGAGAACGTCTATTCACGTCTCGTATATTCTGATGATGCTTCGATCCCGCGAGCACATTTATTCGACTATCGAGAACGCCTGTTCGCGACTAGCATATTAGGAAAAACGATGCTCGATTACCAAAGCTTCGAGAAGTTGTGATCGATAGTCAAATACTGGAAGGTGAGAGGAGTTGTATATTTCCTGCGAGCAGACCTTCTCACAAGTCGTTGACAGGTGTCGTATCTGAATGAGCGAGCACTTGGATTCGCGACCATCTTCCAACATGCGGACAGCTTTTTCTGTGGTGACATCCCTTAGCCCTCAGTACCAGCAGCCCGTATAGGCCGATTTTGGGCTTATCTTCTTCAATGGTTCCGAGTCTCAAGGGATCGCTATCAAGGAACGAAACTATCGGATGAGTCATTGGATTAGATCTCTCTTCTATCTGAGGATAAGAATCTTATCCCACGAAATCAGCGGGATCTCGATATCTTACGTAACAGATTGGATCATTTCAGATCTATATAAGGAGATGACTCTGTTAAGATACAGGTACACAATCTTCAACCCCTAGCCTCGGTTGCTTGGCTATTTTCCTTCCTACCTTATCTGACTTAAGCATCGGAGGGCTGACGGCTGGACGCCGGCCACTCTTAGTTGCTTTCTGTCTTCTTTCAGGTCTGGCGGAAGGAGTCTCTATTGGAGAGAGGGTGAACGACCGAAGGACCCTGTTACAAAATCTGACGTTAACATCAGGCAAAGGAGTGATGAAACGCTATCAGCCTATGTGGGACGTTGGCGAGCTATGGCAGCCTAGAATGCGGACACCTATCGACGTCGAAGAACAAATCTCCATGATTGTTCATTCAACATATCCAGGCATATCTGGATATCTCATCTCGCATCCATACGCAAATTTCTCACAGTTGATCCGTGCTGGAGAGCAAGTCGAAGTAGGAATCCGTGCCGGGACAATCTCCCCATGGCCTCATCAAGCCACTCTAGTCAAAAGGAACAGAGTGGAAGGAAGACCCATCAGATATGGGAATGGAAACCGCAGCGGTTCTCCTCCCCGCCCGACAGAGGTAAACAACATCAGCACCACTGCTCAGGGTAATCAATACGCTCCCCCATAGGGAGATCAACAACATCAGCAGAATCAAGTTCAGCACCAACCTCAGAGGTATCAACCACGACCAAATCCGCAACCATAGCCACAACAACCTCGACAGCAACAGCAGTTTAGAGGAAACAGTCAATACCCATACCAAAACAGGCAGAATTACAGAGAGCTCAGGAAGTTCACTCCACTTACTCAGCCACTTAGTCAAGTCATGACTATGCTGGTACAGAAGCAGTTTACTCACTCTAATGGCACCCAGGCCTCCTCCTCATCCTTTGCCTCCGAACTTCCGAGAAAATGCGTATTTCGCCTACCATCAAGGACTGTGGCCATACTACTGATCGATGCTTTACTTTGAAGAATGCCATACAAGATCTGATTGATGACCACAAGATCGTCATCTCGGTACCCGGGACTCCCGCAGCAGCTTCCACTAACATTCTTCAGAATCCTCTGCCTCAACATCCGATGGATCTCAGTTCAGCTCGAGGCCCCACCGTCAACAGCATAGAAGAAGGAGAGCGCCTCGATCGCTTCTTCTCCCCTATCCAGTCCATTCATGCCTACACCTATGGGCCAACAAATCCTCCTCCGATCTTGCAAGGGGCAAGTCCCTTTCTTCCTTCAGTCTCCGAACCAGTAGTACTCGAAGGAACACTTCCATATGATGTGCCAGTTGTGCAAAGGGCATCCTACAGCCCTTCATGTTGGGAGCCAGTCATTCTGGAAGGAGCACAATCATACATCGAGCCCACATACGAGCCTGTTATCTTGCAAGGGGCAACTCCAGTTCAAGAACAATCCAATTCGTAATGGAGGGATTATACTCATCAGCAGCAAGAGCCCATTGTCTCGGAAGGAGCTCCTCTAGTTGAGCCAATCATATTGCAAGGGGCAAATCCCGGAGGCGTGTCAATCACACTACGGCAGCTGGGACGAACAGAGAAACCTCCTGCCATATCAAGAGGACCAGTATTCATTCCGTGGGAGCCTCCTGCTCCAGGAACGGTCAGGCCAGGACCACAACCTTATGTGATCTATGAAGACAAGCCTCGATATTACCCCTTCAGCATAGGCAACAATGTAGTTCTCAAGGCAAAAGCTCCATACGAGGAAGACCTGGTACCCACACCAGCACCGTTGCAAGAACCGGTGATCCTAGAAGGCAAAGGTGAGGAAAGTTATAAAGAGGTCCCATGGCACTATCCAGAATGTGCAGAAGTGGGGAACATGAATCCCAATGGGCGTTGCATCCGAAGAGATAATCAAAACAGATGAGATCCCAAAGGCGCTCTCTCAGGCCTCGGCAACAAAAATGAAGCCGCATACAATGTGGCGTCTCAGCTCAAGTCAATCCCTGCTCAAATCTCAGTATGGGAGCTACTTTGCACATCTCGCATACACCGAGAAATGTTTACCAAAACCTTGAGTGATGCTCACGTCTCCTCCGATACGGCACCAGAGATGATAGCATTGATGATTGGACAACTCGTGGCTCCACGCGCCATCACCTTCACCGATAATGAGTTGCCACTGGAAGGATGCGATCATGGGCGATCCCTCAACATAGCCTTTCGATACAAAGACCTATGTGTCCCGCTCGTCCTTATCGATAATGGCTCAAGCTTAAACGTTTGCCCACTCAAGACTGCGGAACGTCTGGGAATCAGTCCTTCTTCATTCCGACCCAGCACCATATGTGTCAGAGCATTCGACAACACCCGCCGATCAGTGGAAGGGGAGGTCGACATAGAGGTACAAATAGGTCCGGAAGTCTCCACCATCACATTCCAAATTCTGGATATATCAGCCTCTTTCAACATGTTGCTCGGACGACCTTGGCTGCACAAGGTTGGAGCTGTGCCATCAACCCTGCATCAACGAGTGAAATACATCTGTGGAAATCAAGTGATCTCTATTCATGCAGAGAAGGAGCTCATCATTCCTTCCAATGCTGCTGCCACTGAACCAGACATCCCGGTCATCGATATCCAACACTCTGAAGAAGACATCCCGTTTCACAGTTTCGAATTCGAGACTGTGAACTCTATCGCCAATCCAGAACTGATAAGGGTGGACCGTGTCTTTTCACCGGCAGAACGTCTGAGCCTCAAATACCGAATGAAGAATCACTTCAAGTCCAGAAAGATACCGCTGGTATATAACCACCGCAAATGGGGACTCGGATACAGGGCAATCTTCATGGACAAAAGAAGGAAGAAATTCCGGTGCTCACCCATCCAATTCGTCAAGCCAAGAGAACCTTACAAAGATCTAGGAGGGAATCAACCAACTGCACTACACAAAGGCCTCCCGATGAGCCTAGCTTGGGCCACATGGCCCCCCATTCGATGGGATTAAATTCTCGAACCGTCTAAACCTCCAGAGGAAGAAGGAAATGATGAAGATGAAGAAGAAAGTCAAATACAACAGCTTCAGGACCAGGTTACTCTGATACCTGCTCCCAACTAGGGGCACAACCTGCCCACTTCAGCATCAATCAACCAGGGGCACAACCTGCCCGCTTCAATTCCAACCAGTCAGGGGCACAACTTGCCCATCTCAACATCAATCAGCAAGGGGCACGACTTACCCATCTCTGCAGAATCAACATCATCAATCATCAGCCAGGGGCAGAAGCAACCCATCCATTGGACCAAGAAAGGGAAATGGCTTGCCCTGGATTGGTCCGATGTCCAAATTCCGAACTTGTGTCTAGTCACAGAACCAGAAGAACTGCAATGCGAGGTAAGTGATCCGGGAGGGACTGAATACGACTTAGATCTCGAACCCGACCAGCGAGAAATCATGATCATTGGGCCAGACTGTGATTCTTCACCCGAATCATCAACCCCCACCTCTTCAGGGGAGGAAGTGTGGTGTCCTGAATGGTCATCCGTTCCCCTAACTTTTGAATTAGCCAAAGAGCCATCTGAGGGCTCTGGCTTAAAAAAAAACGTCTGTTTAAGCAGCGATCAAAACTTTGGAACAAGTTGGGATCAATCATGGTCTGCAATGCCCACTTGTTCAAAGTCATGTGAATTTCGAAAATCCAAAAAAATCAAAAACTTTCAAAAGCCAAAAACATCTAGCATTTTCATTTCAAAAAATTCTCAAAAACCAAAAAAACGTTTCTTTTCCTGCATTCAATAGTGTGCCAAGTTTGTCTAAAGAGTCGCATGAGTTGGAAGTCGAATCATCTGACTTTGACATCGAATTAGACTTCGAGCTCATGGGTCTGGACGAAGCTCAGGATGAGGAAGATGATGATCCGGCTCCCAAACTAGAGGATCTCCTCAAAAAGTTCGAATCCAAAGCCAATGTTGTAGCGATGATTTCAAGATAGTAAACTTGGGAACACCTAAGATCCCTAGGGAAGTACGCATCGGAAAATCGTTGCCACCTGAGATGAAACAGAAAATGATAGAGTTCCTAGCTCCAAGATTGTCCAACTTCACGTTCTCATATGAAGACATGCCGGGGCTCGATGAAGAGCTCGTTGTACACCATCTGCCAACCAAGGCAGATATGAAGCCAGTGAAACAGAAACTTCGAAGAATGAAGCCAAAATGGGCTCTGCAAGTCCGAGATGAAGTCATCAAACAGTACAATGCGGGATTCTTAGTAGTCTCTAACTATCCTGAATGGCTCACCAACATCGTACCAGTACCAAAGAAGGACGGCAAGGTTCAAATGTGCATCAACTTCCGAGATCTCAACAAAGCCAGTCCAAAAGATGACTTCCCTTTGCCACATATCGACACTCTGGTCGACAACACTGCTGGATATAAGATCTTCTCATTCATGGACGGGTTCTCAGGTTACAATCAAATCAAGATGGCCGTCGAAGATCGAGAAAAGACGTCGTTTATCACTCCCTAGGGAACCTTCTGTTACAGGGTAATGCCGTTCGGTCTGAAGAACGCAGGAGCAACATATCAGCGAGCAATGACAACACTATTCCACGACATGATGAACAAAGAGCTTGAAGTATATGTGGACGATATGATCGTCAAATCTCGCACAGTTGAAGGACACTTTGAAGATCTGAAGAAGTTATTCAACAGATTGGGAAAGTACAAGCTCCGCCTCAACCCTCAGAAATGTGTCTTCGGTGCAATGGGAGGTAAGCTCCTCGGCTTTATGGTGAGCGAGGATGGCATCAGGGTCGACGAGACCAAAACCAGAGCAATCATCGAGATGCCCCCTCCTAGAACAGAGAAAGAAATTCGTCGCTTCCTTGGCAGAATTCAATACATCAGTCACTTCATCGCACAGCTCACACCTATTTGTGAGCCCATTTTCAAGCTCCTTCGGAAGAACGTTCCAAAAGAATGGAATGATGATTGCTAAGTCGCTTTCGACTGCATCAAGAGATATCTCATGAATCCTCTAGTCCTAGTGCCACCCACTCCTGGACGTCCACTGTTGTTATACATTTCAGGTAGCAGCAGAAGCCATTGGTTGTGTCCTCAGCTAGCACGACGAGACCGGGAAGAAGGAATAAGCAATATATTATTTGAGTCGAAAGTTCACCGACTACGAGACCAGGTATTCCCCGATCGAGAAGACCTGCCTCGCCCTAGTCTAGGCAACTCAGCGACTCCGTCAATACATGATTGCATTCCCTATTCTCCTACTCGCTCACATGGATCCGCTCAAGTACTTGTTCGAGAAACCGGCACTCACTGGAAGGATAGCTAAATGGCAGCTACTCCTGTCTGAGTTTGACATCACCTATGTCACTCAGAAGGCAATCAAGGGGCAGGCTCTCGCCGATCATCTTGCCGCTCACTCCCTCCTGGATTATCAACCGCTCAAGACATTCTTCCCTAATGAAGATCTCTTGCTTATCGAAGGGGAAGAAAAGAAGAAGAAAGATGAGTGGACATTATTTTTCGATGGCGCAGCAAATTCTAAAGGAGAGTGGTATTGGAGCGATCCTCTACTCTCCAGATGATGTCCCTATTCCTATCTCAAGGCGCATAGCATTCGAATGCACAAACAACATGGCAGAGTACGAAGCATGCATCGTTGGCTTAAGGGAATCCATGATCTTGGGAGTTAAGAAGCTACAAGTATTCGGAGACTCACAGCTTATCATCAATCAGACCAATGGCGAATGGAAAACCAAGGATGAGAAGTTGATACCATATCATGTGTATCTTGAAAATCTGATCGAAGAATTCAAAGAAATCACATTCTCATACATGCCCAGAGCCAAGAACCAGTTTGCAGATGCTCTCACTACACTTGCATCAATGCTCGAGATACCAAAAGGAGCTTCAGAATGGGAGCTTACAGTCGAAATTCAAGAAGAACCTGCTTTTTGCCTGCAAATAGAAGAAGCTGAAGCTGTCCCTGACAAACCCTGGTACGCTGACATCAAGCAATATCTCAAAACCCAGGGGTATCCGGAGTCAGCAACAGCAACAGATCGCCGAACCATCCAGCGTTTGGCCGCCCAGTTCACCATCAGTGGCAAAGTTCTTTACAAGCGATCCTATAATCACATCCTCCTTCGATGCATCGATGAAACAGAAGTTGCAAAGATCATGGAAGAAATACATGAAGGAATCTGTGGCCCACACATGAACGGGCACATGATGGTAAAGAAGATTCTACGACTCGGCTACTATTGGCTCACCATGGAGACAGACTGCTGCCAGCACGTCAGAAAATGCTTCAAATGTCAGGAGTATGCAAATCAAATCCATGCCCCCTCATCAGAATTATACAACCTGACCACCCCCTGGCCCTTCTCCATGTGGGGGCTCGACATCATCGGCAAGATTAGTCTCAAAGCATCAAACTGTTATGAGTACATACTGGTGGCAGTCGACTACTTCACCAAATGGGTAGAAGCAGCCTCCTACACCACGATTGCAGCATCCCAGGTGAACAAATTCATGAAGAACAACATCATATGCCGGTATGGAATCCCCAATGCTATCATCACAGATAATGGGACCCCGTTCATCAACAAGAAGATGGATGACTTCCTCAGCAAATTCAAGATCCAACATCATCGATCAAGCCCCTACCGTCCCCAGATGAATGGTGGGGTAGAAGCTGCAAACAAGACAATCGTCAGGATACTCGAGAGGATGGTCGTGACCTATCAGGATTGGTCAGATATGCTCCCATATGCACTTTGAGCTTATCGAACGTCTGTACGGTCTGCTACGGGCGCTACTCCTTTCGAGCTTACTTATGGAATGGAGGCAGTTTTGCCAGTCGAGGTGGAAATACCATCACTACGAGTGTTACTCAAAAGCAGAATTGAGGAAGGAGAATGGCAGCAGGCCAGATTCGACCAGTTGCAGCTAGCAGATGAAAAGCGTATGCGTGCGCTAAGTCATTCCCAGTGTTATCAGAAAAGGATCGCTCGGGCTTACAACAAGAGAGTCCAAAAAAGAAGTTTCAAGGTAGGCGACATGGTCATGAAGAAGATTCTACCGTCGCACCTTCCGGATCCCAGAGGAAAGTTTAAAACCTCGTGGGACGGGCCACTGATCATCAAAGAAGTACTCCCCGGAGGCGCCCTCAGACTCACCAGCATGAGAGGGGTGGATCTTCCTGAGCCAATCAACGCCGACAAGGTGAAGATCTTTCACGGGTAAGCCATTCTGACCTTATCAAGAGATACTTTAATAGAGCTGAAGTCAAGAGGTCGAAGCTAAAACCTCTGAGAAATCATTTCCGTCCACCAACAAGTGTTTCAAATAAGGGGATTCAAAAGAAAAAGAAAAAAAAGAGAGAAAAAGAATACAAAAGAAAAAAAAAGGGAGAAAAAGAAAAAGGGAAGCCAAAGCAAGGCACCCAAGAAAAAATCAACCCAAGGAAAACACAGTCATCCATCCATTCATCTCAGAAGGGTCTTTAGCTAAGACCAACAGCTCTATCATCGTAACTTAGGATAAGGGCTGAAAGACTGCCATCGGCCGGCAACGACGGATTCCCGACCTCTAGCCGCCGCAGTTATCCAAAGATCCAGAAAAAAAAAGAAAAAAGAAAAAAGAGGAAATGTATGCCTAAACAAAGAGGGCGGAGTGAAAACCCGAAAGGGCGCTCTAAGTAAAATCAGTGGGCATACAGCGGACTTGGTGAAAACCCAAAAGGGCGCCGAGGGTAAAAACAGCATAACTGCCAAGGGGCAGGCAAAATCAAACACCAGGGACATGGTGAAAACCCGAAAGGGCGCCGCGGGCAAAAATGACGGGAAAAGGCCGCCTGTAATGAAAACTGGAAAGAGCGCTGCAGGCAAAAATGGCTCAAATGGAAAAAGAAAAAAATAAAAGTGTAGGTACCAAGAAATTAGATAGTCCAGATCGGTTCGAGCCGTCACAGTTTAAGAACAAGAAGAAGTGCAGTCAGAAACGAAGAGCTCTACAAATTCTGACAATCTCATGAGGCAACAGTTTCTGTTGCCTACACCTCTAAGGAACCAAAGGATCACACAAGTCAAATCTCGAGACATCGGTCAAAGCATTGGCAGGGCCCCAGCTCTGATTCCTGTATCCCAACATAAAATCCAGACACACTCACAAGACAACTCATGGCACAATAGATTTTCAAACAAATTTCTCTTTTTTCATTAAACGCATCATATTTCTTTCACATATATCACTCATCTCTTTCAAAAAAAATACAAAAAAATGCATCATCATCAATCATATACTATACAAAAAAGAATGTGCAGGTGGCCAACACAATAAATCTCCACCCTCCTCCTTGGCCACATCAGGAAAGTCCTCTGACTCATAATGAAGTAGTCTCGCTCTCAACCTGCTCACCTCCATACGCAGGTAATGCACCTCATCACGCTAAAGGGTACGGATCGCGGTCTCCTCATCAGACAACCTCTGATCGGCAGCCAACCTCCTCGACATCATCTCACGATGATACCGAAGTGCAGAGATCTCAGACAGCAAATGGCCATGAGTGGCCAAAAGGAAGCCAGGATCGATGAATGGGCGCTCCTCAAAGGGTTCATATGAACCAGATGAAGAGCCGGCATCTCCAAGGATATCCTGCTCATCCTCATCAGCAGTCTGGTGCCAGCAAGGGATACGTCGATACAGAGACTGCTCAGCAACCCAGTACTGATATGGGGCGGTCGCCATCGGAAAAGCCCGCAGCTCAAAACCGAGCAAATCGGCAGTCAAGTAACTCGCCCAAGATCCATCGACCCGAGTCCTAAAGTCGGAGGTTCTGGATGGAAGCACTCGACGCCCGATACCCATGAAAGCAAAAAGAGGAACATCCTACTCGTACCCAAACTGCCGCAGGAATCGGATAGGATGGTAAGAAAAATAAGATCGAAAGCCTACCAGCATCAGAGGAAGGTGGTGCGCATCACAAAGCACTGGAGGAAGTGAAAGCCAAGATGACTCCCAACGAACATTCCAGTCACGAAGATCAGCGAACGTCCTGCGATACAAGGGCTCACTCATCCTAGCCGTATGAGGAAGAAACTCCATGATATGTCGCATAAGGTCGAGGCGACGGGTGTCAGGAAATGGTACAGGAACAGTCAGCGCAAGACGCTCCCATAGCCAAACCTGATCACAAGATAGAAAAGAAGTTCAACTAGAGCAAAGCAATTCCTAACAAAGCAAGAAGAAAAAGGTACAGAAAAGATACCTGAAGAAATGCACAGCAGCCGCGAAGGACACGAGTGCGGCCCAGGGCACAGTCAGTCAGCCCATTAAACAGCTCGGCCAAGATGAGAGAAATGATCCCCTGCCGTCGGATAGCTCGGCTCATCACCTCAAAAAGCAAAGGAGTCTGGGACCTGCACCATCACGAGAACAGCACCTCAGCTATCAAGCAGAACATCAGTGCGTTCCGAGCAAGGATAGAATCGGCCACACTTCGAGGACCCGAAAAAAGATCATACAGTAAGTCCAAGGAGAACACTACAGCATCCTGGCCGGCAGCTGTTGAGCTCTTAATTGTGCATATTCTAACCCCAATTCATCACTCATTATGCACGGTTTACATGTTTAAAGGACTATTCTAAGGCATGATTTGTGATTGTAGGAACAAGATGGAGATTTCACCAATTGAAGGCTAAATGGAGCCCTTTAAGAGCATTGAAGACCATAGGATGAGGGTTGAAGAAGGACCAAAAAAAGACAAAGCAAGGAGAAAAGAGAAAAGAAGAAAGAAAGAAAAGAAATGAAAAAGAAAAGAGGCTTAGACCGGTCAAGACCGGTCGGCCACATCAAGGAATGCACTGGATGAATGGATTGCCAGCCCGACCGGTCAAGACCGGTCGGGCATAGCTGCTGGACTAAAGAGATTCTCAAGCCAGACCAGTCGTGACCGGTCGGCCAGGCCAGTCCGACCTGTCCAGACCGGTCGGCCAAGTGTAAATAGGCTATTTCTATTTCGGGATTCCGAAATTCTCTGCGCAATTGCGTAGCTTTACGCAAAATCTGGAATTCTCTTGCGTATTGGACTCCTCCAAGCTATAAAAGGATGTCTTCCCTTCATACCAGAGGAGGCTAGGACGTGGGGATTGCTTAAGAGACGGATTCTACTTCGGATTTCTAGTTTTCTTCCTGTTTTAGTTAGTTTTTATGTTTTTAGAGGCTTCTAGTTCAAGGATGTTAGAGATGAACTAAAACCTCTTAGCTAGGGCTAAGAGGTGAAGCTTTTGATTCGTTTATGATGGATTGATGCAACCTAGGTTTCCTTTTTATGATTTAATTGATGAATTTTAGTTAATGTGAGTTTGAATCAAGTACTATTTTGGGTTCCACTTTGATCTCTTGATGACTCCGGGCTCATGTGATTCTTAGTGATCCTAGCTTAGTATCTTAAGCTTTGAGCATTGTTTATGCTTGTGTAGTGCATTGATCTACCATCGACTCCGGGCATGGTAGACGCTTTGATTGCCTTGTATGCAATAGCCTGATTTTCATGTGGGAACTCATTCAACTAAAGTTCTTATCTTTTGTTGTATAATCTGGAATAGTTGTTTATTGATTGATTTTGATTTAATTAGAGTTCTAATCATGAGTTGTAATCAAGTCTAGTGACAGGATTTGATGAAAGCTATGATTATGAATCTCAACTAGATTGGAAAGAGGCTTGGCCTATACAATTGAGTGTGCCCAAGGCCTGAGCATGGTTGTGGGAATCAAATCAATGAATAAGCACTTATTTTGGATAATTGTTGATTGAACCGCTCTATATTCCGATCGGATAGAGATATGAATTCGATTCCGATTGAGTTGTGAGAGACCTAGTTGTGTTGATGCATTGAAACTTGTCAAAAGTGGATCCTTGGTGCTCTAGTGCGTTTTTAGATTGAAATTACCTTAACCATTCACTGTTTAAACCCAAATAGCTATTTTCCAGTTTTAGTTCTTAATAGGATCTTAATTACTAGTTGTTTTAGACAAATTCTGAGGATATCCATACATAAATCTCTGTGGGAACGATACTTGGTCTTTCCGAATTATTACTACTTCGCAACCCTACACTTGGGGAGTGAACAGCAGCTGCAGGCCGAACAAGATAGGGAATCCCGAACCAGTTCTGCGGTGTGGCAGTCTTCGGCGATGTCTTCGGTGAGAAATACTGAGTATAATCCCAAGGTAGGCCTGTCAAGCGTGCAAGCTCCTCCAAAGAGGGTCCCATCTCCATATTGTTGAACGCAAACAAGTTCAACGAAGAGACCCAGTCAATCAATGCAGCTCCAAGCATCCTCCAATCAATGTCAACTCTAGCCATATGGATCAGACTGTCGAAGCCATAGGACTCTAAATCCCGAATCTCATAAGCTGACAAACTATCAAGCCAAGCAAGCAGCCGTGGCGAGCAAGAAGGACGAGGAAGCAGCTGACAAGTCTTCACTGGTACCCCCTCCAGAACGAAAGGCCCAGAAATCAATGACAGCTCATCGAGGATCGAAAGATCAACGGGCGAAGGAGAAGGAAAAGCTGGAACCTCTGCAGACTCGACAGCACCTAACCTGCCCTCAGTAACGGTTATGTCTGATATAGGAGCATCACTGTCTGAAACTGCCACAACCTCAGCCGCATGAGAAGACTCGCCCACCTCATGAACAGAGTGCGCAAAAGACCGACGATCAGGAGAAGGAAGACACTCTCTATCAAAAGGGCTACCAGCGAAGATCACACCACACATCGTGGCACCCTGGCCAATCGGACCATCAAAGAATGCATCTGAACCATCAAGAAGGGTCCCGGCAACCTCGATCGAAGAATCAACGGTTAGATCTGGACCTACGGCCCTCTCCAACAGGAAATCATGAATCCAGTCATCATCCTGGCCGATCAAAGGGATCATCGAGGCATCCACACCGTCCATCATCAGGGGGACATCATCAATGATCACATCAAGTCCACCCAAACAAGTATGCCGCACATCTCGGCCATCATCAAGAGCATCCAAACCATCAAAGGTATCATCTGAACCATCCATACCATCCAGACATGAGATCAGCCCATCTATATCCATCATGGTCCCATCACCTCCATCAATCACATCATCTAGGTGGCCCACATTCAAGGGGTGCATAGCCTCACCTATGTCTCATCCTCCCATCTCATCCATGCCATCCATCTCTCCCATAATGAGGGCCCCCCATTCAAATCCGAAATTTTAGCATGGCTGCCATTAATGGGGCCATTTAAAGCTCCACCAACCACCATCCTTAGCCCCTCATCAATGCCCCCATTCAATGCACCATCTCCACCATCCATTAAAGAAATTCCTCCATCATTAAAGCCTTCAACACTTTCTGAAGTGTGGGACCCACCATGGACAACCCCTAAATCTCCACCGTCCATTGCTTGAGAAAAGACAAACCAAGAAAAAGACAAAAGGAGAAGGGAAGATGAGACAAGGAAGAGATTCATGGCTGAATCGAAGAATCGAGTGCAGGGGTGAGGGAGACAGCAACTAGGAGAATATACTCACTGTCTGAACTAGAGCCAGCCGAGGCCGCACAAGAGGCGAGCCTTGGGCGGCCCGCTCTGGGCCGCTCGTACGGACGCACTCCTACTCTCTCCACCGGATTGGCTCCATGGTTCTTGGTAGGTGAGGCTGACAGTCCACATCAGCAGATAGCACCCTGAGGGCTGCCCAAGGCTCCAACCCCTTCCAGATTTCGATTGAGATTGATCAAGATCATTTAGAAGATACCCCACCGGTCCAATCACGAAGCACTGCAGCCAGAATGGGTCTGATCAAGTTAAAGAGAGGGAAAGATGATCAAGAGGGGGCCACAAGCAATCCGAGTCATTCAAAGACCAGATCAGCATGATCTAAACAATGGAAAAGCCTACATAAGTCATGAAATAGCAAGATCAAAGGTTTGATCATCAAGAAAGAAGGCCAGGTCCAAGATCCGATCATCAAGTGGGCCCACAAGGCCTAATCAAGCAATCTGAACCGTTCAAGTCACCATCCACACCATAAGAAGCCTTCTTAACCTCATAAAACATCAAGAAAAGGTGCTCCAAAGCAAAGCTGAGGTCTAGAGGGGGCCCACAGGGCCAAAATCAAGCAATCTGAACCGTTCAAGTCATCATCCATACAGTTAAGAAGTCTCATCTCCCACAAATCATTAAAGAATGAGTCAGAAATCAAAGCATCCAGTCGACATCAAGTAATCTGAGAAGAATTGAGGTTGTATATTCATCCAAAAGATTTCGATACAGAAGAAAGCAAAAGCAAAAAGTTGTACATCAAGCAAGCTGAATACACCTTCACAAAAGCAGGCTACAAGTCGCCAACATAATCGTCATCGTCCCTCCTCTCGTCCCGCTCTCGACGGTAAGGGTCCATCAAAGGAGCTGTCACTGAGCCTCCAGCGTATCTGCGACGGCCCCCTGGAACATAGAGCGGAGGAAGCAGAGGCCCCTGGCCGCACAGCAGATACCACTTATCATAGTCGCGATCCAGGATCGTGAAACGAAACCCGGGCTGGCCCACAAGAGCATCAGCTGGGATCTGAGCAGCTAGAGGAGGTGCAGAACAAGGGACCCAAGCCACCCCAGTGACCTGCCGAAGCAGCCTCTCACCCAGATACCACTGAAATGATTTAGCGTCAGAAAGCATGATACGGAGACATGAAGCATCACAAGCTGGCATACGGCATCCGAGCGAGCTACAGCAAATGAGGTCACCACGATCAGTTACAGTACAGCACGAGGGATAAGGAAGGCAAGATACTTACATCATCAACGGTCAATCATCTATGTCGGCACGCTAGTTGTCGCCGGAGACTCGAGAGTTCCGCTGACGATTTTGTTGATGCTAGTACATGTGGCGATATAAAGGCGGCTCAATGTCATTCCGTATCCTCAGAGCAAGGTGGGGAAAATGGTCATAAAAGCAAGTCTAGGCAAAAGCACACCTAATGATCAGAGAGAGAAAGAAGGTAAATGTCTCCAAGAAAGGTGAATGAAGAAATACCTCGACGACAGGCCAGAAATCGGTGTAGGACTGGCTATTCCAACAGGTCTTATCTAGACCCTGGAAAATATAAGTCAGGATAGCCCCGTTCCAATTGTAGGGGTGGTGAAGATCCTCAACCAAGCGAAGAAATTTAGGATCGACCCTCTCATTGGCGTGGCAGAGAAGGAAGGACCCGAAGGCATAAGTGATCATGGCCCGTGCTTTGTGGAGGGCCTCTAGTTCGGTAGTGGGGGTGACGGAGGCAAAAGTGTTGTAGAACCATCGCATCTTTACTTGATGGCCTTGGAATTCATCCTCGGGTGGGACATCACCGACAAGCAGTAGCCAGTCAGTGGAAGTGATGGGAGCCAGAGAGCCAACCTGGGGAACAACTGCCCCATGAAATGGAAAGCCAATTTGCATATAAATATCCAGGGGAGTTATTCCCCATTCACCACAAGGGAGTTGGAAGGTGTGGGTCTCATCCCGCCACCTCTCGCAAAGAGCCGCGAGCATCATGCGGTTGGCACTGTTGTTATGGAAGCGTAAGGTAAGGAGGCCAGCAAAAGGAGTGTCAGCCAATACTCATTCAAGCAAAGGTTGTGGATGCTTCACCCAATTATCCCAGTGATCCCTGGTACCTCGACCCTTGATGGCGGGAAGAGGTTGGTGCTCCATAGCTAAGGAACACATATGGTCCCCTCGGCGGATGATGAAGGCAGGATCATCCTCATTAATCACTCGACGTCCTCTGGTACCGTCCGCCATTGAATCCTACAAGCTTGGCAAGGTAAGTCCCTATCCCTTACCCGTTAAAATCCAAATTATCATCCAGGAAACCCATGGGATTGGACTCACATTCAAATGCAAGATCTAAAATCCAACTCCATGTGTTACCTAGGTTATGTGTTGGGCCCATTGAAGAAAGCAAGGCCCACTTTAAAGAAGGTTGCATGGCATGCCTTAGGCAAGAAAAGTCCATCATCCAAGGACACATTTTGGACAACAAATGCACTCAAGTGCCATGAGATCAACAAAGGATAAGAATCCTACTTCACATGAGAAGCTCCTCTTCAAAGTCCATATGTGGCCAAGGATTGATCTACTTTTTGTACCAAGGCCATGATTCTCATCTTTTTACACATGTACATGGACAAGTGGGGAATAGGGAAGTGGGCCCCCAAGAGCAACCCAAATGCCTCACCTCAATGGATTGAAGGGAGCACATAGCCCACTTGAAGAACATGAGGACCCATTCATGGGTTAACCATGGGCACCCCTATGTGCACCATCTTGATGAAAGTTTTGACCATGAGAGCACAACATGGCGGTCTACCCACAAACATATGAATCAAAGAAGCTAATGGTAAAAAGTTGATGCACATAGCCCACATGAAGAATCAAAGTTGGAAATGCCCATATAAGGGCAAGTTTGGGCAACCTATGTGCACCAATTTCTTTACAAAACAAGGGGACCATTTGAGCACAAGAGGGCATGGCTTGATGAGTCACCCAACCATCACGAGAATGGCTAAGAATGATATACATAGCCCACTTGAAGATCAAAATCCAAAATGCCCCAAAGCATGGGACAAAATTGGGCAACTTATGGGTATCATTGTTTCTCACAAATTGAAAGAAAAATCACTCATCTTTGAGAATGATGGTGGATGACCCATTAAGCACCCCAAGAAAAGTTCAAGGAGCTATGGTTGCATGGAGAGCTCACTTGAAGGAGGATCATCCATTTGAGATTGATAACATCTAAGGAAACTCTTGAGGACCACTTTCCTCCCACAAGAAAAAAATATTTGAACTTAGTGAGATTGTTGGAACAACTCACTCATGGGACTTGTAGATGATCAAGTAACTCAAGTCCTCCATCCATCAAAAGAAAAGCATGAAAGAAAAAAAAATCCTACATGAACAAAGTGTAGTGGTGCACACATGGTCCAAAGAAATCCAAATTTCAATGAGGGCCCAAAAGCCCATCCATATGGAAAAATCCTAAGGAACCCACCACACTTTGTACATAAGGATGTACATCATAATCAAGAGATGGTAGACGATTTGGGCTACTTGCCCATAAAGGCCCAACTAAGAAATCTAGCCCACTTGAGATCCAAGTGAAGAATGGGCTAGTCACTTTTGTCCATACACATGTGAAGAAAGATGGGGCCACCCAAAGTGAGCCCCATGAGCCCAAAACTTGAGGTGGGCCCTACCTTCCCATGGGCCCAAACCTTGAAGAGAAAATGGAAAAGAAAAGAAAGCTCCAAAGAAATGACAAGAAAGAGAAAGTAAGAGGGAGCCCAAAATGAAGCATTGGGCCCATCAAATACACCAAGGGCCATGACTTCACTTTGAGCCCATTTAATACACATGAAAAGAGGCCCAACTCCCATAAAGAAATATAGGATATTTTGCCATGCACACTTGATGGACATGGAAAAATTACCCTTTACATACACATGAAGGGAGTGTGAAAAGAAGAGAAGAAAAAAAATGAAATGAAAAGCTTGCAATGTCCTTCTCCATGCACCACCTTTGAAAGAGATTGGGGATCTAGAAAAAGGAACACTTGGGCCCACCTTCACTTCTTTTGAAATAGCTACATGAAGAAAAGAAAGGAACCATGAGAAACAATGAAGAAGGAAAAAGACAAAAGAGAAAGGGAGTGGTCCATACCTTTACTACTCACCAAAGAGGGACCACCTTGCTGTCACAAAACTTCTCTAAGGCCCACCACTTGAAAGAAGCAAAGAACCACAAAAAAGAGAGAGGAAAACTTGAAGAAAGAGAGAGTATGAGAGAGAGAGAGAGATTGCACGTTGGAGGGGGCAAGGGTGCCCCATGTTATATAGAAAAGGGGGGTGCAACCCTTTACCCGACCCACTGAAGAAACCGGAGGGCAGGGACGGCTTGGGCGACGCCCAGGGGGCCGTCCTACCTCCCACCTAGGTGAAACGACCTCTCACCTCCTCTCCTTGGGAAGAACTCCTCCTTGGGAAGGGTGGTTGCAAGTGAATCTTGTACCTCCTTGTAAGAATGAAGTGATGGAAGAGAATGAAGAGAAAAAGTAAGAAATCTCACCAAAATCTCATCTTGTGAGAAATTAGTGAGAAATTGGCTTGATGATGTGGAAAAGTTCCATGGAATTTCAAGGAAAAGAAAGAAAAAATTGACTTGGTCAAACAGTGATCTCAACCATCCAAGGTCATGACCTGATGATCTGAACCATTCCAAGAAGAATCCCAGGAATCTCCGCCCTTGATTACTGTCTACTTGTATATTTTTTGGGTCCGAAGACCTAAAACTACGTCGGGATCAAGATCACGAGGGACTTTTTAAATAAAAACCGGTAGCAGTCTTGACCGCTCGAATCAAGATCCGCTGACACTGGACACTTTCCCAAAAAAAAATCAAAAAAAAATGTGTTGCCATGTTTTGTACAGTTTTTTTTTTGTCCAAAGACCTTAAACTACGTCGGGATCAAGATCTCGAGGGACTTTTTAAATAAAAACCGGTAGCAGTCTGGATCGTTCGAATCAAGATCCGCTGACACCGGACATGTTCCGAAAATAAAAAATGTGTTTGCCCTGCTTGTACATATTTTTTGTTCGAAGACCTGAAACTATGTCGGGATCAAGATCCCGAGGGATTTTTAATAAAAATGGGCATCGATCTTGACCATCAAAATCAAAATCGATGACTAAGAATATTTTTCAAAAATCACAAAAAAGAATGTACTTTCAGCATGTACATAAAGTTTTTTGGTCTGAAGACCTTAAACTACGTCGGGATCAACATCCCGAGAGATTTTTAATAAAAACCGGCATCGATCCCGGCCATTCAAGCCAGGATCAGATGACCTGGATCATTTCCAAAATACCAAAAAGATTTTTTGAGTTTTCCATAAAAACCAGTATCAATCTCAACCACTTGAGTTGAACTCTAGGAACCTTTTCAAAAAAAATATATATAATTTTTTTGCCATCAATTTCAACTGCACAAATTCATCCCCAGCGGTCGAAGACCTAAAACTACACTGGGATTAACTTCTCGGGGGCTTTCTTTCCTAACCTGTTCTGGACATGGCTGACACTTGATCGTACGGGTGTCCGGAATCTTTTAAACAGGTAAAGGCTGAGGCCGGCAGAACTCCTGCAACCCTGTTCGTGTTGAACGCACCGTGATAGACAACCTTGATTTGGAAGTCGCTGTTGAACCTGACGGATGTTCCCTGTTCCTAAAACTCATGAAGGGGATTAAGGCTGTTGGGAGGTGGAGCGCACCCTCACGGAATTGTGAGCAACGTAAGGCCCCAAACTGGATTGACTAAGGGAAATGTGAGGATGTGGCTCATTTTGTGGCCGAAGGAGTCCGTCGGACGATACGTGGTCTATGTGCATTGCACATGAGGAACAGGCAACTTTGTGGGTGTGTTGACTGAAAACCCTCAAAATCCCCTCATCCGAAGATGTAAAACTACGGCACTTAACTGTATGAGACTCGTCTTGCTCGCTGACGTAAAATGGATCGGGTGCCTCACCAGCAGTAGAAGCTAGAAGTGGATGAAAATTCCACATCTTTCCTTGCATTTCAGAAAAATCACAAAATACCAAAACATTGCAAAATCACCTTTTCAAAAATCACAAAAAAATATTTCCCTTGCTTTCAAATCAAATATTTACAAAAATCACAAAAAATATTTCCCTTGCTTTCAAATCAAATATTTTCAAAAAATCACAAAAATATTTCCTTTGTTTTCAATAACCGATCTCTATCCTTACCACTCAGGTAAATATTCGGACCACATATTTGCAAAAATCACATATTTGCACTATCCCCAGCACTACAGGAGTCTTGAACTCCGCTCACTTCACAATTTGGGATGACGGATTCGATCGCTCGCAAATTGGAATCATGACCAAAACTGGCAACCAAACACCGTCTCAATCGCATTTATGCCCAGAAGAACATCTTGAAGTCAGATAACATCCTCGCACATTCTCATAAGCAAAGAAATAGCATCTTGGTACGATGGACCTGATCGATCACGAGTCGGGATCTTGACCAACCCGCTGACCAAACACCCGTATAAAAAAGGAAAATCCTCAGGGAAGCACAACCCTGGAAGCAATAAGCTCAAAATTCTCTGCATCTCCAGCAAATGCAAAATCATCAAACTGAAAGAGAATGAGCCAAAGCCATGCATTCATCATGCATCTCCATGCATCAGCATCCATCGCATCAATCATCATGTTTACCTGCTTTCAAAATAAAGTCGATTAGCCAAAGACCCCACAGGCATCCCTAGTGGAGGCGCATGCAAACCAGATTTCCATTTTAAAAAGATAAAAAATATCTCTACTTGCAAATAAAAACCCCACAGAGTATCACTCCCCAGAGTGGGTATCTTTTCAAAAATTCAAAAAATATTTTCTCAGTAGAGCGTTCTGCCTCCAAAACACCAGGAGATCCTCCATATCTCTGGGTAGGAGCCGACGTAAAAATCAAATAAGATCCGATGTCTAGCGGTTTCCCCGGAGACCATCGGATCCAATGCACTCAAAGTACGGTCGAACCGAACTCCAGTGTCAGTGTGGTCGTACCACATGCCAAGATACGAAAAGATGAAAGCCAAAAGGCTCGGTCAAAGAGACCATTTGAACAGGTGAAAATGATGAATTGTAACCCAAGTATCAAAATTAGCAAATTGGGTGGAAAGAGTTCACCCGCACATACCTAGGCGTGGATGCCTGAAGTACCTTGACTGAGTCCAAGTTGGCGTAGTAGAATCCCGTAAGACTATCTGACGCAGGGCGTCTAACCACTTTGATAGTCAAGCGAAATAAGTACTCCTGGAGTGATCTGAGAAAACATCAAACATCACACAATCAATCTCAGGGTCAGCAACCTCCTAAGACTAGCGACGTAGAGGCTCTGCTGTACCTTTCCGATGTTAGTACCAATCGGGAATGGAAGGGTTGCGATTGGGTACCCAGGTTGCAGCGCATGCAGGGACAATCGCAACGTTTTCTCCAAACTCTCGCGATATGTGCGAGTTATCAATCTCCAAACAATCAACTGACTTAGATACAAAGGACAACAAAGATTCCAGACCACAATCGAGGAAAGAATGAATTGCAAACCAAGCATCGAAACCAGCAGGTCGAGTGGAAAGAGTCCACCCACACATACCTAGGCGTGGATGCCTGAAGTACATTGACTGATTCCAAGTCAGCGTAGTAGAATCCCATAAGACTATCTGACGCAGGGCCATCCAACCACTTTGACAGTCAAGCGAAACAAGTACTCCTGGAGTGATCCGGGAAAACATCGAACATACAATCAATCATAGGGTCAGTAACCTCGTAAGACTAGCGACGCAGAGGCTCTACTGTACCTTTCCGATGTTAGTACCGATCGGGAATGGAAGGGTTGCGATTGGGTACCCAGGTTGCAGCAAACTGCAGGGACAATCACAACGTTTTCTCCAAACTTTCGCGGTATGTGCGGGTGATCGATTTCCAGACGATTAACTGGTGCAGATGCAAAGGCAAGCAAAGATTTCAGACCATGATCTATGAATGACTGGGTCAGAAGTGGGGTGTCCACTCGCTTTGACATTCGGTTGCACGCAACCTCTGCCAAAAAGGGGCATCTGTAGACACCCCACCTTCGGCTACACTGTTGGTAGAGATAGCTGGATGAATGGAGGACCATACCCTCAAATCTCAAGTCCAAACTCAGCCAAACTCACCCTTGTAAGCCCCAATCCATAGCCCAACTCAAGCCTGAACCCAGTCAACCCACCCCTAAACATCAGCCTGAAAAACCTCCCATAAGAAAAATCAGTCAAAAAATCCTAAAAAAGTCAAACTCACTGAGTCAACCCGCTGAGTTAAAACACCGAGTCGACCTGCCGAGTCAACCGGCCGAGTCAAATTACCGAGTCGACCCGCTGAGTCAACTCACCGAGTCAACCCACCGAGTCAAAACAACAGCCCCGAGAAATGACCGTACCACGCGCTGGAAACCAAGGAGCGTCCGTACGGGGGACCACCCAAAATTATTTACAGGTTCTGCCACTCTCTAACGCTATAAATACCCCCCTCCCCTTCCCATTTCAGCATCCATCCCTCCGAAGCCATCCAGCCCGAGTGCGATCTATCCCTCTACCCCTTAGCCCATTTTTCCACCAAGGAGAGCCCGAGTGAGGAGAGCCTAGCCCTGGTCCAGCCCAGCCTGACCACTGGTCCAAGTCTCCCAAGCCATCCAAATCTTGATCCAGCCACTCGAAGCCAACCCTTGCGACACCTTCGTCCATCTAGCTGTTCCTTTCTAGCATCATCTCATTCGCATCTAGCATAAGTGCAACATTTACTTTTCTTCCAACCCCCCTGCTTCACTGAAAGCACTTTGACTATTCAAACGCACAGCATGCATCTCGCATAAAGTACCTGTCAGTTCGAGCATATGCACTGGGCTTGCCTGTTAGTGGAACCTGCCCATCAGAAACTCTTACTGTTCAGACCTGCATTCATGTACATATCACTACGAGCACTTTGATTATTCAAACACACAGCATGCATCCCGCATAAAGCACTTGTCAGTTCGAGCGTATGCTCTGGGCTTGCCTGTTAGTGAAACCTGCCCATCAGAAACTCTTACTGTTCAGACCTGCATTCATGCATCATGTCATCTATGAAAATGTACGAGGATTAAAACAGACTTTCAAGTGTTAGTTCGATTCTGTAAAGTAGAGACCGTACTTCGGTATGGGCAGTGTGTGGGGTGCTTAACCTCTTCACACCCTGTAACCGTAATCCCTTACCTCGAATCTCTGGCTGCAGATCAAAAGGAGTCATTTTAGAGGAAGGAATCTTCGGATCCCCTTCTCTAATGTTTCTACGGGGTCTAGCCGACTTTAGATTCGAAGTAACTGGCTAGTGGCGACTCTGGTCTTATATAAACTCATTTAAACACATCCAGCTTAAACACGACTACCAAACAAAGCCCTCGAGAACGAGGCAAGCTAGTGGCATAAATGGCGATTCGCACTCACGCATCCTCTCTTTCTTTTCCCGAAAGGAAAGGGACGAGAACGTCGTGTGGGGGCGCGGAACGGCGAGGGTCCACAGTAAGTATCTCTCTTCCTGCTTCGATACTTCAATCCTTTTACTAAAGTGTTTTCTCTCCTCACAGGTACCAGAAGGCAATCTAAGATCAGCCCATCAATGTCCATCATGACCCCATCATCACCATCGATCACATCATCCATGCGGTCCACGCCCAGAGGATGTGTAGCCTCACCTATGGCCCATCTCCCCATCCCATCCATGCCATTGAATCCTATCATGATCAATGCCCAATTCAAGTTAGAATTTTCAGCAATCCCACCATTAATGGGGGCATTCAAAGCTTCCCCAACAACCACCCTTAATCCACCATCAATAGCCTCATTTAAACCTATCTACATCATCCATCAAGAGCATCTCACCATCATTAAAGCCCCCACCATCTTCTAAAGTATGGGACCCACTAGGATCAGCCTTCATCACCCCCAAGCCATCATCAATGGCTGCCAAAAGAGGACCGAAAGAGAAAAAGACAAAAAAGGAAGGAAAGATGAGACCAAAAAAGGAATTCATGGCTAGAATTAAACCTCGTACGCAAGGAGTCAAGGAGACAGTAACAGAGGGCAGTGAGGAATGTCCGAACCAGGGCCCGCACGGACCGCACAAGAGAGGAGGTCTGGGCGGCCCCCTAGGGGCCGCCCGTACGAACGGTCTCCCTCTCTCTCCGCGGGATTGGCTTCACAGTCTTTGGTAGGTGAGACTGACAGTCCACATCAGCAGATGGCACCCTGAGGACCGCCCAAGGCTCTAATCAACTCCAGATTTCGTTTGAAGCTGATCTGAATCGTCTGAAAGATACCCCACCTGTCCAATCATGAAAAACTATGGCCAAAATGGGTCTGATCAAGTCAAAGAGAAGGAAAATTGGTCAAGAGTGGTCCACAAGCAATCAGAGCCACTTAAAGACTAGATCATCATGATCCAAACCATGGAAAAGATCGCATGGGTCATCAAATAGCAACATCAAGAGTTCGATTGTCAAGAAAGAAGGTCAGAGGCCAAGATCTGATCATCAAGTGGGCCCACATGGCTAAAAAGAGCAATCTGAACCGTTCAAGTCATCATCTGCACCATGGAAAGCCTTTTTAGCCTCACAAAACATCAAGGATAGGTGCTCCAAAGCAAAGCTGAAGTCTGAAAAGGGCCCACAGGACCAATTCAAGCAATTCGGACCACTCAAATCACAATCAGCCTAGTCAGAAGCCAAACAAAGCAAGGTAAGTATGCCCAACCATAAAACCTGGTCCTAAGACCTTAAACTACGTCGGGATCAAGATCCCAAGGGATTTTTAATAAAAAAATGGGCATCAATCTCGACCATCAAAATCAGAATCGATGACTCAGAACATTTTTCGAAATCACAAAAATATATTACCAGTCTCACTCTTAAATGTGGTCCGAAGACCTTAAACTACGTCGGGATGAAAATCCCGAGGGATTTTTAATAAAAACTGGCATCGATCCCAGCCGTTCGAGCCGAGATCTGATGACCTGGATCTTTTCAAAAATCACGAAAAAAAAAATCTATTTTCAACATGTACAAAGTTTTGGTCCGAAGACCTTAAACTACGTCGGGATCAAAATCCCGAGAGATTTCCAATAAAAACCAATGTTGATCTTGATCGCTCGGATTGGGATTTAACAGCCTGGAACGTTTTCGAAAAATCACAAAAAGAATGTATTTTCAGCTTGTACATATTTTTTGTCCGAAGACCTTAAACTACGTTGGGATCGACATTCCAAGAGATTTTCAATAAAAATTGGTAGCGGTCTTGATCGTCCGAATCAAGATCCAACGACACTGGACATTTTTCAAAAATTAAAAAAAAAAATGTATTACCAGTCTCGCTCCTAAATTCTGGGTCTAAAGACCTTAAACTACGTCGGGATCAACATCCCGAGAGATTTTCAATAAAAATCGGTAGCGGGCTTGATCGTCCGAATCAAGATCCGGCGACACCGGACATTTTTTAAAAATCACAAAAAAATGTATTACCAGTCTCGCTCGTAAATTCTGGG
Organism: Liriodendron chinense; assembly: GCA_003013855.2. Taxonomy (NCBI): domain Eukaryota; kingdom Viridiplantae; phylum Streptophyta; class Magnoliopsida; order Magnoliales; family Magnoliaceae; genus Liriodendron; species Liriodendron chinense. The sequence goes on from PVNU02002126.1 coordinate 1,380,429, forward strand.
TCCGAAGACCTTAAACTACGTCGCGATCAACATCCCGAGAGATTTTTAATAAAAACCGACATCGATCCCAGCCGTTCGAGCCAGGATCTGATGACCTAGATCATTTCAAAAAATAAAATAAAAAATGTGTTTGCCCTGTTCTGTACAGTTTCGTGGTCCGAAGACCTTAAACTACGTCGGGATCAAGATCCCGAGGGACTTTTTAATAAAAACCGGCAGTCGGTCCTGATTGTTCGGATCAAGATCCGACGGCCCCGGACATTTTCTATAAATAAAAAAAAGAATGTATTTTTAGCATGTACATATTTTGGGTCCGAAGACCTTAAAATACGTCGGGATCAAGATCCCGAGGGACTTTTTAATAAAAAACCGGCGTCGGCCTTGACCGCTCAGATTAAGGTTCGATAACCTAGATCATTTCCAAAATATCAAAAAGATTTTGAGCTTTCCATAAAGACTAGTATCAATCTCAATTACTTGAGTTGAAGTCTGGAACCTTTTCAAAAAAAAAATTCACCATCAATTTCAACTGCACAAATTCATCCCCAGCGGTCTGAAGACCTAAAACTACACGTGGGATTAACTTATCGGGGGCTTTCTTTCCCAACCTGTTCCGGACATGGCTGACACTTGATCGTACGGGTGTCCGGAGTCTTCTAAACAGGTAAGGGTTGAGGCGGACAGAACCCCGCGACCTTGTTCGTGTTGAACGCACGGTGATAGACAACCTTGATTTGGAAGTCGCTGTTGAATCTGACGGAAGTTCCCTATTCCTAAAACTCATGAAGAGGATTAAGGCAGTTGGGAGGTGAAGCGCACCCTCACGAAATTGTGAGCGACGTAAGGCCCCAAACTGGATTGACTAAGGGAAATGTGAGGATGTGGCTCATTCTGTGGCCGAAGGAGTCCATCGGACGATACGTGGTCTATGTGCATTGCACATGAGGAACAGGCAACTTTGTGAGTGTGTTGACTGAAAACCCTCAAAATTCTCTCATCCAAAGATGTAAAACTACGGCATTTAACTGTGTGAGATTCGTCTTGCTCGCTGACGTAAAATGGATTGGGTGCCTTGCAAGCAGTAGAAGTTGGAAGTGGATGAAAATTCCACACTTTTCCCTGCATTTCAGAAAAATCAGAAATACCAAAACATTTGCAAAATATTTTAAAAAATCACAAAACTATTTCTCGTGCTTTCAAACAAAATATTTTCAAAAATCACAAAAATATTTCTCTTGCTTTCAAAGAAAATATTTCAAAAATCACAAAATATTTCCCTTGCTTTTAATAATACCGATCTTTACTCGGACAAAATATTTTCCTTGTTTTCAATAGCCGATCTCCATCCTGACTACTCAAGTAAAGATTCGGATCACATATTTGCAAAAAATCACAAAAGCGTCACTATCCCCAGTACTTCACTTCAGAAGTCCTGAACTCCACTCACTCATTTCGCAGTTTGGGATGACGGATCCGATCGCCCGCAAGTTGGAATCTTGACCAAAACTGGCGACCAAGCACCATCCCAATCAAATCTATGCCCAGAAGAACATCTTGAAGTCGGATAACATCCTCGTACATTCTCATTAGCAAAGAAGCAGCATCTTGGGACGATGGACCTGATCGACCACGGGTTGGGATCTTGACCAACCCACTAACTAAACATCTGCATTGAAAGGAAAATCCCCAAGGGAGCACAACCCTGCAAGCAATAAGCTCAAAATTCTCTGTACCCACAGCAAAAATAAAATCATCGAACTGAAAAAGAATGAGCCAAACCATGCACCCATCATCAAATATGCACCCCCATGCATCAGCATCCATCGCATCAATCATCATGTTTACCTGCTTTCAAAATAAAAGTCGGTTAGCCAAAGACCCCACAGCATCCCTAGTGGAGGCGCGTGCAAACCAGATTTCCATTTCAAAAGGACAAAAAAATATTCCTATTTGCAAATAAAAACCCCACGAAGTATACTCCCCAGAGTGGGTATCTTTTCAAAAATCCAAAAATATTTTCCCAGTAGAGCGTTCGGCCTCCAAAACGCGAGGAGATCTTCCATATCTCTAGGTAGAAGTCGACGCAAAAATCAAATAAGATCCGATGTCTCGCGGTTTCTCCGGAGATCATCGGATCCAATGCACTCAAGGTACGGTCGAACTGAACTCCAGTGTCAGTGCGGTTGTACCACATGCCAAGATACGAAAAGATGAAAGCCAAAAGGCTCGGTTAAAGAAACCACTTGAACAAGTGGAAATGATGAATTGTAACCCAAGTATCAAAATCAGCAGATCGGGTGGAAAGAGTTCACACGCACATACCTAGGAGTGGATGCCTGAAGTACCTTGACTGAGTCCAAGTCGGCGTAGTGGACTCCTGTAAGACTACATGACGCAGGGCAGCTAACCACTTTGACAGTCAAGCGAAACAAGTACTCCTTGAGTGATCCGGGAAAACATCAAACAATCAATCACAAGGTCAATACCTCGTAAGACTACGACGCAGAGGCTTTGCTATACCTTTCCGATGTTAGTATCAATCAGGAATGGAAGGGTTGCGATTGGGTACCCAGGTTGTAGCACACTACAGGGACAATCGCAACATTTTCTCCAAACTCCCGCGGTATGTGCGAGTTATCAATCTCCAAACAATCAACTGACTCAGATATAAAGGAAAACAAAGATTCGGACCACAATCTAGAAAAGAATGAATTGCAAACCAAGCATCAAAACTAGCAGATTGGGTGGAAAGAGTTCACCCGCACATACCTAAGCGTGGATGCGTGAAGTACCTTGACTGATTTCAAGTCGGCGTAGTAGACTCCCGTAAGACTACATGACGTAGGGCAGCTAACCACTTTGACAGTCAAGCAAAACAAGTACTTCTGGAGTGATCCGGGAAAACATCAAACAGTCAATCACAGGGTCAGTAACCTCGTAAGACTACGACACAGAGGCTCTATTGTACCTTTCCGATGTTAATACCGATCAGGAATGGAAGAGTACACTGCAGGGACAATCGCAACAGTTTTCTCCAAACTCCCGCGGTATGTGCAAGTGATCAATTTCCAGACAATCAACTGGCACAGATGCAAAGGCAAGCAAAGATTTCAGATCATGATCTATGAATGACCGGGTCAGAAGTGGGGTGTCCACTCGCTTTGGCATTCGGTTACATGCAACCTCTGTCAAAGAGGGGCATCTGTAGACACCCCACCTTAGGCTACAAGATTGGTAGAGATAGCTGAATGAATGGAGGACCATACACCAAAATCCCATGTCCAAACTCAGCCAAACTCACCCTTGTAAGCCCCAATCCATAGCCCAACTCAAGCCTGAACCCAGTCAACTCACCCCTAAACATCAGCCTGAAAAACCCCCCATAAGAAAAACTAGTCAAAAAAGTCCTAAAAAGTCAAACTCGGTGAGTCAACCTGCTGAGTCAAATCACTGAGTCAACCCGCTGAGTCAACCCATCAAGTCGACTCACCGTGTCAACCCATCCCCCAAACCCAGTCAACTCACCGAGTTCCAAGCCGCAGCCTCAAAGCATGTCCGTACTGCCCGCTGAATCCCGAGAATGGTCGTACGGGCGGCCCCCTAGGTGCCGTCCAAACTTATTTACACAATCTGCCACTGCCTGTTGCTATAAATACCCCCTTTCCCCTTCACATTCAACATCCACCTCCCCTCCTTTCAGTCCGAGAGTCCCGATCCCACCTCCATCCTTCTTTAGCCCATTCTTCCACCAAGGAGAGCCCGAGTGAGAAGAGTCTAGCCTTGGTCCAGCCCAGCCTGACCACTGGTCCAAGTCTCCCAAGCCATCCAAGTCTTGATCTAGCCACTCGAAGCTAACCCTTGCGACACCTCCGTCCATCCAGCTACTCTATCATCAGCATCATCTCATTCGCATCTAGCATAAGTGCAACATTTACTTTTCTTCCAACCTCCCTGCTTCACTGCAAGAACTTTGATCATTTAAGCACACAGCATGCATCCTGCATAAAGCACTTGTCAGTTCGAGCGTATGCTCTGGGCTTGCCTGTTAATGGAAATCTGCCCATCAGAAACTCTTACTGTTCAGACCTGCATTCATGTACATATCACTACAAGCACTTTGATTATTCAAACACACAGCATGCATCCCACATAAAGCACCTGTCAGTTCGAGCGTATGCTCTGGGCTTGCCTGTTAATGGAAACCTGCCCATCAGAAACTCTTACTGTTCAGACCTGCATTCATGCATCATGTCATCTATGAGAATGTACGAGGATTAAATCAGACTTTCAAGTATAAGTTCGATTCTATAAAGTAGAGACCGTACTTCGGTACGGGCAGTGTGTGGGGTGCTTAACCTCTTCCCAACCTGTAACCGTGATCCCTTACCTCGAATCTCTGGCCGCAGATCAAAAGGAGTCATTTTAGAGGAAGAAATCTTCGGATTCCCCTCTCTAACGTTTCTACGGGGTCTAGCTAACTGAAGATTCGAAGTAACTGGCTAGTGGTGACTCTGGTCTTATACAAACACATCTAAATACATCCAGCTTAACACGACAACCAAACAAAACCCTCGAGAACGAGGCAAGCCAGTGGCACAAACGGCAATTCGCACGCACCCCTCTTCTTTTCCGAAAGGAAAGGGAGAACGTCGCGGGAGCGCAGAACGACGAGGGTCCACACATTTCTTATGTCTGTTTTAGTATCTTGCTAATTCTGCGGTGTCAGAAAACTATTAGAACAGCTCATAAATGTGGCCGGGAGAGTGAACCCATCGATCGCGGTGCGTAAACTAACAGAAGCAAGTAAGAAGAAGACAAATACGTGTAGTTGTGGGAGTTCGTGGGTTCGAAAACCTTTAATTTACTATCTATTACCTTAAAGATGAAGGGAAGAACGTTCCCGTTGAGAGTCACCAGTTTGGCGACCGAGGGCGCCGAAACATTTCTCCTTGCGGTAGCCTTTCTCATGTACACATCAGTGTTTGCAAATGATTTATCTTAAAGTGTTTCTATACTCAGACATAACTAGAGATTCTGGTATGGATCGATTCCCTAACAGAGTCGCCAGTTTGTTAGAACTTAAAATGCTGTAAGGACATTTTCTGTGTAATGTTGCTCTGGGGTTCTGAGTAATAGAAACATTCATAGACAATCACAAGCATTTACAAAGGTACACAAGAAGAGATATCACAAGGTAAATTTTATTCCAGAGATTCTGAGATCTTGTACATTCAGGATGTGATCTGGCACGAGCCCTTAATTACATCGAATGATCGATGACCCTTGATTAAAAGGCAGAAGACTAGTCAACAGGGATTATGGTCTTAGAGTTTATGGTCGTAGAGACTTGTATTTATTTTGTTATGGACTAAACCATCTTTGTATTAGTCAGATGGCTATGTCCCATGTATCAGGGTTTATGACTGAGAAGGACAACGTTGGGCCCGTGCCTGTCATGTATGGACAAGTGACCTCGAAAAGTCCAATCTACAGTTGTGTATACCTGAATAGGCCAACCGACGGATGCCGTTTGAATGGGTAGGGCATCGACTGTTGTGTTGTGGCAGTTCATAGCAATTGCTTTGTAGCGAATTGAAACTCTTTGATATGATTTATTGTGATAACCATAATCCCATTTATCTAGCTTTAGACCCCTAATCGGGTCATATCTTATAGTAAATATAAATGATGATATATTTGTATAGTTCTGGATGCTGGCGACTTCTTTCCGAGAAGTCATTTCATTCATCACGTTGAATCGGGTTAAACCTCAAAGGTACGTAATTATGTTCATTTAAAGACCCCGAAATGTTTGTTTAACCATTCCATTGCGTCCAGAACGCTCGAAATACCCCAAATAGGCTCAAACGGAACTTGAAAACACTTAAAATTGAGTCTGGTTCACCCATAAATGTTTTCTCTAATTGGCTGATTTTTTAGGTGCGTGGGAATTAATTTATGGGTGCGTGGGCTCCAATGCACCTTTAAATTAAGTGCCTACTTTTATGAATTTATGGATGCGTGGAGTATTTTTTGGGTGCGTGGGACACCAATATACAAATCTGAATTATATTGAATTTATGGATGCGTGGGACCCGAATTTATGGACGCGTGGGCCATTTTTCGGGTGCGTGGGAGTCTGATGCACTTGTCTGAATTTGGTCGAATTCATGGACGCGTGGGACCTAAATTTATGGACGCGTGGGCCATTTTTCGGGTGCGTGGGGCACCAATCCACCTGTCCGAATTACGACGAATTTATGGACGTGTTGAACAATTTTCGGGTGCGTAAGACCGAATTTATGGGTGCGACACTTGTGATTTTTTAGAATTCAGACCTGCTGTAGTCTTGGTCGGAGTAATCTTCCGGTGGAAGACATCGGTGGTTGGAAAGGAATTCCGGCGACCGGGAATGGTTTTCTGGTAATCGGAAAGGGATTCCGGCGAGGGTTTTTCGGCTAAAATCTCAAATACCCAGAGGATAACAGCTCTCTCTCTCTCTCTCTCTCTCTCTCTCTCTCTCTCTCTCTCTCTCTTTCAAAGCGTACAAATGAATAGTCAGACGAGGTATTTATACTCGAAAAATACCGAAACTCGGCTAATGAGGGGCTGCTTCGTGCCACGCACCCCTAAAATACCTCCTGCACACCTTAAAATCGACACGCGGGACTTTGAATTTACGGGTGCGTGGGACCCCATGCACCCTGAAATGATGCTTCTGAAATGTACTGAATTTATGGGTGCGTGGGACGCAATGCACCCTTAAATCGATTTCTTATCTTTAATGAATTTTCAGGTGCGGGAGTACCCGAATTTATGGGTGCGTGGGTACCCGAATTTATGGTTGGGTGGGGATCCATGCACCCAAAAATGAATTCCTGATTTTTCGAGTGCGTGGGTACCCGAATTTATGGGTGCGTGGGAGTCCGAATTCATGGGCGCGTGGACGGACTTTTGAACGCTCCAAATTGGGTTTTGAATTTTGATGAGTTTGTGGGTCCTGCTTGATGATGAAAGTATATGCATCGTTCATTATAAATCATAATGAAGTTTTGTGTTCGATTTCGGACGGTTCCGATCGCGGTGATTCGCAGGCCCGCCGGAGATTTCAGCCAAAATTGGCTATAGGGATTTTTGTAAATCTCTGGTTTGAGTGCATTGGGAGGCGTTTTATAGGATTCTTTTGGAGGTGAGTGACCATTTTGCTTGTTTTGAGGGCCCCTACATTTTGGGACCCCAACAACGAGCTTTTGGACACAATTTAGCCATACACGTCGAATTTCAGCCCTCTGATCATTCTACAAATCCCTTAATCAGAAATTGGCCATAAGTGGCCCACTTTAACTCGGAATTGCCTCATTTTTCTAGGCAGTGGTTGAAACGACGTTGCCAACCTGTTGGATGGGGTGGATGCCCCTGATCCATAGTATGTGCACCCCACTTGTAAGGGCAGCTATAAATACATGTATACATGCGGTGCACGTAACAAAAAAAATTTATATTAGAAAGCTTCTTCTTCCGGACGCTGTTATAGTGTCCGCTACAACAGCGTCCGACGCTGCCAATCTGTGTGGACTCGGTCGTCCATCACGTGGGCCCCATATTGTATATCCGGTACGTCCATCAGAACCGGACCCCACCCAAGCTCAGTCCGTCCAAATTTTGTGATCGCTCATCACTTGTGTAGCCCACTTTAACCCACCGTTCAAACCCAAGATTGTCAAGATCCGAGTTCTTGCTGTGCATGGACGTTTAGGATCGACTACATCACAGTCGTGGACCCCACCTATCTCTGCAACGGATTTCCTTGGGACGTGTGTTGCAAGAAAATAGGAACCAAATCAACTTGGATTCGGAACCTCCAACCATCCACAGTCAATTGCAAATGCTTCTTGTTTGGCTATAAAAGCCAACCGCCTACTCCTCATTCTTCTAGATAAATGTCAGAGAGAAAGAGGGAGAGAGATAGAGAGAGAGGGGAAAGAGAGAGATAGAGAGAGAGGGAGAAACGAGAGAGAGAGAGAGAGAGAGAGAGAGAGAGAGTGGAGAGAGAAGTAGCTTGTTGTTACTGTTACTATTGCTGGGGCAACATCTCAGACGAAAAGGAAGAAAGAAAGAAAGAAGAAAGAAGGAGAGAGAAAGAAGAAGAAAGAAGAAGATCGAATCGACTCGCTGAGTCAACTCAAATTCGAGTTAGGTCCTATTTGAAGCCTAGAGAACAGCAAATCGACGAGTGATTCTTCTAAAGAACTTCTTATTGATTCTTCTTTCATTTGTCCGTTTCCATTCGTTTCCAAATTTTAATTTCTTTGTTATTTCAAGTCATAGATCCAAGTTAAGGATCCTTCTCTAGATTTCTTTCTAACTAGGTTTAGGGTTTTTGTTTTCTGTTTGTGTATGGTACAGATCTTAGGTAAGGGATCCATCTCTTATTTCTATCTTCGAATTCCAGATTCAATTCAATCCTCCTCGTTAATTTTCTCAATTTTCCTTCCTAGTCACATATATCAAACTTGTAAACAATTTAGCTTGGATTTAGATCATGTATAAGACATCTCTTTAGGAAGATATTAGCAAATCATCGAAACACCAAAAGCTCACACGTTAGTGAACGCCCCTTAACCCCGTACTGATATAACCGTTTGATGTTAAGATATGCTACATGTGATGGACCCTTTGAGGAATGAGATTGATGATGCAAAGTTTCATGAGCTAGGGTTGGTGGTATGGGACACTGAGCCTGACTTTGAGCTTCCTTGAGCTGATTGGGGTAAGGAATGATCATTAGTCGTTAACATTAGTAAATTAAAACTAGTTTAGATGAAGAAATTACTTGAGTACATGCATGGTATGATTGCAGTTTAATATGCATTGTATGCTTGAAAAGTGCTCTCATGACTCATGACATTCATAAGCATTCTTTTATGTATATGCTTTATTTGGTTGGACGACGGAACAGGAGCATGGTTAATTTGACTCCTGGCGTGCATGGTTAATTTGCCGCCTTGTTGTGCTCTGGGTTAGGTGAGCAAGGTTGACTTGCAATAGGTACCCTAACATCCAGGGGCAGAGGGATCTATTCGTCGGGCATGATTGATTTGCCCAAGGCATGGTTGATTTGCCTAGTTGGAGATGTTGAGCATGGTTGATTTGCTCGGTTGAAGATGAGGGGCATGGTTGATTTGCCCATATATATATTTATTGCATCAAGCATCGAACATGCGCATCCATAACATCATAATACTTACAAGCATCATTCAAAAGACAAAAGTAACGACACTATTTAGGTGGTACTTGAAAGCGAATTTTCCTAGTGTTGTATAGGATCTTATTTTAAATCAATTGGAATTTCCTTATGTTGAAAATGATTTCACTGGGCTTTTAGCTCACCAAAATCACCACAGTTCTTACAGGTTTTCAAGAAGAACAAGACATAGGCAAAGGAGAGTATTCAGAGGGTCCCATCCTACTCGAGCGTCAATTGAAATAGATTTATTTTAGTTTTGTAAAAAAAATTCAATGTAAAAGGCATTAGTGGAAAAGAAAATTTATATTTGGAACTTATTTTAGATATACGATATGTGGAATGGAATCTCAAGAAATCTATGCTCGAATTTAAATTCATACACTGGAACTCGGGCTTTGGGTCGTTTTACTCGAGTTTTTTAATTTCGGGAGCTTTGGTTCGTTGTACTTGAGTTTTTGAATTTCGGGGGCTTTGGGTCGTTGTACTCGAGTTTTTGAATTTCGGGGGCTTTGGGTCGTTTTACTCGAGTTTTTGAATTTCGGGGCATGACATGGGGTTTGGAGAGCAGATTGCCTGTGACCCCAGAATCACAGTTATTATCAGGTCCCGGAGCTGTGTGGGGGCCACAGTGATGTCTGTAAAAAATCCCTAAAATGAAATTTGTGTTGTCTGAACAGTTTTGATGCCATCTAGTGATTGAGGACAAATCCAGGAAGGTTTCGACGGTGACTACAATCTCATTTCTAGATATTATTTTGCACATGTAGGAGGCCTTCAACGATCATTCGCATCCACCTCCTTGCTAGGGGAATACATCTTCTCTGCAACGCCTCACTGGTTACATACTCTTTGAAGGTATTTTCCAATTACTCCTTCAACCTCTCTTCCTGATTCAAAAATGGGGGGAAGAATGTTTATATTTTTGAGGTTTGATGTGGGACGGAGGCCAATCTGGGTGTAAACACGGACACAGAGATGACTCTGTGACCGGAACTGTGTGGGGGCAACATAGATGTAAAAAGAGTGCGGATCAGCTGTGCTGAAGGCACAAGAAATTCCACCACCATTGCTACTCATTGGTCCACGTCATCCTAGAGGACTCTTGCTGACAGACGCGGATTAGCTACTGATAGGCTGAGTAGCTATCTTGCTACTGAAGTGACTGTCGCCAACTTCTGTGGGCTCCACCATGATGTATGTGTTGTATCCACACCGTCCATCCATTTGGAGAGATCATATTAAAGAATGATTTAAAGAATGAGACAGATCCAAAGCTTAAGTGGACCACACCAAGAGAGATAGTGGGGATAGTGACAAGACCGTTAAAACCTTCCAAGGGCCCACCATGATATTTATTTGAGATCCAACCTGTTCATAAGTTCACACAGACATGGAAGAAGGGAAAACAAGAATATAAGCTTGATCAAAAACTTTTGTGCCTCCAAGAATTTTTTAATGGTAGGAGATCAATCCCCACTATTTTCTTTGGTGAAGTCCACTTAGCTTTGTATCTACTCATTCTTTGGCTCATGCTATAAACTGATCTCTCCAATTGGATGGACAGTGTGGATACAACACATACATCATGGTGGGGCCTGACAGAAGTTGGTGACGTCACTTCAGTAGTGAGATAGCTACTCAACTTGTCAGTAGCTAATCCGCGTCCCTTGCTGATGAGATACGCGGGATTTCTCTCTACCAAATACACGGCGTGCTACACAACATCCCTTTTCAGATGTGTAACTTCTTTGGGTCCCACGATGATTTATGTTTCATATCCACACTGTCCATCAATGTTTACAGATAATTCTAGAGCATGAGTGATAAGCACCTAATTTTGTATAATTAACCTTGGTTATTGAAATCATTATCATTACTTTTCTGGTTAATTTACCCTCATTAGGTGCATTTTCAATGTTCAGGATACTTATGGAGGCTAGAGATAATCCTAGCCATTCAGGACGTTTTAAAGCCCAAAGATGGTCAAACTCAAGCGTGATTATGGCCCTGGGAAGAATCAAGCCGAAAAGATCAAAGGCTGGACCACTTTCAACGTGTTAGTGCACTTTTTTGTGGCATACTAGTGCACCTTGTTTGTCAATCACTTACGTCAGTGAGTCTAGTGTCGGTTGAGCCTAATGAAGACGAAGAACAAAGACTCAAGTGGCCCTGCTGCATCAAGGAAGAAGAAACAGGTAAAAGTGATGCCTTGATGCCTTAACCTTGACTAAAACCCAATCCTTTAACCTCCTTGATGAGCTTGACCATATTAGGATTCCTTTAGTCATCATAGATTGGCCCTAGGTGTCCCAAAAGATCACCCAAAACCTTGGCCTTTGATGAGGGTTGTGAAATGAATGGGTCAGCAATCAGACTGGTTGAACCGAGGCCTGTCCGACCGGTCACGACCGGTCATGGACTCCTGGCCGATACCGGTCGGACAGACAATCCAGTGTGATAGCAGCCTTCTGGAGTGGATGGCTATTGGGCCGACCGGTCAAGACCGGTCGGCAGGGCTGGTCCGACTGGTCATGACCGGTCGGATAGACCCCTCACCTCAAGACAGCAACCTCTATCTTCAAAATGGCATGTGGCCGACCGGTCTTGACCCTAGACGACTGGTCGTGGACCCTTGGCCGACCGGTCGGCTCTAGCCATTTTCTGCCCGTTTTGTATCCGTTGCACATTTTTCTATATAAGGGCTTGGTTCATTTTGAGGGGTAGTTGAGAGGGTTTTGAGAGCCTATTACCCACACACTTTGTACATCATTTGGGGCCTCACAGAGGAGGAGTTTCAAGTCATATCCCTTGTGGTTTGTCACAAGTGAGGGCATTCAAATGCAAACCAAGAGATGACTTGATTCCTCTCTCAATTCTAGAGGTGAGACACTATACCACAATTATATTTATTGTTCAAGATCTCTAGAAGACCCTCTAGGTGAATCTCCTAGTTAAAACAAACTATATATCTCATGTAGGAGATTCAACCATCCTCCTATCACCTTGGGCATCTCAAAGGCATCACAAGCAAGGTGATTGATCGAGTGTAGCTAAGGCATTGGCGACGCATCGGCAACACGATCGTGGGAGCAAGGGAAGCTGACTGAAGCACGGGAGAGCGGAGATCAAGCAACCCGAACCGACACTAAACAAGGAGCTCATTCGACAAGTAAGGTTGTCTTTATTGAGAGTCCATTTAAAGTTTGTTTGTCAAACTCGATCTAGGGACGTTAGCCGTTCCTTGGCCCGTTAGACGGGCCTAAACAAAGTCTCCAAGGGGGAGCCTCCGACACTGGAGTGAACGTGCGTCGGGTTGAGAGTTAGCCTATGTCCAAAACTCCAGTTCGGGTTGAGAGGTAGCCCTTTGTCCAAAACTCCGATTATGGTTGAGAGGTGAACCAGTAAAACCTCTGTGCAAAGGTTGAGAGGTGAACCTCATTTAAAACCTCCGATAGTGAATGCCGGTGTGCTCAAAGGAGTTGAGTACTTGAACCGGGAGTGGAGTAGACCCAAAGTTGAACCACTATACATGCTTGTGTTTGTGATTGTATTGAGCACATTGATATCTTAGCATCGGATGTTTAATTGTTTAATTATAAATGCTTGATAGGAATGTATGCTAGGCACTAGATTGGCACATCCACACACAAGATGTACTTTCACTAGGTGTGTAGACTTGAGCTCATTGATCGATTCTCATAAGTCTACATAGGTTGCATAGGTTAGGAGCTTGATTAGTTAAATCATTTATTTACCTATGCATGCTTAGACTAGGATTGTTTATTGCTTAATCATATGCTAGTCGTGTGATTGGACCCACTTAGGCTTGGAAGCCGAAGTGTTCTTGCTTACTTAGTTTAATTTGTTGAATTGTGTAAGTAAGCGAAAAGAATTTCAAAAAGGTCCTAATCCCCCCCTCCTATAGGTTTAGCCATAATTCTAGTTGCACTTTAAGCTTCCGCACATACGTAGGTGTCGTGTTAGACTACCGACGTACTTTCACAACGATGGAGATGAAGATAGCTTAGAAGACCTCATCAAGGCCACACTTTGTGAGGTCCGCGTTGGATATGTTTTGATGGACGAGATTGGGCATTCACGGAAGATTAATGGTCAAAACATCCACTTATGGGACTGACCATGCATCAAGTAAATGGTGGACATTCTAGCCTCCACACATGCAACAAGTGGAGCCCACCAATCACAGTGTCGATCCATCTCAGCTATCATCAACCGTCCATCAAGAAGACAACAACAATGGAGGGTCAGCAGTGCTTTCAAATCTCAAAGGGTTGTCCACCATTCAACACGTGTGATCAGCCCTTTAGATCACCTCTCCCTTCCCATCATCCATCATTCCAAAGAATGGTAGGATCGGCTCTATCCAACCGTCGACCCTCCATCTGCATCAACATCAGCCGTCCAACAGGTGGACATACACCTAGTCCAAAGGTGTAAGACCTCACCTCAATGGACAACCAACCACCCCATGATCCAGCAAGCCCACATTTATCAAGACGTCCAGCAAGTCCTCAGCCGTCCATCAGCCCAGAAACTGTGATGGACCCCACTCTTCACATGTGCAGCAATAGTGCTGCAATTGCAGCTCGTTCAACGCTATGGACCCCACCTTCACACGTGCATCAACATCCAGCAGGTGGACCGCTCCATCTGCCTCTCACACGTGCAGAAACATGCACAACGTTCAGCTGCTTCACATCCAGCGTCCATCCATCCACAGTGGATCCCATCATCACTGTCCAGCAGGATTGGACGTCCATCAGCAGTCCCCGCCTTCTCCACCGTCCATCAACTGCAGCTGACGGCCAACATCTCCATCAACCCATCTCCACCATCCATTTCATCATTCATCTGCACCATCCAAGCAACATCTAATAGATGGAAGGTCAGCAGCATCAATTCCAGTGGACCTTCATCACAGCTTGCCACATCTCCAACGTTCACCAGCAATGGACGATTCAGATTGTCCAGATTCTCCATGTGGACCTAGTCAACTCCAACTCATGTGGACCTAGTTAACTCACCTAGTTACCTTCCATCCTTGGGCCAAGCAAATGCTCTCTCCATCCTCTTCCATCCATGAGCTCCAAACCAAAAAAGAAAAGTTTGCTTTGGGCATTCCAAGCCTAACTCCTGACCCAAACCTAAAAAGCAAAACTATTGGCTTGGAAGTGCCACCTCATCATCCAAGCTCCAAGCCCAAACCTAAAGAACTTTTGCTTGGAGTGCCACCTAGGCTTGGAGCCTCCCAAAAAGCTATAAAAGGAGGCCATCCCTTCTCATTTCAAATCATCCCACAATCCAAAATCATCTCTTCTTTAGTTTTCTTTCTTTTCCTTTTATTTCTTAGAGTAGCGTAGTGTAGAATTTTCTTTGTAGAGAATTTAGTCTTCCATTGTAGCATGGTTGGCTAAACCTCTAGCTACGGTTAGGGGTGAAGCCTTTGAAGAAATTTGCAAGCTTTGGTTCTTTCGGTTCAACAGTTGTGCTTAAATGTTGGAGTTCTCTTTGGTTAATTGGTTTGGTTATCCACCTCGGCAGATGCTATTGTTGTGTAAGCCCCTTGATCCATCATCGACTCCAGGCACGTTGGATGCTTGGGATCCCTTGCACACCAATTAGCTAGTTCATGATCGATAAAGTCTCTTGATCCATCGTCGACTCCGGGCACGATAGATACTTTGGATTCCCTACGATCATCGAGCTAGTGCAAGTAAAGTCATCGATCTGTAAAATCCCTTAATCCATTGTCGACTCTGGGCACATTGGATGCTTTGGATTCCTTGCGATCGATAGATGAAATCTCAACGGTTGGATCGGTCAATCAAAGCCTCCTATCTTATAAGTATGCATTTGATCGTATGAATTGTGATCTTATCGGTTGACTTATTGGCAAAGTTTTTGATTTGTACAATTCTTTGATCCATTGTCGACTCCGGGCACAGTGGATGCTTGGAATTCCCTACGATCAACTAACGAGTGCTTCATGGTCAAATCAATCGGTTCAAATCACCATCTTTTATGAAATATGCAAGTAGTTTAACCGTTTCATCTTCCGATTGGAACGGATCTTTATTCGATTCCAGTTGAGTTATAGTTGGACCAATAAATCAAACCTTGTGGATAAATCAAAGGTGGATCCCTAATGCCTTAGCCCCTTTTCTATTTTTGTCTTTCATCACACACAACTTGCTCCATTCTCGTGTATAATCCAGATTTCATCTCTTTCACCTAAACTAATTTCTCTAAGTGTTCTTAACCCCAATCCCTGTGGTTCGACCTTGGTCTCACCGAGTATTTTACTACTTCGCTACCTGCACTTGGTGTGCAATCTTCGAATTGTAGCAATGAGTCCAATGCTAAGGCATATCCTAAGCTCAAGTAAACCATGTCAAAGAAAGTAGCCAAGATTGAATAGAAACTGTTGACACCTTCATGGAGTCTACTGTTACGTTAATTTTCTATCTAACCTCTTAATAATTTTACACATACCTTCAAGAAGGGAAAACACAAATATAAGTTTGATCAAAGCTAATATGGCCCCAAGAAGTTTTCAACAATGGGCATTCAATTCAGACTGTTTCTGTAATGTGGTCCGATTGAGCTTGGTTCTGCCTCATTTTTTGTCTTGTTCCATAAAATGTTATGAAAAAATGACTGGACGGTGTGGATCTGATAAATACATCATAATAGGGCCCACCGAAGTTTCACATGTAAATACTTCCAGTTTTATTCTCTCACGGGAATGTGCTGCACCACTGGAGCATATTAGGTGAGACCCCGGCCTCACCCAATATCGTGCGGTCCTTACAGTGGTTCCTACCTTGTCATGTGTATTCCATATCCACCACGTCCATCCATTTTTCGGATCATTTTAAAGAATTATCCAAAAAATGAAACAGTGCTGGCTTACCATTACCTGTGCCATAAGAAACAGTGGTGACTTACCAATAAAAGGATCACAGTGGAGATTGGACATCGACCATTAAAATCTCCGTAGGGCCCACTGTAATTTTTAGTTTCCATCCGACATGTTCATAACGTACTGTCCACCTAGATGAAGCGAATAAACAAATATCAGCTTCATACTACTTCTGTGGCCCCCAAAAAAATTCAACAGTGAAATCTGGTATGAGAGGAAAACAATTGCTAGCTTCATATTTCTGTACTTCATTACCTATCGGTTGCAACTTGGATTGAGTTCAACTTGTAATTGCCATTGACTCAACCTGATGCTTCCTTCGATTGGGTTGTCAAAGGCCTTTTAAAGGGTGCCATATGATTGGGAACAAGCCATTTTCAGGTACAGTTGGGTATCAGGTTGAGAAAGTGTGGTAGAAATAATACTGTATCAAGTTGGATGATTCCACAGAGGTTTTACTGGATTGACAATTCACTTCAATCTACCATTTCGTTGAGCAATGCTAAGTTATACTATTTTCCTGTGATTTTTGTATTGTATGACCCACATGTGATGAACTTTCTATGAGCCATCTGTTAGGAATTTCTGAAATTCCTTAGCCCTAGGTTGCAAGAACTGTCTATGCTGTTCGGCCTATGCGATTGATAAAACAAATATGCCTTTTATGTCCATGCATAAATGAAAAGAAATAAATATTTTTTTATTTTAACTATGCTACGACTAATTATGACATATTAATATGCCATGGTAGCTTAATATAATGGCGGGTGGGGACTGGATGGAGGAAGAGCTTGCTCTCTTTGCCATAATATTAGGCGTTGCTACATCCGTGATGGTTGTGGGGGAATTTTGCCAAAAATACATATTCTCACGACCACAGGGAAATGCAGATTACGAACGTATTTGTGTCATCGACACTATAATTAGAGTTAATGATACAGATTGCGTGTCACAATTGAGGATGCGGAAGACCACTTTCTTCGATTTATGTGGAATCCTTCGAGAATGGAATATCCTAACGGATGCGAAGCATGTTACAATAGAAGAGCAACTTATTATGTTCCTACATACCCTAGGGCATAACATCTGTAACCGTGTCATTAGGCATCGCTTCATAAGGTCAGGTGAAACAGTAAGTCGATATTTTCATAGGGTATTGGATGCGATCGTGATGTTATACTCAGAATATGTGAAACTACCTGGACCAAAAATTCTTGCAGAGATAACGTCACACCCACATTGGAATTTATACTTTCAGGTGAGGAGTCTTTTCATAGGATTTTGATTTTTTGGAAGTAAAAATTGTCAGTTGTTTCATTCATTTAATGAAGTTCTTGTTCCTCTAGAAATCGAAATAAGACTGTATTGGTGCAATAGATGGTACGCATATTCCAACATACGTTCAAACCATTGAGAGTGCCATCTATCATAATCGAAAAGGAGTGGTGAGCCAAAATGTAATGGCTGCGTGCACATTCGATATAAAGTTTGCTTATGTCCTAGCTGGATGGGAAGGATCCGTATCTGATGCTTGAATTTTACAAAGTACATTTTCCCATGACCATGATCAATTTACAATCCCACATGGTAACTATAAGTACTAAATTTATTTTTTGTCTCTTCCTTGCATCCATAATTAAATTTCGATTGTTGATGACATGACTATTACAATGTAGGAAAATACTACGTAGTTGATGCCGGATAGGCCCACTCACCTGGTTTCATGGCCCCTTATCGCGGTGTTCGATAGCATCTTAACGAGGATTGTAAGGGTCGTAATCCCGCTAACAAGAAAGAGTTATTCAATTATAGACATGTCCAACTTCACAATGTAATCGAGCGTTACTTTGGAGTCTTGAAGGCTAGATTTCCTATCCTAATGATTGCACCATAGTACTTCATATTTACACAAGTTAAGATTGTGATTGCATGCTGCGTACTGCATAATTTCATACGCAGTGCAGGAGATGAAGATATCACAGATGCCGAGGGGTCATCTAAGGATGGCGGAGATAGCATTACTCCATTGCATGTGGATATTAACATAATAGATGAAAGCCGCATCATTATTAACGCGACACATGCCAAAAGAGATGACTGGGCAAGAGTTCATGATGATATAGCAACGAGAATGTGGAATGATGCTCATCCAATGAGTAGAAAGTTTTAATTCTCTGTATTGCTTAGTGTGTTTTAATTGAGCTGTCAAATCTATGGATAATCATAGAATTTTGTACATATTGGCCGCTTACTCTTTGGTATAATATATTTTCTTATTTTCTTGACATGTATGGTCTTGTTGATTGCAAAATCTTTGTCTCTTTCATTAGAAACTTATTAACTATGGCATTGTTTTGTATTTAAATCAAGCTATCATTTATGAAAGTACATTTCAGGTATCTCCGACGCTTTCATTAGATTTACAATATATCTCCTACTATGTTGTAAATAAACGTATCAACATTGAAACAGATGTCTCCGAACAAGTGTGGATTGCTATCGACACCAACCAAATATCAGGGACAAACATCAATGGATCATAATGAATTTGACCCCATGATCACACCGAGGCGAACACCAAGAAAGTACACATCAAAGTCAGGTGAGGAAAGGGACTCCCCACCTATAATGCTTCGGTGGACGGATGAGATGGACAATTGTTTAATTGATACATTAATGGAAGAAGTGGCTAATGGGTGTAGGCAGGATGTGGCTTCAAAAAAGAATCTTACAATCCCGTCATCAACATCTTCAAACACACCTTACGAATGACCATCACAACAAAAAAATGTGACGAATCGTCTCCGTACTGTTAAGAAATTATATTTTCATGCTAAAGATCTGAAGAATGCAAGTGGATTCACTTGGGACGACGAGCTGAAAATGGCCATTGCAACAAATGCGGTGTGGGAGGATTACATATGGGTTAGTGAATTCGCATCCCTTTAAGTATTTGAAATCACATATATTTTACTTCAACATCACGTAGTTGATTTTTTAATCTTAACCAATTTAACATTTCATTCATTAGTCTCATCCTTATGCAAAACATCTACGAGGGAGACCGATGCTGCGGTATGATGACCTAGAGTACTTATTCGAGAATGATCGAGCCACGGGTTGGACGTGCACAACTGGAAACATCATACCAGGTTTAGTGAGAAGGGAAACAACATCGCATCTAAGTCAACTGCTAGGATTGTAAATCTAAATGAAGATACGATTGACTTATAATCTGAGGACTATGGAGATAGTGGTCCAGAAATTCGCTGGAGCTATGATAACCGAGAAGGGTTTGGTATGCCTACTCCTACCCCTGCACACAATGAAAATAATTCAGCCAATACCATGAGCACAATGAGCTCTCGAAAGCATGAGGGAGTTATCCGTCCACAAGAAATGGTTGGTACTGGGATAACCAGTATGGCAGAAGTTATGCAATCTATTGCTATTACTATGAAGCAGGGGAAGGACTACTCTAGGATGGGTGTAATCATTCCAGCGTTGCATGAGGTGGAAGGATTGACATCCAGGGACATATTGGCCACGATAAAGTTGCTTTCTAAGGAAAAAGCATATAGTGCTTCATTCCTTAACTTGCTCAAAGAGGAGAGATACCCTTTCCTTGTGATGCTGCTAGGGGGGGTTGATGGCGGCATTTGATGGGCCAGCATGCTGAAATATGACCTATGTCGTTCCTTTTTGTGTGGGTTTGAAGTTGTGTTTGTTTTTTTTTTTTTTTTTGTCATAGCAGATAGCAAGATCGTCTTTTCAGGTCATGAATATGGTTACACTATCTTGGACAAACTTTAACTTTTTCTCATTTTGGGCTGCCCAAAATGGTAAACGCTGTGCCTGGGTGAAATTATGTAATGACTAACTTAGATTGTTAAATTTCTCAGTGGGGCACAATTTTATTTTTTTTTAATCTATGATTAAACAGTATCAATGGTGGTTGTTATCATTAAATACCATAAATTTTTTATTTTTTAATCATTTTATTTGAGTATAAGAGGTTTGGGACAGTAAGCCTGGAATCTCCTTTCAACGTTTACCTTTTCCTATGTATTTGTATTATTTTTTCTGCTGCTTGTTTCACATATGGGCAAAGTGTACGTCGTTTTCATTGAAAGGATTCCGGGCATCTACTATACATGGGAAGAGTACAAAGCTCAAGTTAACGAATACAACAATGTTGACTTTAAGTCGTATAAGAAGAAAAAAGAGGCGATTAAAGCTTGGCATATGTTAATGGGGCTATATGAGGAAATGAACGATGTTATAGGAGATATGCCGGTTGAACAATCTGTAGATCATGCTATATACTCAGACACGATACATCATGAGCAAGAGGGAGTCTTCCCCCGCTATCCGACAATTGAAGGACCCTTGCATACTTCTCCTACCACACTGACACATTTCGAGGTCAGTGAAAGTAAGTCATGGTGGGGATGATGGATGTGTTATTCTTGGCTTTGTATGCGCCTTATTGGTATTTATCATAACCATACAGTTGATGTTCTATCATTGAGAGATGATCGGACATGGTTCCAATGGGCGCACGCTATTTTTTTTAGGTCGTGGAACAACTGGTTTAGTTCCGTGGATCAGAGTTACATATGCATATTGGATATGGACTTTTGTTGAAGTGTTTTTTCTTTTGATTTGGTGCATGCAATCTGCTAGATTCGGACAGTTTATACCATTTTTGTAAGTATTTTGGTGGAAACTGCTGGGATGTTCAAGACTGTTTATGCCATGTATGTATCTTTCAAACGGTGGTGACATTATATGTCACTGATTTGGACAATCATGTTAATCAGGTACTTGGGCTGTTTAAATGGCCAATCTATTTTTTGCACAGTTTTAGAATTGACTATCCATGCCAGGTCTACACATACCATGTATGTATCATACCGGAACTGTAAGTGATGGACCAAAAACAATCCAGTTCCACGTGGGATCGTTGTGGCATGGAAATATATGGTTCCTTTTGGGAAAACAGACGAAGCTATAGGTCAGACCTGCAGAGGATTCATCTACCGGAGGTAGAGTGCACAACTTCATTTCCGTTGAACGTGCACAAAATAGTAACGGAAGAGGTTATCAGCGTCATGGTGGTTAAGAAGTAGGCTCATTGTTGTGAACTACAATGGAATAAACAAATAAGCATTTATAGTAATTATGACTATTTACATGAAAAAATTAAGAAAACCTAAACTGGATCCCATGAAGTGCATTTCATATGGAAATGGTTAAGTTTACATATATAAGAAATGATTACATATTTACACGTAAATACATTTGAAATGAAAAAAATAAACACCCCCTTGGAGAAAAAGCAAAATGGAGGAAGGTACACTCCAAATCTAGAGTGGAACCTGACTCAAAGCCTCTCAAAGGGCTATAAAAAGGGTTGCCCCCTTCTCATTCTCATCATCCAAAATCTCATTCTCCTCTTTTCTTTAGTTTTTTTTTCTTTTTTTCTTTTATAGTTTTGTAGAAGTTTATTTTTCTTTTTTAGTAGTCTTCCATTTATAGAATGGTTGGCTAAACCTCTAGCTAAGGCTAGGGGGAAGCCTTTGATGAGATTTGCAAACTTTGGTTCTCTTGGTTTAACAATGGTGGTGTGAATGCTAGAGTTCTTCTTGGGTTGTTTGATTTGGTTATCTACCTCGGTGGAAACCGTCGACTTTGGGCACAATGGATGCTTGGGATTCCTTGCACACCATTCGCTAGCTCATGATCGATAAAGTTCTTTGATCCATCGTTGACTTCGGGCATAATGGATGCTTAAAATTCCCTAAATTCATCGAGTTAGTGCATGTAAAGTTATCGATCTGTAAAATTGTTAGATCCACTGTAGACTCCGGGCACAGTGGATGCTTTGAATTCCTTATAATCGATTGACAAAATCTTAACGGTTGGATCAATCAATCAAAGACTCTTATTTTGTAAGTATGCATTTGATCTTATGAATTTGTGATCTTCAATCGATTGACTTCTTTTGACAAAGTTGTTGATTTGTAAAATTTCTTGATCCATTGTCAACTCCAAGCACAATGGATGCTTGAAATTCCCTACAATCAGCTAACAAGTGCTTTATGGTTAGATCAAACAATTGAGATTTCTATCTTTTATGAAATATGCAAGTGCTTTAACAGTTTCATCTTCAGATTGGAACAGATCTTTATTCGATTTTAATTGAGTTATAGTTGAATCAAGGAATCAAATGTCATGGAGTTATCAAAGGTGGATCCTTGAAGCCCTAGACCTTTCCTATCCGTGTCTATTATCTCACACACACCTTGCTTCACTCTTGTGGATTAAATCAAATTTTATATCTCCCATCTAAACTAATTCCACTAAGTATTCTTAACTCCCAATCCATGTGGTTCGACCTCAGTCCCGCTAAGTATTTACTACTTCGCTACCTGCACTTGGGTGTGCAATCTTCAAATTGTAGTACTAAGGTTTATGGAAGTATTAATCTATAGAAACCTGAGATTTAGTGTGAAATCAGTTACAGTGAATGCTTTATGACTTCCGCACATTAAGTACTTTATTCTTCATTAAGAACCGATTAATTGAAGTTCATATTTATGTTGGGTTTCTGAATAATGAATTAACCACTCTATCTTTTGACTGGATAAAATAAGACTTCGATTCCAATTGAGTCATCGGGATTAAATTGATTATCTAAGCATTATGGATTGATTATAAGTGAATCCTTAGTGCCTTAGTCATTTTTATTGATTGCTCCCTTTTACTTTAAATTCATATTAAAAAGCTAGAATTCATATTTTTCCATTGCTTTTTAGTTTAAGTTTGATCCAAAATGTTTGAAATTAGTATTTCTTCATAATCCCCTTGGACGATCTTGGTCTTTCCGAATTATACTACATCACAACCTTGAACTTAAGGCTGCCCTAACACAACTTATCTATAAATATGGAGTGCATAAGCCAATATCCAACCATCCTATGGTTCCGTCATTCGTGAGCATGCAATGCATAGATCAACATCTAATATGCCATGTTTCTGACACTATGAACAAACAATGCATAGGCCACACTCATCCACCATGGTTTTCAATCTTGAATATGCATACATAACACATCCATAAGTCATGCCCCATATATATTCCATGTACCTAAATTAACGAGGGTTCCAATCATGTATGTGTAAAGCATATAACCAGCTATGGTTCCTACATCCATATGTAATCCAAACTACCATCCATAGCGCCTAAGTCCATATGTAGTACATACGATCATTCATGGCTCCTAAGTCCATGTATAATCCATATCACATCCCATGGCTCATGATCGACTCATCTGGAATGCATCGATTCACCCATTATACACATGTATGCATGTCAATGGTGGTGGTAGGTCATGCATATGCACGGGTAGTTCTAAAAATTGCCAGAAAGGAGCACAATATACATAAACTCAACTTGGTGGTCCAATGTGAAATCTACACAGATGGTCATGAGGGCGAAGAGAGTGTTCACACTTTTCCATCTACTTAAATGGTTCAACATCATCACGCATGTACACATAACATAATTTCATAATATCATTTTGCCCAATGCTAAGCATTCAAGGTCACATAATCAATGGTCATGTTATATGATAATTCATATAACTAGGTGGCCACACACATATCACAAGATCACATGGTTGAGGGCCTTTTGTTAATGAGGTTAAAAGGCGTTGAACCAATGCTTATATGCTTTAGGTGAAACCTGCGCATTGTAGACAAGACACATGCTTAATAATACCTACTTTAGGGCGTGGGTGAATGATCATGTACTTGGAGCATTGAGTTGGATTCCATTCTATGATTGAATTACCTATTGGTGCTTGGTTCGATTTCACCAGTATATTTTGCAAGTAGGCCGATCTCACAAGTGACCCTTATACCCTAATCTACCTACCTTTGTATACAGAAGGATGGGAGTGTGTATTACTACTTTAGTATACAATATGAAGGTCATGATTGATTCGGTCGGGGATGTATTGCTAGGAAAGAAGCCTAGTTAATTCTATGTTGCATAGTTGCGTGGGGAAGACCCCTTGACAATTACACGAAGTTCCTAAGACATGATTATGCACTTTAAGATTTATTCATTGTGACATTATCAAGTTTTGTAAAGTAATTTGCAAATTATTTCTTAAAAATTATGCTGCCTAAATATTTTATTTTTAAGAGATGATTAATGTGTATGTTGATAGAGTAATCTAAATTGAGAATTATCTCCATCTGATATCATTTGAGTATAGGGTATGCCTTGAAGATCTTAAGAAGTTGTGCACTAGTGTGGTGGTCACTTAGAGCACAAAAACCTATGTATAGAAACACGAGAATTCTAGATGGTCCCATCTCCTTGATTATTGCTCCATGTATGTTGGTCAACATTGCTAAGTTGGACTAGAAAAATCGTATCCCTCACTATAGGGGTTGAGTGCGAGACGTTGGTAGTGGGGATTGGTGGCAACCCTTAAAGGGGGCCACCTACCCCGACACTTAATGCCAGAGGGGAGTACATGGGAGGAGAGAGGTTGTGGCTCTCCCCAATATAATATCTCCCACCCTCACATATTCTCATGCTTCGTCTCCTCTCTCTTCCCTTTAGTGCTTGTGTACTCAAATTGAAATTATGTTGGGTAGTCTAACACGACACCTTATGCATATGTGTGTAGAAGCTTAAGAAGCGACTATAATTATGGCTAAGTCCTGGGGGGGGGGGGGGGGGGGGGGGGGGGGGGGGGGAGTGATTAAGACCTTTTAAAATCTTTTTGCCTATGTTAAAACTAGAAAATTCGTGCTTGTCAGCAGTTTTTTTTCCTGTGTTTCATTATTTTGGGGGAATTCTGAGTATAGAGACATTCATAGACAATCATAAGCAATCACAAAAGGTACACAAGAGAGGTATCGCAAGGCGAATTTTATTCCAGAGATTCTGAGATCTTTTACAATCCAGGCTGTGATACTGGTCACGAGCCTTTAATTACATCAACGGTTGATCACCCTTGATTACAAAGCAAAAGACTAATCCGCCGGGGATTATGGTCTTGAGTTCATGGTCTATAGACCTATTTGTTTTCTTGTTATGGACTGAGCCACATTTCTTAGACAAATCGGATGCCTATGTCCCATTTTCTTTCGGATTGTCCGGGTTGAGAGACTGTCAGGATTCGAGTGGTGCAACTCTAGGTCCACGCCTGTTACTGTGAATAGGTGATCGTTGGAATACACGACCATTGAACGTTGGTCGGCATAACCCAAGGCCCGCGCCTGTATTTTTATGACGGGTGACCTTAGGAAAGCACTCCGCAACTTTCCTGAGCGAGGTTTTTAATCTAGTGGTGCAACTCTGGGCCCGCGCCTGTTACTGTGAACAGGTGACCGCTGGAATACACGAACATCGAAATGTCGGTCGACATAACCTAAAGCCCGCACCCGTATTTTTATGACGGGTGACCTTAGGAAAGCACTCCGCAACTGCCTCATCAGCTCAACCGGCGGACCGGTTGTCATGGGTAAGGCATCGACTGTCTTTTTCATAATAGTAATCCATAGCAAGATGTCTCAAGCTTAGTTAGAATTCTTTTGTTTGTGATTTCTTGTGGTAACCATAACCCCTTAAGTTTAGCCTCGGACCTTTATCCGGGATGAATGGAGCTTTGTACAGTAAAGTAGATGTGTTTCTTCTGGAGTCGGGCGACTCATCTTCGAGAACACTCTTTCTTCTGAGTATTTTCCAATGATCTATTTGAGATTAAATAGGCTTTATCAGGCTAAGATCCTTTGAGGATCCAAATCCAATGGGCTGGATTATCGTTTCTAATGCTTGCAAATGGCTAAGTATAGGGTCCGATGGATACCCACATGTGCCAATTTATGATGAATGATGGGGATCGGTGACCCGTAAATGTTTAACTCGGCTGTTTGATGGCCTGAGCACTTTAACTTTGCTTCAGCGTCTTTGAGATCGCGATTGATTTCATTTGGCATTAGTCAGTTTCTAAGTCAACAGGGCACTTCCTAAGGCTGAAAATGACTAGGTAGTGGACCTGTTTGTGGTCTAATCAGGGCATTCGGTGAATATCATCGATGACCATCTTTGAAATTGGTGGATTATGTCCATGAGGATCGCGGTGTGATCACATTTGATTCGCGTAGCATAGGTCGATTTCCGAGCCAACAGGGCACTTCCCAGGGCTGAAAATGACTAAGTAGCGGGTCAATTTATCGCTTGATTAGGGTATTCGAGGGTCCTGAGATTGGATAACCTAGTCCCGGTGCATGATTATGGTGTATCATGTCATGAAGAAGAAAAGTTTCCCTCTCGGGCTCGGTCCAATTCCGCCCGATTCTCCCCTGTTTCGGCCGTTTTTTGCTCTTTTTGAAGGATTTTTGGAGTTGCTAAATTGACTAAGTGTTGGTTGTTTTTTTATCAAAAAACTGATTTAGGCCATTTATCATCGACCGTTGGAGAATCCAATCCAAGGGATGGGAAGATCTCATTGGTGTGCATCCAGGGGAGGCGGTTTGATCGAAAACCAATCCCGATCGAAGGCGGGCCACACGATTGAAGGTCCAACCCTCCAACGAGCGTCCAGGTGCATGGAGGGGGTGGTATGGGCACATGTCTTGCTTGCAAGGGCGCATGGGTGCATGTGATTGGGAGGTGGGCGCATGTGCCCTATGCCTTGTAAAAATTGGGGGAAGCAAAGTCTCAGGCGCATGTCTTCATTGCACATGCGCCTAGCCCCAAATAGTGGGCGCATGTCCCTTTGGGACTTGGTGATTTTCAAGTTTTTTCGGCCCCAGAAAGGGTGGGCGCATGTGATCCGGCACTTAATGCATTTCTGCATTTTCCGACGAGAGAAAGCCGGTGCATGTGGTCTAGCACTTAGAGAATTTCAAGATTTTTCTCTGCACTTGTCTCCGTCAGAGGATATCCCTTTCCGGCGAGGAATTCCGAAGAGAGAACTATCTGACGATAGTGCATTTTTTGGATTCCGGCGGGAAAATCCTTTTACGCAGAGGGATTCCGACGAGAGAACTATCCGACGGTAGTGCATTTTTGGGATTCCAGCGGGGAAATCCCTTTTCGACGAGGGATTCCGACCAAGGCATTCGATGAGGGATAACGGAGCAGGCGCATGTACCTCTTGCGTCGCTCGGAGATCAGAAGAAGGTGATCTCGTCCTAATGTCATCAGGTGACCCTGCTATTTATAGTGGTGTAATCAGGTTCGGGTCCGACCCCACGGGTATTTCCCGGCGCATGTGTTGGAAAACCTGATGCATGTGTTGGAAAATCGGGCGCATATCATTTCAGGCCAAGCGGATGTCATTTTCCAGCCGAGCGCATGTCTTTTCCGGCGGATTTTTCGAGTGGTTTTCTGAAAAGTGTTTGGATCAATTTCTTTCGATCATATCTTGTAGGCGCATGTGGTGGAAGGCCGGGCGCATGTCACTCTTGTGAGTTCCCACGTTTTCCACTACTTAGCCAATTTCAGGTTTTTAAACTTTGTGAGAGAGAAAATTTCCAGACTTAGAATATTTCAGAATTTCAGGCTCCGACGGGAGACCTCCAGAGGACAGCTACCTTTTCTATGGATGCGCTCACCGTTGCCAAGCCACTTCTAGGCTAGGATGGACCTTCTGAATGAACGGGATGGGGTGTGGAAGTCCAGATGTTGCAGATTTTGGTACTTCCTTCCTAATTTGGAGCCTCCGGGTCGACACGTCGTATAGGAACTTTATTTCAAGGAGCACGCACATGGAAAAATGTGCCGCACGGACTTCAAACTTGCATATTTAAGGGTTTTGGGTGCTCCAGATCATTTGGCGATAGTGCAGATGTCCGGATTCCACTCTAAAATGGTAGTTGTAGGCTTATGGACCTTTTTGGTCAGCTCCGGGCATGGATGAAACGCATCTCGAAGTGCGCAAGTAAAGATACGCACTGCATGACTTTGAAACTTGCAGGTTAAGCATTTTAGGATGTTCCGGACCATTTGGCAGTAACCCGCATGTTCGGTTCTACTCCAAAATGCTGTTTACGAATTTCAGTCGCTACCGAGTGATTAAGGCTACACTGACATTTTTTGGGTTTTTCTGGTCTCAAAATTAATTCAAATCAGTTGTTGATGGATTGCGTGATATTTTTTGTAATGGGTGCAAATTTTAGCTCCAACAACCTACTTAACAGTTTTAGCAAATTAAACTAAGTAATTAACACTTCGGCTTCCAAGCCTAAGTGGGTCCAATAAATAAACTAGCATATGATAAAAATAATTAACATCCTAGTCTAAGAATGTATAGATTAACTTATGATAAAACTAATCAAATACCTAATCTATGCAGCCTAAGTAGACTATAGAGGACTGGATCGATTAAGCCCAAGTCTACTCTAAGAGTGAAAGTACATCATGTGTGTAGATGTCCTATCAAGTGCCTAGCATACATTCATAATTACACATTCAAAATTAAACACTTAAACACAATACATAATGAGAAATGTGCTCCAATACAATCACAAACATAATGATGTATAGTGGTTTGACTACTTGTCTACTCCACTCCCGTTCAAGTACTCAACCCCTTTGAGCACACCGGCATTCACTGGGGAGTTTAAATCTGGTTCCTCCCAACTAAGGTGTTTTAACTCAGATCCACCCAACTGGAGAATTTATAGGTTCCTCCCAACCTACACGTTCACACCCGTGTTGGTGGCTCCCTTTGGAGACTTGTTTAGGCCCTCCAAACGTGTCAAGGAACAGCAAACGTCTCTGAATTTAGGCGTGGCAAATGAGCCAAAGAGTGCCAAACAACCCCTAGCTTTAGGTCGACAAACAGGCCAAGAAACGGCTAAAGTCCCTAGATTTTAGGCTCAACAAACAAGCCAATGATCGATAAATGACCTTAAAATTCGAGTTTGACAAACAAACTCTACACTCAATTCCTCACAGGAAATTGAGTGGATGGACTCTAAACAAAGACAACCTTACTTGTCAGATTGAGCCCCTTTATAGCGTCACTTCTGGTTGCTTCTTCTTGCTCTCCCGTGCTTGAATCAGCTCCCCTTGTGCTCCCCGATCTTTGATGCCGCTGCTTTGCCAAGGCTTCATCTCCAAGATCAGCTCCCTTACATGTGATGCTCCATTGGAGATGCCCAAGGTGCTAGAGAATGGTGAAACCTCTACAAATGATAGGAAATGGGTTTTCTAGAGGGATACACCTATTTGGACTCCTCGGTTGTGTTTAGACAAGGTATTTAACTATGATCGAGGTGTCTAAACTCCTAGGAATCAAGAGGGAACAAGTCCATTCTCATATTGTCATTGAATGACCCAAGCTTGTGATGAAACACAAGGAGAATGACTTGCTTTAGGTTTGGAATAGAGCCTCTAATGGTCTTTAGCAATGGTGGCTTCTATCTCCTCAAAATTCCCTCCCTTAGTCCTAAAAATGAACCCCCCGCTTTTATAAAGTTTCTCCCAACAGTCAAATAATGGGTAGATTCGCGCAAGGTCGGGCGCCCAGATGTTGTGATTGGGTGCCCAAAATTCGGTCCAGAAAATGATTTTAGTCGCTGGACATTTCTTGAGTTGGTCGGGCGCCGGGACAAGTTGTGGTCGGGCGCTCTATGTCCATTCTTGCATTGATCGGGCGCCAGGTGGACACTGGGTCGGGCGTCCGAAATTCAATCCTAAAATGGTCGTGCTGCTGGACGATTTTTGCACTGATCGGGCCCCCGGACAGGTTGTGGTCAGGTGTCCGATGACCATCTGGTTTTTCAGGCCACTTACTTGGACGGATTTATCTAAAGTCGGGCGCCCAGTGGACACTGAATCGTAGGGCTCTCAATGGGTCGGATCTGGATCGGATCTAGTTGGATCCGGCTCCAAGTCCATATATTTGTAGACGGATTCAGATTGAATTCGAATCTAACTCGGATCCAAAAGGTGATATCCATATCCGATCCATTTATAAATTGTTAGATCCATTTCCGATCCAAAATCCATATAACCATCAGATTCGGGTCGGATCTAGTTCCGAATCCACCCCATTACAAATCTAAAAAAAATATAATATAATATATTTAATTTAGTAGAAAAATGATGCAAATCCTATGGTATGGTCAACCTGAGAGTGGCATGTCTCAATTTTGAGACATGGCCTAAAATAATTTGTAAAACGGATGGCCAACA
Organism: Liriodendron chinense; assembly: GCA_003013855.2. NCBI lineage: Eukaryota > Viridiplantae > Streptophyta > Magnoliopsida > Magnoliales > Magnoliaceae > Liriodendron > Liriodendron chinense. The sequence continues at coordinate 1,410,852 of PVNU02002126.1, forward strand.
TGAATATAACGTATACAGTAAGGTGACAATGAGTCGAATCTTAATCGGATTCGGCTCGAACTTGGATATGTTCATGTGAATCCATATGCAGTCCATTTAAGTAATCAGACCTATTTTAAGATCCGAATCCGGTCCATTTAAGTAATCAGACCTATTTTAAGATCCAAATCGGGATTATACAGATTCAGAGCGAATCTGATCTCGGATTTTACCCGCTCCATTGAGAGCCCTACTGGGTCGGGCGCCCGGCCATACATGTTTTGCTGGTGCTTGTTTCTGTTTTTTAGCAGAACATGTAACCTCTCGGCCAATCTTTTGGTGGTCTTTTGGGACACCTAAGGCCAATCTAAGATGACTAATGGTACGCCTATTGGTCATGGTCATCTAGATGCTTATGGTTTTAGGTAGGTATAAGGTTAAGGCTCACCAAGGCATAACTTTCACCTGTTTCTTCTTTCTTGATGCAGCAGGTTCGTCTTGAGTCTTCGATCTTCGTCTTCATTAAGCTCAATCGACACTAGACTCACTGACCTAAGTAATTGACAAACAAGGTGCACTAGTATGCCATAGAAAAGTGCACTAACACAAACTACAAAAAATATGCCTACACTTTAAGCATGTTGCTCCTCTCGTAGGACAATGCAACACATTCTGCTTCAATACCTCGCACCTTCCTTTAGATCGCAGAACATGTGCTCCACCTTAGGCCTTAAGACCCTTACTTAAGTCACATACTAACGCCTTTGTTTAGCAGACTGCGCACTCCCACATCCTTTTAGTGGATTACACACTCATTCCCCTTATTTGACTAAAAGGTAAAGGAGGAAGATATGAGAAATGTAATGTGGAACCCATCCTCTTGCATTTGACTAAGACTGTGTCATCAGCATACCATCTTGGTTGTTGACTAAGGGAGGTGAATTGGCTCATCTTCTCACATGTGGTTAATGTTCATAGGCCACTAGGTTTCGTGTTTCGTCTCCCTGACTCGGTCATGTAATTGTATCACTTGATCCATAATAATAATAATGATAAATATAATGCGCCATGCTATCCGCATGCACCCTACACCATGACCATCATAGGTCCTAAGATAACTTGTGATCATCATATTATTAGATGAATGGTTATCTTATGTGACAGGTTTGACTTAGGTCGAGATGAGGGTCTTCATCATATGAACTAACTTGGTGTCGGTGTGCCTTTGCCCTTACCACATAAGGGAGTGGGAGTGTACCATGGATACAGGATCAAATGAGACATTTGAGCACTTGCATTAGTAGATCAAGTTCAAGTCTCTACTTTGGGGTCCCATTAGCCTGGATTATCTTTTTGGGCTTGATGTTGCATGAAAGATGATTAATTCTTAAACCTAAGAATATATAAAGTTTATGATCCTAATCGGATGACTTTAGCTCTCTTTACAAGGCTACTGCATGGTCATTAAAAGTAGGTGTATTGAGTGTGTTCATAAAATTATGTTGATTCTTTCACAGGCTAGTAAAGAACTCATTGGGTTTACTGAGGGGCATGTTTGTAGTTATATCTACTAGAACAAGGACTCATCAAGTGGTTTTACTGCTGGGCTCAATAGTTAAAAGATTTTAAATGATTTTTCAAACATTTTCAACTATTGAAGTTTTGTTTTAATTGCTAAAGTTGTTTTTATCGTACTTGATGATGATTCGATGGCTTAGATTTGATAGTTAATTATTTTATCAACATGGGAAATAGATATTTAGTGGATAGCTATGATAGTTAAAGGATTAAATCATAAGTATGTCCATGGGTGAGGTAGATTAATAGATTTCATAATAGGATACATAAAAGTCTATCGGGTGGTAGAGCACCATACGATGTGCATGCTTAAAACCTTAAGTTCCTCGTTATATATTAAATCTTATTTAAAAAATAAGAGAGCCTTAGACATCTCTCCTAGGCATCACCTAAGTGAGATCGAGACAATCTTTCTCTTTTCTTGATCTTATTCTCTTCTCTATGTAAACGTGCGTGTGGGGTCCATCATGTTGATGGTTAAGGTCAACCCTATAATAATATGAATTATAATATTTTAATAATTAATATATAGATCACATTACATATACACCCTACACATGTACACACACCATCCACATGCATCTCTAGTCCATGTTGGTTAGATGAGGAAACAGAGGTCATAACCATGGGAGTTATAAGTATACAAACTCATTAAGTGGAGCGGATTAAGGCCCATCGTACAAACAATGTATGTACGATAATGGAAATGGGCGTGGGATGCCGTACAACACTTAATTTTACTCCACACTCAAGTTTCTCAATTATAATACTTGAATTTCATTTTTCTCTCCATCTCTCCTTATCCTTTTAGTTATTACCAATATTAGAAATCTATTTATGTTCTAATTGGTTATCTAGTTTCCTCATTATATCATTCCCTAGAATATTCCCTAATATATATGGGATTCTATGAGACCCACTTGTACAAGTAAATCACCTCTGTCTGTTCATGGATCTACATGCAAATCATAAAAATTTATCCATCAATTTATATATGCAATTCATGCAAATCCATTAATTGATTTATGATTATAAACTATTCAAATCTGACCGCTTGATTGTGAATACAATCCGTGCAAATCTGACCATCTAATTGTGTGTACAAGTAATACAAATATAACCAACCATCCACTCATCCGTTCATTCGTCCCTTTAACCATCCATCCCTCCACCCATCCATCCGTGCATGACTGAAAGTACGTCGGTAGTCTAACACGACACATTCATATGTGCGGAAGCTTAAAGAGCAACTAGAATTATGGCTAAGACCTATAAGAGGGGGTGATTAGGACCTTTTGAAATTCTTTTCACCTACTTACACAATTTAACAAATTAAACTAAGTAAGCAAGAACACTTCGGCTTCCAAGCCTAAATAGGTCCAATCACAAGACTAGCATATGGTTAAGCAATAAACAATCTAGTCTAAGCATGCATAGGTAAACAAAAGATATAACTAAACAAGCTCCTAACCTATGCCACCTATGTAGACTTATGAGAATGGATCAATGAGCTCAAGCCTACACAACTAGTGAAAGTACATCTTGTGTGTGAATGTGCCTATCTAGTGCCTAGCATACATTCCTATCAAGCATTCATAATTAAACAATTAAACTTACAATGCTAAGATAATAATGTGCTCAATTCAATCACAAACACAAGTATGTATAGTGGTTCGATTTTGGGTCTACTCCACTCCCGGTTCAAGTACCCAACTCCTTTGAGCACACCAGCATTCACTATCAGAGGTTTTAAATAAGGTTCACACCTCAACATTTACACGGAGGTTTTACCGGTTCGCCTCTCAAACTTAACCGGAGTTTTGGACAAAGGGCTAACTCTCAACCCGAATGGAGTTTTGGACATAGGCTAACTCTCAACCCGATGCACGTTCACTCCCGTGTCGGAGGCTCCCCCTTGAAGACTTTGTTTAGGTCCGGCTAACGAGCCAAGGAGTGCCAAACAACCTCTAATCTTTAGGCCGACAAACGGGCCAAGGAACGGCCAATGTCCCTAGTTCGAGTTTGATAAACAAACTCTACACTCAACTCCCACAGGGAATTGAGATGGACTCTCAATAAAGACAACATTACTTGTCGAATGAGCCCCTTGCTCAGCGTTGGTTCGGGTTACTTGATCTCCGCTCTCCCGTGCTTCAATCAGCTTCCCTTGCTCCCATGATCGTGTTGCCGCTGCGTCGCCAATGCCTCAGCTACACTTGATCAATCACCTTGCTTGTGATGCCTTTGAGATGCCCAAGGTGATAAAGGGTAGGTTTGAGAACTCTACAACTAATGGGAATGGGTTACCTAGAGTTTCTCTCCTACAACGATCTCATCTTAGAGTTTTGGACAAGGATATGCCTATCAAGGAAGGTCCAAACTCTAGAGATCAAGAGGGGATGAATGTCATCTTCTTCATGAGCTTAGAATGCTCCAATCTTGTGTTAAAGCACAAGGAAGATGCCTTGCATAGGTTGGGAATGAGCCTCAAATGGTCTCCAACAATGGTGGCTTCACTCCTCTCAAAATCCCTCTTCTTACCCCTCAAAATGAGCCCAGCCTCTTTATAAAAGGTGTTCAAACGGACAAAAAAGGGCAAAAAATGGCTCCTTCCGACCAATCCCAACCGGTCGGCCAACGGTCAATGAAGACAGTGGGTGAACTGCCTGGAGGGGGGGTCTGTCCGACCGATCACGACCGGTCTGACCAGCCCAGCCGACCAGTCAAGACCGGTCGGACAGGCCTGGGTTCAGTCAAATGATTGCTGACCCACTTCCATCACACCCCACTACAATGGCCAAGGTTTTGGATGGTCTTTTGGTACACCTAGGGCCAAACTATGATGACTAAAGATTTTCTAATATGGTCAAGGTCATCAAAGAGGTTAGGGGTTAGGTTTTGGTTAAGGTTAAGGCACATCAAGGCATCACTTTTACCTGTTTCTTTTTCCTTGATGCAGCAGGGCCACTTGAGTCTTCGGTCTTCATCTTCATTAAGCTCAACCGACAGTAGACTCACTGACCTAAGTGATTGACAAACAAGGTGCACTAGTATGCCACAGAAAAGTGCACTAACATGTACAACACACACAAGACACACACATACATGCACAAACTTGTGCACAATACTTGTAAGACCCATATCCCCATAAGACCATCCATACGCTTGGTTTCGGTGCCGAAATGCCCTGAACAGACTAAATCGGCAAGCTTTAATCGTGACCCTATTTTAGTACTGCAATGACCCAAAACCTATACCCTAGCGACTGCATGGGTGCTATGATTCTAATGTCGCGTGGCACGCCCCGTTGTGATACCTGGTTTGGAAGATACTATCATTGGTGTAATTTGAAGTAGGTCGCGCAACGCATGTGTGGTTCGGGCCTCACTTGCACAAATCCCAAGGAACCTTTTTAATCGATCAATCAATCCATTACACACCAACCCCCATCACCTTTTCTCCATCACTCCATCATTCCATCACACACCAACCCCCATCACATTTTCTCTATCAATCCATTACTCATCACCCTAATTACCCTAATACATCTAATAAAGTACCATCTACTCCCTATAATTTTTCCTTCTACCCCAAATCTTCTCTCTTTCTCCATGTAAGAGAGCTCCCAAAGTTAACACCTACCCCCTACTCTAGCCACTCCATCATTCTTTCCCTCTTTTTCTCCCATTTCTACCCCTCCCTTTCTAATAGAGAGGATTAGGAAAGGGGACTTGCTTGAAGAACCCTTTTGCGATTCGAGCCGTCTGATCACCAATTCAACTTGATCCAGCCGTTCAACTTCAGTGTGAGTGCAAGGGTGAAGTTTTTACCCTCTTTGCCTTTGTTTCTTTCATTTTGGTGGGCCCACAATGGTGGGATCCACCTTGTGTGTGTGTGGTGGATCCCACAGTGGCGGGGGCCCACCCTGATGGCCGGAATCCCCTTGCTTCTTTCCCCTTTCTTTTCCTTTCCTTTTTGCTTTCCCTTCTTTTTTTGTGCTTTGTGGATTGATGTCAGGCCCACAAGTGGGCCACACTGTGAGACAGCATGCACCACACACTATCATAGCGTGGGCCACCATGTGTGGCACACCATGATATTTATTTTCCATCCAACTTGTTCATAAGATTACACAGGTCTGAATGAAGGTGGCACACCATGATATTTATTTTCCATCCAACTTATTCAAAAGATTACACAAGTCTGAATGAAGGTGGCATACCATAATATTTATTTTCCATCCAACTTGTTCATAAGATTACACAGGTCTGAATGAAGGTAAAACTCAAATTTCAGCTTGGTCTGAAGCTCATTGGGCCTACCGTGAACTGTCCAAACTGATGGACAGAGTGGATCATCCGGATTTGGACCCCACACGTTGGAAATAAAAAAAAAGATACAAGAAAAAAAAATAAAAATAAAAAGAGAAAATAACACTGATGTTGAACAGAGCGTTCAGCGGACGCTGCTGTCCAGCACCAGCGTTGGAGTGCAAGCCAAAAGGAAGGCCAACGAGGTGGGCCACTCGTGGGACCCTTGTGTATTTATTTAATCCATGTCGTCCATCTATTTCACCAGGTTATTTTAGAGCTAGGGCCCAAGAATGAGACAGATCCAGATCTCAGGTGAATTTATTTTCTATTTAACCTATTTTTATTTTTTTAGGTCACACGTGACCTGAGAGAATACCTGGTTGAAGGAAAACACAAATATTAAACAAAACCTTTGGGACCCACCCTAAGACACGTGGCAATGGGTGGGGCCCATTGGACAACCCTCCCTTCCCCCTCAAACAGACCTAAATCTCAGGTGGAACGCACCACAAGAAACAATTGTGATTGGACAACCCCGTTAATTTAGGACGTTGGGCCCACCATAATGTTTATTTTACCATCAAATCTAGAGGGGTGGGGCCCACTGTGATGTCCCACCATGATGTATGTCATCCAGTGGGTGGGCCAACGATGGAGTCAGTCCACCTTAAAATGTGTTGTATATTAATGTTGACGGCTCATTTTAGATTATATATGGACCCAATATGTGGCAGTTCCTTGGCCCAGGTGGACCCCATGCTGGACCATGGGGCCTACCCATGCTGTCCAATGTGCGGGCCACACCTTAGGGAACTCGTTAGGGCCCGCTGTGGCTTGCCACCTTGATATATATGTTTTATTCATGCCATACATCTGTTTGCTAGACCATTTCATTATACGGACCATGTGAGGGTTTGTTTCAAGTTTCAAGTGGGCCATGCCACATAGACCTTTACATCGTTAGTGGAGCCTGTCATTAAGGTCCCACTCTCTCTATATGTATATATTGGGCCATTAAAGGCCGATTATCACATGATATGTTTGATAATATGCTAAGGTACTTAGCCTAATAGGTTGACACTAATAATATACTTAGTATAATGGATACCAGGCTCATTCATTTGTTCATGTGTGTCATATGTATGCCTGTCTATAGATGATGATTGATCATAGCATACACCTTTTGGCTTGAGATACTCAGGGGACTCATATGAGATAGGGTTGCCCCGCATGATTGCGTGGTACACACAGGTTTGTTGCATGACTTAGTCCCATAGCCTTGATGTGAATAGCAGATGAGTTTACGGAGACCAAAAATGTATTAATGTTATAAGGCATCCAAGTGTCCCTGGGTGAAAGTCCCTAAACCTTGTGGTACCAGCAGGATGCTCTAATGTCTAGATCAAGTGGATTCATGAGTGCACGAGGGCCGAATACCAGTAGGTTGTGTCTTGTGTCGGGGTCAATTAGAAGGGGGTGTGACCTTACCTGCCCGGGTGTAGAGGATTATATGTTAGGTTGAGTCTGACCAGCTTGTGAAATGGGTTCTCTATCAGCGAGCCGGGTGGGCATTAGCATACCACTAACGAGGCGAACGGCGAATTTTTTTTACAATCGCTTGGTCTTACACGCGATGGGCAGTGGGCTAGTGACGGAGTGTACTAGACTCTGGTGACGTTCCAGATGAAACCATCCTGATATGTGGATTAGTTGAGGATTGGTGCTTACGTTACATCTCTAGAATATAACACTCGGCCATATAGGTCCTTGCATTGCATAGCCTTGGTATGGCTCATAGCATTCATGGACTTGGCAGCTTAGCTCTCCATCATTTTTCGCTTACTCTAATATTGATATACTTGCCATAGGCATTGTGCACACACACACTCTACTGAGCTTCATAGGATGCTTATACGTGTTTGTTTACTCTGCAGGTCATGTTAGGGTGTGCCTAATCTTTTGGACTTTTATTACGTCTTGTATTTTCCTTTCCAGCATTTTACTTAATGATTATATAGTGGATATGTGATGATGTTTTGTTTTGTACACTTGTGGTTATGCTCTTTTACAAAAAAAAAAAATACCCTGAAAATCCTCATTATGGGATCCCGATGGGAGTTAAGAGCCAGGATTAAGGTATTATGGAGGTTGTCGACATTAGATCCAGTGGCCGAAAATTTAGTGAGCCCAATCCCCGAGTTTTGGGTGTGATACTATCAAGAGGGTAATGACATGTGTAGGTTAAAAGGGGGGATGGTGGTGGGGTGTTCCTCCTCATGAGAGGGGGAGAGAGTACAGCCGGGGGGTGGTCGGGCGACCGAAATTCGCCCCGGAAGGTCTGGAAGTCTTTGGACAGTTTTTGCGGTGGTTGGGCCCCCTACCTTATATTGATCGGGCACCCTACAAGGTTTGGTCGGGTGCCCTAAATTCGGATGTTTTTTTCTCTAAACTCTCTGGACAGTTTTGCCTTTGGTCGAGTGTCCTACCATGTCTGGTCGGGCGCCCTACCATGCGCGGACAACAATTTCGTAGTTTCATATTTCGGCTTCAACTCTCGCATAAAGCTATATAATTGGTTCCAATTCAAGACCTAAGCATCCTAATATGAGGTTTACACGTCTGAGGTGAGAGAGAGAGAGAGAGAGAGAGAAGAAGAAGAGGAAGAGAGGAAGAGAGAGAGAGAGAGAGAGAGAGAGAGACGAAGCATGTTAGAAAGGGAGATTTCTGATAGTGAAGGAGATCACAGCGCAGACGATATCTCGGGTCCTTCTACGTCCTTGTGCTCGGTGAGATCTCTTAGTTTCGAATCCTTTTATTGTTTATCCACTTCTACGTGAGTGAAGAAGGTTTGATCCAAGCGGGTTGTGCTTGTGATCGGTTGTAAATGGTTCTCTATTCATAATGGATTGTTTGTCTAGACGAGGTCCCGTGGTTTTTACCTCTTTGAGGGTTTTCCATGTAAAAATCTCTTGTGTCATGTGGTTTGATTGTTTGCTTGTGTTTTCGTATTGTTATATCCTATAATTCAAGTCATTGGGGGGCTAGATCCTAAGGTTTTTGTGCAGCGCACCCAACAAAGGGAGGCAAGGCACTCTTTTCTATATAAAGGGGAGGCGAGAGAGAGAGAGAGAGAGAGAGAGAGAGAGAGAGAGAGAGAGAGAGAGAGAGAGGGTGTGTGATGTGAGACAGGGTAATAAAAAGAGTGAGAGTGTGAAAGGCATTAGAGAGGTAGAGACAGGAAGAAATAGAGAGAGAGAGAGAGAGAGAGAGAGAGAGAGAGAGAGAGAAGGAAGGTCTTCTTAGGTGATTACTCATGCGTAGTTTTTTTTTCTTTTTTCTTTTATTATTCCATGATTATTTCTTAAATTATTTTCTTTTAATTACCATGTTTTTAGGATCTTTAAGCTTAGATTAATCATGCTTTGTTAAACTTTTCTTGATTTAATAATTTAATTTCAAGAAATCAATATTTTAGAGTTTATTTCTAAAACTTTTACATTTATTACAAAAAATTTGGATTTTCATATTTTACAAGAAAGCCCTAAATTGTGGAATTATTAAACGCGCCTCTGAGCTTCTAGGTTAAATTAAAAAAATTTAAAGGTTTCTAGTATAATTTTAAGAATTCAAGCATTGTTTATGAAAATATTGATTTGTGAAAGAAAAAACATCCATCACGTGCATTGTGAAAATCATTATCATATAGGAACACTAGAAAATAGGTAGGGCGTTTGAGTCTATTGGGTTAAAAATCCTTAAAGCGTAAATAGGTGGGGTGATCGAAACCCTTGGGTTGAAAGTCCCAAAAGCCCAATCGATACCTCTTGGAACTTCTATTACAGGTTGAGTCAAGGACCACTATCAAGCCATGTAAGGTATTAGTTTGACCAGATACTGTACGAATTAGTCACTCACTACGGGGTCACGTGGTTCAGCAATGTCAAGATTGCAAAAGGTTCCCATGATCAGGCCAGGTGGGTTTTGAGAGTGTTGGCTATATGTAAATTGGCACTAATGTCAAGAAGGATAAACTATACTGTTTATTATGGATTAGTTCATGCATGTTTTGCATCTATTTATTCATAATTTATCCTATATGAATTTGCATTGAAAACTTCATTTGTTTAATCTTAAATATTCGAGTTTTACATAAGAATTTACAGCATTTTATAAATATATTTTAATCAGGTCGGTACATTTTCTTTCAAAACATGTACGAGACAAACTTGTTATGTTGTCTAGCTCACCCAATATTATAGATGTTTAATTTCAGAAGTAGGATCTCACCGGGTTGATTGGGTAGGGGATTACCATCTACTTTGTTTTTATTTATTTATATTTAGTTTCCTTTTAAGTATTAGAATTAATTGTCATGGACTTGGAGTAGAAAGTTATATATGACTTTGAATTATAATGGCGATGATTTATAATTTTAACATGTGAACGTTTTAATTTTCATTTAATTAATATTTAATTATTTAATTAAAATGGATTAAATATTTCATTGATGGGTATTATGTGATGGCATGTGTTTGGATTATGGAATGTAAACATATAATATATGAGTCGTGCCCTTAGGTGTGGGATTGGGGTCAAGCATACCTGAGTACCACATTTTGAGGTGTGACAAACCCTCAACCCTTACCAAAGGATCCGATGGTGGCTCTCTACTCTACTTCACCTGAGGTGGTGCAAGCTACTACTGCTGTTCCCGACGACGGTGAAGCTCTTCTTGGGTCTTTTCCATTTTAGAGATTAAGGATCGATTTATGATGAGAGGTTTTACAATTTTATTTGATGAATGAACAAGCCCTATGGTCTTAGCAGAACTACAAATGAGATGACCAAATGGAAGGCCTCTGGAGAGACCGTTTGAAACCAAGATGGTAGACTGAATATCGCTCATGATTCGAGACGTGAGACATGTGCAACAGCCCCTACTAACATTGAATAGAACAGTGACCTTAGACTTTGGAAGATCGGCTTTGTTACTTTTCCTGGGGTATACATTTCCAAAAAAGAGGTTATGCAAAAGACAATAATCCCAGGTCATGTGAGAGGACCGTAGTGCATTACCAGTAACCTATTCCGGGCTCTCCCCATTGCATAGAGCTTGGGTCATAATCTCTCGAGAAGTGAGACCTAACTCCTCGTCATCAGACAATTTATCTTCATATATAATAGGAACCCCAATAGCCTCAGCTATGACATCAAGACCGAATGTCCAAACGTCATTGGTGAAGTGGACTTAGAAGGAAGATGGGTCATCAGGGATAGTTCAACAACATGCCTAAAACTTCCGTACTACTTCTTTTTGTACGAGCCTACCCATATGGAGCACAGGCTCCCAATCAATTGCCGACAGAAGTTGGACCACACAATAAGGAGCCAAGTCCGCAATAGTTGCGGATTTCTCACACAGAACATCGCGGTTGTTGAAATTGTGCCAATTGGCGAGGTGAGATGAAGATGGGCCTGTAGAACAGGTTTTAGAAGAGGATTTAAAGGATGAAGCTTTCTCTTTCCCCTTTGACGCTACTTTCTTAGACTTAGCTTGAGATGGGCCCTCGTCATTATGAGATTTTGAGTAACGCTCTTGTCTTGGTGAAGGCTCATCTCTACGATGACTGTTAGACATAATAGAAGCTTAAGAACCAAACAAACCTACCATAGGTTTCAAAAGAAAGATATACAACAATGGAAACCAAATTTGAAACCCGTACTGACGAAGAAGAAGATGGGAACTCCGATTTGGAAGAGAATGTACCACATGGAGCACTTTAATCTTCCATTGGAGACCTAGGTTGGCTTTAGAAAGGATGGAGAGACCTCTAAGAAGGAAGAGAAGAGAAGAAAAATGAGAATGAAGTGATATTGGGTGTGCCCGATCGACTTCAAACAGATGGATTTGTGGCCATAAGACTGCCGCTAACCGGTCGCCCGATAGGTCAGGTGACAAAAACGATGCACGTTTTGTACAGTGTTCACAATCCAATGGCATGGGTCAAATTTTGTTTTTAAACCTAGTTTGTTTATAACCAAAACACTCATTCTAAGATAGCCAGAGGCTCATGCACCATGGTGCATCAAAGTGCCTAGGCCCTCACTCTATTTATCGCTTCAGGTTGCTTGATCTTCGCTCTCCCGTGCTTCAATCAGATCCCCTTTGCTCCCCCGATTGTGTTGCCGCTGCGTCGCCAATGCCTCAGGTACACTTGATCAATCACCTTGCTTGTGATGCTTTTGAGATGCCCAAGGTGATAGAAGGGTAGGTTTGAGATCTTTACAACTAATGGGAATGGGTTGCTTAGAGTACCTCACCTACAAGATCTTATCATAGAGCTTTGGATATGAATATAACTATCAAGTTTGATCCAAACTCTAGAGATCAAAAGAGGGGGAAGGTCATCTTCTTCATGAGCTTAGAATGCTCCATTCTTATGTTAAATCACAAGGAATATGCCTTGCTAGGGTTAGGATATGAGACTCAAATGGTCTCCAATAATGGTGGCTTCAATCACCTCAAAATCCCTCTGCTTACCCCAAAAAATCGAGCCTAGCCCTTTTATAAAAGAATTCACAATGGATCTAAAATGGACATAAAACGGCTCTATTCCGACCGGTCGAACTAGGGTCCTCGACCGATCAGGTGGCAGGTCAAATTATAGGCCTGTGACTAAAAACCTAGCTGTCTCAATTAGGTTGGTCACTGACCGGTCGGACAGACCAGCTGACCAGTCGGACTACCGGTTGAATTAGGCCCAACTTAATACATTTCTTCGCTGCCCCTTTTAGGCCTTCTGCCGACCGGTCAAACGACCGATCAATAGGGGTGTCAATGGGCTAAGCCTGGGCCTGAAAAATCAAAATTTTGAATAGGGCCGGCCCTATGGCCCGACCCGAAACAGTGTAAAATCAGGGCCAAGACCTACCCCAGGCCCGGCCCATTGACACTCCTACCGATCAGAGCATGATTTTCTGCTGCTTAGTCAGTTATGTTTTGTAGCAATTCATGCAACCTCTTACCCATCCTTTAGGTGATCTTTTGAAACCCCTAAGGCTAATCTAAGATGACTAAGGGTATGTCTAATGGTCATGGTCATCTAGAGGTTATGGTTTTGGATAGGTTCAAGGTTACGGCTTCACCAAGGCATCTGTTTTACCTATTTCTTCTTCCTTGATGCAACAGGTACGTCTTGAGTCTTCGGTCTTCGTCTTCATTAAACTCAACCGACCTAAACTCACTGACCTAAGTAATTGACAAACAAGGTACACTAGTATGCCATAGAAAAGTACACTAACAATCTCCCCCTTTGTCAATTACTTATAAAAAACTAACCTACTAAAATAAAATATGCGTACAAGAGATTACATTGATAATGAAATAAATACAGGACTCTTGATATGCTTAACTAAGCAACTCCTCTTTAGTTACTCCCCCATAACCTGTCGGTCCCTGCATCACAAAACATAGCTAAATAATTTTGGTGGGACTTGATCTTTCTCCCCATTTTTTTTCAGCAATTGATAAATTATTCTCTCCCCCTTAATGATACATCAATTAAGGTTAAGGTAAGAGTAGATAGTGTGCCGCAGTTATAACTATAAGCACATGCTAATAAGGAGAGTATAGGGTGCATGAACTTTAAAACATGAAGCATGCAAAGGAACATGATTTAACAAGAAAATGTAACTATTTAATCATAGTTAACATGTATAATTGGTCATTTAAGATATACATTAGCAATAAAAGCTCAAGGGCTTATAGCCCAATCAACCAACCTCCCCTAAATTATGTACATCATGACCAAAGCAAAGGTTAACAACTAACTAGGCATAAATTTTAGCATGATTAGCTATTTAAGCAGGGTGATAGTCTAGCAGCAAATATACCAATTAAAAGCAATGCTAAACTATTAAATTTGGGCTAATGAGGCTTGAATCATCTGATTTGCCCATAATCACAAAAATGAGGCTGAAATCCTCAAATTTTCCTATAGAATCAATTTCTAACTATGCTTAGTTTTGTCTTCCTAAGGGTAACTAATTTTTTCAACACCCTCATAAAATTTAGGATGAGGTGAGGGGTTGGGAATACCTTCTACGTCAAGAAGGGAAAGCGATCAGGATCCTCTCTTAGATTAGGGGGAAGAGAGGTAGTGGTGGAAGACATGAGAATTCTTACTAGTTTTTTGCTCCAATCACTAGATGAGTAATTAGATTCATATTTGGACTCCTCCATGTCATCTCAATTGGCTGCTATAGCCTTTTTACTTTTCGATTTAGGCATTTTCGGACAATCCGGGACAATATGGCTATGATGACCGCAACCATAACATTGGACAGATTTGAATTTAAATGATTTTCCTTTATATTGTCATCCTTCGTGTCCTTCTTGTCACGACTACTACCTCTATCAAATTTGAGAAATTATTTGAATTTTTTGTTCAACTTTTCTTCATCATCATCCTCATCATCACTATCGTATTCCTCAGTTTCACTCTTAATTTTCTTATGGGAGTGTTTGTGGAAAGTTTTTAAAGCAATGTTTTTCTTCTTAAAAGGGGCCTTAAAGTGTAGTTCATGAGTTTGTAGAGAACCTATGAGTTCCTCTATTTTCATATTGTCTATGTCTCTAAACTCCTCTAAGGCTACTACCTTGGTGTTAAATCTCTCCGGGAGAGACATATATACGACCTTCTGGAACCCTTTCCGCTAAGGCAAAGATGGAGTTACAAATGTCAGAAAGTTGGGTGTAGAACTCCATGAAAGTTTCAATCTCTTCCATTTCAATATTTTCAAATTTGGTGGTTAAGAGCTGAAGCTTCGCGCGTCTTACTATGCTATTTCCCTCGCGGGTAACCTCAAGTATGTCTCAGACTTCTTTTGTGGTTGCGCGTGTGAGCATGTGCTAGAATTCTTTCGAGGAAACCACATAACAAATTGCATTAAGAGCTTTAGCATTTGTCATATATTGAGCTCTCTCATTATCATTCTATTTTTTATCATCTTTGGGAATGACAATGGTTATGCCATCAACCTCCACATGTTCGATGGGCATGGAATATCCACGTTGTGTGCTTAGCCACACCGGACGATCTATGGATTGTAAGAAAATCCTCATCCTAGCCTTCCAATAGGCATAGTTGGACCCGTAAAAGAATGGTGGATGGTTGGTGGTACTCCCATCTCGGTTAAACATCATGCTAGTGCTTCGGTATTGGATCTCACTCTAGACGATTAAGTCCTTGAAGAGCAACCCACTCTGATACCAATTGAAATTACACCTTTTGGATTAAAGGCGTATTAGTGCGAAAGCTTAGAGAGTAACTAGTATTATGGCTATGTCCTAGAGGGGGGATTATGACCTTTTAAAATCTCTTCGCCTACTTTTGCAATTTAATAATTTAAACTAAGTAAGCAATTAACACTTTAGCTTCTAAGTGGGTCCAATCACAAGACTACCATATTGTTTAAGCAATAACCAACCTAGTCTAAGATAATCAAATGATTAAATAAATCAAGCTTCTAATCTATGCAACCATGTAGACTATGAGAATGAATCAATGAGCTCAAGTCTACACTACTTGGTGAAAGTACATCTTACATGTGGACGTGCCTATCTAGTGCCTAATATATATTCCTATCAAGCAACATAATTAAATAATTAAACATACAATGCTAAGATAACAATGTGCTTAAAACAATCACAAACACAAGCATGTATAGTGGTTCGACTTTGGGTCTACTCCACTTCCGGTTCAAGTACTCAACCCCATTGAACACACTGGCATTCACTATATAGAGGTTTTAAATGAAGTTCACCTCTCAACCTTTATACAGAGGTTTTACCGGTTCACCTCTCAACCATAACAGAGTTTTGGACATAGGCTAACTCTCAATCCGACACATGTTCACTCCCGTGTTTGAGGACTCCCCCTTAGAGACTTTGTTTAGGCCAGGCAAATGAGCCAAGGAGCACTAAATGCCCTTAGTCTTTAGACCCGACTAATGTGTTAAGGAACGACTAACGTCCCTAGAATTTTAGGCTTAACTATTAAGCCAAGGATCGGCAAATGACCCTAGTTCGAGTTTGATAAACAAACTCTACACTTAATTCCCACAGGGAAAAGAGTGGATGGACTCTCAACATTTGACAACCTTACTTGTCGGATGAGCCCCTTGTTCAGTGTCGCTTCAGATTGCTTGATCTCCGCTCTCCCGTGCCTCAATCAGCTCCCCCTTGCTCCCCCGATCATGTTGCCACTACGTTGTCAATGCCTTAGTTAAACTTAATCAATCACCTTGCTTGTGATATTTTTGAGATACCTAACATGATAGGAGGGTAGGTTTGAGATCTCTACAACTAATGGGAATGTGTTGCCTAGAGTGTCTCACCTACAAGGATCTTAGCATAGAGCTTTAGATAGGAATATAACTATCAAATTTGATCTAAACTTTAGAGTTTAAAAGAGGATGAATGTCATACTCTTCTTGTGTAAGACCCGTACCCTGAATTGCTCTCCGTACGCTTAGTTTCCGGTACCGGTACGTCCCGGATGGACCAGATTAGCGAGCCTTGATCGCGACCCTATTTTAGTACCGCATCGACCCAAGACCTATACCCCGGCGACCGCGTAGGCGATGCGATTCCAACGCCGCGCGGCACGCCCCATTGCGATACCCGGTGTGAAAGTTGCGATCATTTGCGTAATTCGAGGCGGGCCGCGCAACGCACGTGTGGTGCGGGCCCCACCTGCACAAATTCCAAGAAAAGTCAAATCAATCAATCAATCACCCTCACCCATACCCCTCTCATCACCCTAGTCTACACACACCGTACCCACCCCATCCCTCTCTCATTACAAAGTCAACACAAGCCCATACCTCCCATACCATCCTACCCCCTCCTTTCTTAAAATTCCCTTCATGTCCTAATTTCTCTACAATAATAAGGCTCTATACGTATGGCCTTTCTCATTTTTTTTGCTAGAGAGAGAGAGAGAGAAGAAGAAGAAGAAAAAGATTTAAGAGATCTGAGAGGAATTGGAGAGAGGTTTGAGTGAGATTAGAAGAGAGATTAGAGGGAGTTGTGTGAGAAGTAGAGGAGATTAAGGGAGGAACCTAGCTTGGAGGACCCCGATCACCATCCAGACCGTCCGATCGTCAATCCAACCCCATCCAACCGTCCAATTCGATTCGACCGTTCATCTTTCGAGGTGAGCGCAAGGGGGGACATAAACTCCCCCTTCTCTTGTTTGCCTTTCATTTTCTTTTTTGGTTCCACCTTATGATGGACAATCAAATGGATGGATTGGATCGTCCATGAATGGGGCCCCACAACCTGAAAATCATAGTAGTAGTAGTAATAATAATAATAATAATAATAATAATAATAATAATAATAAAAAGGAAGAAGAACTAGGCCGCTGGACAGACAGCGTCCAGAGGAAGCTGCTCACCAGCAGCGCTTGGGCAAAGCCCAATTTGGGCGTTAACCATGGGGCCCACTCGTGGGACCCACCTTGATGTTTGTGTTCAATCCTCGCCGTCCATCTGTTTCTCCAGTCCATTTTAGGGCTAGATACTAAAAATGAAGCAGATCCAGATCTCAGGTGGACCACACCATAGAAAATAGTGGAGATAATGATGTCCACTGTCGAAACTTCCTTGGCCCACCTTGATGTTTGTAGGCCTTGTAACATACCCAATATAGGGCTCTTTGGGTCCCCAATAAGCTGGGGAACCTGCTAAACGGAGTGGATCATACCCATGTGGGCCCCACTTAATAAATATAAGAAAAAGAAAAAAATAGAACAAAAATAAAACAAACGTCCAGACGATGGACGTTCACAGCGTCAAAGACGCTGGAACTGTCCAGCGTCAGAGTGGCTGAATGGGGTCCCCACTCGTGGGACCCACCTTAATCTTTGTGTTGGATCCACACCGTCCATCTATTTTCCCGGATCATCTTAGGCGCAGGGCCCAAAAATGAAGCAGATCCAAATCTTAAGCGGACCGCACCACATGAAACAGTGGAGAAAATGATGCCTACTGTTGGGACTTTCTTGGCCCACTTTGATGTCTGTAGGCTGTATCACCTGCCCAATATTGGGTTCATTGGGTCCCCCATGAGCTGGGGAACATGATAGACTGAGTGGATCGTCCTCTTGTGGGCCCCACGGGACGAAAACCAAGAAAAAAATAAAAAAAAGGAAAAAAAGAAAAAGAAAGGCTTTGGGAGTAACCAGCGGGTGTGGACAGGTTGAGTAGCTATCTCGCTACTGAAGTGACGCCACCAACTTCTATGGGCCCCACCGTGTTGTATGTGTTATATCCACACCGTCCATCCATTTGGGGAGATCATTTTAGGGCATGATCTTAAGAATGAGACAGATCCAAATCTCAAGAGGACCTACCAAAGAAAACAGTGGGAACAGTGACTAGACCGTGGAAACCTTCCTACGACCCACCATGATATATTGTCTTATCCATGCAGCCCATCTGTTTTCCCCAGATTATTTTAAGACATGGCCCCAAATATGAGGCAGATCCAAACGTCAGATGGACCACACCCGCAGGGAATAGTGGTCATTGATGCCCACCATTGAAAATTTCCTTGGGGCCACTTTAGTGTTTATTTTTCATCCAACTAGAGGTTGTGGGCCCATCTTTGGGTTCCACCTTGATGGATGCACTGTGTAGCATGCCAACCGTCTGATCGATGCGTGGGGCCCAATTTGAGTGGGCTTCACTTAGGAAATGGTGGTGATTGAATACCTACCACTGAAACTTCCTAAGACCGATGATATATATTTGCTATCCGACCGGTGGGCAGGGCCCGCCATGGTTCTTCCTTTGATATATATGTTTTATCCATGCCGTACACCTATTTTGTCAGCCTATTTTGTATGTGCAGGCCCAAGTATTAAGCCGATGTGGTCTCAAGTGGGCTATGTCACGAAGACCTTTACATTTCCAATGGGGCCCACAGTCTGGGTCCCACTCTCTCTATATATATTGGGCCATTTAAGGCCAACATTACATGATATGTTTGGTAACATGCTAGTATACTTAGCTTGATATGTCACATTGATAACATGCTTAATATAATGAATACCCTGCTCATTAGTATTCCCATACGCATCATTTGTATGCCTGTTGTGGATCATGTATAATCATAGCACATGCTATTTTGGCTTGTTATACTTAGGGGACCCGTACGAGACAGGGTTACCCCACATGATTGCATAGTATGCGTAAGTTTGGTGCATGACTTGGATTGTATGACTCATGCATTTCGCATTATGTATGTCACGATCGCCTTCACACCCTAGCAGCATCGGGGTGGTGGCCACCATAGTCACATCGTGGTTGGCAGTAATCGACACCGAAAACTTGTTCTAACACGTGGGCGCTGTTATAGTAAAAAATAGCGAAGATCATTTACTGGAGATAGACCCCGCGAGCACGTGTATCCGACTATCGAGAACGTGGGTTCGCGACTCGCATATTCTGAAGATACTCCGATCTCGCGAGCACCTTTATCCGACTATCGAGAACGTCTGTTCGCGACTCGTATATTCTGATGATGTGCCGACCCCGCGAGCATGTCTATCCGTCTATCGAGATCGTCTGGTCGCGACTCGCATATTAGGAAAAACGATGCTCGATTACCAAAGCTTCGAGAAGTCGTATTTTTCCTGCGAGCATACCTTCTCACAAGTCATTGAGAGGTATCGTATCTAAATGAGCGGGCACTTGGACTCGCGACCATCTTCCAACACGCGAACAGCTTGTTCTGTGGTGACATCTCTTGGCCCTCAGTACCAGCAGCCCGTATAGGCCGAGATTGGGGCTTATCTTCTTCAGTGGTTCCGAGTCTCAAGGGATCGCTATCAAGGAACGAAGCTATCGGACGAGTCATTAGATTAGATTTTCCTTCTATATGAGGATAAGATTCTTATCCCACGAAATCAGGGATCTCGATATTTTACGTAACAGATTGGATCATTTCTGATCTATATAAGGAGAAGACTCCATTAAGATACAGGTACACAATATTCATCTCTGGCCTCTGTTTGCCTGGTTATTCTTCTTCTTGCTTTGCCTGACTTAAGCATCGGAGGGCTAACGGCTGGACACCAGCCACCCTTAGTTGCTCTCTGTCTTCTTACAGGTCCGGCGGAGGAAGCCTTTGTTGGAGATAGGGTGAACGTCCGGAGGATCCTGTTACAAAATATGACGTTAACAGTTGCTATGGATGTCCTTGGGTGAAAGTCCCTAAACCTTGTGGTACCAATAGGATGCTCCAACGTCGAGACCGAGTGGATAACATAAGCGCCCGAGTGCCAAATACCAGTAGGCCACGTCTCCCACTGTGTCGAGGTCGGTTGGAAAGGGGTGTGACCTTATCCGCCCGGGTGCAGTGAGCTATAAGCTAGGTCGAGTCTGACTAGCTCGTGAAATGGGTCCGCTATCGGCGAGCCGGGTGGGCATTGGCATACCACTGACTAGGCGGATAGTGAGGTCTTTTCTACTCGCTTGGTTATGCACGCGATGTGCAGCGACCAGTATTAGAGTGTACTAGACCCCGGTGATGTCCCAGATGAGAACCATTTTGATATGTGGATTAGTTGAGGATTGACGTGTTTGCATTGCATCTCTAGCATGTAAAACTCGGCCATGTAGGCCCTTGCATAGCATAGCCCTGGGATGGCTGATCGCATTCATAAACTTGGTAAATTAGCCCTCTATCACTTTCGCTTACTCTGATATCTGTATACTTGTCATATGCATCACACAAGCACACACACACTCTACTGAGCTTTGTAGGAAGCTTATGCGCGTTTGTTTACGCTGTAGGTACTAGGGCACATCAGCAGCGTTGAACTCGGTTCATGTACCTGATATTTTGGGCTTTTACTACATTTTGTATTTCCCTTTCCAGCACTGTACTCAACAAACTTTATAGTAGATATCTGATGATGTTTTATGGTTTCGATTATGCTCCGTTAAAAAAAAATTTACTCTGAAAATCCTCCTGGTGGGATCCCAGGATCAGAACCTAGCATATGGGAGCTAGGAGCCGAGAATGGGGTACTACGGAGGCTGTTGGCACCAAGGTCGGTGATCGAAAATTTAGTGAGCCTGGTCTCCTGGTTTGGGGCGTGACATCTCCAACAATGGTGGCTTCAATCTTCTCAAAATTCCTCTGCTTACCCCAAAAATCGAGTCTAGCCCTTTTATAAAAGAATTTACAACGGATTTAAAACGGGCAAAAAACGGCCAAAAATGGCTCTATTCCGACCGGTCGGGTGACCGATCGAATTACAATCCTGTGACTAAAAACCTAGCTATCTCAATTAGGTTGGTCGCCGACCGGTCGAACTACCGGTCGAATTAGGCCCAACTTAATACATTTCTTTGCTGCCCCTTTTAGGCCTTCTATCAACCGGTCGGACGACAGGTCAGAGCATGATTTTCTGCTGCTTAGTCATTTGTGTTTTGTAGCAGGTCATGCAACCTCTTGGCCATCCTTTAGGTGATCTTTTGGGACACCTAAGGCCAATCTAAGATGACTAAGTGAATGCCTAATGGCCATGGTCATCTAAGAGGTCATGGTTTTGGTAGGTTCAAGTTTACGGCTTCACTAAGGCATCTCTTTTACCTGTTTCTTCTTCCTTAATGTAGCAGGTCTATCTTGAGTCTTTGGTCTTTGGTCTTCGTCTTCATTAAACTCAACCGACACTAGACTTACTGACCTAAGTAAATGACAAACAAGGTGCACTAGTATGCCACAAAAAAGTGTACTAACAGTTCATATCCAATTTCCATGGATTTTCATGTAGCATGATCCAAAGATTGCAAGAAGATTATCATTCTTGCCTTTCAATAAGCATAGTTGGATCCATCAGAATATGGAGGCTTGGAAATCGAACTAGAATCCTCTCTTGACATATTCTTAAGCTTATTCTAGGATCTCACTTCGGACGATGAAGCCTTTAAGGAGGAACCCTCTCTGATACCAATTGAAATTGCGGTTTCATCGCTTCTAGAGATACTTAGAGATAGGCCGAAGGTCCTAGAGAGAGGGGGGTGTGAATAGGACTTTTTAACTTTCTTTACTAATTAAAACTTAATTGCCTTTACAATATGATTGTCCAATTCCGCACATGCAAGGCACATGATCCAAGCTCATAGATTGTAAAAGATTCTCCTAATATGGTAACTAATCTATGATAATGATGTAGACTATTAGATATGAAATGAATTAAGTAAAATCTACAAGGAGATATAATGTAAGCATTTGATCAAATAGTTAATATTCATGTAGGTTCTAAAACTATCAACTAAAACTGTAGTCAAGAATATCATGCATGCATTTCATCAAACATGTAGAGTGCCATTCATCATGAACTTCAGCAACAAGTAAAAATAATGAACAACACAAGCACTCAACGCATTGCACAAGATGTATGTGGTTCGACGATGAGTCTACTCCACTCCCGGCTGATCCACTCACCCCTTGAGTAGCCAAATTTCACCATCATAGTGGTTTTAAATGAGGTTCACACAAACCTTTATAGCCTACACAAGGTCTACTCCAACCTACACAAGAACAACACCTATCCTACATAAGGATGTAAGCTACACAAGGAAAATACTTATTCTACACAAGGACACACACACATCCTACTCAAGGACAAGCTTGAGATTGGGTCACAGGCTCGAGATTGGGTCACAATCTCTCAACCCCAATCTCAACAAGAGGGGGGATCAAACAATGGACTCTATAAGCTTGAAGACTTACAAATGATGAGCCCCGATTTAGCGCCGTGTAGAGTTGCTTCTAGTCCACGAATGCTTCAGCTCCTCTTCAAGCTCCTACGATCAGTTACCAATGCAATACGATGTTCTTATACTAATGTCGGGTAGGTGGGAGAGACCATTAGTGTTCCAGTTGCCCATTCAATGCAATGATGAAGGTAGGAACAACCAACTTTGAGTATTCAATGGCTATTAATGACCAAGAGATTCAACAAGATGGGTTAGGTCAGCCATGAAGACCTTGCTTGAGTTCATACTTCAAACCAAGCTTTGAATGCTTGTTAAAGTGCCATGAATCACTTGGTTTGAATGATGAACTCAAGGTAGTGATGAGCAAAGGAGGTTGGGGAATGATTTTAAATGCTTCTCTCAGTGCTCTCAATGAGTGTGAAATACATGCCATTAAAGCCCTTGAGAAGTGTTTTTATAGATGAAAAAAATTGAGCTCCAATGGACAAAAAAGATCATATTCAGACCTATTTGGGACCCCTAATGACCGGTCTGGTTGAGACCCCGACCGGTCTTATTTTAAAAACTCCAGATCATAAGCTTGCTCGACAGTTTTTGTCCATGATCGACCGGTCTATAGAGACTACCGACTGGTCATCAGACCAGTCTAAAATTCAAACTTCCAACTATTTTAGACGCTGGACTGTTTTGGCTTTAGAACGATTGGTCTGTGTGGACTAACGACCAATCCTAAGACCGGTCAATGGACAAGTCTAAAAATAATATTCTCCTTTAAAACTTACTGTCCAACAAGACCTTCTTAGTCGACCAGTCGCTCGACCGATCTTCATGCCAATTAATTTGCCTGTTTTAGCTAGATTTCAGCCCAAGTTCTAATGCCCAAACAAAGACGATTTTCATTTGTTTTTCCAAGGTTTGACACCTACCCATTGAAGGTCCAAGCCTGATCAACTTGACCTTAAATCCGTAGATCAAATGGCTAAAATTAAACATGATTATAATGTCATTAACAGGGTGTTTTGGGATCCTATGAGTTGTCCATATGCAACGTACCTTCCGTACTAGATTCAGCTTAATCTTGGACAAGGGAAGTGACTTCATTCTTCAAGTCTTGAGTCTTTAATTTTTGTTGGGGTTCACAAGACTAGACTTGACTTACACTCTCACATAATTGACAACATGGTGCACAATTCCATGCACTAACAGATCTCGGGTGATTTTAGGTGTTCATAGGCTAGTTTAGGTGAAAATCAGTAGCTACTAATTGATCCAGTGGTGTAATTTTGGTAGTTTAAGGATTGAGTTGCCTATTTACTAGTTATGGTTTGATCAAATGGGGGATTCGTTGATCCAAGACCAACTACTAGCCATGGACGGCTGGATTTGCTTTTCAGGGCATTTTAATGGGTTTTACAAAGTTAAAGATTCCCAGTACATAGTTTTATGTGCTAATCATGTGACGAGCTAATCAAATGATGGTTCAATGCATATCCTGACTTAATGGACTATGGATTTGGCTATCCAAGTCATGTCATTAATAGTGGACGACTAAATTTATCTTTGAAGGTGTTCTACTAGGTTTTGTTCAACTTGAGATTTTCGGAAATGCAAGCTTATTCTTTTCAAGTTCTAAAATCAAGTGTGTGCTTTTTTGATTGCGTGTTAAATTGAAAGTCTTTCTAGAATACCACCCGAGCATACCTAACACTCAAGTACTGGAAAATTTAAGGTGTTAAATGATTACGCTAAGAAATGTAAAAGACAGGCTATACTAAGGAAGTAAAGCTGTCGATTGAACTAAGAAATGTAAAAGACATGGTGCTAAGAAGCATTATGGTAATTTTGAAAGATAGATTTGTGTGTTGATTGGTTTGGTTAGTGGTGGACTTTTTTCTCTATCGCTTTCCTTGCTTATTTATAGACTTCAACACACACGATCCAAGGCTCATCATGCTTAATCTGGCATGATGTAGCCTTCAAATCCTTCTTTGCCCACCACCCGTCTTTGTAACAATCTTGCTGACTCGACCATGTTTTCTTGGCCATTCTAATTTCATTGATGTTGTGTGTTGAACCTCCAATTTATACATTGCATTGCCCATTACATCGCATTATATGCATGGCTTTTATGTTTAAAAGGACCATCTAATGTATGTTTTGTGATTACAGGAATGAGAGTGGATTTCATCCAATCGAAGAGAAAAGAACATATTTAGATGCATGGGGTGAAGATTGAAAGAGGAGCAAAGAAAGAAGAAAGCCAGGAGAAAAGAAAGAAGAAAGAAAGGAAGAAAAAGAAGAAGAACAGCAAGCCCGACCGGTCATCCAACCAGTCGGACACACCACTGGAAAGCACTGAATGAAGGACCAGTTGGTCCGACCGATCATGACCGGTCGGCCAACAGGTCGGTGGCCGCTGGAAACTCTCTGGACTCAATTTCACTCAAGTCCGACCGGTCGGCCATCAAGGCAGGATGCCTTCTGTGCACGCTAGATGTTCACTCCCCAAGTGTAGGGTTGCGAAGTAGTAATAATTCGGAAAGACCGAGTCTCGTTCCCACAGAGATTTATGAATGGGTATCCTCAGAATTTGTCTAAAGCAAGTAGTAATTAAGATCCTATTAAGAGCTAAAACTGAAAAATAGTGATTTGGGTTTAAACAGTGAATGGTTAAGGTAATTTCAATCTAAAAAGGCACTAGAGCGCCAAGGATCCACTTTTGATAAGTTTCAATGCATCAACACAACTAGGTCTCTCACAACTCAATCGGAATCGAATTCATATCTCTATCCGATCGGAATATAGAGCGGTTAAATCAATAATTATCCAAAATAAGTGCTTATTCATTGATTTGATTCCCACAACCATGCTCAAGCCTTGGGCACACTCAATTGTATAGACCAAGCCTCTTTCCAATCTAGTTGAGATTCATAATCATAGCTTTCACCAAATCCTGTCACTAGACTTGATTACAACTCATGATTAGAACTCTAATTAAATCAAAATCAATCAATAAACAACTATTCCAGATTATACAACAAAAGATAAGAACTTTAGTTGAATGAGTTCCCACATGAAAATCAGGCTATACAAGGCAATCAAAGCGTCTACCATGCCCGGAGTCAATGGTAGATCAATGAACTACACAAGCATAAACAATGCTCAAAAGCTAAGATACTAAGTTAGGATCACTAAGAATCACATGAGCCCGGAGTCATCAAGAGATCAAAGTAGAAACCAAAATAGTACTTAATTCAAACTCACATTAACTAAAATTCATCAATTAAATCATAAAAAGGGAACCTAGGTTGCATCAATCCATCAAAAACGAATCAAAAGCTTCACCTCTTAGCCCTAGCTAAGAGGTTTTAGTTCATCTCTAACATCCTTGAACTAGAAGCCTCTAAAAACATAAAAAATAACTAAAACAGGAAGAAAACTAGAAATCCGAAGTAGAATCCGTCTCCTAAGCAATCCCCACGTCCTAGCATGCTTTGGTATGAAGGGAAGACGTCCTTTTATAGCTTGGAGGTGTCCTTTACGCAAGAAAGTTCCAGATTTCACGTAATCTAACGCACTTGCGCAGAAAATTCCGGAAATCCAAAATAGAAAGATCCGTTTACACATGGCCGACCGGTCGGACTAGTCTGGAATGTGTCCAGCAAGCTTCCTTGGTATGGCCTACCGGTCTTGACCGGTCGGACTGCTTTTTCTTCTTTATTTCTTTCTTTATTTCTTCTTTTCTCTTCTCTCCTTGCTTTGTCTTTCTTTGGTCTTCCTTCATGCTTCATCCTATGGTCTTCAATGCTCTTAAAGAGCTCCATTTAGTCTTCAATTTGTGAACTCTCCCTCTTGTTCCTATAATCACAAATCATACATTAGAATAGTCCTTTAAACATGTAAACCGTGCATAATGAGTGATGAATTAGGGTTAGAATATGCACAATTAAGAGCTCAACACACCCCCCAACCAGCATTTTGCTAGTCCCGAGCAAAACATGCGTGAAACAAGTTTCATTTTCCAAATCCCAACTCTCCTCTAGAAACTACTCTTCTATACATTCCAAGACACATAAGCGTAAAGATCAGAGAAATTAGGTGATAAAGGTTGAAACCTTAAACTCTCAGAATATAATAAGTGTTTATATGAAATTCCCGCTGATTGATTGACAAATAGAAGAGCTTGAACAAATTCAACCTAGTGTGCATAGTGAAGGTTCATCTCATGAGTTTCCGGGATTATCTTCTTCATAGATCAACTATACTATAGATCTCAAGGTGTATAGATCAACAACAAGCCTATGACAGGAATTTGCCTTACCGTCCTTCCGACGAATTTTACACTACGTCCCATTTCCGGCTTTGGTTACGGGTAGACCATCCCCCGGTTGGTAGTAGGTAGCCCTAATCGGAATTTCCACCATTTTTCCATCGTTCCCAATTTCATCCTTCCTTTTCCTTTTTCTTTTATATTAGATAGGATTTTTAGAAATCCATATCTTTCGTTATTTTCCCCTGGACAAGGATGGACAAAGTACCCCGGCTTGGTTTCCCAATACCTTAAATCAAGGTCCAGTTAATCCACAAATCACACAATCCTTTCAAATCATGAAAATCGTGTAATGTGAACTAGGTGCAAAAGGTGTTCAAATTTTCTATCAATCATAAAAATAAGTGAATTCACATATAAAACCATTATATTAGGAGAAGTTCAAAGCTTGCAACATCCCTCACTTCATATCTCATCTTCTTATACCCATGCTATCTCGAATGCATAGAATCAAAGTTTTCCAAAAGAGTTTCAAATTTTAGAAAAATCGAAAAATTTCTACATCTTTGCTCGAAATGTCACAAAAGCTAGCAGATTCATCATCTAAGGAATCTCTCACCCCCCAACCAAAACTTTACATTGTCCTCAATGTAAGAAAATATGCAATATGTATGACATGAGAGCAATGACATAAAACAAAGGAGAGTGAGAAAGAGAGATATCACCTAAAGCATATATTCCATGGCAAGATTAGCTTTTGAAGATGGATTACTTCACAACTAAATCAACTATCAAAGCAAATCATAATGGGAAAGCATTCTAGCAAATTATCCTCCGTCAGACTAGGAGGTTAATCCCAACAACTCATCCAAAAGCATAAAGTCAAGCAGAATCATTAGATGGATCAAAAAGTTTCGCAGTAACGCCATCCAATATCCTGCTTTACGATAAACATGTGTGTGAGTAATCGTGCTAAGCTACTCAACATCCCAAAAGGAATTTCAGTGGGTTTCTTAATGTTTTCAGCACATGTGTAAGAGGAGACATCATCATATTTATCATAAAAAATATGTCTCCATTCAGATTTTTCTGGGTATTGATATTGCAAGTAAGGATCATCCCAGGGTTGGTGAAGTTCGGTATGCATGATCCACAAAGGTGTGGAAATATGAATTGATTTCTAAGCACAACTAGGTATTGTTTCCACATCCTTCTCTCGGCTAATGTCATAGGCCGATACCGCCCTCAAAAAGTGTGACCATATCCCTTATCATATCATCGTTCTCATCAAGGGAGTGAGTCACTTCTTTGTCTAAGTGACCGGAGTAAAAAGGTGAGAGGGACTCATTTTCCATGATAGAATTGATCATATTTATTTCGTGGACCTCCTCATCTTCATCCTCTTGTTGGTTGTCAATATTGAAAGCATTCAACTCAATCGTCATATTGCCAAAAGACATTTGGATGACCCCACTCCTACAATTTATGATAGCGTTTGATGTAGCTAGGAATGGGCGGCCAAGTATGACAGGAATTTGAGGACCAATATTAACCATGGGTCTCGTGTCCAAGACAATAAAGTCTACCGGGTAGTAAACTTTGTTAACTTGGACAAGAACGTCCTCAATCACCCCTCTCGGAATACGAATCGATATGTCAGCAAGTTGTAATGTGGTTTTGGTGGGTTTTAATTCACCTAAACCCAATTGTTCATAGACCGAAAAGGGAATTAAGTTCACACTTGCCCCTAGATCAAGTAGAGCATGTTTCACCCGGTAGTCTCCAATCACACATGATATTGTCGGACAACCGGGATCTTTGTATTTCTTGGGCATCCCGTGGTTGATAATGGCACTTACATTCTCTGTAAAAAATGACTTCTTTTGCACATGTATTTTTCTTTTAACCGTGCAAAGGTCTTTTAAAAATTTTGCATATGACGGTATTTGTTTAATGGCATCCAACAATGGGATGTTGATTTTGACTTGCTTGAAAACCTCCAAAAATTCCTGATATTTATCTTGAGGTTTGGCTGGAATCAAGAGTTGAGGGAATGGAGCAACGGGCCTATATTCTTTCAATGGCTCTTTTTCATTCATGGTGGTGCTAGGTCCATCATCCTCTTTGGAAGATACCGGATCATTAGGCGTGGAAACCTTCACCGGATCAGGTTTTTCAATGATTTTACCACTTCTAAGAGTGGTGATAGCCTTAGCATGTTCAATATGTTGGTTAGAGGAACTTGGCATGCTTATTTCGCATTGTGGTTTTGGATTTGGTATGGGTTGGGCTAGAAGCATCCCTTCCCTTGCGTTTAAGCGTGCCTTGATTTCCTCCACCGAATTTTTAAGCTCAAGCATTATAGTATGGTTGGATTGATTTATTTGAGCTTGTCCTTCCATGAATGCTTTCAAAGTATCCTCTATAGGCATTTAAGGTAGGGCCATTTGCATTAGGGGCCCCCTTTGAGGATTATTTTGATTAGCCGTGTTTCCATTCGACCAATTGAAGTTAGGGTTGTTTCTCCAACTAGAATTATTCGTGTTTGAATTTGGAGTACTAAAAGGTCGTTGATAACTATTCAAGGCATTCGATTGTTCAAATAAAAGTTCTCGAAACGCATAGATTATTGGACAATCCGGCGTTTGATGCACATTGGAAGCACAAATACCACAAATAGTTTCAACAGCCCCCTTTTGTTGGGTTGTGTCCACTTTCTTTAATTCCATCTCCTCGACCTTTCGTGTGAGTTTAGCCACTCTAGAACCTAGATCATCTTGCTCATCTAAAACATAAATTTCTCCCTTTTCCTTGGCTTGGGGTTGTTTTGAAATTGTTGGCTTAGATGTATCCCATGCTTGTTTATTTTCAGCCAACATGTCAAAATAATCCCAAGCTTCCTCCGTTTCCTTGTTCATGAACTCCCCATTGCACATCATCTCCACGAATTGGCGCATGGTTGAGTTCAATCCATTATAGAAGAAACTAATCAACCTCCACCTTTCATAGCCATGATGTGGGCATGCGTTTAATAGCTCATTATACCTTTCCCAACATTGGAAAAAGGTTTCTTCTTCTTTTTAGGCGAAGTTCATTATGGCCCTTCTTAATGCATTGGTTCGATGAGTAGGGAAGAATTTTTTAAGAAACTCCCTAGTCATCTCAGCCCATGTCCCAATAGACCTCGGCCTTAAGGAATGTAGCCATGATTTGGCCTTCTCTTTCAAGGAAAAAGGGAACAATTTAAGTTTTATTGTATCCTTGGTCACATTGTCATAGTTTATTGTGGCAATGACCTCTTCAAATTCCTTAATATGTAGATATGCGCTCTCAGAGTCGAGTCCATGGAATCTAGGAAGAAGTTGGATCAACCCCGGTTTAAAATCAATATTTCCCACATTGTGAGGGAAAATTATGCAAGAGGGAGTACTCGTCCTAGCTGATTGTAGATAGTCACGTAAAGTTCTAGGTTGAGGTACATCCCCCACTTCATTCTCATCCAATTCAGTAAAGTTTGGGGCTGGATTTTGATGTTGATTAACCCCTTGATTTGGTTGATTTTCAGCCATCTCTCTAGTAATTTTAGGAAAATTTTGATGTTTCCTAGCACGAGGCTCTCTATCAATCCCTTCAACAATTACTCCGTCCCTTACAAGTCGGTTATTATTAGCCCGAGCCCAATGTGGCATGCAAAACCAAAAAGAATGAACAAAAAGGAAAAAGAATTCTTCCTTCCTTCCTTTACTCCTCTCTAGGACTTAAGCACAAGGTGTCTTGCAATGGCTAAGCCAGAAGCAAGGATAGAGACCGATTTCTCCTGGTCAATAGGGGTTCAAAGAACTCCCCACCCACTCTTTGAGTCTTTTGAGAAAAAGTACAGAAAAAGGAGAAAGAGGAATAGGTTGAGAAGAGAAATCTCTGAGCACAAGGTGATCCAAGGCGGCAGAGCCGACCAATAGGAATCCAGGTGGCACAAGGCCTACCTTTTTAGATATCCAAAAGGAGTCTCCACCCACTCTACAAGAGATGAATATGATAGGAATGAGTAGGAGAAGAAGAAGAGTAAGGTTAGAACGATAAAACCTGGTTTGTGACTTAAGATGCCTTCTTCTTCTTCATCTTCCTAAAAATCCCTGGATTAGACCTATGCTAGAATCCTGCAAAAATCAAAACAAAGTAAGTTAGTATTTAGAAGAAAACCTACTCTAGAAAGCAAAACAAATCCTAAACCTATCTTAACACAATCTCAACTAGAAGTTCATTCAGAAAATTCTAAAAATACCGCATAGAAATCCCCGGCAGCGGCGCCAAAAACTTGTTCACTCCCCAAGTGTAGGGTTGCGAAGTAGTAATAATTCGGAAAGACCGAGTATCATTCCCACAGAGATTTATGAATGGGTATCCTCAGAATTTGTCTAAAGCAACTAGTAATTAAGATCCTATTAAGAGCTAAAACTGAAAAATAGTGATTTGCGTTTAAACAGTGAATGGTTAAGGTAATTTCAATCTAAAAAGGCACTAGAGCGCCAAGGATCCACTTTTGATAAGTTTCAATGCATCAACACAACTAGGTCTCTCACAACTCAATCGGAATCGAATTCATATCTCTATCCGATCGGAATATAGAGCGGTTAAATCAACAATTATCCAAAATAAGTGCTTATTCATTAATTTGATTCCCACAACCATGCTCAAGCCTTGGGCACACTCAATTGTATAGACCAAGCCTCTTTCCAATCTAGTTGAGATTCATAATCATAGCTTTCACCAAATCCTGTCACTAGACTTGATTACAACTCATGATTAGAACTCTAATTAAATCAAAATCAATCAATAAACAACTATTCCAGATTATACAACAAAAGATAAGAACTTTAGTTGAATGAGTTCCCACATGAAAATCAGGCTATACAAGGCAATCAAAGCGTCTACCATGCCCGGAGTCAATGGTAGATCGATGAACTACACAAGCATAAACAATGCTCAAAAGCTAAGATACTAAGTTAGGATCACTAAGAATCACATGAGCCCGGAGTCATCAAGAGATCAAAGTAGAAACCAAAATAGTACTTGATTCAAACTCACATTAACTAAAATTCATCAATTAAATCATAAAAAGGGAACCTAGGTTGTATCAATCCATCAAAAATGAATCAAAAGCTTCACCTCTTAGCCCTAGCTAAGAGGTTTTAGTTCATCTCTAACATCCTTGAACTAGAAGCCTCTAAAAACATAAAAAATAACTAAAACAGGAAGAAAACTAGAAATCCGAAGTAGAATCCGTCTCCTAAGCAATCCCCACGTCCTAGCATGCTTTGGTATGAAGGGAAGACGTCCTTTTATAGCTTGGAGGTGTCCTTTACGCAAGAAAGTTCCAGATTTCGCGTAATCTTACGCACTTGCGCAGAAAATTCCGGAAATCCAAAATAGAAAGATCCGTTTACACATGGCCGACTGGTCTGGACCGGTCGGACTGGGCTAGCCGACCGGTCACGACCGGTAGGGCTCTGTTCTGCCTGAGTCCAGCAACCATAGCCGACCGGTCAAGACCGGTCGGACTAGTCTGGAATGTGTCCAGCAAGCTTCCTTGGTATGGCCGACCGGTCTTGACCGGTCGGACTGCTTTTTCTTCTTTATTTCTTTCTTAATTTCTTCTTTTCTCTTCTCTCCTTACTTTGTCTTTCTTTGGTCTTCCTTCATGCTTCATCCTATGGTCTTCAATGCTCTTAAAGAGCTCCATTTAGTCTTCAATTTGTGAACTCTCCCTCTTGTTCCTACAATCACAAATCATGCATTAGAATAGTCCTTTAAACATGTAAACCGTGCATAATGAGTGATGAATTGGGGTTAGAATATGCACAATTAAGAGCTCAACACTAGACTCTCAAGCAGATAAGTCCGACCGGTCGTGACTGGTCGGCCAGCCCAGTCCGACCGGTCGTCCGACAGGTCGGCCACATACAAAACAGGCAGTTGCTATTTTGGGCTCCGAAAAATACTGCGCACTGCGTAACCTTACGTGGTTTCTGGAAGATTCCGACGCAACCGAGTGTCCTCACTATAAAAGGAAACCTAGGGGCTCTTCCTAGGGTATCATAGAAGCAAAGGGACGTCGTGGGAGAGGAAGGAAGCCGTCGTGGAGCGTCTGCAACCCTCCAAACTCCGGTTTTTCTATGTTTTCTAAGTTTTTCGTGAGTTTTAGTTGTAGTATGACAATGCTCGGCTAGAATCTCTCAGCTAAGGCCGAGAGGTGAAGCTTGTAGCTAATATTCATGTTTGATTCAGTTTAATTCAAGTAATTTCAATTCAAGTTTGGATTTTTGTTTATTATAGTTCTTCAAGTTGATAGTTTGAGATGTTTTATGAGAGTTCATGTGCTCCAGACATGGATTCCTTGCAATTCTCTGAGATTATCATATAGTGCTTGTTTAAATTCTAATTATAGTAATCCTTGAGCAGGCCATAGTCCATAGGCATGGCTATTACTCCGAAGGCTATGATTTTGAATTCTACATTGATTGAATGGGACTAGAACTTGGAAGTTCAACTTGAATGGGATTGAATGTGTTTAATGCTTTATTTTCCAACTAGATGAGAGATAGGACTTCAAATCTAGTTGTGTATTTTGCTTGGATTGATTGGATTAACATGGGATTGCTACAAGTGGATCCTTGAATGCCTTGTGCCTTTAAACTACTGTTTTCGTTAAAGTTACTGTTTTAGTATAATTGTTTCAATTGAATCTCCTATTTGTTGCAAAATTGAGTTGTTGGAATAGTTTGGAACCTGTTTTCCAATTCCCTGTGGATCGACCTCGGTCTTAGTGAGTTTTATTACTACATCGCAGCCTTACACTTGAGGCGAGCGAACAAGTTTTTGGCGCCGCTGCCTGGAAATTTAGATAACGGTCTTCAAATTGTTTTAGTGGCTGTAGAAGTAGAATTAGATAGGGTTTTTCTGATTTCTTAGAACTAATCAAAATTGTTTGTTTTGTAGGATTTCTTCTCTAGTTCAAGCACATCGGGTAATATCCTTCTAACTTAGCTTTTTGCAGATTTTTCTCAATTTCCATATTAATTTCAGATTTCTAGGATTTAGGAATAGCTTAGTTTTAGTTAAGTGGTTTATGTCCCGTTGGGAACGTGACCACTCTAATCGTCTCCAAACCGAAGGTGGTTTAGTTGGACCAACGTCAGTCCATAGACGAGTCCGGAATTACCAAGAACGTTGTGAAAGTTTGGGGAGTATGGATCAAACACCTCTAAGGAATCCCCCTTCCTGCTCCAACTAGAAACACAAATCAAGAGGGAGTAGAAAAGAATGAGGTACATAACGTTCCTCCAATGAGATCACTACGGGATTACCTACAACCAGCCCGTGCAATTACACCCTCTTGCGTGGTTCTACCACCAAACTGGGGAAACATTGACATAAAGCCGGGTGTAATTCAACTTATACCAAAGTTCCATGGGCTAGACTCTGACAGTCCATATTTGCACTTGAAAGAATTCGAAGAAGTGGTGGCTACCTTGCAATACACCAATGTTTCAGAAGATGCCATTAAGCTTAAACTCTTTCCCTTTTTATTGAAAGAAAGAGCCAAAAATTGGCTTCACTCTCTTAAACCGCATTCGATTGGGTCATGGAATGAGATGACCCGGGAATTCTTGAAAAAGTTCTTCCCAGCTCATAAAACAAACACCTTTCAAAGAGCCCTAATGAATTTTTCAGCTAAAGAGGGTGAATCTTTCTTCCACTATTGGGAGAGGTTTAAGGACCTCCTACTTGCTTGCCCACATCATGGCTATGAGAGTTTGCGAATTATAAACTTTTTCAACGATGGATTAAGTCCCAAGATGCGCCAATTTGTAGAGATGATGTGCAATGGCGAGTTTATGAGCAAAAATCCAGATGAGGCTTGGAGTTATTTGGACATGTTGGCTGAAAGTGCCCAATCTTGGGATACCTTTTAGATAAACCCAACAACCCCAAGCCTACTCAAGAGAAAGAGAAAGGAGGGATCTATATCCTCAAGGAGGAAGATGATGTGAATGCAAGGATAGCCAACCTCACAAGGAAGATCGAGGCCATGGAACTTAGTAAAAGTGGAGTTCCAAAGTCCAATGAAGCTATTGAGACCATATGTGGGATTTGTCACACTGATTTACACGCTACGCAAGATTGTCCCACAATTCTTGCATTTCAAGAGGTGTTACATGAACATGCAAATGCCATATATGGGTATCAACGGCCTTTCAATAGACCGGTGGGTAATACGTACAATACTAATTGGAAGAACCACCCAAATTTCAGTTGGAAGAATGCTCCCACGGGCAATCTTACCAACTCTCAAGGAGGGCCACCCATGCAAAATATGGCCCCACCTCAATTCTCAATGGAGGATACCTTGAAAGCGTTTATACAAGGGCAAATGCAAATTAATCAAACGAATCAGCAGATGTTCTAAGAGCTTAAAGTCTCGGTTGATGAGATTAAGGGACGCTTGAATGCTAGGGAAGGGCCCTTTCTGGCCCAACCTCAGCCCAATTCAAAGCAAGTACATGAAGTGAGCATTCCTAATCCTTCCAACCAACACATGGAGCAAGCCAAATCCATCACCACTCTTAGAAGTGGTAAACAAATTGACAAATCTATTCCGGTGAAGGCCGACAAGCCTAATGATCCGGTAAATTCTAAGGATGAGGATGGATCTAACTTAGCCCCACAAGAAACGGAACGCATTTACAAGCCCGTAGCACCATTCCCTTCGAGATTGGTTGCCCCAAAATCTCCCCCAAACTCTCATGATATTCTAGAGATTTTTAGGCAAGTCAAGATCAACATTCCCTTGCTTGATGCCATCAAACAAGGTCATGTGTTTAATCTTGAGGGTATTTTTTCACTATGTTGGCCTCTGACGCCTTCCATTTGACTCATATATAGGTAATGGGGGCGTAGAAAGGGGTACTTTTTAGAGCGCAATTTGGAGCCTAGCAGGGAGCTAGAGCCGATGAGTCTTTGTTTCCTTTTCTCTTTTAGCTTTAATTCTATACATTTTGTCATATTGTGGTTGTATATTCCAGTTAAGGAATTTGGATATGTGAGTACTTGGATATTTGCCTTGGCATTCTTGGGTTCAGTTATCTATGTTTGTCTTTTGTTACCGGTGTGTTGATATATGCGACTTCAACTATTAATTGTGATCTGAATTTTAAATGGTCTACGTGAACACATGGGCAATATTCTCATGTGAGGCTCTTATTTAGTTCACACCCCGAACTTCAGATATGGGGTTTGCTACTTGGGTGCTGGGTTTGGGGGTGTGCCACAGAAGTAAGAGGTATATCCCCCTCGTCACGTCCCTTATAACAAAGACAGTAAAGATATAAGAGATCCTAACTAGCTTGATTGCTACAATACTCATTCCAAATATCACAAAACCAAAAACCAAAAGATGTTGAATTCCGATCCACAGTGTAGACACCCCACCTTTGGCTACAATGTTGGTAGAGATAGCTGAATGAATGGAGGACCGTACCCCCAAATCCCATGTCCAAACTCAACCAAACTCACCCTTGTAAGCCCCAATCCATAGCCCAGCTCAAGCCTGAATCCAGTCAACTCACCCCTAAACATCAGCCCAAAAAACCCCCATAAGAAAAACCAGTCAAAAATTCCTAAAAAAAGTCAAACTCGGTGAGTCAACCCCTGAGTCAAATCACCGAGTCAACCTGCTGAGTCAACCCATCGAGTCAACTCACCATGTCAACCCATCTCTTAAACCCAGTCAACTCACCGAGTTCCAAACCACAGCCTCGGAGCAAGTCCGAACCCCAAACCTAAGAAAATTATGCTTCAGGTTCGGAGGTCGTACACTCCGAACCCGAAGCAAAACGACGTACGGGGGGCCCCCAGTGTGCGGTCCAAAATTATTTACGAGGTCTGCCACTCTCCGCTGCTATAAATACCCCCCTCCCCTTCTCATTCAAGCATCCCTCAACGTCCTGAAAAATTCGTTCGTTCTGAGCACCTCTCCACCCTTTTAGCCCATTCCTCCACCAAGGAGAGCCCGAGTGAGAAGAGCCTAGCCCTGGTCCAGCCCAGCCTGACCCCGGTCTAAGTCTCCCAAGCCACCCAAGTCGTGATCCAGCCACTCGAAGCCAACCCTTGCGACACCTCCATCCATCCAGCTACTCTTTTACCAGCATCATCTCATTCGCATCTAACATAAGTGCAACATTTACCCCCTGCTTATTATATCACTGCCAACACTTTGATTATTCAAGCACACAACATGCATCCCGCATAAAGCACTTGTTAGTTCTATGCTCTGGGCTTGCCTGTTAATGAAAACCTGCCCATCAGAAACTCATACTGTTCAGACCTGCATTCATGCATCAGTCACTACAAGCACTTTGATTATTCAAGCACACAACATGTATCCCACATAAAGCACCTGTCGGTTCGAGCATATGCTCTGGGTTTGCTTGTTAATGGAAACCTGCCCATGAGAAACTCTTACTGTTCAGACCTGCATTCATGCATCATGTCATCCATGAGAATGTACAAGGATTAAAATAGACTTTCAAGTATTAGTTCGATTCTGTGAAGTAGAGACCGTACTTCGGTACGGGCAGTGTGTGGGGTGCTTAACCTCTTCCCACCCTGTAACTATGATCCCTTACCTCGAATCTCTGGCCATAGATCAAAATGAGTCATTTTACAGGAAGGAATCTTCAGATCCCCTTCTATAACGTTTCTACAGGGTCTAGCCAACTGTAGATTCGAAGTAACTCGCTAGTGGCGACTCTGGTCTTATACAAACTCATCTAACACATCCAACTTAACACGACAACCAAAACAAAAGCCCTCGAGAGCGAGACAAGCCAGTGGCACAAACGGCGATTCGCGCGCACGCACCCCTCTTCTTTTTCCGAAAGGAAAGGGAGAACGTTCGGGAGCGCGGAACGGCGAGCGTCCACAGAATGGCGACTCCGCTGGGGATATGCTAGTCCCACTAGTCGTGATCCAGCTTGAAAAAAACAGAATCCTTCCTATGCTTGAAAGTCATTAGTCCTCATACAATCTCATTTGCATAGCATTCTACCCAAAAAAAGAACAAAAAATTAGAAAATCCCAAAACCCAAAAAAAAAAGAGTAGAGTATAGTCCTCACTATTGCACCTCCTCAAGCTCAATGTGTTCGGAAACAACTTCCCTTCCGCAGCATAATCCGCACTCAGGCTCAGCAAGCCATGTCCGACCACGAAATGGAAACTCATCTCTTCCCCGCTCTTGAAATGACCGAAGCGCAACCTCCAGCGCAACAGCCAATTGAGAATACGCCAATCATACAAGAATTGGCACAAGGAATGAGAGCAATGCAAGAGATGCTATTGCAATTTATGCAAGCACAAGCTACCGCAACAGCCAACAATCAAGCTGTCCCAGTTCAGCAATTTCAACAGCCATGCCGGGTCCCTCCGGTCTCCAGTTCAAATCAGGCACAACCCTCGGGGTCTACCGAGGACTACTGACAACAGCCATCTCAGCCCTTCACTATGGGGTATCCTCCTCAGTATCTTCCTGCGACAACAAGACCGTCTCAGAATGTTCCTGTGGCAGGAACTTCCAATCAGCTTCCAGTCAATCTTGTAAGTAACAATCTCAGTAGGTTTCAGCATGTCCCTACCAATGGGACTCCTTTGCTTTCTCAGCATGTCCCCGCCGATGAGACTTTTACTCAATTTCAACACATCCCCGCCGATGGGATTTTAATTCATTTTCCAGCAGCAGGGACAACACTGGTGAATGCCCATAATGGGGGTCAGTGTCAAGCCCACATCAATTAGCGGATAGTGGCGAATACCCAACAAGGGGGTCACTTCCCAGCATCTCAGCCTCCTACAAACAGGAGCACTTTTCAATTCCAGCACATCCCCGCCGATGGGACTCCAGTTAATTTCCAGCAATCTTCAATGCAGCAAACTCCAGTTAATTTCCAGCAATCTTCAATTCAGCAATCTCCAGTTAATTTCCAGCAAGTTCCAGTTCAACCTTCAGTACATTCTCCAGTTCAGTTACAATCTTTTTAAGCACAAGTTCATTAGAATCCAGTTCAATCATCAAATCAATTTTAGCAACCCGCAGTTGCTTTTCAGCAAGCCCATAGGGTCGACGACATCGACCACTATGCCGAAGAAGAACGTGCCTTATTCCGAGAGGCACCAGTCGCTCAAACAGATCATGCAAGACTAGACGAGTTGCAGGAGCATTTTCAGATATTGCAAAGTCAACTTCAGCGACAACAAGGAATCGATCTACCTTCAACCAAGTTCAGAGACTTGTGTCCTTTCCCAAATGCTCAGATACCTCAAAATTTTGAGGTACCAAAATTCAAAAGATACGACAGCAGCGGTTGTCCCACAGCACATCTCAAGGCTTTCTGTGGAGAGCTGAGTGCAATCTCAGGAAATGAAGGGGCCCTCATTCGCTTGTTCCAAAAATCTCTGAAGGGCGATGCCCTAGATTGGTACACATCATTGGACTGCCATCGCATCAAGACTTGGGAACAACTTTCCTAAGCTTTCGTCGACAGATTCGCGTACAATCTCAACATGGCACCCAGAAGAGCCGACCTCGCGGCTCTCAGACAAAGGAGTGATGAAACGCTATCAGCTTATGTGGGACGTTGGCGAGCAATGGCGGCTAGAATGCGGACACCTATCGATGACGAAGAACAAATCTCCATGATTGTTCATTCAACATATCCTAGCATATTTGGATATCTCATCTCGCATCCATATGCAAATTTCTCACAGTTGATCCGTGCTGGAGAGCAAGTCGAAGCAGGAATCCGCGCCGGGACAATCTCCTCATGGCCTCATCAAGCCACTCCGGTCAAAAGGAACAGAGTGGAAGGAAGACCCATCGGATATAGGAATGGAAATCGCAGCGGTTCTCCTCCTCGCCCGACAGAGGTAAACAACATCAGCACCACTGCTCAGGGCAATCAATATGCTCCCCCACAGGGACGTTAACAGTCTCAGCAGAATCAGGTTCAGCACCAACCTCAGCGGTATCAGCCACAACCAAATCCTCAACCACAGCCACAACCACCTCGACAACAGTAGCAGTTCAGAGGGAACGGCCAATACTCATATCAGAATAGGAAGAATTACAGGGAGCTCAGAAAATTCACTCCTCTCACTCAGCCACTCAGTCAAGTCATGGCCATGCTAGTACAGAAGCAGTTACTCACTCTGATGGCACCCAGGCCTCCTCCAAATCCTCTGCCTCCAACCTATCGAGAAAATGAGTATTGTGCCTACCATCAAGGGCGTGGCCACACCACTGATCGATGCCTGACTCTGAAGAATGCCATACAAGATCTGATTGATGACCGTAAGATCGTCATCTCGATCCCTGAGACTCCTCCAGCAGCTTCCACCAACATCCTTCAGAATCCTCTACCTCAGCATCCGACGGACCCCAGTTCATCTCGTGGCCCTGCCGTTAACAGCATAGAAGAAGGAGAGCATCTTGACCACTTCTTCTCCTCTATCCAATCCATTCATGCTTACACTTATGGGCCAACAAGTTCCCCTCCGGTCTTGCAAGGGGCAAACCCCTTTTCTCCTTCAGTCTCCAAGCTGTTAGTACTCGAAGGAGCACCTCCACATGATGCACCAGTTGTTCAAGGGGCACCTTACAGCCATTCATGTTGGGAGCCGGTCATCCTGGAAGGAGTACAGTCATACATCGAGCCCACATATGAACCTGTCATCTTGCAAGGGGCAATTTCAGCACAGGAACAAGCCAATCCGCAATGGAGGGATCGTACTCATCAGCAGCAAGAACCCATGTCTTGGAAGGGGCTCCTCCAATCAAGCCAGTCATATTGCAAGGAGCAAATCCCGGAGGCGTGTCAATCACACTACGATAGCTGGGCCGAACAGAGAAACCCCCTGCCATATCAAGAGGACCAGTATTCATCCCATGGGAGCCTTCCGCTCCAGGAACGGTCAAGCCAGGACCGCAACCTTATGTGATCTATGAAGACAAGCCTCGATATTTTTCCTTCAACACAGGTAACAATGTAGTCCTCAAGGCAAAAGCTCCATACGAGGAAGATCCGGTATCCACACCAGCACCATTGCAAGAATCAATGGTCCTAGAAGGCAAGGGAGAGGAAAATTATAAAGAAGTCCCATGGCACTATCCAGAATGTGCGGAGGTAGGAAACATGAATCCCAATCGGCGGTGCATCCGAAGAGATAATCAGAACAGAGGAGATCC
Organism: Liriodendron chinense; assembly: GCA_003013855.2. Lineage (NCBI taxonomy): Eukaryota > Viridiplantae > Streptophyta > Magnoliopsida > Magnoliales > Magnoliaceae > Liriodendron > Liriodendron chinense. The sequence goes on from PVNU02002126.1 coordinate 1,452,089, forward strand.
GAAAAGCGCTCTCTCGGGACTTGGCAACAAAAATGAAGCTGCATATGATGTGGCAACTCAGCTCAAGTCAATCCCTGCTTAAATCTCAGTATGGGAGCTACTCTGCACATCGCGCATACACAGAGAAATGTTCACCAAAACCTTGAGTGATGCCCATGTCTCCTCCGATACGGCACCAGAAATGATAGCATTGATGATCAGACAGCTCCTGGCTCCGCGCGCCATCACCTTCACTGATAATGAGCTGCCACCAGAAGGGCGCAACCATGGGCGATCCCTTAACATAGCCTTACAATACAAAGACCTCTGTGTACCGCTAGTCCTTATCGATAACGGCTCAAGCTTAAATGTCTGCGCGCTCAAGACTGCGGAACGCTCGGGAATCAATCCCTCTTCATTTCGACCTAGCACCATATGCGTTAGAGCATTCGACAACACCCGCCGATTAGTGGAAGGGGAGGTCGACATAGATGTATAGATAGGTCCAGAAGTCTCCACCATCACATTCCAAATCCTGGATATATCAGCCTCTTTCAACATGTTGCTCGAGCGGCCTTGGCTGCACAAGGTTAGAGCTGTGCCATCAACCCTGCACCAACGAGTGAAGTACATCTGTGGAAATCAAGTGATCTCTATCCATGCAGAGAAGGAGCTCATCATTCCTTCCAATGCTGCTGCCACTGAACCAGACATCCATGTCATCGATATTCAGCACTCTGAAGAAGACGTCCCGTTTCATAGTTTCAAATTCGAGACTATGAATGCCATCGCCAATCCGGAACTGACGAATGTGGATCGTGTCTTCTCACCAGCAGAACGTCTGAGCCTCAAGTACCGATTGAAGAATCATTTCAAGTTCAGAAAAATACCGCTGGTATATAATCAACGCAAATGGGGGCTCGGGTACAGGGCAATCTTCATGGACAAAAGAAAGAAGAAATTTCGTTGCTCTCCCATTCCATTCATCAAGCCAGGAGAACCTTGCAACGATCCAAGAGGGAATCAATCGACTGCACTATACAAAGGCCTCCCGATGAGCCTAGCTTGGGCTATGTGGCCTCCCATTCGATGGGACCAAATTCTCGAACCATCTAAAGCCTCCGGAAGAAGAAGAAGAGGATGAAGACAAAGAAGAAAGTCAAATACAACAACTTCAGAATCAAGGTACTCTGATACCTGCTCTCAACCAGGGGCACAACTTGCCCATCTCAACATCAATCAACAAGGGGCACGGCCCGCCCATCTCTGCAGAATCAACATCATCAACCGTCAGCCAGGGGCAGAAGCAGCCCATCCATTGGACCAAGAAAGGGAAATGGCCAGCCCTAGATTGGTCCGATGTCCAGATCCCAAACATGTGTCTCACTGTGAAACCAGACGAACTGCAATGCGAGGTAAGTGATCCGGGAGGGACTAAGTATGACTCAGATCTCGATCCCAACTAGCGAGAAATCATGGTCATTGTGCCAGACTGTGATTCTTCATCCAAACCGTCAACCCCCACCTCTTTAGGAGAAGGAGTGTGGGGTCCTGAATGGTCATCTGTTCCCCTAACTTCTGAATCAGCTAGAGAGTCATCTGAGGGCTCTGGCTTCAAAAAAACACGCCTGCCTGAGCAGCGAGCAGAACTTCGAGACAAGTTGGGATCAATCATAGTCTGCAATGCCCGCTTGTTCAAAGTCTCAAAATTTTCAAAAAAAAAAAAAAAAACTTTCAAAAGCCAAAAACATCTAGCATTTCAATTCCAAAAAATTCTCAAAAACCAAAAAACATTTCTTTTCCTGCATTCAATAATGTGCCGAGTTTGTCTAAAGAGTTGCATGAGTTTGAAGTCGAATCATATGATTTTGACATCGAATTAGACTTCGAGCTCATGGGTTTGGACGAAGCTCGGGATGAGGAAGATGATGATCCAGCTCCTGAACTAGAGGATCTCCTCAAAAAGTTCGAATCTAAAGCCAATGTTGTAGCTGATGATTTTGAGATAGTAAACTTGGGGACACCTGAAATCCCTAGGGAAGTACGCATTGAAAAATCATTGCCACCAGAGATAAAGCAGAGAATGATAGAGTTCCTAGCTCCAAGATTGTCCAACTTCGCGTTCTCATATGAAGACATGTCGGGGCTCGATGAAGAGCTCGTTGTACACCATCTGCCAACCAAGCCAGATATGAAACCAGTGAAGCAGAGACTTCGAAGAATGAAGCCAGAATGGGCTCGGAAAGTTCGAGATGAAGTCATCAAGCAGTACAATGCGAGATTCTTGGTAGTCTCCAACTACCCTGAATGGCTTGCCAACATCGTACCAGTACTAAAGAAGGATGGCAAGGTTCGAATGTGCATTGATTTTCGAGATCTCAACAAAGCCAGTCCTAAAGATGATTTCCCTTTGCCACATATCGACACTCTGGTTGACAACACCGCTGGATACAAGGTCTTCTCATTCAAGGACGGGTTCTCAGGTTACAATCAGATCAAGATGGCCGTTGAAGATAGCAAGAAGACATCGTTTATCACTCCCTGGAGAACCTTCTGTTATAGGGTAATGCCGTTCGGTCTGAAGAAAGCAAGAGCAACATATCAGCGAGCAATGACAGCATTATTCCATGACATGATGAACAAAGAGCTTGAAGTATATGTGGACGATATGATCGTCAAATCTCGCACAATTGAAGGACACTTTGAAGATCTGAAGAAGCTATTCAGCAGATTAGAAAAGTACAAGCTCTGCCTCAACCCTCAGAAATGTGTCTTCGGTGCAATGGGAGGCAAGCTCCTCGGCTTTATGGTAAGCGAGGATGGCATCAGGGTCGACGAAACCAAAACTAGAGCAATCATCGAGATGCCCCCTCCTAGAACATAGAAAGAAATCCGTGGCTTCCTTGGCAGAATTCAATACATCAACCGCTTCATCGCACAACTCACACCTATCTGTGAGCCCATATTCAAGCTCCTCCGGAAGAACATTCCAAAAGAATGGAATGATGATTGCCAAGTCGCCCTCGACCGCATCAAGAAATATCTAATGAATTCCCCAGTTCTAGTGCCGCCTACTCCTAGACGACCACTATTGTTATACATCTCGGTAGCAGCAGAAGCCATTGGCTGTGTTCTCGGCCAGCACGACGAGACCGGGAAGAAGGAACAAGCAATATACTATTTGAGCCGAAAGTTCACCGACTACGAGACCAGGTATTCCCCGATCGAGAAGACTTGCCTCGCCCTAATCTGGGCAACTCAGCGACTCCGTCAATACATGATTGCATTCCCCATTCTCCTCCTTACTCGCATGGATCCGCTCAAGTACCTGTTCGAGAATCCAGCACTCACTGGAAGGATAGCTAAATGGCAGTTACTCCTGTCTGAATTCGACATCACCTATGTCACTCAGAAGGCAATCAAGGGGCAGGCCCTCACCGATCATCTTGCCGCTCACTCTCTCCTGGATTATCAACCACTCAAGACATTCTTCCCTGATGAAGATCTCCTGTTGGTCGAAAGTGAAGAAAAGAAGAAAAAAGATGAGTGGATGTTATTCTTCGATGGCGCAGCAAATTCTAAAGGGACCGGTATCGGAGCAATCCTCTACTCTCCAGATGATGTCCCTATTCCTATCTCAAGGCGCATAGCATTTGAGTGCACTAACAACATGGCAGAGTATGAAGCATGCATCGCTGGCTTAAGGGAAGCCATAATCCTGGGCGTCAAGAAGCTATGAGTATTTGAAGACTCACAGCTTATCATCAATCAGACCAATGGCGAATGGAAAACCATGGACGAGAACTTGATACCATATCATGTGTATCTTGAAAATTTGATCGAAGAATTCGTGGAAATCACCTTCTCATACATGCCCAGAGCCAAGAATCAGTTTGCAGATGCTCTTGCTACACTTGCATCAATGCTCGAGATACCGAAAGGAGCTTCAGAATGGGAGCTAACAGTCGAAATTCAAGATGAACCTGCATTTTGCCTGCAAATAGAAGAAGCCGAAGCTGTCCCTGACAAACCCTGGTATGCCGACATCAAGCAATATCTCGAAACCCAGGAGTATCCGAAGTCAGCAACAGCAACAGATCGCCAAACCATCCAACGTTTGGCTGGCCAGTTCACCATCAGTGGCGAAGTTCTTTACAAGTGATCATATAATCACATTCTCCTTCGATGCGTCGATGAAACAGAAGCTGCAAAGATCATGAAAGAAATACACGAAGGAATCTGCGGCCCACACATGAACGGGCACATGATGGCAAAGAAGATTCTACGACTCGACTACTATTGGCTCACCATGGAGATAGACTGCTGCCAGCAAGTCAGAAAATGCTTCAAGTGTCAGGAGCACGCAAATCAAATTCATGCCCCCTCATCAGAACTGTACAACCTGACAACTCCTTAGCCCTTCTCTATGTGGGGACTCGACATCATTGGCAAGATTAGTCCCAAAGAATCAAACGGCCACGAGTATATACTTGTGGCAGTCGACTACTTCACCAAGTGGGTAGAAGCAGCCTCCTACACCACGATTGCAGCATCCCAGGTGATCAAATTCATAAAGAACAACATCATATGCTAGTATGGAATCCCCAATGCTATTTTCACCGACAATGGGACCCCGTTTGTCAACAAGAAGATGGATGACTTCCACAGCAGATTCAAGATTCAGCGTCATCGACCAAGCCCCTATCATCCTCAGATGAATGGTGGGTGTTGAGCTCCTAATTGTGCATATTCTAACCCCAATTCATCACTCATTATGCACGGTTTACATGTTTAAATGACTATTCTAAGGCATGATTTGTGATTGTAGGAACAAGAGGGAGATTTCACAAATTGAAGACTAAATGGAGTCTTTTATGAGCGTTGAAGACCATTGGATCAAGCATGAAGGAAGATCAAAGAGAAGAAAGCAAGGAAAGAAGAGAAAAGAAGAAAGAAAGAAAGAAATAAAGGAGAAAAGGCAGCCAGACCGGTCAAGACCGGTCGGCCACACCATTGAACAAGTCAGGGAGGAGGTCCGACTGGTCAAGACCGGTCGACCAGTGCTGCTGGATAAAGAGATTCTCAAGCTAGACCGGTTGTGACCGGTCGGCCAGCGTAAACAGTCAAGTTGCTAAATCAGGATTCCGGATTTCTCTGCGCAATTGCGTAACTTCACGCGAAATCTGGAACTTTCTTGCGTAAAAGTCACCTCCAAGCTATAAAAGGACGTCTTACCTTCATACCAAAGGAGGCTAGGACGTGGGGATTGCTTAGGAGACGGATTCTACTTCGGATTTCTAGTTTTCTTCCTGTTTTAGTTATTTTCTATGTTTTTAGAGGCTTCTAGTTCAAGGATGTTAGAGATGAACTAAAACCTCTTAGCTAGGGCTAAGAGGTGAAGCTTTTGATTCGTTTTCTATGGATTGATGCAACCTAGGTTTCCTTTTTATGATTTAATTGATGAATTTTAGTTAATGTGAGTTTGAATCAGTACTATTTTGGTTTCTACTTTGATCTCTTGATGACTCCGGGCTCATGTGATTCTTAGTGATCCTAGCTTAGTATCTTAAACTTTGAGCATTGTTTATGCTTGTGTAGTTCATTGATCTACCATCAACTCCGGGCATGGTAGACGCTTTGATTGCCTTGTATGCAATGGCCTGATTTTCATGTGGGAACTCATTCAACTAAAGTTCTTATCTTTTGTTGTATAATCTGGAATAAGTTGTTTATTGATTGATTTTGATTTAATTCGAGTTCTAATCATGAGTTGTAATCAGGTCTAGTGACAGGATTTGGAGAAAGCTATGATTATGAATCTCGACTAGATTGGAAAGAGGCTTGGCCTATACAATTGAGTGTGCCCAAGGCCTGAGCATGGTTGTGGGAATCAAATCAATGAATAAGCGCTTATTTTAGATAATTGTTGATTTAACCGCTCTATATTCCGATCGGATAGAGATATGAATTCGATTCCGATTAAGTTGTGAGAGACCTAGTTGTGTTGATGCATTGAAACTTATCAAAAGTGGATCCTTGGCGCTCTAGTGCCTTTTTAGATTGAAATTACCTTAACCATTCACTGTTTAAACCCAAATTGCTATTTTCCAGTTTTAGTTCTTAATAGGATCTTAATCACTAGTTGTTTTAGACAAAATCTGAGAATACCCATTCATAAATATCTGTGGGAATCGGTCTTTCCGAATTATTACTACTTCGCAACCCTACACTTGGGGAAGTGAACAAGTTTTTAGCGCCGCTGCCGGAGATTTCTATGCGGTATTTTTAGAATTTTCTGAATTAACTTCTAGTTGAGATTGTGTTAAGATAGGTTTAGGATTTGTTTTGCTTTCTAGAGTAGGTTTTCTTCTAAATACTAACTTACTTTGTTTTGATTTTTGCAGGATTCTAACATAGGTCTAATCCAGGGATTTTTAGGAAGACGAAGAAGAAGAAGGCATCTTAAGTCACAAACCAGGTTTTATCGTTCTAACCTTACTCTTCTTCTTCTCCTACTCATTCCTATCATATTCATCTCTTATAAAGTGGGTGGAGACTCCTTTTGGATCTCTAAAAGGTAGGCCTTGTGCCACCTGGATTCCAATTGGTCGGCTCTGCCGCCTTGGATCACCTTGTGCTCAGAGATTTCTCTTCTCAACCTATTCCTCTTTCTCCTTTTTCTGTACTTTTTCTCAAAAGACTCAAAGAGTGGGTGGGGAGTTCTTTGAACCCCTATTGACCAGGAGAAATCGGTCTCTATCCTTGCTTCTGGCTTAGCCATTGCAAGACACCTTGTGCTTAAGTCCTAGAGAAGAGTAAAGGAAGGAAGGAAGAATTCTTTTTCCTTTTTGTTCATTCTTTTTGGTTTGCATGACACATTGGGCTCGGGATTCTAATAACCGACTCAATCGTGACGGAGTAATTGTTGAAGGGATTGATAAAGAGCCTCGTGCTAGGAAACATCAAAATTTGCCTGAAATTACTAGAGAGATGGCTGAAAATCAACCAAATCAAGGGGTTAATCAACATCAAAATCCAGCCCCAAACTTTACTGAATTGGATGAGAATGAAGTGGGGGATGTACCTCAACCTAGAACTTTACGTGACTATTTACAACCAGCTAGGACGAGTACTCCCTCTTGCATAATTTTTCCTCACAATGTGAAAAATATTGATTTTAAACCGGGGTTGATCCAACTTCTTCCTAGATTCCATGGACTCTACTCTGAGAGCGCATATCTACATATTAAGGAATTTGAAGAGGTTATAGCCACAATAAACTATGATAATGTGACCAAGGATACAATAAAACTTAAATTGTTCCCTTTTTCCTTGAAAGAGAAGGCCAAATCATGGCTACATTCCTTAAGGCCGAGGTCTATTGGGACATGGGCTGAGATGACTAGGGAGTTTCTTAAAAAATTCTTCCCTACTCATTGAACCAATGCACTAAGAAGGGCTATAATGAACTTCGCCCAAAAAGAAGAAGAAACATTTTTCCAATGTTGGGAAAGGTATAATGAGCTATTAAACGCATGCCCACATCATGGCTATGAGAGGTGGAGGTTGATTAGTTTCTTCTATGATGGATTGAACTCAACCATGCGCCAATTTGTAGAGATGATGTGCAATGAGGAGTTCATGAACAAGGAAACGGAGGAAGCTTGGGATTATTTTGACATGTTGGCTGAAAATACACAATCTTGGGATACATCTAAGCCAACAAGTTCAAAACAACCTCAAACCAAGGAAAAGAGAGAAATTTATGTTTTAGATGGGCAAGATGATCTAGGTTCTAAAGTGGCTAAACTCATACGAAAGGTCGAGGAGATGGAACTAAAGAAAGTGGACACAACCCAACAAAGGGGGGCTGTTGAAACTATTTGTGGTATTTGTGCTTTCAATGTGCATCAAACACCGGATTGTCCAACAATCTATGCGTTTCGAGAACTTTTATTTGAACAATCGAATGCCTTGAATAGTTATCAACGACCTTTTAGTACTCCAAATTCAAACACGAATAATTCTAGTTGGAGAAACAACCCTAACTTCAATTGGTCGAATGAAAACACGGCTAATCAAAATAATCCTCAAAGGGGGCCCCCAATGCAAATGGCCCCACCTCAAATGCCTATAGAGGATACTTTGAAAGCATTCATGGAAGGACAAGCTCAAATAAATCAATCCAACCATACTATAATGCTTGAGCTTAAAAATTCGGTGGAGGAAATCAAGGCACGCTTAAACGCAAGGGAAGGGATGCTTCCAGCCCAACCCATACCAAATCCAAAACCACAATGCGAAATAAGCATGCCTAGTTCCTCTAACCAACATATTGAACATGCTAAGGCCATCACTACTCTTAGAAGTGGTAAAATCATTGAAAAACCTGATCCGGTGAAGGTTTCCACGCCTAATGATCCGGTATCTTCCAAAGAGGATGATGGACCTAGCACCACCATGAATGAAAAAGAGCCATTGAAAGAATATAGGCCCGTTGCTCCATTCCCTCAACGCTTGATTCCAGCCAAACCTCAAGATAAATATCAGGAATTTTTGGAGGTTTTCAAGCAAGTCAAAATCAACATCCCATTGTTGGATGCCATTAAACAAATACCGTCATATGCAAAATTTTTAAAAGACCTTTGCACGGTTAAAAGAAAAATACATGTGCAAAAGAAGGCATTTTTGACAGAGAATGTGAGTGCCATTATCAACCACGGGATGCCCAAGAAATACAAAGATCCCAGTTGTCCGACAATATCATGTGTTATTGGAGATTACCGGGTGAAACATGCTCTACTTGATCTTGGGGCAAGTGTAAACTTAATTCCCTTTTCGGTCTATGAACAATTGGGTTTAGGTGAATTAAAACCCACCAAAACCACATTACAACTTGCTGACATATCGATTCGTATTCCGAGAGGGGTGATTGAGGACGTTCTTGTCCAAGTTAACAAAGTTTACTACCCGGTAGACTTTATTGTCTTAGACACGAGACCCATGGTTAATATTGGTCCTCAAATTCCTGTCATACTTGGCCGCCCATTCCTAGCTACATCAAACGCTATCATAAATTGTAGGAGTGGGGGCATACAAATGTCTTTTGGCAATATGACGATTGAGTTGAATGCTTTCAATATTGACAACCAATAAGAGGATGAGGATGAGGAGGTCCACGAAATAAACATGATCAACTCTATTGTGGAAAATGAGTCCCTCTCACCTTTTTACTCCGGTCACTTAGACGAAGAAGTGACTCACTCCCTTAATGAGAACGATGATATGATAAGGGATAGGGTCACACTTTTCGAGTCGATATCGGCATATGACATTAGCCAAGCGAAGGATGTGGAAACAATACCTAGTTGTGCTGGGAAATCAATTCATATTTCCATACCTTTGTGGATCATGCATACCGAACTTCACCAACCCTGGGATGATCCTTACTTGCAATATCAATACCCAGGAAAATCTGAATGGAGACATATTTTTTATGATAAATATGATGATGTCTCCTCTTACACATGTGTTGAAAACATTAAGAAACCCACTGAAATTCCTTTTTGGTATTTTGAGTGGCTTAGCACGATTACTCACACACATGTTTATTGTAAAGCAGGATATTGGATGACGTTACTGCGAAACCTTTTGATCCATCTAATGATTCTGCTTGACTTTATGCTTTTGGATGAGTTGTTGGGATTAACCTCCTAGTCTGACGGAGGATAATTTGCTAGAATGCTTTCCCATTAGGATTTGCTTTGATAGTTGATTTAGTTGTGAAGTAATCCATCTCCAAAAGCTAATCTTGCCATGAAATATATGCTCTAGGTGATATCTCTCTTTCTCACTCTCCTTTGTTTTATGTCATTGCTCTCATGTCATGCATATTGCATATCTTATTACATTGAGGACAATGTGAAGTTTTGGTTGGGGGGTGAGATTCCTTAGATGATGAATCTGCTAGCTTTTGTGACATTTCGAGTAAAGATGTAGAAATTTTTCATTTTTCTAAAATTCAAAACTCTTTTGGAAAACTTTGATTCTATGCATTCGAGATAGCATGGGTATAAGAAGATGAGATACGAAGTGAGGGATGTTGCAAGCTTTGAACTTCTCTTAATATAATGGTTTTATATGTGAATTCCCCTATTTTTATGATTGATAGAAAATTTGAACATCTTTTGCACCTAGTTCACATAACACGATTTTCATTATTTGAAAGGATTGTGTGATTTGTGGATTAACTGGACCTTGATTTGAGGTATTGAGAAACCACGCCAGGGTACTTTGTCCATCCTTGTCCATGGAAAAATAACGAAAGATATAGATTTCTAAAAATCCTATCTAATATAAAAGAAAAAGGAAAAGGAATGATAAAATTGGGAATGATGGAAAAATGGTGGAAATTCCGATTAGGGCTACCTACTACCAACCGGGGGATGGTCTACCCGTAACCAAAGCCGGAAATGGGACGTAGTGTGAAAGTCGTCGGAAGGACGGTAAGGCAAATTCCTGTCATAGGCTTGTTGTTGCTCTATACACCTTGAGATCTATAGTTTAGTTGATCTATGAAGAGGATAATCCCGGAAACTCATGAGATGAACCTTCACTATGCACACTAGGTTAAATTTGTTCAAGTTCTTCTATTTGTCAATCAATCAGCGAGAATTTCATATAAACACTTATTATGTTCTGAGAGTTTAAGGTTTCAACCTTTATCACCAAATTTCTCTGATTTTTATGCTTGTGTGTCTTGGAATGTATAGAAGAATAGTTTCTAGAGGAGAGTTGGGTTTTGGAGAATGAAACTTGTTTCACGCATGTTTTGCTCGGGACTAGCAAAATACTGGTTGGGGGGTGTGTTGAGCTCCTAATTGTGCATATTCTAACCCCAATTCATCACTCATTATGCACGGTTAACATGTTTAAAGGACTATTCTAAGGCATGATTTGTGATTGTAGGAACAAGAGGGAGATTTCACAAATTGAAGACTAAATGGAGTCTTTTATGAGCGTTGAAGACCATTGGATCAAGCATGAAGGAAGATCAAAAAGAATAAAGCAAGGAAAGAAGAGAAAAGAAGAAAGAAAGAAAGAAATAAAGGAGAAAAAGCAGCCAGACCGGTCAAGACCGGTCGGCCACACCATTGGACAAGTCAGGGAGGAGGTCCGACCGGTCAAGACCGGTCGACCATTGCTGCTGGATAAAGAGATTCTCAAGCCAGACCGGTCGTGACCGGTCGGCCAGCGTAAACAGTCAAGTTGCTAAATCAGGATTCCGGATTTCTCTGCGCAATTGCTTAACTTCACGCGAAATCTGAAACTTTCTTGCGTAAAAGTCACCTCCAAGCTATAAAAGGACGTCTTCCCTTCATACCAAAGGAGGCTAGGACGTGGGGATTGCTTAGGAGACGGATTCTACTTCGGATTTCTAGTTTTCTTCCTGTTTTAGTTATTTTCTATGTTTTTAGAGGCTTCTAATTCAAGGATGTTAGAGATGAACTAAAACCTCTTAGCTAGGGCTAAGAGGTGAAGCTTTTGATTCATTTTTTATGGATTGATGCAACCTAGGTTTCCTTTTTATGATTTAATTGATGAATTTTAGTTAATGTGAGTTTGAATCAGTACTATTTTGGTTTCTACTTTGATCTCTTGATGACTCCGGGCTCATGTGATTCTTAGTGATCCTAGCTTAGTATCTTAAGCTTTAAGCATTGTTTATGCTTGTGTAGTTCATTGATCTACCATCGACTCCGGGCATGGTAGACGCTTTGATTGCCTTGTATGCAATGGCCTGATTTTCATGTGGGAACTCATTCAACTAAAGTTCTTATCTTTTGTTATATAATCTGGAATAAGTTGTTTATTGATTGATTTTGATTTAATTCGAGTTCTAATCATGAGTTGTAATCAGGTCTAGTGACAGGATTTGGAGAAAGCTATGATTATGAATCTCGACTAGATTGGAAAGAGGCTTGGCCTATACAATTGAGTGTGCCCAAGGCCTAAGCATGGTTGTGGGAATCAAATCAATGAATAAGTGCTTATTTTGGATAATTGTTGATTTAACCGCTCTATATTCCGATCGGATAGAGATATGAATTCGATTCCGATTGAGTTGTGAGAGACCTAGTTGTGTTGATGCATTGAAACTTATCAAAAGTGGATCCTTGGCGCTCTAGTGCCTTTTTAGATTGAAATTACCTTAACCATTCACTGTTTAAACCCAAATTGCTATTTTCCAATTTTAGTTCTTAATAGGATCTTAATCACTAGTTGTTTTAGACAAAATCTGAGAATACCCATTCATAAATCTCTGTGGGAACGATACTCGGTCTTTCCAAAAGTATTACTACTTCGCAACCCTACACTTGGGGAAGTGAACAGTGGGGTAGAAGCCGCAAACAAGACAATTGTCAGGATACTCAAGAAGATGGTCGTGACCTATCGAGATTGGTCAGATATGCCCTCATATGCACTTTGGGCCTATCGAACGTCTGTACGATCTGCTATGGGCGTTACTCCTTTCGAGCTTACTTATGCAATGGAAGCAGTTCTACCAGTCGAGGTGGAAATACTGTCACTACAGGTGTTACTAGAAAGCGAAATTGAAGAGGGAGAATGGCAACGGGCTAGATTTGATCAATTACAGCTAGCAGATGAGAAGCACATGCGTGCGTGCTGAGCTCTTAATTGTGCATATTCTAACCCCAATTCATCACTCATTATGCATGGATTTTATGTTTAAAGACTATTCTAATGCATGGTTTTGTGATTGCAGGAATGAGAGAGAGTTCACTCGATCAATAGCTAAAAGAAGCACATTTAGAAACCTTGGATGAAGACCCAAGGTGGGCCAAAGAATCATGAAGAAAGAAGGAAAGAAAAGAAAGAAGGAAAGTATGAAAAGGAGCCCCACAAGGTGGTCCGACCGGTCTTGACCGGTCGGCTAAATAGGACCCGACCGGTCTTGACCGGTCGGCCAGTTGATCTTCCCTCTTTTAAAGCTGCTGGAGCAAGGCCAGCCCTGTCCGACCGGTTTAGACCTATCGGCCATGTAAATTCAGACTTCCATATTTCAGACAGCAGGCTATTTCCATTTTTGATTTTTTAGACCCATTTTTTAGGCTCATATTGATGATATTTGGAAATCCAACACATCCATGTCGAAGAGGAGCTCGACGCCGAAATAACCCAAGTGGTTTCGTGTCGATCGGAGCTACGGATTGACCGTGGTGGCCAAAACAATACGAACTGTCCAGAAAGTTCCAGATTCTACCTACTCCACTCTGGACCGGTCCAGGTGACCCATCATTGATGATATGAAGAATCTACTTTGACCATCTTCTAGACCACATCCATATATGAATAACCACAAAGTTTCAGATCAAAAGGATGTGTGGTTTGATCGTACCGGTTGAAGAAAGATGGACCATCCAGAAAGATCCAACAGCGCAGATTTTATAAAAGGCCCGAGTGTTCTAATTTTCGGACTATATTCTGGAATTATTTTGGACGATCTAATCATTTATCATGTATAGGAGGAAGTTTTCTACCAATGTTCAAAATTTGAGATCAATCCAACATCTGTACACTCTGGGGCGTTGAAATCAAGATGACTGGTTCTAAAGGTACCCGAATTGCGCAATTTTGAGAGGCGGTCGCTGATCTGATTGGTGGGCCCATTCAGAAGGTAATCTTGGAAATCTAAATCATATATGAGGAAGATCACATTACAAGGAAGCTACAAATCAAATTTGAAGGCAATCCGACCATTGGTTAAGCTATACGAAGCGAAACAAAATCTGTTATGTTGCGGTACTCTTGCTGTATTATAAAAAGAGGTGCTCTCTTCTATTCCAGGAAAACCAAGGACGTGGGTAGCAAGGAGTTCAAGTCATAGGAGGCTTCCTAGCCTCCTCCAGCTAGTTTTTCTTCCTTTTCTTAGTTCTAATTCTAGTTTTTAATATGCTTTTCATTAGCTAATCTCTTAGCTAGAGCTAAGAGGTGAACCTTATAGTTTTCTTAGATTACTTAATTTGTTTTATTGGTTTCAAGTTGGATTTCATGTTTAAGAACAATGGTTTGAAGTTTAATTCAAGTTCTAAGTAGTTTTTCTTAGTCTTATGATGACTCATGGATGTTTGGAAGAATTACTTGAGTTCTTAATTGTTGTGAACTAATCTAGACCTGTATGATCTGAGGAATAGGAATACGCTCTAGATCTATGATTATCATGTGGGAACTTCTTACCAAAAGTCTACTTTTCTGGAAATTCTGGATTATGTAAGACTGTGTATGTGATTTGAATCAAGTTCAAATCATAATCTAGTTTTGTCTTGTGACAGGATTTAATTATGTATGAGAGGGGTGGATCTTCCTGAGCCAATCAACGCCGACAAAGTGAAAATCTTTCACGGGTAAGTCATTCTGACCTTATCAAGAGTTACATTAATAGAGCTGAAGTCAAGAGGTCGAAACTAAAACCTTTGAGAAATCATTTTCGTCCATCAACAAGTGATTCAAATAAGGGATTCAAAAGAAAAAAGAGAAAAGAAAAAGATACAAAAAAAGGGAGGAAAAGAATACAAAAGAACAAAAAAAAGAGAGAAAAGAAAATGGGAAGCCAAAACAAGGCACCTGAGAAAAATCAACCCGAGAAGAAACACTGTCACCCATCCATCCATCTCAGAAAGGTCTATAGCTAAGACCAACAGCTCTATCATCGTAACTTAGGATAAGGGCTGAAAGACTGCCATCGGCCGGCAATGACGGATTCCCGACCTCTAGCCGCCGCAGTTATCCAAAAATCCAGAAAAAGAAAAAAAAAAGAAAAAAAATGTGTGCCTAAACAAAGTGGGCGGAGTGAAAACCCGAAAGGGCGTTCTGAGTAAAAACAGTGGGCATGCAGCGGACTTGGTGAAAACCCGAAAGGGCTCCAAGGGTAAAAACAGCATAGCTGCCAAGGGGCAGGCAAGATCAAATATCCGGGACGTGGTAAAAACTTGAAAGGGCGCTACGGGCAAAAATGACAGGAAAAGGCCGGCTGTGGTGAAAACTCGAAAGAGCGCTGCAGGCAAAAATGGCTCGAATAGAAAAAGAAAAACTAAAAGTGCAGGTACCAAGGAATCAGACGATCCAGATCAGTTCAAGCGGTTACAGTTCAAGAACAAGAAAAAGTACAGTCGGAAACAAAGAACTCTACGAGCTCTGACAATCTCAGGAAGTAACAGTTTTCATTGCCTACACCTCTAGGGAACCAAATGGACCTCACGCAAGTCAATCTCGAGACATCAGTCAAAGCATTAGCCGAGCCTCAGTTCTGATTCCTATGTCCCAGCACAAAATCCAGACACACACTCACAAGACAACTCATGGCACAATAGATTTTTAAAAAGTTTTCTCCTTTTTTTAAATGCATCATATTTCTTTTACATATATCATTTCATCTTTTTCAAAAAATACAAAAAATACATCATCACCAGTCCTGCAAAAAAGGAATGTACAAATGGCCAACACAATCAATCTCCACCCTCCTCCTCGACCATATCAGGTAAGTCCTCTGACTCATAATAAAATAGCCTCGCTCTCAATCTGCTCACCTCCATACGCAGGAAATGCACCTCATCGCGCTCAAGGATACGGATCGCTGTCTCCTCATCAGACAACCTCTGATCGGCAGCCAATCTCCTCGACATCATCTCACAATGATACCGAAGGGCAGAGATCTCAGATAGCAAGTGGCCATGAGTGGCCAAGAGGAAACCAGGATCGATGAATGAGTGCTCTTCAAAGGGCTCATATGAACCAGATGAAGAGCCGGCATCTCCAAGAATATCCTGCTCATCCTCATCGGCAATCTGATGCCAGCAAGGGATACGTCGATACAAAAACTGCTCAGCAACCCAGTACTGATATGGGGCAGTCGCCATCGGAAAAGTCCGCAGCTCAAAACCAAGCAAATCAGCAGTCAGGTAACTCGCCCAGGATCCATCAACCTGAGTCCTAAAGACAGATGATCTAGACGGAAGCGCTCGACGCCCGATACCCGTGAAAGCAAAAAGAGGAACATCCTGCTCCTACCCAAACTGCCGCAGGAAACGGATAGGGTGATAAGAAAAGCAAGATCGAAAGCCTACCAACATCAGAGGAAGACGGTACGCATCGCAAAGCACTGGAGGAAGTGAAAGCCAAGATGACTCCCAACGAACATTCCAGTCACGCAGCTTAGCAAACATCCTGCGATACAAGGGCTCACTCATCCTAGCTGTATGTGGAAGAAACTCCATGATGTGTCGCATGACGTCAGAGCTACGAATGCCAAGAAATGGTACATGAACAGTTAGTGAAAGACGCTCCCATAACCAGACCTGATCACAAGAAGGAAAAGAGATTCAGCTAGAGCAGAGTAATTCCCAAAAGACAAGAAAAGAAAAGAAAAGTGCAGAAAAGATACCTGAAGAAATGCACAGCAGCCGCGAAGGACACTAGTGCGGCCCAGGGCACAGTCAGTCAGCCCATTAAACAGCTCAGCCAGGACGAGAGAAATGATCCCCTGACGTCGAATAACTCGGCTCATCACCTCGAAAAGCAAAGGAGTCTGAGACCTGCGCCATCCCGAGAATAGCACCTCAACTATCAAGCAGAACATCAGTGCATTCCGAGAAAGTAGAGACCCTGCCACACTCCGAGGATCAGAAAAAATATCATACAGCAAATCTAAGGAGAACGCCACAACATCATGACCGGCAGCTGCAGGCTGAACAAGATAGGGGATCCCGAACCAGTTCTGCGGTGTGGCAGTCTTCGGCAAAGTTTTTGGCGAAAAATACTGAGTATAATCCCAAGAAAGACCGGTCAAACGCGCGAGCTCCTTCAAAGAAGGTCCCATCTCCATGTCGTTGAACGCAAACAAGTTCAACGAAGGGACCTAATCAATCAGTGCAGCCCCGAGCATCCTCCAATTAATGTCAATTCTAGCCATATGGATCAGACCGCCGAAGCTATAGGACTCCAAGTCTCGAATCTCATAAGCCGACAAGCTGTCAAGCCAAGCAAGCAGTCGTGGCGAGCAAGAAGGACGAGGAAGCAGCTGACAAGTCCTCACAGGAATCCCCTCCAGAACAAAAGGCCCAGGAATCAATGACAGCTCATCAAGGATCAGAAGATCAACGGACGAAGGAGAAGGAAAAGCTGGAACCTCTGCAGACTCAATAGCCCCTGACCTATCCTCAGTAGCGGCTATGTCTGATATAGTCGCATCACTGTCTGAAACTGTCATGACCTCAGCCAGCATGAGAAGACTCACCCACCTCGTGAAACGAGTGCGTAAAGGACCGACAATCAGAAGAAGGACAGTACTCTCCATCAAAAGGGCTATCCACAAAGATCACACCGCACATCGTGGCATCCTGACCAATCTGACCGCTAGAAAATGCATCTGAACCATCAAGAAAGGTCCCGGCAACCCCAATCGAAGAATCAACGGTCAGATCTGGACCTGCGGCCCTCTCCAACATGAAGTCATGAATCCAATCACCATGCTGACCAGTCAAAGGGATCATCGAGGCATCCATACCGTCCATCATCAGGGGGACATCATCAATGATCACATCAAGTCCACCCAAGCAAGTGTGCCGCACATCTCGGCCATCATCAAGAGCATCCAAACCGTCAAAGGTATCATTTGAACCATCCATACCATCCAAACATGGGATCAGCCCATCTATGTCCATCGTGACCCCATCACCACCATAGATCACATCATCCATATGGCCCACACTCAAAGGGTGCATAGCCTCACCTATGTCCCAGTCTCCCCATCTCATCCATACCATCCATTTCTCCCATAATCAATGCCCCATTCAAATCTGAATTTCCAGCATGGCTGTCATTAATAGGGCCATTCAAAGCTCCACCAATCACCATCCTTAAACCCTCATCAATGCCCCCATTCAATGCTCCATCTATACCATCCATTAAAGAGATCTCTCCATCATTAAAACCTTCACCAATTTCTAAAGTGTGGGACCCACCAACCTCTCCCACAATGGCCCCCAAATCACCATCAAAGGCTGCCCAAGAAAGGACAAAGTAAGAAGAGGTCAAGATGAAGAGAAAAGACAAAGAGAAAAGATGATTCATAGCTGGAATCGAATTCTCCAGTATAGAGAATGTGGGGACAGGAGCAGTGAACAGAGGGGAATGTCTGAGCATGAGACTGCCCAGGCCGCACAAGAGGCGAGGCTTGGGTGGCCCGTTGTGGGCCGCCCGTACGGACGCGCTCCCTCTCTCTCCGCGGGATTGGCTCCACAGTCGTTGGTAGGTGAGGCTGACAGTCCACGTCAGCAGATGGCACCCTGAGGGCCAGTCCAAAGCTCCAATCAACTCCAGATTTCGTTTGAAGATGATCAGAATCATCTGGAAGTTACCTCACCTGTCCAATCACGAAGTATTACAGCCAACATGGGTCTGATCAAGTCAAAGGGTAGGAAAATTGATCAAGAGGGGCCCACAAGCAATTTGAGCCATTCAAAGACTAGATTATCATGATCTAAACCATGGGAGAGTTCACATGAGTCATAAAATAGCAAGATTGAAGGTTTGATCGTCAAGAAAGAGGCCATAATCCAAGATCTGATCATCAAGTGGGCCCACAGGGCCAAATCAAGTAATCTGAACCATTCAAGTCATCATCTACACCATGAAAAGCCCTCTTAGCCTCACAAAACATCAAGAAAAGGTGCTCCAAAGCAAAATTGAAGTTTGGAAGGACCCACAAGGCCAAATCAAGCGATCTGAATTATTCAAGTCGTCATCTATGCAATTAAGAAGCCTCATCTTCCACAAAGCATCAAAGAATGAGTCAAAGATCAAGACATCCAAGCATAATCAAGAGATTTTTTAGGCAAATCAGGGGTTGTATATTCATTCAGAAAATTTTGATACAGAAGAAAGTAAAAGCGAAAAGAAGAAGGTCATACATCAAGCAAGCTGAATACATCCTCACAGAAGCAGGCTACAGATCACGAACATAATCGTCATCATCCCTCCTCTCATCCCGCTCTCGACGATGAAGATCCATCAAAGGAGTTGTCACTGATCCTCAAGCGTACCTGCGACGACCCCCTGGAACATAGAGCGAAGGAAGCAGAGGCCCCTACCCATACAGCAAGTACCACTCGTCGTAGTCACGATCCGGGATTGTGAAGCAAAATCCAGGCTGGCCCACAAGAGCATCGGCCATCTCATCAGTTAGGATCTAAGCAGCCGGAGGAGGTGCGGAACGAGGAACCCGAGCCACACCAGTAATCTGTCGGAGCAGCCTCTCACCCAAATACCACTGAAAAGATTCAGCATCAAAAAGCATGATCCGAAGACCTGGAGAATCATATGCCTCCACACGCTGAGGGGTATAGTAGAGAGGAAAGTTGGCGTACGACATCCGAGCAAACTACAACAAAGAAGTTCATCATAATCAGCCTCAGAGCAGCACGACGGATAAGGAAAACAAGATACTTACATCCTTGATGGTCAATCCGTCTATGTCAGCGCACCAATTGTCCCCAGATACTCGAGAATTCTGTTGACAGTTTTGCTGATGCCAGTGCATGAAGCGGTACAAAGATGGCTCAAGGTCATCTCGTATCCTCGGCGAGAGATGAGCAAAATGATCATAAAAACAAGTCTGGGCAAGGGCAGACATAAAGATCAGAGAGAGAAAGAAGACAAGTGTCTCCAGGGAAGGTTAAAAAGAATACCTCTACGACGGGCTAGAAACCTGTGTAGGACCGACTATTCCGAGAGGTCTTATCTAAACCTAGGAAGATATGAGTCAAGATAGCCCCGTTCCAATTGTACGAATGGTGAAGATCCTCAACCAAACGAAGAAATTTAGGATCAATCCTATCGTTTGCATGACAGAAAAGGAATGACCTGATGGCTTAAGCAATCATGGCCCGTGCTTTGTGAAGGGCCTCCGGCTCGGTAGTAGGGGTGACAGTAGCGAAGGTGTTGTAAAACCATCGTAGTTTCACTTGGTGGCCCTAGAATTCATCCTCAGGTGGGATGGCACCCACAAGCCGTAGCCAGTCAGTGGAAGTAATGGGAGCAAGAGAGCCAACATGGGGAACAACTGCCCCGTGGAATGGAAAGCCGATCTACATATATATGTCCAGGGGAGTTATTCCCCACTCACCACAAGGGAGTTGAAAGGTGTGGGTCTCATCCCGCCACCTCTCACAGAGAGCCGCAAGTAGCATGCGGTTGGCGTTGTTGTTGTGCAAGCGCAAAGTAAGGAGGCCGGCAAAAGGAGTATTAGCCAAAACTCGTTCAAGCGAAGGCTGTGGGTGTTTCACCCAATCATCCCAGAGATCTCTGGTACCTCGACCCTTTATGGAGGGAAGAGGTTGGTGCTCCTTAGCTAAGGAACACATATGAACCCCTCTGCGAACAATGAAGGCCGGATCATCCTCATTAACCGCCCTCCGCCCTCTTGTACCATCCGCCATCGAATCCTACAAGCTTGGCAAGGTAAGTCCCTATTCTTTACCCGTTAAAATCCAAATCATTATCCAGGAGACCCATGGGTTTGGACTCATATTCAAATGCAAAAATCCAAAGTCCGACTCCATGTGTCACCTAGGATATGTGTTGGGTCCATCGAAGAAAATAAGGCCCACCTTAAAGAGGGTTGCATGCTGTGCCTAGGTAAGGAAAGTCCACCATACAAGGACACATTTTGGACAACAAATGCACTCAAGTGCCATGAGATCAACAAGGGATAAGAATCCAACTTCACATGAGAAGTCCCTCTTCAAAGTCCATATGTGGCCAATGATTGGTTCACTTTTCATACCAAGGTCATGATCCTCATCTAAGATGTTCTCGTCTTTTTACACATGTACATGGACAAGTGGGGAATAGGAAGGAAATGGGCCCCTAAGAGCGACTCAAGGGCCCCACCTCAATGGATTGAAAGAAGCACATAGCCCACTTGAAGAAACATGAGAACCCATTCATGGGTTAACCATGGGCAACCTATGTGCATCATCTTGATAAATGTTTTAACTATGAGAGTACAATATGGTGGTTTACCCATAAACATATGAGTCAAAGAAGCCAATGGTAAAAAATTGATGCACATAGCCCACATGAAGAACCAAAGTTGGAGATGTCTATGCAAGGACAAATTTGGGGAACTTATGTGCATCAATTTCTTTACAAAAAAGGGGACCATTTGAGCACAAGAAGGCATGGCTTGATGAGTCACCCAACCATCATGAAAATGGCTAAGAATGATATACATAGCCCACTTGAAGATCAAAATCCAAAATGCCCCAAAGCATGGGACAAAATTGGGCAACTTATGGGTATCATTCTTTCCCAGAAATTGAAAGGAAAGTCACTCATCTTTGAGAATGATGGTGGATGACCCACCAAGCACCCCAAGAGAAGTTCAAGGAGCTATAGTTGCAAGGATAGCTCACTTGAAGAAGAAGTCATCCATTTGAGGTTGATGACACTAAGGGAAGCTCTTGAGAACCACTTCCCTATAACATGAGAAAAGCATTTGAACTTAGTGAGTTTGTTGAAACAACTCACTCATGGGACTTGTGGATGATCAAGTAACTCAAGTCCTCCATCCATCTAAAGAAAAGGCATGAAGGGAAAGAGTCTCACATGCACAAAGTGTAGGGGTGCACACATGACTCAAAGAAATACACAAGTTTCAAAGAGGGCCCAAAAGCCCATCTATATGGAGCAATTCTAAGGAACCCACCACACTTTGTGTACAAGGATGTACATCATAATCAAGAAATGGTGGGAGATTTGGGCTACTTGTCCATAAAGGCCCAACTAAGAAATCTAGTCCACTTGAGATCCAAGTGAAGAATGGGCCTGGTCACCTTTATCCATACACATGTGAAGAAAGATGGGGCCACCCCAAAATGAGCTCTATAAGCCCAAAACTTGAGGTGGGCCTTACCAATCTCATGGGCCCAAACCTTGAAAGGAAGATGAAAAAGAAAAGAAAACTCCAAGGGGAAAATGACAAGTCAAAGAGAGCATGAGGGAGCCCAAAATGAAATATTGGGCCCATCAAATACACCAAGGGCCATGACTTCACTTTGAGCCCATTTGATACACATAAAAGGAGGCCCAACTCCCATGAGAAAAGATAGGATATTTTGCCATGCACACTTGATGGACATGGCAAAATTACCCTTTACATACACATGAAGGGAGTGTGAAAAAAGAAAAGAATGAATGAAATGGAAGCTTGCAATATCCTTCTCCATGCACCACCTTGAGAAGAGATTAGAGATGAAGAAAAGGCCAAAAAGACTTGGGCCCACCTTGACTCCTTTAGAATATCTACATGGAGAAAAGAAAAGAAACATGAGAGGAGACAATGAAGAAGAAAAAGGACAAGAAAAGAAAAGGGAGCGGTACATACCTTCACCACTCACCAAAGGGGGACCACCTTGCTGTCCCAAAGCTTCATTAAGGCCCACCACTTGAAAAGAGCAAGAGACCACCAAAAGAAAGAGAGGAACTTGAAGAAAGAGAGAGTATGCGAAAGAGAAGAGAGAAATTGCACGTTGGAGGGGCCAAGGGTGCCTCATGTTATATAGAAAATGGGAGGGCACCCCTTTACCCGACCCACTGGAAAGAACAGTGGGCAGAGACGGCTTGGGCTGCACCCGGGGGCCATCCGTCCTCCCACCTGGTTGAAACGACCCCTTATCCTTTCTCCTTGGGAAGAACTCCTCCTTGGGAAGGGTGGTTGCAAGTGAATCTTGTACCTCCATGTAAGAATGAGGTGATGGAAGAAAAGGATGAGAAAAAGTAAGGAATCTCACCAAAATCTCATCTCATGAGAAATTGGGGAGAAGTTGGCTTGATGATATGGAAAAAGCTCCATGAAATTTTCAAGAGAGAAAAAGAATTAACTTGGTCAAACAGTGATCTCAACCATCCAAAGTCATGGCTTAATGATTTGAATCATCCTTAGAAAAATCCCTGAAATTTCCAACCTTGATTGCTGCATACTGTACATATTTTAGGTCCGAAGACCTTAAACTACGTCGGGATCAAGATCCCGAGAGATTTTCAATAAAAATCGGTAACGGTCTTGATCATTCAAATCAAGATCCGTTGACACCGGACATTTTTCAAAAACAAAAAAAAATGTGTTGCCTTGTTCTGTACAAAGTTTTGGTCTGAAGATCTTAAACTACGTCGGGATCAAGATCCCGAGGGACTTTCAATAAAAATCGGCGTCGGTCTTGATCGTTTGAACTAAGATCCGATGACTCCAGACATTTTTCTAAAAATAAAAAAATATATATATTCATGCATTTCTAGCCCTCGCTTGTACATATTTTTTGTCCAAAGACCTTAAACTACGTCAGGATCAACATCTCGAGAGACTTTTTTAATAAAAACCGTCATTTGATCTCAGCCGATCAAGGAAGGGGTCAGATAGACCGGATCTTTTCAAAAAAAAAAAAATCACAAAAAATGTATTTCAGCATGTACAAAGTTTTAGTCCGAAGACCTTAGACTATACCGGGATTAATTTCTAAGGGGACCTTTTCCTGCTTTCAACAAAAAACCGGCATCGGCCTCTACCGCTCGGATCAAGGTTCGATAACCCGGATCATTTCAAAAATACCAAAAAAATTTAAGCTCTCCATAAAAAAACAGTATCAATCTCGATCACTCGAGTTGAAATCTATAACTTTTTCAAAACAAAAAAAGGAGTTTCACCCTCAAAATTAACTGCACAAATTCATCCCCAGCGGTCCGAAGACCTAAAACTACACTGAGATTAACTTCTCGGGGGCTTTCTTTCTTAACCTGTTCTGGACATGGCTGACACTTGATCGTGCGGGTGTCCGGAGTCTTCTAAACAGGTAAGGGCTGAGGTGGGCAGAACCCCGAGATCCTGTTCGTGTTGAACGCACCGTGATAGACAACCTTGATTTGGAAGTCGCTGTTGAATCTGACGGATGTTCCCTGTTCCTAAAACTCATGAAGGGGATTAAGGCAGTTGGGAGGTGAAGCGTACCCTCACGAAATTGTGAGCAACGTAAGGCCCCAAACTGAATTGACAAAGGAAAATGTGAGGATGTGGCTCATTTTGTGGCCGAAGGAGTCCATCAGGACGTTACGTGGTCTATGTGCATTACACACGAGGAACATGCAACTCTGTGGGTGTGTTGACTGAAAACCCTAAAAATATCCTCATCCGAAGATGTAAAACTACGACACTTAACTGTGTGAGATTCGTCTTGCTCGTTGACGTAAAATGGATCGGGTGCCTTACCAGCAGTAGAAGCTGGAAATGGATGAAAATTTCATATCTTTCCCTGCATTTCAGAAAAATCAGAAAATACGAAAACATTTGCAAAATCACCTTTCAAAAATCACAAAAATATTTCCCTTACTTTCAAACCAAATATTTTCAAAATCATAAAAATATTTCCTTTGTTTTCAATAACCGACCTCCATCCTGATTACTCAGGTAAAGATTCGAACCAAATATTTGAAAAAATCACAAAAAATTGTCACTATCCCCAGCACTGCACTTCAGGAGTCTCGAACTCCGCTCACTCATTTCACAGTTTGGGATGACGGATCCGATCGCCCGCAAATTGGAATCTTGACCAAAACTGGCAACCAAGCACCGTCTCAATAGCATCCATTCACAGAAGAACATCTTGAAGTCTGACGACATCCTTCATCCATTCCCTTTAGCAAAGAAACAGCATCTTGGGACGACGGACCTGATCGACCACGGGTTGAGATCCTGACCAACCCGCTGACCAAACATCCGCATTAAAAAAAAAAAAAATCCCCAGGGGAGCACAACCCTGCAAGCAATAAGCTCAAAGTTCTCTGCATCTCCAGCAAAAGCAAAATCATCGAAATGAAAGGGAATGAGCCAAACCATGCATCCATCATCAAATATGCATCTCCATACATCAGCATCTATCGCATCAATCATCATGTTTACCTGCTTTCAAAATAAAAGTCGGTTGCCAAAGACCCTACATGCATCCTTAGTGGAGGCGAGTGCAAGCCAGATTTACTTTTCAAAAAGACAAAAAAAATATTCCTATTTGCAAATAAAAACCCCACGGAGTATCACTCCCTAGAGTGGGTACCTTTTCAAAATCCAAAAATATTTTCCTAGTAGAGCGATCGGCCTCCAAAACACCGAGAGATCTTTCATATCTCTCGGTAGAAGCCGACACAAAAATCAAATAAAATCCGATGTCTCGCGGTTTACCTGGAGACCGTCGGATCCAATGCACTCAGAGTACGGTCAAACTGAACTCCAGTGTCAGTGCGGTCGTACCACATGCCAAGATATGAAAAGATGAAAGACAAAAGGCTCGGTCAAAGAAACCACTTGAACAGGTGGAAACGATGAATTGTAACCTGTTGAACCTCCAATTTATACATTGCATTGCCCATTACACTACATAGTTTGCATGATTTTCATGGTTTAAAGGCCCACTTAACACATGTTTCTGTGATTGTAGGGATGAGAGTGGATTTCATCAAATTGAAGCCAAAAGAATATATTTGAAGACATTGGAGGAAGTCCTGAGATAGATCAAGGAAAGACGAAGAAAGAGAGAGAAAAGAAGATGAAGAAATACAAGGCTGACCGGTCGTCCGACCGGTCAGCCACATCAAAGGAATCAAGTAGAAGAGAGGCCGACCGGTCATGACCGGTCGGCCATGAACACTGAATGAAGGCTGGCCACATTGCATTGCTGAGAGGTGAAGCTTGTAGCCAGTTCTATGTTAATTTCAGTCTGATGCAAGTATTTTTCTTCAAATTCAAAGTTTGATTTTCCTTATGTTTCAGTCCAATAGGTGGTAGTTTGAGATGTCTTATCTGAGTTTATGTGCTCCGGACATGAATTCCTTTTAATTCACTGAGATTATCACAGGTTACTTGTTTAGATTCGAATTATAGTAATCCTTGAGCAGGCCATAGTCCATAGGCATGGACTGTTACTCCGCAGGCTATGAATTTGAATTCTACATTGATTGAATGGACTTGAACTTGGAAGTTCAACTTGAATTGGATGAATGTGTGTGAATGCTTTATTTTCCAACTAGATGAGAGATAGGACTTCAAATCTAGTTGTGTTCTCTACTTGGATTGACTGAATTGACATAGGATTGCTACAAGTGGATCCTTGAAAGCCTTAGTACATTATATCTCTGATTTTTCATTAAGTTACTGTTTTAATTAAACATCCCATTGAATTTGAATTTACTCTATTAAACTGAGTTGCTGGAAGTAATTAGGAAGCTGTTACTTTTTCCCTGTGGATCGACCTCGGTCTTATCGAGATTTATTACTACATCGCAGCCTTACACTTGAGGCGAGCGAACAAGTTTTTGGCGCCGTTGCCGGGGAAATAGATAACGATTTCCAAATAATTTCAGTGGCTGTAGAAGTAGCAGTGGATAGTTTTTCTGATTTTCTTAGAACTAACAAGTTTTTCTGTTTTATAGGAATTTTTCTCTAGTTCAAGCGCATCAGGTGATACCTTTCTAACTTAGCTTCTACAGAATTTTTTTTTCAGTTTCAGATTTTAGTTTTCTAGAATAGGATTCGTTTCAGTTTCTGGTTGAGTGGTTTATGTCCCGTTGGGAACGTAACCATTCAAATCGTCTCCAATCTGAAGGTGGTTTAGTTGGACCATTGTCAGTCCATAGACGAGTCCGGAATTATCAAGAGCATTGTGAAAGTTTGGGGAGTATGGATCAAACACCCTTAAGGAATCCTCCCCCCCCCTACTCCAACCACAAACGCAAATCAGGAAGGAGTAGGAAAGAATGAGGTACATAATGTTCCTCCAATGAGATCACTACGGGATTACCTACAACCTGCTCGTACAATTACACCTTCTTGCATAGTTCTACCAGCTAACGGTGGGACCCTTGACATAAAACCGGGAGTAATCCAACTTTTACCTAAATTCCATGGGTTAGACTCTGACCGCCCATACGTACACTTGCAAGAATTCGAAGAAGTGTTGGCCACCTTGCATTATCCCAATGTTTCTGGGGATACAATCAGACTTAAACTTTTTCCCTTCACTTTGAAAGAAAGAGCCAAAGATTGGCTTCACTCTCTTAGACCATATTCGATTGGGTCATGGGTTGAGATGAACCGGGAATTCTTGAAAAAGTTCTTCCCAGCTCATAAAACAAACACTCTTCGAAGGGCCATAATGAATTTCTCAGCTAAAGAGGGTGAATCATTCTTTCAATGTTGGGAAAGATTTAAGGAACTCCTGCTTGCTTGCCCACATCATGGCTATGAGAGTTGGCGAATTATAAATTTTTTCAATGATGGATTAAGTTCTAATATGCGCCAATTTGTGGAAATGATGTGCAATGGCGAGTTTATGAGTAAAAATCCAGATGATGCTTGGAGTTACTTGGACATGTTGGCTGAAAACGCCCAATCTTGGGATACCTCGGATAAATCCAAGAACCCCAAGCCTATTCAAGAGAAAGGAGGGATATATGTCCTTAAAGAGGAAGACGACGTAAATGCAAGGATAGCCAACCTCACACGGAAGGTTGAGGCCATAAAACTTAGCAAAAATGGAGTTTCAAAGTCCAAGGAAGCTGTTGAAACCACATGTGGGATTTGTCTCACCGACTTACACGCTACGCAAGATTGTCCCACAATTCCTGCATTTAAGGAAGTGCTGCAAGAGACAGCCAATGCCACGTATGGTTATCAACGTCCCTTCAATGGACCGGTAGGTAATACATACAATGAGAGTTGGAAGAACCACCCGAATTTCAGTTGGAAGAATGCCCCAACGGGCAATCCTACCAACTCCCAAAGAGGGCCACCCATGCAAAATATGGCCCCACCTCAATTCTCATTGGAGGATACCTTGAGAGCGTTTATGCAAGGGCAAGCGCAAATAAATGAATCAAATCAGCAATTGTTCCAAGAGCTGAAAGTCTCGGTTAATGAGATTAAGGGACGCTTGAATGCTAGGGAAGGGACCTTTCCGGCCCAACCTCAGCCCAATCCTAAGCAAGTACATGAAGTAAGCATCCCTAATCTTTCCAACCAAAACATGGAGCAAGCTAAATCCATTACCACCCTTAGAAGTGGTAAACAAATTGACAAAACTATTCCGGTGAAGGCCGATGAGCCTAATGATCCGGTAAGTTCTGAGGATGAAAATGGATCTAACTTAGCCCCACAACAACCGGAACGCATTTACCAGCCCACAGCACCATTCCCATCGAGATTGGTTGCCCCAAAATCTCTCCCAAATTCTCAAGATATTCTAGAGATTTTCAGACAAGTCAAGATCAATATCCCTTTGCTTGATGCCATCAAACAAATTCCCTCTTATGCCAAGTTTCTAAAAGACTTATGCACAACAAAACGCAAATATAATGTGCAGCAAAAGGCCTTCTTAACTGAGCAAGTTAGTGCCATCCTCACTCAAAAGACTCCCCCAAAATTCAAAGATCCCGGTAGTCCCTCAGTCTCATGTATCATTGGAGACTACCGGATTGAACGTGCCTTGTTAGACTTGGGGGCGAGTGTAAACTTAATCCCATACTCGGTATATGAGCAATTGGGCCTTGGTGAATTAAAACCCACCAAAACCACATTGCAACTCGCTGATAGATCTATCCGTGTACCAAGGGGGATAGTTGAGGATGTTCTAGTCCAAGTTGACAAATTCTACTACCCGGTAGATTTTATAGTCTTGGACACACAACCGGTTTCGGATGCTAGCACCCAAATACCGGTGATATTAGGCCGCCCATTCCTTGCCACATCAAACGCAATCATCAATTGCCGGAATGGGGTGATGCAAATATCTTTTGGAAACATGACACTAGAGGTAAATGTGTTTCATTTAGGCAAAAGACATAGGGATGTCGATGATGATGAGTTCTTCGATGTGAACATGCTCAAAATTTTTGAAGAAGAAGAACTCCTCCAACTTGAACCACTAGAAAGCTTGGAGACATGCTTAGCACATATCATGGATTCCGAAGATCCCATCAGTAGTGAGATTGTGCAGGCATTAAATATAGAAAGACCGGTAGTTGATGCTAGCCGGTGGAGGCCCCATTTTGAAAAATTGCCACCAACCACATCAAGGCCTCTACCGTCTAACGTCGAACCACCAAAGCTTGACCTCAAACCACTGCCATCAGAGCTTAAATACATATATTTGGGTCAAGAGGAAACATTCCCAGTTGTCATTGCCTCCCACCTAGAGAAAGACCAAGAGCTCAAGTTGATTGAGCTACTCAAAGAACATCGGGAAGCCATAGGTTGGACAATAGCGGATCTCAAAGGGATAGATCCTTCGGTTTGCACTCACCGTATACACCTTGAGGAAAATGCAAAAACATCTAGACAACCTCAAAGAAGGTTAAATCCAAACATGATGGAGGTTGTCAAAGCCGAGGTGTTAAAGCTATTGGATGTGGGTATTATCTACCCCATCTCAGATAGCCAATGGGTGAGCCCCACCCAAGTTGTCCCCAAAAAATCCGGTATTACCATTATTGAAAACACCAACAACGAGCTTATACCGACTAGGGTGACTACCGGTTGGCGTATGTGCATTGATTATAGGAAGCTCAACACGGTTACTAGGAAAGACCACTTCCCTCTCCCATTTATGGATCAAATTTTGGAGAGGTTGGCAGGCCATCCCTATTATTGCTTCCTAGATGGCTATTCCGGATACAACCAAATCGAGATAGCTCCGGAAGACCAAGAGAAAACCACATTTACATGCCCGTTTGGTACCTTCGCTTACCGAAGGATGCCATTCGGGTTATGTAATGCACCCGCCACATTCCAACGATGCATGTTGAGTATTTTCTCAGACATGGTGGGTGAGTTTCTTGAGGTGTTCATGGATGATTTCTCTGTTTTTGGTAGTACATTTGATGAGTGTCTCGAGCACTTGAAGTTGGTCTTGATGAGGTGTGAGGAAAAACAACTTGTATTAAACTGGGAAAAATGCCATTTCATGGTACAAAGAGGAATAGTCCTTGGACACATCATCTCGTCCAATGGAATAGAGGTAGACCGGGCGAAAATTGACATAATTTCCAATCTACCACCACCCAAAAGCATACGTGATGTGCGGTCCTTCCTTGGACACGCCGGCTTCTATCGAAGGTTTATAAAGGACTTTAGTCACATCTCAAGGCCTTTATGCAACCTTCTACAAAAGGAGACCCAATCTGAGTGGAGTGCCGAATGTCAATTAGCTTTTTCAAAGCTAAAAGACATGTTGACAACCGCTCCTATCATGCAACCACCAGATTGGTCCATGCCTTTTGAGTTGATGTGCGATGCTAGCGATTTTGCTATTGGGGCGGTGTTAGGCCAAAAGAAAGATAAAAAAGCCCCATGTCATCTACTACGCAAGTAGGACCTTGAATCCTGCCCAAGTTAATTATTCAACTACGGAGAAAGAGCTCCTAGCTGTCATCTTTGCCTTGGACAAATTCAGGCCATACTTAATAGGATCCAAAGTTATTGTTTATACGGATCATGCGGCGCTGAAATACCTTCTTTCTAAGAAGGATACTAAGCCCCGTTTGCTAAGATGGATCCTACTCCTTCAAGAATTCGACCTGGAGATCAAAGATAAGAAGAGGGGTAGAAAATGTGGTGGCGGATCATCTATCTCGCCTAGTCCTACCAAATTCCATTGATGAGTCACCTATTGAGGACTCATTCCCTGATGAGCAACTCTTTGTTGCTACGCATCCACCATGGTACGCTGATATAGCCAATTATCTTTCCACAGGTGCGATGCCGACTCATTGGACTGCGCAAGACAAACGTAAATTTCTAAGGGAAGTGCGCAGATTTTTCTGGGATGAACCTCTATTGTTTAAATATTGCCCAGACCAAATTATAAGGAGATGCGTCCCCGATGATGAACACAATTCAGTCATCTCCTTTTGTCATGATCAAGCATGTGGGGGTCATTTTTCAGCCAAGAAAACAACTGCAAAAATTCTGCAGTGTGGTTTTTATTGGCCCACATTATTTAAAGATACCCACGAGTTTTGCAAAGCATGCGAGTCGCTGCCAGAAGTTAGGAGGATTATCCCGTCGCAATATGATGCCTCTCACCCCAATTCAACATCTTGAAGTCTTTAACTGTTGGGGCATCGATTTCATGGGACCATTCCCCTCATCTTTTGGACATGTCTATATTCTGCTTGCCGTAGACTATGTGTCTAAATGGATAGAGGCTATCCCATGTAGAACCAACGATCATCGTACGGTTCTCAAGTTTCTCAAAGAAAATATACTTTCTAGATTTGGGACACCTTGAGCCATTATTAGTGATGGTGGTTCTCACTTTTGCAATAGACCTTTTGAAACTTTGATGAAGAAATATGGTATTAGGCACAAAGTGAGTACCCCATACCACCCACAAACAAGTGGACAAGCTGAAATCTCCAATAGGGAAATCAAGCAGATTTTAGAAAAGACGGTGAGACCGTATCGCAAGGATTGGTCCCTACGATTAGATGATGCACTTTGGGCTCACCGTACTGCCTACAAGACACCCATTGGAATGTCCCCTTATAGACTTGTCTATGGGAAAGCTTGTCACCTGCCTGTGGAGATAGAACACAAAGCCTATTGGGCAATTCGGGCCCTAAATTTTGACATAGACAAGGCTAGCTCGCTTCGCAAACTTCAATTAAATGAGCTTGATGAGATCCGGAACGATGCATATGAGAATTCGAGAATTTACAAGAGCAAGATGAAGGCCTTTCATGACAAACACATCTTAAGGAAATCTTTCCATGAAGGACAGAAAGTGCTCTTGTATAATGCCCGACTTCATCTTTTTCCGGAAAAATTACGATCTCGATGGACCGGCCCATATATTGTTAAAGAAGTTTTTCCTCATGGGGCTGTTGAGATTGAGAATGCAGCAAATGGTGACTGTTTCAAAGTTAATGGACAACGCCTTAAACCATTTGTTGAGAAATTTGATTCAGAGGACATGTCCATCTCCCTGAATGATCCTGTCTATCAGGATGATTGATCTCCTAGTCTGATGGAGGTATAGCATAGGTAGGTTTAGTTTTGTTTTACTGTTTTAGTAGGATTTAGTTGTTGGAGTTACAGACTTCCATGAACGCTCTATCAGGTACTATTGTTCTCACTCTCTCATTGTTTACCATTGCGCTCATGTTCATGCTAATTAACTATCTTTTTACATTGAGGACAATGCAAGATTTGGTTGGGGGGTGAGATGAGATCTCTCATCTAGCATATTGCAACATTTCGAGCTTCATATGCACAAAATTTTTTCGAATTTTCTAACATCTCAAAACTCTTTTAGAAAATTTTGTTTCTATACATTTACGAGGCTATGAGTAGAAGAGGAGGAGAAACGAAGTGTGTGATGTTGTAGTCTTGAATTTCTTCCAATATAATGGCTTTATATGTTAATTCCCCTATTGTTGTGATTGATAGAAAATTTGAACACCTTTACACCAAGTTCACATTACACGATTTTCATGAGTGACAGGTTTATGTGATTTGTGGATTAGCTAGACTTTGGTTTATAGGTGTTGAGCAGCCAAGCCGGGGTATTTTGTCCATCCTTGTCCATGGGAAAATAATGAAAGATATGGATTTCTACAAATCCTATCTAAGTTAAAAGAAGAAGGAAAGAAAGATGAAATCGGGAAGGAAAGAAAAATGGTGGAAAATTCCGAAAAGGGCTACCTATTACCAACCGGGGGATGGTCGAACCGTAACCAAAGCCGGAAATGGGACGTAGTGTGAAAGCCGTCGGAAGGACGGTAAGACAAATTCCTGTCATAGGCTTGCTGTTGCTCTGTGCGCCTTGAAATCCTTGGTCTACTTAATCTATGAAGAAGATGATTCCAGGAACTCATGAGATGATCTTTCACTATGCACACTAGGTGGAATTTGTTCGAGTTCTTCTATTTATCAATCAATCAGCGGGGATTTCATGTAAACACTTTTTATGTTTTGAGAGTCCAAGGTTCAGCTTCTAACACCTAAGTTTTCCAAATTTTACACTTATACATCTTGGGATGGATAGAATCATGGGTTCTGGAAGAGAGTTGGATTTAGAGGTTTGAAACTGTTTCACGCATGTTTTGCTCGGGACTAGCAAAAAGCTGGTTGGGGGGTGTGTTGAACCTCCAATTTATACATTGCATTGCCCATTACACTACATAGTTTGCATGATTTTCATGGTTTAAAGGCCCACCTAACACATGTTTCTGTGATTGTAGGGATGAGAGTGGATTTCATCAAATTGAAGCCAAAAGAATATATTTGAAGACATTGGAGGAAGTCCTGAGATGGATCAAGGAAAGACGAAGAAAGAGAGAGAAAAGAAGATGAAGAAATACAAGGCTGACCGGTCGTCCGACCGGTCAGCCACATCAAAGGAATCAAGTAGAAGAGAGGCCGACCGGTCATGACCGGTCGGCCATGAACACTGAATGAAGGCTGGCCACATTGCATTGGGGCCGACCGGTCATGACCGGTCGGCCATAGGCACTGGATGAAGGATAAAACAGCCCGACCGGTCATGACCGGTCGGGCATGCACGCTGGAACAATGGACAGTCCACACCGACCGGTCATGACCGGTCGGCTGTGCTCTCTGGAGTATTTGAAAAGCTAGGTCGACCGGTCACGACCGGTCGGTTCTGCGTAAGAAGAATCCTTTCTAATTCGAGACTCCGAATTTCACTGCGCAAGGCGTAGGATTTCACAGAATCTGACGCAAGGGAGGATTGTTGCTATAAAAGGCCACCTAGGGGCTCTCTCTAAGGTATCAGAGAAGAGAAGGAACGTGAGTTTGGAGGCTGAAGGCGACTGTGGAGCGTCTGCAACATCTATCTTCGGGTTTTTCTAGTTTTATGCTTTATTTTTGAGTTTTTAGTTGTAGCATGACTATGCTCGGCTAAAACCTCTCAGCTAAGGTTGAGAGGTGAAGCTTGTAGCCAGTTCTATGTTAATTTCAGTCTGATGCAAGTATTTTTCTTCAAATTCAAAGTTTGATTTTCCTTATGTTTCAGTCCAATAGGTGGTAGTTTGAGATGTCTTATCTGAGTTTATGTGCTCCGGACATGAATTCCTTTTAATTCTCTGAGATTATCACAGGTTACTTGTTTAGATTCGAATTATAGTAATCCTTGAGCAGGCCATAGTCCATAGGCATGTCTGTTACTCCGCAGGCTATGAATTTGAATTCTACATTGATTGAATGGACTTGAACTTGGAAGTTCAACTTGAATTGGATGAATGTGTGTGAATGCTTTATTTTCCAACTAGATGAGAGATAGGACTTCAAATCTAGTTGTGTTCTCTACTTAGATTGACTGAATTGACATAGGATTGCTACAAGTGGATCCTTGAAAGCCTTAGTACATTATATCTCTGATTTTTCATTAAGTTACTGTTTTAATTAAACATCCCATTGAATTTGAATTTACTCTATTAAACTGAGTTGCTGGAGTAATTAGGAAGCTGTTACTTTTTCCCTGTGGATCGACCTCGGTCTTATCGAGATTTATTACTACATCGCAGCCTTACACTTGAGGCGAGCGAACATAACCCAGGTATCAAAATCAGCAGATCGGGTGGAAAGAGTTCACCCGCACATACCTAGGCGTGGATGCCTGAAGTACCTTGACTGAGTCCAAGTCGGCGTAGTGGACTCCTGTAAGACTACATGACACAGGGCAGCTAACCACTTTGACAGTTAAGCGAAATAAGTACTCCTGGAGTGATCCAGGGAAAACATCAAACAGTCAATCACAGGGTCAGTACTTCGTAAGACTACGACGCAGAGGCTCTACTGTACCTTTTCGATGTTAGTACCGATCGAGAATGGAAAGGTTGCGATTGGGTACCCAGGTTGCAGCGCATGCAGGGACAATCACAACGTTTTCTCCAAACTCCCACGGTATGTGCGAGTTATCAATCGCCAAACAATCAACTGACTCAGATACAAAGGAAAACAAGGATTCCAGACCACAACCTAGGAAATAATGAATTGCAAACCAAGCATCAAAACCAATAGATCGGGTGGAAAGAGTTCACTCGCACATACCTAGGCGTGGATGCCTTGAAGTACCTTGACTGATTACAAGTTGGTGTAGTGGACTCTCGTAAGACTACATGACGCAGGCAGCTAACCACTTTGACAATCAAGCGAAAAAAGTACTCCTGGAGTGATCCGGGAAAACATCAACCAAATCAATCTCAGGGTCAGTAACCTCGTAAGACTATGACGTAGAGGCTCTGCTGTACCTTTCCGATGTTAGTACCGATCGAGAATAGAAGGGTTGCGATTGGGTACCTAGGTTGCAGCGCATGCAGGAACAATCGCAACATTTTCTCCAAACTCCCGCGGTATGTGCGAGTGATCAATTTTTAGACGATCAACTGACGCAGATGCAAAGGCAAGCAAAGATTTCAGACCATGATCTATGAATGACCGGGTCAGAAGTGGGGTGTCCACTCGCTTTGGCATTCGGTTGCACGCAACCTCTGCCAAAGAGGGGCATCTGTAGATACCCCACCTTTGGCTACAATGTTGGTAGAGATAACTGAATGAATGGAGGACCGTACCCCCAAATCCCATGTCTAAACTCAGCCAAACTCACCCTTGTAAGCCCCAATCCATAGCCCAGCTCAAGCCTGAACCCAGTCAACTCACCCTTAAACATCAGGCCAAAAACCCCATAAGAAAACTAGTCAAAAAATCCTAAAAAAAGTCAAACTCGGTGAGTCAACCCGCTGAGTCAAATCACCGAGTCACCCCGCTGAGTCAACCCATCGAGTCAACTCACCATGTCAACCCATCTCTTAAACCCAGTCAACTCATTGAGTTCCAAACCGCAGCCTCGGAGCAAGTCCGAACCCCAAACCTAAGAAAATTTTGCTTCGGGTTCGGAGGTCATACACTTCGAACTCGAAGCAAAACGACCGTACGGGCGGCCCCCTGGGTGCGGCCCAAAATTATTTACTGGGTCTGCCACTCTCCGCTGCTATAAATACCCCCCTCCCCTTCTCATTCAAGCATCCCTCAACGTCCTGAAAAATTCGTTCGTTCCGAGCTCCTCTCCACCCTTTTAGCACATTCCTCCACCAGGGAGAGCCCGAGTGAGAAGAGCCTAGCCCTAGTCCAGCCCAGCCTGACCCCGGTCTAAGTCTTCCAAGCCACCCAAGTCGTGATCCAGCCACTCGAAGCTAACCCTTGCAACACCTCCATCCATTCAGCTACTCTTTTACCAGCATCATCTCATTCGCATCTAGCATAAGTGCAACATTTACCCCCTGCTTATCATATCACTGCCAATACTTTGATTATTCAAGCACACTAACATGCATCCCGCATAAAGCACCTGTCAGTTCGAACGTATGCTCTGGGCTTGCCTGTTAATGAAAACCTGCCCATCAGAAACTCTTACTGTTCAGACCTGCATTCATGCATCAGTCACTACAAGCACTTTAATTATTCAAGCACACAACATGCATCCCGCATAAAGCACCTGTCGGTTCGGGCGTATGCTATGGGCTTTCCTGTTAATGGAACCTGCCCATCAGAAACTCTTACTGTTCAGACCTGCATTCATGTATTATGTCATCCATGAGAATGTACGAGAATTAAAACAGACTTTCAAGTATTAGTTCGACTTCTGTGAAGTAGAGACCGTACTTCGGTACGAGCAGTGTGTGGGGTGCTTAACCTCTTCCCACCCTGTAACCGTGATCCCTTACCTCGAATCTCTGGCCGTAGATCAAAATGAGTCATTTTACAGGAAGGAATCTTCGGATCCCCTTTTCTAACGTTTCTACAGGGTCTAGCCGACTGTAGATTTGAAGTAACTCGCTAGTGACGACTCTGGTCTTATACAAACTCATCTAACACATCCAGCTTAACACGACAACCGAAACAAAAGCCATCGAGAGCGAGGCAAGCCAGTGGCACAAACGGCGATTCGCGCGCACGCACCCCTCTTCTTTTTCTGAAAGGAAAGGGAGAATGTTCGGGAGTGCGGAACGGCGAGCGTCCACTCACAGGCACCCAATTACTGATCATAGACATGATTTTATTTCTCAAAGATGCACTAAGCACCAATTTGTCATTGAAAATCTTATTGCTCTTTTCCTTCCAAATCGCCTAGCTGAGCCCTGGACTACAAGGGTCCAAAGCGTTGTTCCAAGTTAATAACATATTGGAGTGAATGCAAGTGTTAATAAACTCAAACGGATAAATTCTATGTGCATACGTTATCATGAAAAATCACATCCATATGTATAAACTTAAATATCGGAAAATTCAAACTTAATACAATGGATAAACACGTACACCTGCCAATATCAGTGGGATGAGCTGCATCCCTTGCATAGCATTAGTTTACTAGGATCCAAACGAGTCCTCAAAGAGTCGACCCTTACCATATCATCCATTAAGAGTAAAAGCATACTGTGAATTTTATTTAATAATCTGATGGACCATCAAACCTGACATGCATATTCAAAATTTCTGCCATCAATTTTGCCAGATGATTTCAGAAGCAAATGGGATGGAAGCAGCCAACAATGGGCTTCACCTTGATGTCTATGTCCAACCCGTTCACAAAGGTTATTCTCACCCTGATGAAGGGAAACCACAAGTATCAGTATGCTTCAATGGTGGGAGTTCAATTCCTACTTGATGTTTTTAGATGTGCATGAATTTTGCGCCAATGTCGTGAAATGAGCCGGGGCCCAACCGATGGTCCGACTGGATATAACCGGCTTCTGCAGGAATTGCGCGTGTAGACCCTCTTTATCCTGTTTTACGTACGACACCCTAAAATATCGCAGATAGAAAAAGAAAAAGAAAAAAGATAAAGAAAAAAATCTCAGCTCCTCCCTCCTCAAAACAAGAAATCTTCTCTCCCTCTCTGAAAAAAGACGAGAACAAACGCCATGGACGTTGCTTATTTCCACCGCATCCCCTTCCCTTCTCCCCTTCCCTCTTCTCCTTCTGTCTCTCCTTCTTCTTCTTGCTTTCGGTCTCTCTCCTTTCTTTCAAGGGTTTCGACTTCGAATCCCTTCCTCAAAAATCCTACCCATTCACCTGCATTTCGCTCGATCCTTCGACGGAATCTTTGCTCGGCCTGTGGCGGCTCTGATACGCTGGTCGCCGGATCGCAGAAAGAAGGGAATTCGCGGTCCATTAGTCAGTGGCAACGGAGGAGGTGATGAATTCGGGGACTTGAAGTCCTGGATGCACAGCAAAGGGCTGCCACCTTGTAAGGTTGTTCTCAAGGAGAAGGCGTCACATGACGAGAACCTCTGTCCGATTCATTACGTTGCTGCGAGCGAGGATCTTGAGGTAATTGCCCAGATGGTTTCTTTGTAGCTACTATTATTTTTAATTTTTTTCTTGCAGGTGAAATTTCAGTTTCTTTTTGCAGGCAGGGGATGTAGTGTTCTCGGTTCCGAATTCATTGGTAGTAACTCTCGAGAGGGTTTTGGGGAACGAAACGATTGGTGGGTCTTCTTCCTTTTCTTGGTTAGTTATTTCATATGGTGGTGGCATTATTCAATGCTCTGGTTTTCTGCTTGTACAAGTGGAGTTCATTGTTCTGAGACATGAACCCTTTCAAATGGTGGCCTGTGAGTAGGTGGTAAGAAGGAATATACAGCATTTGTTTATGTTTAAATGTAAATAAGACAATCTAGGATATTATTGATTCGTGGGGCAGCCATAATGGCCCATCATGTCAACGATTTGGATCACTGAATCACCTCACTTGTAAAAACCAAAAACTCAAGCAAACAGTTGATTTGATCTGTTAGATTCTAACTGCTTGATGTATCTCAGTACGTTCCCTTTGAACCTTTCAATTTCTTTTGTTATTATTATTTTTTAATTTTTGGTTGTGTAACGATGATTGCATGCATTGCACCGTGTTGTTTGTTTGCTAGATAATGTACTGGCGTTTTTGTGCTCAAAAGATATCATTAGCAATTCCTAATTGTTGTTCGATGTGTATGAAAGTGGCTGATGGTGGATGATCTATTCCTCCGTTGTCCATTTACATGGAAAAGTGTGGGAGAAATTGATTTCATTTTTCAGCATATCATGGGTGATGGTGCCTGGTTCCTTTACAAGTGGCCTACTCGTGTGGCTGATGCATATAAGAAGGTTAAAATGCATGTAATAGGATGGGCCTCATGTGTCTTGGGTTTCGGCCAAAATGATCGGTCGTTCGTAGCTGGGTTGTAATTGTTCTTGTATTTTTGAGCATTGTACTCCTAGTAATAAAATTTGTCATCTTTCAAAAACAATAAAATAAAGGGGTCTAAGTATGTGCCCAACACTGTTTCATTTTTCTCAAGTGTTTGGGGCAGCTCTGGAAACAAAAATTGCTACCCAGTCCTCATAAATCTCACTACTGATTTCTGCAAAGTATCCTGCCTGCCATTGAGAGTGGGAACACTAAAAAAACAAAATGTTAGACACCACCTTAGCCATTGCAAATAGTATATTCTTGTAGAGTATTGAAAAAAGGGCATGGTTCACAGCCTCCTCTCCTCTCCAAGGATTATCAATTTTAATCCTTATTCTGTTACTGCGCCACAAGCTTTTTCGGATACACCCTTATGGGAAAATCAAAGGGTTCCAAGGCCGTGATTATTGCCATAGTTTCTCTATGGCGATTGTGCCAGTCCGACACCCTTCTAGGGAGTCTACATCAGTAAGGAGTATCGCTTTTAGAAGTAGACAGAGGCTCTGTGCCTGTTGTAGAGCATTCACACTCTCATCCAGAATGGACCTGCGCCACTATTGTAGTCTTCCAGCTACTGGTGTGTAGTTAAGGGCCAATGCCAGCACTTTGGTTTCCAAGACGGAACCAAAGCTCCCTGTGGTTAATGAGAGAGCGCCACATCATCATTACTGCATAGCTACTTTTTTGGCAGGAAATCAAGACTCAAATACTATAGATAGCCTTTCTAACTTCATTGGCAAAGGACCTGGCACTTAAGACTTCAAGCCTTTGAGTTATGTCTCTAATCCTTTGCTGAGGTGAGTCTCATGCTGTCTGAATCTCCTTCTCTCCTAGGAGAGGGCTTTGCCCTAGCCGTAGACCTCACCTAAGAGAGAGTAATAATTCATTCTAATGGAATTTAGTTTGCGATGTAGTAATAATTCTCGGTAAGACCGAGGTCGATCCACAGGGAATTAGGGTAAACAAACACAAACCATTCTAATAGCTTCAATCTCAGCAAATTTGGAATTTAGTTTTAAGAATTAAATAAAACAGTAACTTAAAGAAAAATCTGATAATTAATGGAACTAAGGCCTTAAGGATCCACTTGTAGTAGTCCAATGAGAATTCATTCATCCAAGCATAAACACAACTAGATTCGAAGTTCTATCTCTCATCTAGTTGGAAGATACGACATTCAATCACAAACAATCTCACTTAAGTCGGAAAATTAGATTCTAGTTTTAATGAAGCACATAAAATTCAAACTTGTAGCCTTTGAAGTAACAACCATGTCAAGAGACTATGGCATGCTCTAGGGTTACTAGAATTCGAATCTAATCAATCCAAACATGATCATCTCAGAGAATTGCAAGGAACTCATGTCCGAAGTACATGAACTCTCATAAAACATAAACAAATACCAAATTTATTCAAACTAGAACTTAAAAACTCAAACTTTAAGTAAAGGCACTTGAATTAAACAAATCCTACATTAGAACTAACTACAAGCTTCACCTCTTAGCCCTAGCTAAGAGGTTTTAGCCGAGCATCATCATACTTCAAGTAGAAACGATGAAAAACTACTAAAAAGTATAAAAAACTGGAATTGGAGGAGTTGTAGACGCTCCACGATGATCCTCTTCACCTCCCACGACTTCCCAAGCCTTCTATGATGCCTTTAGATTGAGCCTTGGGTGTCCTTTTATAACATTGAAGCTCCACCGCCTTAGAATCTTCTAGAAGTGCGTAACAACTTATGCAACGTATGAAAAATCGGAGCTTGAAGAACAAGCTGCTGGAATCTTGGAATTTTCTTAATTTTGTGCTTGGCCGACCGGTCACAACCAGTTGGACTGGTACTGGATCAGTCCAGCTAGCTTTGGAGGGGGGACTGCACATGACCGACCGGTCTTGACCGGTCGGAGCCTGTTTGGCTTACTGGTCGTGACCGGTTGGACCATTGTTTGCATAATTTTCTTTCTTTTTTTCTTTCTTCTTCTCCTCTCTTTGCTTCTTTCTTCTTCTTTTGGCTGATCTTCTATCATCATCAAACAGCTTCTTTAAGGTGGTCTTTAGTCATCAATTAGGTGAAGTCTCTCTCTCTCATTTCTACAATCATGAAACATGCATTAGATAGGGCCTTTAAACATAGGAATCATGCATAAAATGTGATGAAATGAGGTTAAAATATGTATAAATTAAGAGCTCAACACACCCCCCAACCAGCATTTTGTTAGTCCCGAGCAAAACATGCGTGAAACAATTTACTTCTCTAAAAACACAACTCTCTCTTGGAAACAATACTTCTATAAACTTCAAGACATATAAGTATAAATTCAGAGAAATTTATTGTTCACGAAGAATCCCCACCGATTGATTGACAAACAAAAGAATCTGAACATGTATGATCTAGTGTGTATCGTGAAAGTTCATCTCACGAATTTCCAGGATTACCTTCTTCATAAATTTGCGAAACAAGAGATATAAAAGTGTACAGATCAATCAAATGCCTATGACAAGAATTTGCCTTACCGTTCCTATGATAAGAAATTTAGTGATAAGAAATTGAAGTCTTAAACTCTCTAAACATAATAAGTGTTCACATAGAATTCCCACCGATTGATTGACAAATAAAAGAATCTAAACATGTATGATCTAGTGTGCATCGTGAAAGTTTATCTCACGAATTTTCAGGATTACCTTCTTCATAAATTAGTGAAATAAGAGATCTAAAAGTGTACAGATCAACCAAACGCATATGACAAGAATTTGCCTTATCGTTCCTCCGACGGCTTTCATACTACTTCCCATTTCCAGCTTTGGTTACGGGTAGACCATCCCCTGGTTGGTAATAGGTATCCCTTTTTGGAATTTTTCAAAACATATATTCAATGAATAACCATACTTTTCTTTCAATATTAGATATGATTTTTAGAAATCCATATCTTTCGTTCTTTTTTCTTATTTCACACGAACAAGGATGGACAAAGTTCCCCGAATTGGTTCCTTAACACTTCAAATCTTTAGTCTAACCAATCTACAAATCTACGTAATCCCTTCAAACCATGAGAATTGTGTAATGTGAACTAGACTTAAAAGTGTTCTAGTGTTCTATCAATCAACTTAATAGGAGAATTCATACAGAAAACTATTACATTTAAGATAATTCAGAAATCTCAAATCACGTCAATTCATCTCTCGTCCTTTCATAATTATAACGTCCCAAGTACATAGAAATAAGGTTTTCTAAAAGGGTGTTAAATTTTCAGAAAAAATGGAAAAAATTTCCTACAAACATTGCTCGAAATGTAACAAAATACTAGATTTTAGAAATCTCACCCCCCAACCAAATCTTGCATTGTCCTCAATGTAAAAGATATGCGATTAACATGAACATGAGAGCAATGATAAAAATAAAAGAGGGTGAGTACGAGAGTACCTGAGAGAGTCGATCATGGGAATCTATCTCCGACATCTAAATCTAATAAAGTAGTAAAACTAAAACAGAAAATATACTAAACCTAATCCTACTTAAAGCAATAAACAAAACCTAATCCGTTCTTTTAGAAAGAGAATCTCCATCAGACTAGGAGATCAAGTATCATGATAATATCCAAAAGAATAAAGTTGACCAGGATCATTAAGTGGTGTAACAGATTTGTCAGTAGAACTATCCACCATCCTGCTTTGGAAAGTACATTGGTGACATCAATCGTTCTAACCCATTGAAAATCTTGCTGAAATTTTTTAGCGGGTTTCTCAATAATGTTGTCACATGTACTAGGAAATGAGAATTGCATTGGTTATGAATCAGTGAATATGGATCTCCTTTCTATCTTGTCTGGGCAAAAATTTGTCAAATATGGGTCATCCCAGAAGTGGTGTTCTTTGCTTGAACAAATCAAAGAGATGCGGAGACTTCAATAACTTCGTCCACATAAATGGGGATGGTTTCCACATAATCAATTTTCACCGGTGCTTCCACATTCAATGTTTCAGTTTGACACTCTGTGGAAGGAAGTTTATTAGGCACCGAAGGGGTCTCCCTCAAGGCATGTACTATGTCCTTAATCATGGGATCATCCTAATCTTTAAAATAAGCCAAACACTCCTCTAGAGTGTAGGAGACCTCAGGGGAGGAGGTGTTCAGATTTGGACCCTTCACGTCTTCCTCCCTCTCAGACTTGTGTAGGTGATGCAGGACAACTAACCACTTACTTTTAGAGCAAGTGGTTAGTTGTCCTGCATCAAATTGGTATCAGAGCGGGAGGTCTCGTGTTCGAAACTCCTCACCGGGGGTGAATAATGCAGGGGCATTTTCACACCGGGCTCGAGTAGGGCGGCCTGTGGACTCGGGAGCACACTTGGGGTGGGGTCGGCTGT
Organism: Liriodendron chinense; assembly: GCA_003013855.2. Lineage (NCBI taxonomy): Eukaryota > Viridiplantae > Streptophyta > Magnoliopsida > Magnoliales > Magnoliaceae > Liriodendron > Liriodendron chinense. The sequence goes on from PVNU02002126.1 coordinate 1,495,804, forward strand.
GGACTCAGCGCCTGTGGACTCAGGGGGACCGTGGATTCGGACCCACCCGTGGATTCGGGGCCCACGTAGGAGGATTCGACCGAGGGCCTAGGGTGACCCGTGGATTCGGGCCTGAGGACCCGGGCCTCTCAACCTGGGCTATGAGATAAAGGGATTAATTCGCCATACTCTAACAGTTCGAGCTTTTAGAGCAAGTGGTTAGTTGTCCTGCATCAATTAATCCACGGGTTCGAACTGTTAGAGTATGGCGAGTGATGCAGGACAACTAACCACTTGCTCTAAAAGCTCGAACTGTTAGAGTATGGCGAATTAATCCCTTTATCTCATAGCCCAGGTTGAGAGGCCGATCCGGTCCCAGGCCGAATCCACGGGTCACCCTAGGCCCTCGGTCGAATCCTCCTACGTGGGCCCCGAATCCACGGGTGGGTCCGAATCCACGGTCCCCCTGAGTCCACAGGTGCTGAGTCCACAGCCGACCCCACCCCAAGTGTGCTCCCGAGTTCACAGGCCGCCCCACTCGAGCCCGGTGTGAAAATGCCCATGCATTAGTAGGTTGGAGTGGGTCTTTAACCTCTACACTTTCAGCATTTGGCCTCTCTATAGACAAATCAAATACCAAAATTTTCAATTCCTGCATAACAAATATGCTTGAATTAGAAATTGGTGTCTTGTCAATTAAAATTTAAAAAATTGGCTCTTCCAAGGCCTCATTAATATTCAATTTCAATTCATCCTTGGAATGTGCCAAACATATCTCCAAACTTTTAGGTAGATCGGATTGGAAAAACTCCCATTCTTCCATAGATTTTATCATGTTTATCTCATGGGAGTGATCATTGTCGTCCCAATCCTTAAAGGGATCGAAACAACCATCTAGAGGATTAAAATTTTGATTTAAGGTGAACTCCTCTTCCACAATGGATTCGATCATGTCTACCTCATGGACATCATCATCATCCCAATGCCTTTTGCCCAGGTGGAGTACATTCATCTCCAATGTTATGTTCCCAAAGGACAATTGTATCACCCCATTCCGGCAATTTATGATTGCGTTTAATGTAGCCAAGAATGGGCGGCCTAAAATTACTGGTATTTGAGTGCTAGTATCCATAACCGGTTACGTATCCAAGACGATAAAATCCACCGGGTAGTAGAATTTGTCGACTTGAACAAATACATCCTCAACTACCCCTCTCGGCATACAAATTGATCTATCAGCGAGCTGCAATGTGGTTTTAGTGGATTTTAATTCACCAAGACCCAATTGCTCATATACCGAGTATGGGATCAAGTTTATGCTTGCCTCCAAATCTAACAAAGCTCGCTCAATCCGGTAGTCACCAATGATGCATGAGATTGTGGGACTACCGGGATTCTTATATTTGGGGGGGGGGGGGGGGGGGTCTTTTGGGTGAGAATGACACTCACTTGCTCATTCAAAAAGGCCTTTTGTTGCATATTGTATTTACGTTTAATTGTGCATTAGTCATTTAGAAACTCGGCATAAGAGGGGATTTGTTTGATGACGCCAAGCAATGGAATGTTGATTTTGACTTGTTTAAAAACCTTTAGAATGTCATGAGAGTTTGGGAGAGGTTTTGGAGCAATCAATCTCGAAGGGAATGGTGCTATGGGCTTGTGAATGCGGTCCGTTTCTTGTGGGGCTAAGTTAGATCCATCTTCATTCTCAGAAATTACCGGATCATTAGGCTTGTCGGCCTTCACCGGAATAGATTTATCTACTTGTTTACCACTTCTAAGAGTAGTGATGGATTTTGCTTGCTTCACATGTTGGTTGGGAGGGTTAGGAGCACTGATTTCATATGATTGTTTAGGATTGGGCTGAGGTTGGGCTGGAAAGGTCCCTTCCCTAGCATTCAATCGTCCCTTAATCTCATCAACCGATACTTTAAGCTCTTGAAACATTTGTTGATTCGTATGGTTGATTTGCGTTTGCCCTTGCATAAACGCCTTTAGGGTGTCCTCCATTGAGAATTGAGGTGGGGCCATGTTTTGTATGGGTGGCCCTTCTTGAGAGTTGGTAGGATTGGCCGTGGGACCATTCCTCCAACTGAAATTTGGATGGTTCTTCCAAGTAGAGTTGTATGTGTTAACAACCAGTCCATTGAAAGGCCGTTGATAACCATATGCGGCGTTTGCTTGCTCTTGTAACACCTCTCGAAACGCAGAAATTGTAGGACAATCTTGCGTAGAGTGTACATTAGCGGCACAAATTCTGCACACGTTCTCAATAGCTTCAATGGGTTTTGCAACTCCACTTTTACTTAGTTCCATGGCCTTGACTTTTCTTGTGAGGTTGACTATCCTTGCGTTAACATCATCTTCCTCTTTGAGGATGTAGATCCCTCATTTCTCTTTTTGTTGAGGAGGCTTGAGGTTACTAAACTTGTTTGAGGTATCCCATGATTGGGCATTCTCAGCCAACATGTCCAAGTAAATCTATGCATCCTCGGGATCTTTGCTCATGAACTCACCGTTACACATCATCTCTACGAATTGGCGCATATTCGAGTTCAATTCTTCATAGAAGAAGCCGATGATTCGCCATATCTCGTAGCCATGATGTGGACAAGCAAGTAGGAGGTCTTTGTATCTCTCACAACTTTGAAAAAAAGTCTCACTCTCTTTAATAGAAAAATTCATTGTCAATCGTCGAAGGGTATTTGTTTTATGAGCCGGGAAGAATTTTTTCAAAAACTCCCGGGTCATCTCAGTTTATGTCCCCATCAACCTTGGTCTTAAAGAGTAAAGCCATGTTTTGGCTCTTTCCTTCAAGGAGAAAGGGAATAACTTTAATTTCACTACGTCCTCCGTCACATTGTTATATTGCAATGTAGCTACTACCTCATCAAACTCTTTCAAGTGTAGATATGGGCTCTCGGATTCTAGCCCATGGAACTTAGGTAGAAGTTGAATTACCCATTGACTTTATATCAATTGTTTCGGCATAGCACGGGCCGGTTGTAAGTAGTCACGTAAAGCTCTTATTGGAGGAGCATTGTGCACCTCATTCTCTCATACTCCCTCTTGATTTGCGTTTGTAGTTGGAGTAGGAGGGGGATGATTTCTTAACGATGTTTGATCCATACTCTCCGAACTATTACAACTTTCTAAATATTTTCTAACTCGTCTTCGGACGGAGAGTGGTCCAACCAAACCACCTTCGGTTTGGAGACGGTTTGTGTGGTCACGTTCCCAACGGGACATAAACCACACAAATTCTAATCTAAAACAAAACCTAGATCCTAAAAACAAAATCTGAAAATAAAATTAAAATTCTAGTAAAGCTAAAAACTGAGAATCGAAAGAGTCTAAGTTAGAAGGATAGTACCCGATTTGCTTGAATTAGAAGAACTTCTTACAAAACAAAACAAACTTTGTTAGTTATAGAATTCAGAAAAATTAGTCCTAGGAAAACAGTAAATCTTAACTAATCCTACTCTATAGCTACTAGAACAATTTAGAACCGTTTAACCAATTCCTCGGCAACAACGCCAAAAACTTGTTTGCTCGCCTCAAGTGAAAGGCTGTGTTGTAGTAATAATTCTCGGTAAGACCGAGGTCGATCCACAGGGAATTAGGGTAAACAAACTCAAACCATTCTAATAGCTTCAATCTCAACATATTTGGAATTTAGTTTTAAGAATTAAATAAAACAGTAACTTTAAGAAAAATCTGATAATTAATGGAACTAAGGCCTTAAGGATCCACTTGTAATAGTCCAATGAGAATTCATTCATCCAAGCATAAACACAATTAGATTCGAAGTTCTATCTCTCATCTAGTTGGAAGATACGACATCTAATCACAAACAATCCCACTTAAGTCAGAAAATCAGATTCTAGTTCTAATGAATCACATAGAATTCAAACTTATAGCCTTCGAAGTAACAACCATGCCAAGAGACTATGGCGTGCTCTAGGGTTACTACAATTTGAATTAATCAATACAAACATGGCCATCGCAAAAAATTGCAAGGAACTCATGTCCGAAGTACATGAACTCTCATAAAATATCCAAAAATACCAACTTTATTCAAATTAGAATTTAAAAATTCAAACTTTAAGTAAAGGTACTTGAATTAAACAAATCCTACATTGGAACTAACTACAAGCTTTACCTTTTAGCCCTAGCTAAGAGGTTCGAGCCGAGCATCATCATACTTCAATTAGAAACAATGAAAAACTACTAAAAAATATAAAAAACCGGAATTGGAGGAGTTGCAGACATACCACGATGCTCCTCTTCACCTCCCACGACTTCCCAAGCCTCTTTTTTTTTTTTTTTTTAGTTAGTAATGCAACGCACCCACCCTGTTAGGTGGGCAACACACCCACTTTGGTTAGTCACACGATGCACCCACCCACTAGTGGGGTTGGTGTGTCTCCTTAGCTCTCGAACCTGAGACCTGCTGTTGAAATGCCTAGGCGTCTTCCAGCTGGGCTAGCAGGCGAGACACACTTCCCAAGCCTTTTATGATGCCTTTAGATTGAGCCTTAGGTGTCCTTTTATAACATTGAAGCTCCACCATCTTAGAATCTTCCAGAAGTGCGTAACAACTTACGCAGCGCATGAAAAATCGGAGCTTGAAGAACAAGTTGCTGAAATCCTGAAATTTTCCTGATTTTGTGCTTGGCCGACCGGTCACGACCGTCGGACTGGTGCTGGATCAGTCCAGCAAGCTTTGGAGGGGGGGATTGCACATGGCCGACCGATCTTGACCGATCGGAGCCTGTTTGGCCGACCGATCATGATTGGTCGGACCGTTGTTTGCATAATTTTCTTTCGTTCTTCTCCTCCTCTCTTTGCTTCTTTCTTCTTCTCATGGCTCATCTTGTATCATCATCAAATGGGTTCTTTAAGGTGGTCTTTAGTCATCAATTAGGTGAAGTCTCTTTTTTATTCTTACAATCACAAAACATGCATTATATAGGTCTTTTAAACATAGGAATCATGCATAAAATGTGATGAAATAAGGTTAAAATATGTATAAATTAAGAGCTCAACATGATCCCTGCCAAAACCCTTTGAGGCAACCTTAGCCAAGGTTCTTGACCCCCAATCATAAGAGTATGATGCCACTCCGACCTTCACCTGTGGCGCCCCGGATGGTAGGGTTCGTGGTTGCCCTCGGCCCCCGATATCCCGGGTTCCACATAATGCGGTGCATGCCTGAGTTGTAGTTAAATGCAGATTTGTAGAGATAAATCAGCCAAGCATAAACAACTTAAACGTGGAAGAACATTATATATATATATATATATATATATATATATATATATATATATATATATATATATATATATATATATATATCTATATATATATATATATATATATATATATAGGAATGCTCACCTCGGCACTTCTCATGAGAGACACTCATGAGCACTTTTTCATGGCTCATCGCACGTGATATGAGCCCAAAATCTGAGCCGTTCATGTGATGCAGCACCCCAAAAAACTCCTAGGGCCCATCTTTTAACCTGATCCAAAACTCTGGTCGGCCATGAAAGAAGGAAACAGTTTCCTCCCTTGATTTGCTCTTGCTTTCTGCTGCGGCCCACCAAAGTTTTGGATACGTTGAAAGATGGGCCCTAGGGGTTTTTTTGGGTGCTGCATCACATGGACGGCTCAGATTTTGAGCTCACATCACGTGTGATGAGCCATGAAAAAGTGCTCATGAGTGTTTCTCACGGGAAGTGCCCAGGTGAGCATTCCTCTCTCTCTCTCTCTCTCTCTCTCTCTCTCTCTCTGTATATATATATATATATATATATATATATATATATATATATATATATATATATAATTCCCAAAAACATGTACATGAACAACATTCCTCACATTGGGGCCCATTGGGTCCCCACTACAAGTTCAGAAAATACCGTCCCAAAAGCTGAACAAGAGACGCCGCGTAGGCGCTAATCCCCAAAACAAAGTACACCCAACCCCACTCTCTAGTAATCCTGGTCGCCTGCGTACTGGAGGTACTCGTCAGCATTCTCTCCTAGTTCTGCGAACTTGGTTGCCTCGACCGCCTCCTGTATACTTGAGTCACACGGATCATCTGGTTGGTGGTTTAAACCACCGCCCCAGAAGGGGAGTGAGTGGCCAACTTAGTGGTTTCATTTCCTTAGATTACTCTTTTACCAATACAAGTAATATAGATAATAATTTCATTTTCCACAAATAGAAATCAGATATAAGCATATCATCACAGGCATGATTGTTAAATGGGATGAGTGCATGGAATGCATATGCATGCCGGAACATCGATGTTTGTCACAGCCGCCAGTGAGTGGCACCACCATCTCACCCGTACAGGCAATGCATGTAATGTCGAACTATAAATGATTAGCCAAGTAGTTAATTAAAGCCTTTTCATCACATAGTCGATTGGTGAAGCCCCTGTACCAACATTCTAATGTTTTGGCCAACTGGGACTACCTGGCTCCCTGTGGGGCGAACGCAGGTCGCGGCCAGTAGCCCCTCGATCCTATCTCAGGTCTACAGTCCTGAAGGCCCGGTTTGGCCGCGGCTCGTCAGTCGCGTCCAACTCAAGCGGAATAGGGTTTGTCGCCCTATCCCACAATCGAGTGGTAGGTTCGTCATCTCCACGGTGCTCAATGGACACTACGGGGAGGCACCACTCCAGCGTAGGCCGACAGCACGGGCATAGGGCCCATACTGCCATCCTCGGCTCATGAGTCTTGAGGGATCGGTACGCCATACGATTTTTAGTGGGCCCATCAGATGGTATGCCGGTACATGGATTCTATATAGGTGATAGATCACATTCAGATACGTAGATATATATTGCCTTCCAGCACAGTGGTGGGCCAAGGTCCTCTGCTAGGGAAGCGAAGGGAAAACCAGCCTTGAGCGCATATGGCTCGCGTGGTCCTCGACCACAGTTGATCGCCCCAACTTCCACCACAGCCAACCACCCCGTTCCCGAGGCTGCCGACCTTGTGCGGCTGCCTTCACTATGATGCTTGCCGGGTCGAAAGCTACTACCCGTTGCGTCAAACACTTTCCAATTCCATAGCTCGTACATCATTTGATTTATAAAACATGAAAATACCAATATCTCAACAATCATAATGACATGAAGTTTAAAACGTCTCAACATAATAAATATTCATAATTAGAGCATGCGCAAGATGACATGAGCATGCGAATGGTCCTAGCATACATCTAGCATCCAAATCTCTAGGCGAAACACAATTTTACTATACTCATTTGACTTGCCTAGTTTCAATTCAGTCATTAACCAACAAGTATGACTCCCTAAACTTGGAAATTGAAGGCATTAGCTATAATTGCAGGCATTGGTTGTATGGCAACACATGGGTAAATGATACACACCTTGATTTGGAGGAGAATTAGTGAAATCCTGCAAGAAGGTGCTTGCGTATCAGGGAAAAAGGGAAAATCAATGTAGGAAGCTAGAGAAGATGGGGGAATTGGCATGGACTTACCTCCACCAACACCCAGAAGGGTCCCCAACGTAAGAGGTGCCGGCTATGGTGTCGTGGGGGTGGTCGGACACAAGCGGAGTGGCATGCAAGAGCTTCCTCTACTCAAGTTTCTTTCTTCTAGCTCTCCCTTCCTCTCTCTCACACCTCTCTTTCTCAGAAAATGGTTGAGAAATGAGAGAGGGAGCTGAGAAATGGGTTTATAAGGGTTGGGTTAATTGGGACATATAGCCCCAATGCTTTAAGTTACATAAAAGTGACCTTTTGGGCCCTGCTTTAATCATGTGGGGCCCACCTGACCCCTTTAGGCTGATCCAGCCCATAGGATGGCCTCACCATGGTGAGATCCCTGCTTGGGTACGATTTGGGACCAATCGGTCACGGCGATTGCCGGATCCGAGGCGATATCTGTTTGACAGTCATCGATTATCGATCGGGGCCCATGTTAGGGGATCATGTGCTGGTTTATGTTTAAAGTCTATGGCCCACACTCCATGGCCATGCAAGGGTCCATGGGGCCCACATAAGAAAAGTGAGTTTGGTAATGATTGCTCACTTAAGGTCTAGTGCAAGTACACTTGCACTCTCATGTGCACTTGTAGGCCATCTCAATTTTATGGTTTCGGGCGCCGATCTTGTTGTAACGCCCATCTAGGAGCGTTAAGCCCAGTACCGGGGTGGTCCCCGTCGAGTTTCGGGTTTATCAGTCTTGGAACGGGCGGCGGAATGGACTCTTACGCGCTTCTCTAAGTTCCTGATTTTATGAGACTATGGTTTTCTAAGTTAGGTATGGTCAATTATTCGTCCAAGGACGATACGTGTCTAGCGGGTTCGAGCATGTGCTCGAGTCTTAAAAAGGGCGGTTTTACGGGGCATTACATCACCAATAACCAACGACACTCCTTTCCCGTTCCCAAATGTGCACCATCACGCGTGCTCCACCGGATGGTCCAAGTTTGCTAGCCATTTAAAGCAGCTGGTATCAGTACATCAGAAGGTCTAACACCGATTCGGTTTTTAAGTTCTTCTTTTGACCAAACCGTTTTAGGACATATTTAGGTCCAATGATGATAAATATGTGGATACAAGCTTTTCCTTGAAGTCTAATAAATCACGTTAAGGAGCCCCCTTCCTCTGTAGTTTTTCTTGCATTGACGAGTTACAAATCTTTAAGCTTTTAATGTCTTTCCTTTATCTTGCTTTGTTCGAGTTCATGTCACCAGCAATCAGATCAGATGAGGTTTGTGTTAGGCCATGGTTGGGTAGTCTACAATTTTGAGCAATTAGGCAAGGAGGAAATGGATTTGTTAGAAAAGCCAGTAGGGGACGATGAAATTAAATAGACGATGTTCGAGTTGGGGTGGGACTTGGGAGAAAGCCCCAGGGTCAGATGGTTTACCCATTACTTTTTTTTTTTTTTTTTTTTTTTTTTTTTTTTATAGGTGAAAGGTGGTTGTCTAGGAGCTTGTCTCTGAATTCTATGAAAAGACCAAGTTACGCAAGGAGCTAGATGCATCTTTTCTTGCTGTAATCCCTACGGAAAGTGGGTGAAGCTTGAAGGTTTTTAGGACATCAGTTTGCTTGGTGGCCCATATAATATCCTGGCTAAGATCTTTACGACAAGATTCCGTGAATGCTTGGAAATGTAATTTCTTTATCGCAATGGGTCTTCTTGCATGAGTGACATATTTTGGATGGGGCTCTCGTGGCTCATGTATGCATTGGTCAAGGTATTGATAGGGGTCCGTGGGAGTCATTTCAAGCTCAACATTGAGACAGCGTATGGCCACGTAGATATGAGTATTGACGATATTGTCGATACATAGTAAAAATATAAAGGGAATAGTGTGATATTTAGTGATATCTCGTGATATTACGATATCTAGTGATATCGTGCAATATTATCGCCGATATCCAGAATTCCAGATGCTAAAGGGCATTATTGTATCGCGCGAGTGTGATATCGATAATATCGGCCGATTTTATTGATATTGTGATCCAACAAAAAGCTGCTAAGCTCTCCGAATAGGTTTCTCCCACTTAGTGGTTTCCCTACTGCCACATCAATGTGAAGGCGTAGGTTGCAGTCATCAAACTATCACTGGAATCATCTATTATTCTTCATTTGAATTCATAAATACTATGAGAGAGTAATACAAAAAATGGTTTCATCCTAGTCAACTGCTTGAAAATAGTTCTTTAGATATCCTCGATATTCTCATCCCAGTTGTTGCTGTATTTCCAGCCAGTTCAGCCTTGTGCTTGTTGTGTTGCAGGTACTGAGTTGCATGACAAGCCACATATGGTGTTAACATTATTTTGAATTTGTATAAAAAAGTGTTGAAGTTGATTGCTTAGATTTCTTTAGGGCATGCTTGGATTGATCGTATACTGCTGTAATGTAAAAGTGTCATCATTACTGTTTTACGATGTTTGTTTATCCTTGTAATTCGGCAGCCAAATGTGGGTGGAATACATGACAAGTAATAATTACTGTTTTACATCGTTTATTGGTGGAAATCCCCTATCCAAACACACACATCAGTGCATTTTACCACAGTGATTGACATTTTTTCTTGTTAATTTGACACTACAGTAATGTAAAAGTATCATCATTACAAGTTTACAACACTTATCCAAACAGGAATCCTCAATCAAATTATCTTATTTCCATCTGACAGGTATTGTAATTTGTGATCATTACATTTTACATTACTTTACGGTGGTATACGATCAATCCAAACATGCCCTTAGGTTGTTTCCCCCTTTCAATCCCTGTATATACAACAGTGCTGATATTCGTTGCTTAAATTATGTGTCTTATTTGTAATTGTAAATTTTCATGCACACCATGGATTCACTCTTGGCATTTTTTAGTTTCAGTTGTTAACGAATGCATTTTAGGAATCTATGCATTGTAAATAATTTATGTTTGGGCACTAGGGTCTAGGAGTAACTGCTTTCCAGTTGTCCGAAAAGAATTTGGTATTGAAGCTCATTTGGTTGACGAGAGTTCGATTTGGTTAAAGAAAAATATGCCTTGGAAGTTTAACCTTTACCCTAGTGGTGATGCCCTCAAGACTGTTATGTTCAGTTCAGGGTTTCAAACTTCGCCTCTTATTGTGGGAAAAAAAATTGTCTTTTTATGCAGCGGAGTTGTTAACAACCAACAAATTGTCAGAGTTGGCCTGCTTGGCACTGTATCTCATGTATGAAAAGAAGCAGGGGAAGAAGTCTTTCTGGTATCCATTTATTAGAGAGCTTGACCGCCAACGTGGGAGAGGGCAGCTTGCTGTTGAATCTCCACTTCTATGGTCAGAAAGTGAATTGGCATACCTGACCGGCAGTCCTACAAGGGTAATATCTAATCTGGTGACTTGAACCTATTTGTATCTATACTCCAGTTGCCACTTTCATCAATGTCAAATGAATGTAAAGTCCATCCTGTTAACATGCCATCCTTGTAAAATTAAAGTTGATCATTGGATTTTCTTTCTTTTTTTTTTTTAGAGCCAAAGTGCTAACTATTTTCTTTGTCACAATAATTCAGGCCGAAGTGCTTGGAAGGGATGAAGGGATCAAGAGAGAGTACAATGAGCTAGACACAGTTTGGTTTATGGCTGGTTCATTGTTTCAGGTTGCTTGCATATGAACCTTCAGTTGCTTTTGGAAATTACCTTTTGTTTTTTTTAATCTTTTCTTTACTGAAAAAGCTGTAGGCATTTTTATTCCTTGACAATGCCTTTTTGTTCCATGTATTTGGGATTATAAAGCTCAAGATAACATTGCTAGCATGATTAATTTTTTGGATTTTGCAGCAATATCCTTATGACATACCTACCGAGGCTTTTCCATTTGAGATCTTCAAACAAGCTTTTGTGGCAGTTCAGTCTTGTGTAGTGCATTTGCAGGTAATATCTTGGGTCTTTTGCCTGTTCCTCTGTATTTTATGGATATCTGAATGGAATTCTAAGATCAAGTATTTAATATATTTCAATTAATTCATTCTTTTAAGTCATTCAAGGTGTTGGTTGAGTTGCTGAACTTGTAATATAATATTATGCTCTGAAATAATATTGCAAATATGTCAAAGTTAAAAATTAATAATCAAGTCCATGTTGGGGAGTGGTTATACAGTGAAAGTGACAAGGGAGTGGTTAATGGCCTCCCCATCACATGTTTAATTATAATTGATCAAACTTTTTCTTTTCGATTTTTTAATATATATATATATATATATATATATATATATATATATATATATATATATATATATATAATTTTAATGTACTAATTTTAAAAACTTAATGCACTAATTTGGGGTGGGGATACCCTGCTGTCATAAAAAAAAAAGTAATGCACTAATTCAGTACAAATAATGCTCTAATTTATAATATGATAAGTTCTACATATATACACACAGCAAAGAAAAGAAGTTCTACATACTCTACATAAGTTCTAAATTCTTTTATTATATAATAAATATTTTGAAATTTTATTTTCAGCGAGCCTTTTCCAATAATGTCCCCATGAAATCTGAAAATCTCCTGAGAAATTTCCGAACTGAGAAATTGCCAATAATGTGATTTGTCACTATGCTTGGTGCTATCGCAAATGAGCTATTAAGATCCAATGATCAGGCTTTAAGGATGATAATAACGTTTGATTTTTGGAATTGAATTTGAGCCACTGAAAACTTTCTTTTTAGTGTTCAACATTCATCAACACGTAGCAATGATCAGAATCATTCATTCAGTGTAAATTTCTTACTGTGAGTTGCGAAGCATAATAACCAGATTCTGATCATCATACCATCCAGCGCATGGGCCCAACTGGGGCAACACATACTGGTGAGCTTGAGTGTTTTTTTTTTTTTAATGACGACAGGGTGTCTCCCCGCCTCTTTTTAAGGACAGGCTAATCCCTGCAGATGCATGCAATCACTCGCAAACCACGTGTATCGGGTAAATCACGGGAAGGGGAATCGAACTCACGTCTGTGGGGAGCAAACCCACGATGCTAGTCATTCGCCCAAACCCGGGCGGGTACTGGTGAGCTTGAGTTGCGACGTAGGCAAAACTAACTCAATCCGGATGGTGCTTGAATGATGTCGTTAAGATGTATACTTCAAATGTGGTGTCGTGATGACTCCCTTTGAAAAGTTTCTTTGTTTATCTTTTCTTGTTTTCCTATTTTTTGTGTCATTTATTGAGTTTGGTTTCATTGTTAAAGTTGCCTTCTCATTCCTTAAATTCACAAACTTGACTACAAGTTCTTGGTGTGAAGGAAACTCATTCAAGTTGACTCCCTCATTACTTTCACCTTTTTTCTATTTTTTCTATTATTTTTTATAATAAGGTCATATGCCTTGGACCCATTCATGTTTTTTGGGTAATTTGACGGGTTTCTTTTCTTTTCGGGATGCAACTGATGTTCATTGCACAATGTTCATGTTGGCTATGGTATTTTTAAATAGTTATTATGTGCTGTTTATTGTTTCCTAAACTGATTATTCGTCGGGTCAGATTTTTAAAAGTTGATGTTGATTGGACCTAATTTGACAGCTTCTGTTGAGGCACGAAGGCTCTGGATTAGAATGAAAGAACTAGTTCGGATGTGAGCACCGTACCCAATTATCAAGGGAAACTCTTTTAATTTCATAAATTGGGCTTCATTGTTAGAATAATGCCTGTGGAGATTGCCATAACAAATGTGGAATTAGGCAATAGGTGGAGGAAATTAGAGAGTTGAAAGCTCTCTCATTATCCTTCATCCACATCCGTAGGGAACGAAATGATGAGGTGGATGAATTGGTGAAAATGAAGCGGATGATTTGGCAAAAATGAGATGTAATCTCCAATCACTTCTGGTTGGCGATCTCTTCAACTTCTGTAAAATTGCTTTATTTTGAATAAAAACCTTGTCTAATCCTTGAAAATGTACGTTGATTGGACCTAAACTGATATAATTCTTTTAGAATTTTATTTTATTATTTTCTCATTCTTTTGAGATCATTAATTTATTTTGTACGGAATTGTCCCCATGTTTTATATTTTGAACGGCCTTTCCTGTCTTTTGAGGACATTTTTACACTTTGTACCTGTTGCACATGTCCAATAACACTGGTTGTACCTTCAATTAGCATGAAATTGATAATTTTGTTGTCGTAATGCACTATATATGACGAGAGTTGCCAGGGGAAAAAATTTGGGTGCTGTTGGTTTTTCAGATTGCTAAACTATGCATTATTAAATGACAGCCAAAGGGTTTTAAACTAAATAAACAACATTTAGGCAATTTACAAGGTGAAGCCTCGTGCTAAGCCAAGTTCTCCATGAAAGAATTTCTGCATTTTACGGCCACTTCTTCTCGGCTCTCTCCCACATCTTGCAAACAATTTCTTCTCTCGACATGCATTGCACATGCCATATCTACTAGTCACAATAATTGATTTGACACATTGCTATTTGGAACAACAATGAGTATTATATGCGTGTGGCTTTTAGATGAGGGAGGGAGGGTAATGCAGAAAAAAGAAATGAAAAGAAGAGAGTAGGAAAGAAAGAAAAGGATGAGGCACTTACCGTTCCGAAGTGACTGGGTAACATAGAGAAATTTATGGTTGAAATTGAGAAACCCAGCATGCTTGGTTGGTTGAATCTTCTTACAGTTTCATAAAATGGGCAGTTTATCTTTTTCTTCAGGAAGGCATGGGTGTTATCTACTTCTGTTTTCTTTTGATCAATAGAGTATCTAGTTTTACAAAGCATATGATTGATCATTTCACTATGGTGGATCAGAAAGTCAGCTTGGCTCGGAGATTTGCTTTAGTTCCTCTAGGGCCCCCATTACTGGCTTACAAAAGCAACTGCAAGGCAATGCTGGCTGCTACAGATGGTACTGTTCAACTGGTGGTGGATCGGCCTTATAAGGCTGGGGAATCAATCGTTGTCTGGTATTTTATTTACTTAACATTGTGGAAATTTCTTACAATCTATGATTTGGAGTTGTTCTTGCACTCATGTTGTGCATGTGGTTACTGCTGCTGAGTATGTACTCTATGGGTTTTATATGCACATCTTAAAATTGATTGACTGTGTAGGTGTGGACCGCAACCAAATTCAAGGTTGCTTCTGAACTATGGATTTGTAGACGAAGATAATCCTTATGACCGTATAGTGGTAGAGGTGAAATCTTTGTTCTCTGGACTTGAATATGCAAACTAACTCCTTTTTGCACTTACCAACTTAGTTTAATTACAATGTTGTGTATAGGTTTCTTGATCCAGGCATTAATTACTATGTCCTATATGGTTTCTTGATGCAGGCATCGCTGAATACTGAGGATCCTCAATATCAGGACAAGAGAATGGTTGCTCAAAGAAATGGAAAATTAGCTGTCCAAGTTTTTTATGTATGGAAATCAAATCCATCCCCAACATGTTTGTTCATCTATGGTCATGACAGTTTTCTCCCAACATCATATTATGTCCCTTCTGCAGGTGTATGTGGGAAGAGAAAAGGAAGCGGTCTCAGATATGCTTCCTTATCTACGATTAGGCTATGTTTCAGATCCAGCTGAGATGCAGTCAGTTATTTCTTCACAAGGCCCCATATGTCCTGTAAGTCGATCTTTTTCTCTCTGTCTATCCCCATCTATCTATCCTTCTTTCTTTATTTCTTTGTTTCTTTGTTTCTTTTCTTTGTTTTTTTTTTTTTTTTTTCCTTTTCTTGTTTTTTGAGGATGATCCTGTAAGTGCATCTTATCTAAACTTTTCCTGAATTGTTTGAACAATTAAATTGTCAAATAGGAATGTTTTGGAATCCTGTTAAATGAATGAGAACATATCTTCCACTAACTCTGTCTGTACACGCAGGTAATGTCATATTTTTCTTTGCATCATTTAGAGTTAACAAATCAGACAGCTGGGAGTGCAATTCCAATACAACACTTAGCCATTATATCTTCTGGGCAATAAACAATGATTTTCATTAAATGAATGATGTCAGGCTCATGGTTCGTATGGTTCTGACTGACGGTATCGGTCACCGTATTGGCCCCATGGAAAAATGATACGATACGGCGTCGTGTATCAGTATCGGGGTTGTATCATGTTGGAGTCCCTTGATATACATTGATGCGCCGTCCTCTTAACAGCTCGAGCTTTTAGATCAAGTGGTGATTTGACATGGTATCAGAGTGGAAAGTCCTGTTTTCGAATCCCGGAAGTAGCAAATATGCCACCAGTAATATATTCTCCCACGGGGGGCCATTTATGGTGTGAGTTGCGAGTGTACCTCCACCCTTGCCCAATATGTTCCCGTGTGGAGTTCCACCATGCACGTGCGGGGGAGTGTTGGAGTCCCTTGATATACATTGATACGCCATCCTCTAACAGCTCGAGCTTTTAGATCAAGTGGTGATTTGACATATCGGCCCATATCGGTCAGAAATTTTTTTGAAGCAAAAAAATATCAGAAAAAGGGAAAATGAGATTCAAGAATTTATCATTTTTTTGTTTTTTTGGTTTTTTGTTTTGTGTTTTGACCATGTATTCAATAGTGTATCGGACCATTCTTTGGTAAGAATGATGTCCTGTGTGGGTTGATTTACTGTAAGTTGTGGTGTTGATTTTTTTTTTTTTAATATAATCTATTCATATATGTCATAAATTGATATCGTATATTGCTAATAGCTTAATATAATATCAACTATTAAACTTTTTAGTATTAATTATGATGCAGGATGCCCTAATTATGATGCATGTTCATGAACACAATTAAATCAACGGAATTAAATAGCAATAACAATATAAAATCTAGCAATCATCATCATGAACTAAGAAGATCACAAGGAACATGCAATGGAACGAGCCATTCATCACAACTATGAAGTATGAGATTCAAGTATCACTATGGCTGGATCCGGCGAGGGATGGAACCTCCCTATCTTGCATGGCTATAACCCAATCAATTAAGGGAAATCTCTAATCCAGAAAATCAGGGGATTTTGGATTAGGGATTTGAAATTCTGAAACTTAGGGTTTGTAGGATCAAAATCAGAATTTGGGGATTGTGGGAATTGAATAAATAAGTTAGAAGTGATAGATTTACCTGGAAGAAGGTTAGAGGGGCATAAGAAGCAGTTAGAAGAAAAGAGATTCAGGGGAGAGGAAGAAGCATCACCATGAGAGAGAGAGAAGAAGAGGAAAGCTCCAAGAGGCTTTTCATTAATCAAATCAATAGCTAATTTTCGTGTTTAGGGCCTAGCCCACTTAAATAAATAAATAAAATAAGTAAAAAGTCCAAATTACCCCTAAAACTAAGCAAAACGCGCAAAATAACATTAGTGCGGGAAAGTTCGAGCGCTCGGTCGGGCGCCCGAAGACGTCCAAAAACGTCCAGAGAGTTTCGGGCGCTCGAGAGGCCAAGTATCGGGCGCCCGAAGGCAATGGTCGGGCGGCCGAAAGCAATGGTCGGGCGCCCGAAGACAGTGGTCGGGAGCCCGATCGGCGCCCGACGTCTTCAGCTCTTCAGTGGTCGGGCGCCCGATCGGCGCCCGAAGTCTTCAGCTCTTCAGTCTTGTTTCTCCCTTCTTCCTTCACACGTGTCCTCCCTGGATGGGCTCTTCTATGTGTCTGATCACATGTGAAGGGTCTTCAGCTCCTCAATAGTCGCTTATCCACAAGGATGGTACGTGTGGTTGGCGCTTTCTTCGTTGGTACACTTGAAATGGTCTTGTGTCCTCATTAAACTATTAAGTGTCTAAGAAGTAACATACACATTCTCCAAGCAAGCACAGTAGTGAATAGTGACTACTGACTAGTGAGTAGTGAAAGTGTAGAATAACTTAGTACTTACCAATTTACTTTTTTTTTTTAATTAAAATTTTAAGATTGTACTTATCAATTTCCTTATGTGTGAATAATCTTTAAAAAAACACTTTATCTTAATAAAAACTCACCAATCACCTCACCTCACCTCACCACCAAAATGAAAAGCTGGCTGGTTGTAGTTGGTCGACCTCCACGTCCTCGAAATCATCCGACTACGCCTGTGGATATACAACAGGTGCTGTATATCCATAATAACCAGAGTCGGATGGAAAGAGTAGATCAACAAAATCTGAGGAAGACTGATCTTGACTAAGAATCGACCTTGATCCCGAGTAAGGATATCCACCAGTGCCAGATGAATAGCTATATTGTTGCTTGTACGGCTGAGACTACGATACTGATGACAAATAGCTTGGATTTGGATTTGGATATCCATATTCATACGGAACCTGTTGATCAAGAGGACTACTTCAACATGAAAGTGGCGCAACAGGCTCTGTATATTCGTAACCATGTCCATGGTGTCCATAAGCCTCCTGATGTCCCGATGCTTCATGAGTGCCACTTGTGCCAGCCTCTCCATGATGCTCCTCCCCCCTTGGCTAGCTATATCATGACTCGGTAAACTCATAAATCCGGCCTCGTGTACCACATAGGTGCTCTTCAGCCTCATGATCTGTAGATGGCTATATGGTGTGTTGAGCAACACCAACAGCAGGTGCACCACCACCATCACCACCACCACCATCATTGGCACTGCTATGACTATCAGTATGAGTCGCTCTTTCGTCATCTTCTTCAATAATCGTCTCTAGATGGCTCTGAGCTGTGGCTGTAATGAGCTCTGGGGTATTCAAGCTCCTCACTTTCGGCTGCTTCTTTGTTTTTCTCCCTTTGTTCAAGCTATGGAAGAAGAGGGCCGTCTTCAACAAAAATATAGTCCAAATTTATTGGAGAATTTTGTGCTTGGTTGTTAGCTTGCCCTCTTGATTTTTTCATATTTTTCAAACATAGCTTCACATTTTAATGTGTAGTAGTTGTTCTATGTAGTGTAGTGTGCAATGTCCACGTGACGATGGTGGTGGTCTTGTTTTCTATGTCATGGTTATCTATTGTTTTCTCTGTTTGATTGAACCATCATGTGGCCCACCATGCAACAGTTGGTTTAAATATAAATAGAGTGGCTTTTGATAAGTGATAATAATTCATTTTGAACATGATTTTGTATGAAAAAATGAAGCATTTTTAGGCATTTATTTGAATTTATTTTATTGTTTTTATATTTCTTCTCACTATTTATCATTTCTTCCTATTATTTTAATTAAAAAATGTAAAGTATCGTGTAGCTTAATCTACACGCTTGTTGGGGTCCCAAAAGTCAGTACCCTCCCGAACAAATCAATTGGGCACGTGCTTCGAGGAAATCCCACAAAATACTACCCGACGCACCCAAATACCCAGATTTTGCAAAGGATCCAGTACTTAGCCATTTTCTCCGGTGGGCCCCACGGATCACCGTGATCAAAACCGCCCAGAATCAAGCAGACACGTTCTTCATGAATTATGATAAGCAGTGCATGGCGATTCGCCGAGAAACGGGCCCCACAAGCCCTCCGTTTCGCAAAACCCAATTTTGCAAGACACGGGTACGTCAAGCGCACCCATTTATTCAGCCCAACGCACCCTTAAATTCATGAAAATTCAAGAAGTGTTTCAGGATGTTTTTTACCTCTGACGCATCCAAAAAATGGCTTGACGCACCCTAAAAATACCTTCGACGCGTCCATAAATTCAGAAAATACGGAACTGCAATTTCAGGGTGCATTGGACTGCAACGCACCCTAAAATTGCCCAACGCGTCAAAAAATAGCCCAACGCACCCATAAAATCACCAAGGACCAGCGTTGCATTTTTTGGATGCATTGTACCTCAACGCACCCAAAAATAGCTCGACGCACCCATAAAATCAGCACATCTCAAAATCCCATTTCGGGGTGCGTCAGAGCTCCCACGCGTCCATTTAAGGGTGCGTCGAGGGATATTTGGGGTGCGTCATACGTGGCAGCTCCTCATTGGTCGCTGTCCGGTATTCTCGGGTATAAATACCCCCTCCCACTATGCATTTGTACAGATTAAGAGAGAGAGAGAGCTATTATCCCCCGAGTATCTGGGATTTGTCGCCGGAAACCCTTTCCGACAGCCGGAAAACTTTCCCGCTGACCGGAATTCTTTTCCGATCGCCGGCATCTTCCACCGGAAGGTCACTCTGACCAACACCACCGCAGGTCCGGATTATAAAAAATCATAAGTGTGAGCACGCACCCGAAAATAGCTTGACGCACCCGAAAATTCAATATAATTCAGATATGTATTTTCAGGGTGCATTGGACTCCCACGCACCTGAAAATATCTCGACGCATCCGAAAATTCAACAAAAAGCAGACTTGTATTTTCAGGGTGCATTGGACTCCCACGCACTCGAAAATAGCTTGACGCACCCGCAAATTCAACAAAAAGCGGATTTGTATTTTCAGGGTGCATTGGACCCCAACGCACCCGAAAATTACCCCACGCATCCGAAAATTCAACATAATTCAAACATGTATTTTCAAGGTGCGTTGGACTCCCACGCACCCATAAATTATGTCCCACGCACCCAAAAAATCAGCCAGTTCTAGAACATGTTCATGGGTGCACCGGACTCAATTTTAAGTGTTTTCAAGTGCCACTTGAGCCTATTTTGAGTATTTCGAGCGTTCCGGACGCAATGGAATGGTCAAATGGACGTTTCAGGATCTCTAAATGAGCAGAATTGCGCATCTTCAAAGTTCAATCTGATTCGACACGATGAACGAAACGACTTCTCGAAAGAGACGCCGCCAGCATCCAGAACTATGCAAACATGTCATCATTTATATTTACTGTAAAGATGTGATCCGATTTGAGTCGAAAGCTAGACAAACGGGACTATGGTTATCACGATAAACCATACCAAAGAGTTTCAATTTACTACAAAACAATTGTTATGAACTGCCACAATACAACAGTCGATGCCCTACCTATTAAAAACGGCATCCGTCGGTTGGGCTACGCAGGTATACACAACTGCAGAGTGGACTTCCCGAGGTCAGCTGTCCATACATTGACAGGCGCAGGCTCAGAGTCGTCCTTCTCAGTCATAAACCCTGATAGTCTCAGCCCAGATTTCCGGCCAAAACATGGGACAGAGACATTTGACTAATACAAAGATGGTTCGGTCCATAACAGTGTTTTAAATAGCTACGCAATGTAGCGTGTAGCTTACGCTACGTAGCGTAGCTTAGCCTAAACGCTACGTAGCTCATGAAAATAGCTTAAGTTGCGTGTAGCCTACACTGCATGATTAATTTGGATACGCTACACGCTTCATAGACTACGCTACACGCTACATAGCTCACATTACAAGTCATTTTTCACGATAATATTAAAATCAATTATTAAAAATGATTTGTTACATAATTCTATTTCAATGAAAATTCGTTAGTCTTTTCGATGCTTATAGTATAATATAAGAAATAGTTTTAAATCGGTTTAGTTGCTCTTTCTTCACTTTTATACTTAATCATTACCCTTGCTACTACTTTAGGTTGCATTTGTTGCACCAAATATCATGAAATTTTGTTAAATTTTATCATTAATCATCTAATTGGTGCAACAAGTGCAATTGATTAAAATCAAGTGTGTGTACTACGCTACAACGCTTGTAGCTTAGACTCACGATCCAAGAGTGAAGCTACTACCCTTTCGCCATTTAAACACGGCCATAACAAAACATACAGTCTCTAGACACAAACTCTCAACCATAGCCCGCTGAAGTCTTTTCTTTTAAAGGGTAAATCGGTAATAAGGGCTCGTGCCAGAACACGGCACCTTCGGAAATGCTACAAGATCTCAGGATCTCTGGGAATGAAATATTCCGCCTTGCAATATCTCTCCTTGTGGTACTTTATGGATGCCTTGGGATTGTCTATGATTTTTCATTATTCAGAACCCTAGAGCAACAAAACACCACATTTCAAGGAAAATGCCCCCTTTCGGAGTTCATTTTTCTAGTTCTAACAAACTGGCGACTTTGCTGGGGAGATAACCCAGAATCTCTGGTTATATCTGAATATGGAAACGCTCTAAGATCAATTACTCACAAACATGAATTTACACATAGGAAAGTTACCGCGAGGCATAATGTTTCGGCGCCCTCGGGCGCCAAACTGGCGACTCTCAACGGGAACGTTCTTCCCTTCATCTTTAAGGCAATAGACGGTAAATCAAGGGTTTTCAAAACCACAAACTTCCACAACTACACGTATTTGTCTCCTTCTTGCTTATTGTTGTTGGTTTATGCACTGCGATCGATGGGCTCATACTCCCGACCGCACTTGTGAACTGTTCTAAAGATTTTTATGACACCGTAGAATTAGCAAGATAGTAACGCAGACAGAAGAGATGGCATGCTCGATGACAAGTTCGTGCACCTTCCTTGCCAACGGAGGTTTCAACTTCCCTCGTTTCACCGCAACCGCAACTGCTAGCCCAGGCTCAGAATGGCAGTTGGTTGAGACCCGGAGACAGAAGAAAGAACAGAAGAAAGTTGCCATCCTAGCTGCATATAGAAAGGCGAACGTTGCGAGATCTCGCCCCGTGGTCAAGAAACAGTGGCAGCCGAAGCAGGGGCAGAAGATCCCTATCGATGGTCAGGTCATATTAACCAAACCCGCAGTACCTAAAATGACAGTCGAGCAATTTCCGCCGTTGTCCAAGGTCGCCCGCACCTCTCGGAAACCTATCGGGTCCGCACATGTGAAGAAAGCCGAGCCCATGACGACCCTTGAATCGAAGCAGAGGTCACCTCAGGAAGTCCTGTTAGCGCTAGTGGTGATGGTCCAAATAGCTGAAGGAGAAGAAGAAGGACCATATGAAGCAGAAGAATTGCCTCCACTCCAAGATCAGATCGATAGATTGGTAGAGGCTAACCACGAGACAAATGATCGGATGAGGGCTATTCAGGAAGCCTTGGCCACCCTAATATCACAGATTGCCACCAGAAGTATCGCGCCACCCACCCGTCAGTCGGTAGAGGAATCCCAAGGGGCAGCAGAAGGTCCAACTGAGCATGAACCGCCTGTCCAACTTAGGGTCACGCCAATAGAGCGCGCACCACTTTCCGCATCTCACGTATCGCGAGAAGAGTTATCCCAGACGATAGCTCACATGATGCAGCAAGAAAAAGAGAAAGAGAAGAGAGGCGGCTATAAATATCAGGTCCCGTACCTGCCAGAGGTGGAAGAGGTGCCGTTCCTAGCTAATTTCAGATGCCCAGATTTTGGAAAATTTGACGGCAGAGGATCGCCAGAAGAGCACATCACCCACTTCTTGACTACGTTAGGAAATTGGTCCACGGTCCCGCAGTATTGCATGCGGTTATTCGGATCTACCCTGACAGGGAAGGCCTTTCAATGTTACATGTCACTACCGGCCGACTCTATAAGGACATGGGAGCAAATGCAGGACGCTTTCATCTCCAAATTCTTTGCAACCGAGAGGGAGATCACGTTGACGGACCTAGCATTGGTCAGACAGAGGAATGGTGAACCAGTCGAGAAATTCATTGACCGATGGGGAACTACGGTGGCTCAATGTCGTGAATTACCCAGTGAAGGCGAGCAGATGAAGATGTGCCTAAGGGCTCTAGACCCCATGATCTCGTACGGACTGTCAGGTAACACCTTCAACTCCTTTCGCGAACTAGCAACGAAAACCCATCTGGTGGAAGAAGCAGCTTCCCGGGTAAACTTCAGACCCGAGAGACAGAAGAGAGAGACAGGAAGAGTGGTAGAAACCCACCA
The DNA here is from genome assembly GCA_003013855.2 of Liriodendron chinense. NCBI lineage: Eukaryota > Viridiplantae > Streptophyta > Magnoliopsida > Magnoliales > Magnoliaceae > Liriodendron > Liriodendron chinense. The sequence goes on from PVNU02002126.1 coordinate 1,519,023, forward strand.
GGTCGACAAGGTCAAGGAACAGAAAGATCGAAAACGTCCCGCTGTCGATCATAGGACGGAAATGAAGACAGCAGTCACACAAGACAAGGGTAAAAGACCCTACATACCTAAACGCGTATCGATAACCGAAAGAGAAAGGGCTAATGGCCCATATACATTCGATATGGCCGATCTAGTCCCGATCATGGAACAATTGGTCGAGGAAGGCTTAATGCGTTTACCGAAGCCCGTCCGTCCCCATGAAGTTGGACGGGTAAACGATCCCAAATATTGCAAATATCACCAATGTGTTAACCACAAGACAGAAGATTGCTTCTCCTTGAAAGGAAGGATACAAGGGTTGATCAATCAAGGGGTTATCAGCATGAAGGTACCCGAGACAGCAAGGGAGATGGCCGGGACAATTTCAGCAATCCCAATAGAAGGTAGCATTCACCTAACGACTTCATTCCCTGAGCCAAAGGAACCATGGACTCTAGTCAGTAGCAAGAAAAGACTCGAGAACAGACGGAGGCTCGTTAACCAAAGAGGGAACAGGGGGAGAGGAAGGAGAGAAATATTACAGAAGCGACCCGTGATGAGCATGGCATATTGCGAAATGGTGTCGTTCACCGAACAAGTACCGGCCGAAGAAACCTCACAAGCAGTCGAGGGAGAAGTTAACGCGGTCATCTTACGATCAGGAAGGCAAATGCCTGACCGTACCCCTCCGAGACCAGACGACCCAATGCAAGAAGATGGTGTCCACGATAGGCCGCAAGGGAGGCCTCACGTGCAAAAGTTGAAAGAGAAAGTTGGTGAAGCCACGACTAGTCAGCCAAGCCCGAGACCAGTAGTATATGATGTTGTGTCGCACTTACGAAAGGTTCCTGCCCGGCTAAGTATATACGATGCTTTATGTCTCTCGAAAGTGTACAGAGAAATATTAATCAATGCCTTACTTGACAGTGAGGTCAGGGAGGTCATGATGATAGAAATAGAAGAAGAAATGAATCACGCAGACAAATTCTGGGAGGGGTACGTGCCAGTGTCACAAGTCATGCATGTCAACCATCCTGTGACAATTACTTTCTCAGAAGAAGACTGCACGACCAAATTAATAAACCACAATCGACCGTTGATGGTCACAGGAACAATCAGGGACACCGAGATCAAGAGGTGCATGTTGGACGATGGGTCTGCCGTGAATATTATGCCATTGAAGACATTACAGAAGCTGGGTTATAGGCAATCGGCACTACGCCCGAGTCTCATGATGATTCAAGGGTTCAATCAAGACAGTCAACGCACAATGGGATCAATCACGGTGATGTTAGAGATCGAAGAATTGACGACAAAAGTAACGTGTCAGGTGATCGACGCGGTGACAACATACAACCTCCTTTTAGGAAGGCCCTGGCTCCATCAGAATCGGATAATCCCTTCGACATATCACCAGTGTTTCAAATATAACAGAGATGGCGTCCAATACAGGATAGCAGCAGATCCGAAGCCATCCACGATAGCTAAGTCATTTTTGGCTGATGCGAAATATTATGACCCGTCCGAAAGCGATAAAACCAGCAAAAAGTCCGACATAAGGAAGAAAGGACAAGGGGCAGAACCTCGAGTTGAGAAGTGCGTACAGGAAGGTAAACCTCAGCTCATCACCCAGGGAAGATCCCAATGTCAGCAGAAAAACCAACCTCAGCCGATTACGAAGAAATTCTATGTGGTACCGCAGCATCTGCGTCAGCCAGGGCAGTCTGTGTTAAAACTGATTTCAGATCAACACATGAGTGTACTCAAATCCAGCTTCAATATGCCTATACCCAAGATAGGAAGAACCAAGCCATTTCCAAAAGCTCCAAGCCAATTCATCGTGCCGTCAAGAGATGCCACCTAGAAAGATATCAAGTTCCACTCAGGGCCAAGCTAGCCAGTACCATCAGAAGGGAAAGAAGAAGGAAGAGGGTCTGCCCAATCTCGACCAATAGAAGAGAAGAGATATAGCAAAGCTAGCCGGAAGATTATGAGGAATATGGGATTCTTCAGTCAGGGCTCAGACACAAAGAAAAGACTGCTAGCTCCATTTGAAGAATATAAGCAAGTATACAGAAACGGAGAAGGTCTAGGAGCGAAGGCAAGCATAAACATGGCAACCATTGGCCCGGTAGAAGGAATCCAGTCGCAAGATTCTATCGACATAATCCAGCCAAGTGTCGCACCCGTGCAACTAGAAGACGGTGGACAACCGACGATTGATGAACTCGAAGAGGTGAATTTAGGCACCATCGAAGAACCCAGGAATACATATTTGAGCAGGAACGTCCCAGAAAATGAAAGAGAGAAATACATACAGTTATTAAAGGAGAATAAAGACATCTTTGCCTGGACATATTCAGAAATGCCCGGGCTCAGTCCGGCAATCGGCATGCACAAGCTAAGTATCATGAAGGAAAAGAAGCCAGTGAAGCAACCACAACGACGGTTTCATCCTGATGTTGTACCTAAGATTGAAGAAGAAATCAAGAAACTAATTCAGGCCGGATTCGTTCGAGAGGTGAAGTACCCCCGATGGATTTCAAACATTGTGCCAGTCAAGAAGAAGAGCAGACAGATCCGAGTTTGCGTTGACTTCCGGAATCTTAATGAAGCCTGCCCGAAAGATGATTTTCCTTTGCCAATTCCAGAATTATTGATTGACAGCACAACGGGATATGCAGTAATGTCCTTCATGGACGGGTATTCGGGATACAATCAGATTCGCATGGCCCCGGAAGATGAAGAAGCTACGGCCTTCCGTACAACCCTCGGCATCTACTGTTATCGCGTAATGCCCTTCGGATTAAAGAACGCAGGGGCAACATACCAGCGCGCAATGTACGTTATATTTCAGGATATGATGCATAAACACGTCGAATGCTATGTAGATGATCTAGTCGTAAGGTCGGCCAATCACGAGCAGCACAGAGAGCACCTAAGGCAAGTGTTCCAACGGTTGCGCAAGAAAAGTCTCCGTACGAATCCACTAAAATGCGCGTTAGGAGTTGCGTCTGGCAAATTTCTAGGCTTCGTGGTCAGACACGGGCATAGAAATCGATCCCGCAAAGATCAAGGCCATCATAGAAATGCCGCCTCCGAAGAACTTGAAGCAGTTGAAGAGTTTTCAAGGCCTCGTAGCATATCTGAGGAGATTCATCTCGAACTTGGCTGGTCGTTGTCAACCGTTCTCCCGCCTCAACAAGAAAGATGTTAAGTTTGAATGGGACGACGCTTGTCAGAAAGCCTTCGACTCTCTAAAAGAGATGCTCGGGAATTCGCCAGTCCTTGCCGCCCCAATCAAGGGAAAGCCACTGATTCTATACATCGCAGTAGGTGATAACTCACTGGGGGCACTCCTGGCACAGGAGAACGAAGAAGAGAAGGAGAATGCACTATATTACTTAAGCCGCACGCTGGTAGGGGCCGAATTCAACTATTCAGCAATTGAAAAGATGTCTCGCCCTCATTTTTGCTGTAAAGAAACTGAGGCATTACTGCCTCTCGCACCAAATAATGTTGATATCCAAGGCGGATCCGATCAAGTTCCTTATGAACCGGCCTATGCTGTCTGGGCGTTTAGCTAAATGGGCCCTCCTCTCCGAATTCGACATCACATACGTCCCAGCCCGGGCTATTAAAGGACAAGCGATCGCGGATTTTCTCGCTGCGCATCCAGTCCCGAGCAGCGAAGAAATGGAATGTGACCTCCCGGATGACCAGGTTATGATGATCGAAAGACCACGGCTATGGCAAATGTACTTTGACGGAGCCTCCAGGTCGACAGGGGCAGGAGCGGGGGTTATATTTATCAGCCCACAGGGAGATTTGCTGCCCTACTCGTTTACAATCGTGCCAGCCTGCACCAACAACGAAGCAGAGTATCAAGCCCTCATCATTGGGCTACAGCTCGCATTAGAGATGCGAATCAAGGCAATAAAGATCTATGGCGACTCCAGACTAGTCATCGGACAGTTGACGACAGAATATGAGGTCCGCAAACCTGAGTTGTCGCGTTTCTGCCGCCAAGCGCAATCACTGTTCGACCAGTTTCGTGACAGCAGCATTTCACATATACCGAGACAGGAAAATGTACAGGCCGATGCATTGGCTAGCCTAGCCGCTGCTCTGGCTAATCCCGGAGGCAGCCCACTTCAGGTAACGATCGAAGAAAGGAGGATTCTACCGACAGCCGTACTGCGTGGTGGCGAAGCAAGCGTAAACCCCATCTGTTGCTTCTAAATCACAGAAGATAATGACTGGAAAAGACCATTCATCGATTACTTGAAGTATGGGTTCTTACCAGAAGAGCTCAAGATGCGCACACAGGTTAGGAGACGCGCTGGGTCGTTTATACTACGGAATGACGTCCTTTACAAGCGCTCGTATGAGGGAGTGTTGCTACGCTGCTTGGACCAGAAGGAAGCATACGCCACATTGAAGGAAGCCCACGGAGGAGAATGCGGTGCCCACCAAGGAGGCAGGAACCTACATCACCGTGTCCGACACATGGGATATTATTGGCCCACAATGGCGAAAGATGCAATAGAATTTGTTAAGAAATGTCATCAGTGCCAAATCCATGCAGATATCATACACTCGCCACCAGAAGAATTGCATCAGTCAGTGATGTCCTGGCCTTTCGCAACCTGGGGCATGGACGTGATCGGGCCGATCAGCCCGCCGTCTTCCTAGGGACACTAATACATCTTAGCCGCGACGGATTACTTTTCCAAGTGGGCCGAGGCAGTCGCGTTTAGGAGCGTGAAGGCAAAACATGTTGAAAGTTTCATCCGCCACGCCATATTATACCGACATGGTATTCCCGAGAAAATCACCACGGACAACGGAACACCCTTCAAGAACACTACTATTGATAAGCTATGCGCAAAGTTCAAGATCAAGCATTGTTATTCATCACCTTATTACCCCCCTGCGAATGGGTTGGCTGAGGCATTCAATAAGACTATCGTGAAGATTCTGAAAAAGACAGTGGCAGAAAATAAGAAGGACTGGGACAGACGGCTGCCCGAAGCATTGTGGGCATATCGAACCACACACCGCACAGCCACGCGAGCTACACCCTACTCGTTGGTGTACGGTATGGAGGCGGTGGTCCCGATGGAGATACAGGTTGAGTCGTTACGGGTCGCACTTCGTTATTCCCTGACAACCGAACGCAATGCCGAGATCAGAATGACCGAGCTAGATGATCTGGATGAAAAGAGACTGGTCGCCCAGCAAAGGCTCGAAATGTATCAGAAACAGATCTCAGCCTCATACGACAAACAAGTCCGCGGTAGGTCATTCAAAAGAGGCGACCTGGTACTAATGATGAAACGCCCGGTGCTAGCTCAAGGCCCGAAAAGTAAATTCGACCCGAAGTGGGATCCAGTGTGCATCGTCGATGAAGTATACTCCAATGGAGCATATCGAGTGATCGATTGCAAGGGGCAAGGCATCAGCTCGTTGGTGAATGGCCGATTCTTGAAAAGATATTATACTTGACATAGAATACTGCTGTGATTTGTAAACACCCCGTTAGAGGGAAAGTGTAATAGACAAACATCAAGAGAAATGACACCATACGATGATCAATGCTTACAATTACAGATACTAATCCTTTATTCCGTGTGTTTACACAGGCATCAGGAAAGTTATTGAAACCCGAGACGTATCAGGCATCGTTACCCCCGCCCCATCCAAAGTTATCAAGAATCGGAATGAAAAGACGGACCTTAAAGTCAAAGCTCGGGCACACCCATTCCGCATCAATATAGGTTTGAGTCCTAACAGGGGGACATTCCTTCCAAAATAATCTACGTTATATTCGAATCCAAACGCAAATGAAAGAAATATCAAGTAGATAAAACACATAGCACGATCGCGTGAATAGTATACATATCATTACAACGTTACTGTCACAACGTATCTCCGCAAAATTACAGAATAAAACAATTACAGAGCCTAACTGTTCAAATTTCTTAAACATTGTTCTAGCAAATGAATTGCAGACTCCTGGGTTGCCCTCTGTGTTGCCTCCGCCGCGGCTAAGACCTGTGCAGGATCGGGGACGCTTTGAAGGAACTCTCTCAGTTCTTCAACCTGATTTCGTATAGCGTTACGTTCGGCCTCGCGCTTTTCGATAAATAATTGCAGACGAGCCTTTTGATTGCCAAATTTTGAGAGATTGAGATGAACAACAGAGTGTTCAGCATGCAGCCGCGCTATCTCATCATCTATCTCTGCCAGCCAATCTGTGGCTCCCTGATGCCCAATGGCGGCATCTTGCCAATCGCGCCTCATCGCGGTTACATCTGCCTCGCACAGCTCAAGTTTTGGCAGGAGGGATTGCAAATGACAGCGCCTCTCCTCAACAGAAGGATCGATTCTAAAGTGTCTCCCCTCGCTGAGTTGTGCCATGCCTTCCCTGAACAAGACTACATGGTTGATCATCAAAGAGACGTCAATCCCGAGCCATGCAGCGTTGCATTCAAGCGCCTGCAGCCCTTCATCCAAAATGGACCATTCATCCATATTCTTCAAAGAGGCGGCGATGTTCGTTAGAAGACTCTTCAAAAGGTCCGCCTTCACCTTTGACAATCCTCGGAGAGAAGATATAAATGCCTCGGGCAAGGCGACAGGGGCTAAAGCATGAACAGGGACGGCCGCTGGTAAAAGAAATGGTAAAGTCAGTACAAAGAGGCATCGGTAAGGAAGAAGATAATCGAAACATTGAAGACAAGTAATATACCGGTGGCTTCAGGAATGTCAACAGCAGGCACGTTAGTCGAGGCAGTAGGCGTAGGCAATACTGGGGCAGGTTCAGCAGTCCCTTTGGTCGACGGCTCAGGTAATTCCGGAGAAGATAGCACTACGACCTCAGGAATGTTGGTGTCAGATATTGGCATGGTAACAGGAAGGGATTCCGCAATAGGTTCAACCGACGACGGTACGACAGTAGGAGTCGTCCTCGCAGCACGTTCCGATGCACTTGTTCCTATACCAAAAACTTCAACCCCACGGGGAGCCTCCCCGATAGGCTCAGCTAATGACGGTCCAGCGATGGGAACAGCTTCCACAATAGGCTCAGCTGACGAAGGTTCGACGGTCGGAGCTGCCTCCGAGGTAAGTTCAGGTACACTCGATGCAGCGACAGAAACCGGAATGCCCCGAGAAGCTAAATCAACATTCCCGACCCCAATATCTTCAACACGGGAAGGGGTCAGGGGAGGTGTAACCTCCACAGCGGCAGTGGCCGTCGTTTCATGAACAAGACCCTGGTCCTCTGCAGGTTCAGCCATGGGGATATCAGAGATAAGAATAGTGTCATCGGGCGCCTCGTCATCCAAGTCCATGAAAATCGCTCCAACATCCGCCTCAGGGACAAGCTTGTCATATATCGGTTCATCGTCATCGCCTCCTCTAGTATGACGATCGCCGCTCAAATTCTCCTGAAGGCTCAACTCACCCTCTTCCCTGACTGTATCCGCGTCACCAATCGAAGCGCCACCAACAGCCTCAGAGAGTTGTTTCTGTAATCTCTCTTCATCGTACCTCTTACGCATCTCGGCAATGTTCTTCCCTCCATCAACTACCGAAGTACGATGAGCAGTCTTCACCTGAGGACTGTTCGCTCAAGTGGCATCTCATCATCGCCATCATCGTCACCATCGTCGTCACCACCATCATTACCACCATCATCGCCGCCGTCTCCACCACCAGCACCACCATCATCACCGCCTCCACTGCCATTATCATCATCACCGTCCCCATCATTTTGGTCATCATTACCCCTGGGAATATCACCTCCTTGATGCACCTCATCGATAGGCCCGAGAGACGGGAACTCGGGGGCCGCCTGCACAATACTCCTTTCCCCATAAGCAACCCAACCTTCCAGGGTGTGCTCGGGCTTCTCGTGATCAATCACCACATTCATCGAAGTCATTAGTCTCAGAGTACCCGGTACAGCAGGCTGATGAAGATGCTCCGCCACGTACCCCAGTCCGTCGGCAGGAGCTGGGCTAACAATCGGAGGCGTAACAAAGACGGGATCAGTAACATGATGGCCATTCCGGATCAATGTATACTGATGAGCCCACCATCTCATCCACCCGAAAGATGCGCCAGTGACACTCCCCGTCCCAGGGATAGCAAAAGAGCAACCAGTCCCAGTCAGCAGAAGCTGCCGCCACATCCATTTCCAATGGATAGGCCCGATGCCATATGCTCGCTGCTCACGAGTCACCGGCTCCAATGTGGCAGGTACTCCTTGATCATATCCAAATTGACGAGCAAAACGGTTGGGGTAGTACGACTCTCTCCAGAACTCCAGTCCCTCACGAAGAGGAAGCGAGGACGAGCGGATGGCTATCAGGAACGAGCGTTCGTTATGGTCTATGCTCTCATCATCCGTGCACAATATAGAATCTTTGCTCCGGGTGCTCGAGAAGTGGAAAAAGTGGACATCGTCGTATCTAGCAATCCTCTCCCTGACGGTGTTCAAATTTTGCCCTACCATCTTCCGTTTTTGAAAAAAGTATAACGGGACCACCCCTCGCTGAATATAATCTCCAGACTCGATACCATACACCCAAGGGAAATACACTCCGAGCCATCCGGATAGGAAATGCCATCCACAGTAAGCCGAATTCATGCCGAAGGCAGCCCGGTCCTTATTGCTGATAACATAACCGAAAGCTCGATAAAGAGAGCATAATACGGCAGGAGCTATTGCATAACGGTGGCCATTCGCCAAGGCCCCTGCGACAGCGAAACAGGACACCCTCACACTGTCGGCCTGCTTCGAGCTCGGCAAGACCACACAACTCAGCCAGTACGCCAAGAAGCCGGCCAGCTCGCAGGTCGGGGATAACTTGTTTGGGTGGGGGAAGCTTTCCTTCATTCGATCCTCTAAAAAGGTCTTGTCCTCGCGGTCTTCGTCATAAGCCGCATAGTCCAGACTGAAATGAAGAAGACAAAGTATTAATGGAAGAGAGAAAGACGAAACAAAAAATAAATAACGTACAGCTTGTAGTTAAGTGCTTACTCTAAGCCATGGCTGAAATAGACCAGCCAGTCTTCGAAGGGAAGTTTATCCTTGAAAGCCCAGAATTGCGGAAGCTCCGCAAATAACTCATAACAAGCCGGGGAGAAGAAACCTTCGCTCACCCCCTTTTTCTTCCGAGACAGCTCCTCATCACTCGGAACCCACTCATCATATATCCTCCCGCGGATCGGGAGACCAGCGATGCGGTTCAAGTCCCATAGCGAGATGCTCATTTCTCCATATGGCAAATGAAATGTGTTGGTGATAGAGCACCAGTGGTTCAAGAACCCCTTGTAAACCCACGGTTCGCGGCAGAAGTAACTCGAGGTGGCCGCAATAGCCTTAAAGAGGCCCACCGCTTTCAAGGTCTCCTTATGGCGTTCCAAAATCCGGTTCGCCCATGCCTCATACCCGGGATGAGCAATCAAGTGACCGCGAGTCCGGAAGGCGCCCGATAACCAGATCTCTGTATCGCCCAGGTGATGAAATCTTTGCCGGAGAGTTTCAAAGTAATGTGTTGGGAAAGGCCGATGGGGGTCCTGATTCGGCTCTAAAAATATCATAAGCTTTGGGTCCAAGACAGCTTGACGCCTGCCATTCTCAGACAGGGAACAGTTGAGAAAAGGCCTAGGAATAGATGTCCACGTCTCCACGCTAAAAAACGAGTTTGCGCGGCACACATCTGCAGGCTCGATACTGGGAAGAGAGCGATGCCGCTGGAAGCTTCTAGTGGATCTAATATACCCTCGTGTATAAGGGTTCCGGATGGCAAGAGGAGAAGTGACTAACTTTACGGTTGACCAAACGATCTTCATTTTGTCAGACTTGGACCTGGTCTGTTTCTCCAGGTATACTTGTTTCGCGCCCTTGCCAGCCCTCTTCGGGCGACCGCGTCTAGCAGATTGGGCAGGGGCCAACGGACTCGCCTCGCCCTCTTCGGAACCTGTTGTCCCGTCACTTCGGAAGCCCCGCAAAGGAGCAAACCAGGAGTCCCACTGTTCCTGTGTACCACTGTCTGGAGGAGGCGGTACAACTCGGTCACAGAGAATCTTCTTTTGCATGTCCTTGGGCAACGTTAGTATACGTTCATAGAAATTGAAAGTTTCCGGGGGCAGAAACCATTGGGGATTCTGATCGGACGGGCGAACAACGTTCCTCGAAGCCTCCCGCTTACGCTTCGAAGGAGTCAATGGAGGACCCGAAGGACCCGCCTCAGAGGGGTCGCTAGCCATCACAATCTGCGACAGCACATGGAAAGCTTAGATATAGCTCAAAGCAAGAGAAAATGTGCACAAAAGAAATCAACACTCTCAAAGTTCAAGAGGATGCAAAGTAGTATGCAAAGGAGGCATGAGCACCTATGAGCGAATCAAGGTCATAGTAAAATGCATTCGAACTGGCAAAGAAGGAAATAGCACGACAGCATTCACGACCGTGACATCATCATCACATACAAACAAGGACGGATAAAAGAAAGAGAAAACAACATAATCATCATCCATTAACTGAGACAGGCCCAAAATGTTCGGACTGTCATATCAATTGTTTAAATGTTAAAGTTAGAGTTTGTCATAAGACAACACAAAAATTGCGAGATCCCCTTCCCGCGGACAGAAAATGATCTCAATCTTGCAGCAGAGGAAGAAGCCGAGCCTTCAATTCGTCCACCTTCGCTTGGACCCGCGCTTCCTTAGAAGTCAGGTCCATTAGATGGGAGATGCACTGCTGCACGAGGTCGAAGTGCACGTGTTCAGCATTGGCCCAGTTCCTCACTACGGAGACATCGATCGCCAGATCGTCATATTCCCTCAAGGCCTCTCTGATCCTTCTCCAGATGCTGGCGCGATGATCCGGAAACTCGGCCTCCGCCAGTGGGACAGCCCAAGCCAGGAATCGTCTTTTCGCCCTTTTCTCCCTCTTTAGAGAGTTAAGCTGGCTCAATAAGGCCAAGAAAGAATCAGCCAAGGGAGGCTCCGCCGCCTCAAGGAGCGCCAGCTCTTCTGGAAACGAGGAGTCGCCAATAAAACCAAGAATGGCTTCCCTATGCTCATCAAAAGTGGAGGCCATAAGTGAAACATTCCGGATAGCCTGTAGTATGGGACGAGAATCTGCACCGAGTCTGGATAAAGCCTCAGACACCTCATCATATTGAAAATGGAGGGATGACCAAGCTTCCAGACGATTAAGGGAGTCAAAGAGCCGTTGCAAGCAGTCACGAGCTGCGCGTAAGGAGGCACGAGTCGCAACCATTGTCTGCTGGAAAAAACAAGACTAACAACCCGATTTGAGAACCGCGGCAATTCGACAAAAGGAGTAAAGAGAGGAAGCATATGAAGATTATTTACATCAGATCCAAAGTCAATGGAGGCATGCGCAGGTACGTCTAAACTCTACCTAAATTAATCATGATAATTCCCAGAAAATGTCATTTTTGGTCAGGCATAGCCCAAGATTTAAAGTATATGAGACCCGACACAGCTTCCGGATAACAATGAATGCACATGAAAATTTATGACGGAAGTGCGGGGCCCCATATCCTTTAAAGTAACGATCCCTGTCACCACGGGAATAGCTTTGCCCACCCAAAATGTGGATATAACGGGCAGTGTTGGGCGAAATTTACACACGAAAGAGCCCTCAGAAGCAAAAAGTCCAAATCCGGGAAACTGGGTGCGTCGGACCCAACACACCCCTAAAATAATCAAAATTTGCAAAAAGATGCAAAGTTGAATATCTGGGTGCGTCGACCTCCAACGCACATCAAAATACCAAAATTGGCTCAGTCCAGTATATGGGTGCGTCACGCCCGACGCACCTCGAAATTCGCTGATTTTTCCAAGTATGATATTTGGGTGCGTCGGACCCAACGCACCCTTAAAAATCTAAGGGTTTCCCAACTTGTGACGAGGGGTGCGTTGAGCGCAACGCACCCTGAAAATCCCAAAATTTAACCAAGTTTGAATACTTGGGTGCGTTGAGCGCAACGCACCCTTAAAATCGAGAATTCCACCAAGTCATTATTTGGGTGCGTCACGCTTGACGCACCCCAAAATCCAAGTATTTGAAATAAAAGGGTGCGCTGGACCTTTTTTGGGTGCGCTGGCGATATTAAATGGGTGCGTTGGAGAATATTTGGGTGCGTCGAAGGCAGAGCAAATGCACAGTGAAAAACGAAGAATGAAATGAAATCAAGCTATCTTATCTATTTATAGTGTGGACCCGGGAATCCGATGCGTCGCGATGAACGGTTGTAGGTCCATCGCAACGCACCGGAGGGGCATCTGTTGGGGTCCCAAAAGTCAGTACCCTCTAAAACAAATCAATTGGGCACATGCTTCGAGGAAATCCCACAAAATACTACCCGACGCACCCAAATACCCAGATTTTGCAAAGGATCCAGTACTTAGCCATTTTCTCCGGTGGGCCCCACGGATCACCGTGATCAAAACCGCCCAGAATCAAGCAGACACGTTCTTCATGAATTATGATAAGCAGTGCATGGCGATTCGCCGAGAAACGGGCCCCACAAGCCCTCCGTTTCGCAAAACCCAATTTTGCAAGACACGGGTACGTCAAGCGCACCCATTTATTCAGTCCAACGCACCCTTAAATTCATGAAAATTCAAGAAGTGTTTCAGGATGTTTTTTACCTCTGACGCATCCAAAAAATGGCTTGACGCACCCTAAAAATACCTTCGACGCGTCCATAAATTCAGAAAATACGGAACTGCAATTTCAGGGTGCATTGGACTGCAACGCACCCTAAAATTGCCCAACGTGTCAAAAAATAGCCCAACGCACCCATAAAATCACCAAGGACCAGCGTTGCATTTTTTGGATGCATTGTACCTCAACGCACCCAAAAATAGCTCGACGCACCCATAAAATCAGCACATCTCAAAATCCCATTTCGGGGTGCGTCAGAGCTCCCACGCGTCCATTTAAGGGTGCGTCGAGGGATATTTGGGGTGCGTCATACGTGGCAGCTCCTCATTGGTCGCTGTCCGGTATTCTCGGGTATAAATACCCCCTCCCACTATGCATTTGTACAGATTAAGAGAGAGAGAGAGAGCTATTATCCCCTGAGTATCTGGGATTTGTCGCCGGAAACCCTTTCCGACAGCCGGAAAACTTTCCCGGTGACCGGAATTCTTTTCCGATCGCCGGCATCTTCCACCGGAAGGTCACTCTGACCAACAACACCGCAGGTCCGGATTATAAAAAATCATAAGTGTGAGCACGCACCCGAAAATAGCTTGACGCACCCGAAAATTCAACATAATTCAGATATGTATTTTCAGGGTGCATTGGACTCCCACGCACCTGAAAATAGCTCGACGCATCCGAAAATTCAACAAAAAGCAGACTTGTATTTTCAGGGTGCATTGGACTCCCACGCACCCGAAAATAGCTTGACGCACCCGAAAATTCAACAAAAAGCGGATTTGTATTTTCAGGGTGCATTGGACCCCAACGCACCCGAAAATTACCCCACGCATCCGAAAATTCAACATAATTCAGACATGTATTTTCAAGGTGCGTTGGACTCCCACGCACCCATAAATTATGTCCCACGCACCCAAAAAATCAGCCAATTCCAGAACATGTTCATGGGTATTTTAAGTGTTTTCAAGTGCCACTTGAGCCTATTTTGGGTATTTCGAGCATTCCAGACGCAATGGAATGGTCAAATGGACGTTTCAGGATCTCTAAATGAGCAGAATTGCGCATCTTCAAAGTTCAATCTGATTCGACACGATGAACGAAACGACTTCTCGAAAGAGACGCCGCCAGCATCCAGAACTATGCAAACATGTCATCATTTATATTTACTGTAAAGATGTGATCCGATTTGAGTCGAAAGCTAGACAAACGGGACTATGGTTATCACGATAAACCATACCAAAGAGTTTCAATTTACTACAAAACAATTGTTATGAACTGCCACAATACAACAGTCGATGCCCTACCCATTAAAAACGGCATCCGTCGGTTGGGCTACGCAGGTATACACAACTGCAGAGTGGACTTCCCGAGGTCACCTATCCATACATTGACAGGCGCAGGCTCAGAGTCGTCCTTCTCAGTCATAAACCCTGATAGTCTTAGCCCGGATCTCCGGCCAAAACATGGGACATAGACATCTGACTAATACAAAGATGGTTCGGTCCATAACAAAACAAATACAGGTCTCTATGACCACAAACTCTTAGACCATAGTCCCTGCTGACTAGTCTTTTGCCTTTTAATCAAGGGTCATCGATCATTCGATGTAATTAAGGGCTCGTGCCAGAACACGGCCTGGAATGTACAAGATCTCAGGATCTCTGGAATAAAATTCGCTTTGCGATATCTCTCATTGTGTACTATTATGAATGCTTGTGATTGTCTATGAATGTTTCCGTTATTCAGAACCCCAGAGCAGCAAAACACCACATTTCAAGGAAAATGCTCCCTTTCGGAGTTCATTTTTCTAGTTCTAACAACGCTATAGAGGGTTGAACACTACGCGCTATTTAAAACACTGATTGGATCTTTCTTGGATATGCTTTCCCCATCTACTACCAAACTAGAGATTCTCTTGACGCGGTCACTGGCACTAGCAATATTGTGGAAGAAACGAGTATTTTTATCTCCTTACTTCAGCCAATCACACGTGATCTTTGACGCCATTTGATTTCTTCTTTCCTTGCCCTACTTGCATATCTGAGGGAAAGATCAACCCTCTTCCTTTTGTCCTCTTCCGATAGCCCTGAAGCCTCTTCTTTCAAATCTAGCTCGTGAATCTCCTCAGCTAGCTTGTCAAATTCTTTTTCTCTCTTGTCAAGGACCTCTTTCTTCCAAAGTTTTAGCTTCTCTTTCAACAACTTCAGCTTTCTAGCTAGTCTGTACCTAGCAATGCCTTCAACTGAAAAAGAGGACCACCAATCTGCAACTAGCTCATTGAAACCTTCTACTTCTAGCCAAGCCATTTCAAATCTGAGAGGTTTGGGACCCCAATCTTCTTCGTCTATATGCAACACAATAGGCTTGTGGTCAGATATAATTCTCGGCAGCCCTTGTTGAGACACTAGAGGATATCTGTCAATCTAATCTATTGAGACGAGAAACCTGTCCAGCTGCGACATGACAGGGTTCTCTTGACCATTCGACCATGTTTACCTGGCTCTCCCCAGCGGAAGGTCCACCAACTTGGCGGCCTAACCAATCAGAAAACGTTGCCATGCTCTTCGAAATCTCACCTCCACCGGACTTTTCATGAAAATAACGAACCACATTAAAGTCCCCTCCGATGCACCATGGGGCTACCCACAATTGTTTAATCGTGTTCAACTCCGCCTAAAACTGGTCTCGAAGATGATACACACATGTACAGTAAACAGAAGAGAAAACCCATTGAAACCTTAAGGCCACCTCGCAAAGCAACACAAATAAAGAATAAAACCCAACCAATGAGTCAATTCGTCTCAGCCTGTTAGAATTCCAAGCAACACAAATGCCCTCGAAAGCCCCCATAGCAATCAACACCACCCAATCCTTAGATTTCAATCCCTAAAGGGAATCGAGCGTACCTCTTTCGAAGACCTGTAACTTTGTTTCCTGAAGCACCGATAATATCGGCCTTCGACTTTCTACAAACTTTCTTGATTTGAGCCCTTTTGGTCTTATTCCCTAGAATACCCACATTCCAAGATAAGATAATCATTGTTCACCTCCTTTGCCCAACCTTGCCCTCTTCCCTCTAGAGACTCTATTCGCGGAATCATAGCTGATGGAACATCATCCTCTGGGAGTTTTCTTGGCTTTGAGTTGTCAAGCTTCCTGAAGATACCGAGAGGCCCTAGCTTGAGCGAATTGAAAAAAATGCTTGCACGTCCTCATTTGTAACCCCGTAACACATCCCCATGAGCCTCCGTACCCTTTCCAAGACGTCTTTAGCCCACCTCTGATTTTCTGCCGAGATATTCCTAATCCTCGCTTGTGATTCCTAGGTCGATTGAACCGTGAGAGAATCGGGTATCATTTTCTCCATGCATAGAAGGGTGACATCTAATGCTTCCTTAAACATCTCAGCATCTGCTGTTTCACCTGCTAGAACCAGGTTTCCATCTTCTGAGAAGTCGTCTCCCTCTAAAAGAGCCTGACTGTTTGTGACGCCCTCTGGGATTGCTCAACACTCAACAACTGGGGAAGGCATTAAATCAACCTTGCATCCCTGTATCAACAATGAGTCCCGGGGGACGAAGAAGTGCTCCTGCGTCTTCGTGCTACTCGCCCCAGCTTCTTGTGACGCTCTGAGAGAAGAAGGGCCTCTCGAGAAATCCGAAATAGCTGATTTTAAAAGAAAAGCCTTCGAGAGGCCCCCACATGTGACAAAATTAGGCGTCTATGCGGGGGATAAAGGGCTTGCACGGGCTTCTTACATGCTTCGCTCGATCTTACAATAGGGTTCTCACATGCCGCTTCGACGATTGCACGCTGCTTCGCTTCTCAGTCACTAAACAATGTCTAACGTGTCAAGGTGCGAGACGAAGGTAGCCACCTTATCTGGTTCGGAATGAGGCAAAGCTTCGGGATAGGTATTGTCGTGCCCTGAAATTGGCGAACAGGCTTTCCAACTTCTCGAACTTCGAATTTGGTGCCGACGGTAAATGTTTTGCTTTTTGAATGGTACTCAAGCACGACATTGGCAATAATCGAGGAACATGAAACCCATATATACATATAAATGTCCACTACTGGTTACATTCCTCGATGCTTCAGAATAACTATACACTGGTGAAAATCGAAAACCAAAAGAAGTTGCGCCTACAAGTCTTCACTGGCGAGTCCTTCCTGTAATTATAAGAGGAAGCAATGGGATGAGCTATGAAAGCCCATTGGGTAGTTCTATCAAGTGGCATAACACAACCAAATCGAAGGCATAACACTGCTAGATCAGAGTATAGTACAGGTAATCATGTCATATCATAATCAAGTAGCATTTGCAACTAAACAGAGTAAAGCGTAGATAACCACATATAGGTGGTAAATAACTAAGCATGTTATTATCACGTTATAACAAGTAGAGAATATAACCAACACATGGTGTGGTCGGTATAGTAGTGCGCGGTTTTGTGGGCTGTGAAGTCCAGCACGAAGAACTTTTATCTAAGCTAGTCCCATACCTAATTTGGATATCGTGTTTCAAGGTGGGAAACCCCTTATCTCAGGTTAGTCCCATACCTAGCCGAAATCTTAGCTGCTACGAATAAACACTTGATAGTCTAGTTGCGCATTTACCAACTCGAGTGAGTAATGTATTAATGGATGCGGATGAAACGTAACATTCATGCAAATGCATAGATGCATGTGGTGCACCTTGTATCCAAATATTCTAAGCACTCTAAATAATAACATCAAGGAAAACCTCAGATCCTTCCTAATAGAATTGGGGGATGGGTGAATTCACCGTTCCCCTGCGGTAGGTTCGTCACACTATCTCTCCTGCTCCCAGTACATATGCACATGAAGTCAGGGGGATTACCAATGGCCAATTGGGGCAACTATCGGGTATCCTATGCTAGGGACTAATTGCCTCCCTAAGATGGAAAGTGGGGCTTTTTCACATAGAAGAAAGTTACTCCTACGCCCCCCGAGGCATCCGTATGGTTCAAAGTCTAGATTGAACCATCCACGAATTTGGTTAGACCACACGAAGGCCATCACCAAGTATCCATATTACTCAGGTTCCATCATCGCATCGGGGGAGTACGATGGGCCGCTCGGTAATACGACTATAGTCATCGGGTTCCGTCACTGCATCGCTTACAGTGGGCCGCCCAGCCTTTTAGGAATCAATCATGGGCAGAGCACCCCCTCAGGCCTGGGTCGCCTGACAATCATATAATACAACCTATAATCCACTTGACCACACGAGGGCCCAATATCATATCACATGATTCACTTGGCCAACACAAGGGCCTGATAACAATTTATCATATATTTTACTTGGCCAACGTGAGGGCCCAATATCTTATCACATGTTTCACTTGGCCAACACGATGTCCTAATATCATCTCACATATTTCTCTTAGCCAACACAAGGGCCTAATAGCAATTCATCATATATTTCACTTGGCCAACACGAGGGCCTAATATCACATCACATATTCGCTTGGCCAACACGAGGGCTTAATATCATATCATATCACATATCTCACTTGGCCAACACGAGGGCCCAATATCATATCACATGCTTCGCTTGGCTAACATGAGGGCCTAATAGCATATCGCACAGTTCATTTGGCCAGCATGAGGGCTTAATATCATGTCACATATTTTACTTGGCCAACACGAGGACCTAATATCATATCACATATTCGCTTGGCTAACACGAGGGCCTAATATCACATCACATATTTCACTTGGCCAACATGAAGCCCTAATATTTCCTTTGACTAACACAAGGGCCAAAGTCCGGTCTTCCTCTTCTCGGGATGTATGCATGGATATGCTAAGCTAATGCCGGATGTATGCAAAAAGCACAGTATCCTATCATTAGCAAGTTACTATGTATCATTCATTGAATTGGTTATGGGCCATCTTTGGTGGGCTTATGGCAAGGCCTTACTCTTTTAGTGGGCTTTCATAAGACTCGTAAGCAAGTGTGCATTCCCAAGGCTTGATAGGCAAGTGGGCTCTCCCAAAGCCCAATCAATAGTTGATAATTAACTGCATACATAATTATTATTACATGAAATGATCTATTAAATTTCAAATATGATCATCATCATAACCACACATCATCATAACCAAACATTATTATTATCGCATCGAGCGGCTAACTATGCAGCTGGTCCAAAAGTCAAGTGTGGTCCAAAACTTGGCATCTACATGCCTACTTGAATGGGTAGATTCAACTGGTTGACACACATCCCATGATAGGGTCCACATTGATGGTTCCATTGTGTACGCCAAAATCAGTCCGTTCAAAGGCCCAACACTCTTATCAAAACAGGCCCGTGGTTATGGCCGTGCAAGTACAATGACATACATGAATGTGGGCCTCACTGCCCAAGCATAATAATCAAGGTGAGGCCCATGGTCGGACCAACCACCATAATAATCCGACGTATACATCAAGTGGGTTTCACAGGTGTGGTCCACCAAGTTTTGGATTAAACTAATATTTGTGTTTTCAGTCCAGTTTAGTAGACATAACCTTATGACGATTCGGATGGCATGTGAGCATACATGGTCCATCAAGTATACTATCATCACAAAAAATTTAGGATCTATCAAAAGTAGGGCCCACGGTTAGTGGGTCCCACAAAAAGTCTTAGGACAAGTTGATATTTGTATGATTCCTTCGTTTGGGTCTATGCGACCATTTGGACAGGTTGAACTGCAAACAAGTATCATGGTGGAGCCCGCATCAGAGGTAATACAAATCAGAGTGGCCACAAACTTGGCACATACATTCTCTATCAAGTATATTTATCCTAAAAGATTTGGGACCAATTAGATATTTGTGGACACCATAGATTTGGGCTGTTCAAAAGGGTATCAGTGCTGACCATTGCACTAGAAAACAAAACTGGTCTGAATTGCATTAATCGGATGAAGGGGTTAGACAGATTGGATTGACCCAAAATTGGTACATACATGGTCCATCAAGTATACTATCATCACAAAAAATTTAGGATCTAATAGATATCTATGTGCCCCACAATCTGGTCCATTCTAAGGGGTGTCAGTAATGACCACTGCACTAAACAACACATTTGGTCTGAATTGCATAAATCAAATGAAGGGGATAGACCAATCGGATTGACCCCAAATTTGGTACATATGCGGTCTATCAAGTCTACTATCATCCCAAAAAATTTGGGATCTATCAGATATCTGTGGACACCATAATCTGGTCGGTTTTGAGGTGGTGTCAGTGTTGACCACTGCATTGGACAACAAATTTGGCCTAAATTGTATAAATTAAATGAAGGGGTTAGACCTATCGGATTGGCCCCAAATTTGGGACATGCATGGTCCATCAAGTCTACTATCATCTCACAAAATTTTGGATCTATCAGACATCTGCGGGCCCCACAATCTGGTCCGTTTTGAGGGGTCTCAGTGCTGATCACTGCACCGAACATAAAATCTGGCTTGAATTGCATAAATCAAATGAAGGGGTTAGACCGATCAGATTGACTCCAAATTTGGTAAATATATTCTATATCAAGTCTACTATCATCTCACAAAATTTGGGCCCTACAAACACAATCAAATTAAAAGAAAAATCATGTACAAACACTATACATAGAAGTGAGCCTCCATGAAATTTAATGTTGGATTTCATTCCCACGCTTCCTCAAAAGGATTTCATTCCCATAAATCCTTAAAGGGGTGGCCCACTTGGATGTGGTTTTGGGCCACCCAAACACCACCATAATCTCATGGTGGGGCCCACTTTAACATATAAAAGAAAAGAAAAGAAGAAATAAAGGGATAGATGTAACCACCTTAGGTTGAATGGCCTGGATCTTCTCTCCAATGGTGGCCCCCCTCCTCTCTCTCTTTTTCTCTCTCATTCTCCCTCATTTTCTTTCTTCTCTTCTCTCTCATTCTTTGGAATTTTTCTTGCTAGAAATGGCTAACCACCTTGGTTAGCCCTCTTTTATGCAGAGAGTTAACCATTTGGGGGGGGGGGGGGGGGGGGGGTTGTCATAAGGAAAATGCACATGGGGTGTGAGTGAGTGGGATGAGGTGTCACATAGAGAATGTGTATGTGGTGTGAGTGAGGTGAGATGTCACATGGAGAATGTGCGTGTGGTGTGAGTGGAGCATGACATTATGTTCATGTGTGGGTTAAGTAGGTGGAGAGTGTTGACATTCTCCACTAAGGCATGAAATGGGCTCATGAGCGAAGGGCCCAAGCCCATGAGAGGTATGTGTATGTGTGGGTCTTTGCGTACTTGCGCTCTTGGGTTCTTCTCAGCTTATCTCACAAACAGAGCACCACATAGACGAATGGACGGTACCTCCGCGATAGTGGGGATGTGATGGTCGATATGGTGGGGGTTTCGAGGTCTCAGGGTTCGGGGTGATGGCAATGGCTTGCGTAATGACGGACAGTTGAATCGTAACGTCATGGGTTGTAAAGATCAATTTTTTTTTAGAGAAAAATAAAAAAATTTAGAAAGTTTTTAAAAAATGAGAGCATTTTAGATATGTATTATTTTATGGTTCTGAACATGTTTATGATCATGTAATGGGCCAATCTTTGGTAAGAATGCTTTCTGGGGTTGTTTAATGATTTTATAAACCTGAGAGCTCTAGATTGACTTCAAAACTCCTATATTTAATTTTCTAAATATCTAATATTAGTTATTCAACATAAACTTTAATTTTCTGAATATGTAATATTAATGATTCTTACCAAAGGATTCTTTGGTAAGAATGCTTTCTCAAGTTGCCTAATGATTTTATTAACTGAGAGGCTTAGACTAACTTCAAAACTCCCATATTGAATTTTTTTTATTATCTAATATTAATGATTCAATATAAACTCCAATTTTAGACCCAAATGCCCTGAAAACAGTATGAAATTCATGCAATTTGTGGAATTCATCCCACAAATGCATATCCCTAATCATTTGGTACAATTTCCCTCGAGAAATTTGAGAAGAAAATTAAAATTAAATTTGGATGAATAGTGTAGGGTCGATTTGGGATTAGATATTCAGAATGCATCCAAAGTGGCTCAAAATTCATTGAATCTATGGAACTTATCCCACATCTCTTAACCATTTGAAACCTCAAGAAATTTGAGAAAAAAAATAAAAAAACTAAATTTGAATGAATAGTGTCGAGCCGATTTGGGACTACTAGAATGCCCTAAAAAATAAACTGAAATTCATGCAATCCGTGGAACTCATCCTACTAATGCATATCCTTAAGCACTTGACATTATTTCTCTCAAGAAAATTAAGGAAAAACTTAAAAAGAAAAAGTCACTATTCATCCAAAATGACCCAAAATTACTAAAAATAGAAAAAAAATAAAAAGATAAAAAAAACACTGATTTAGTTGATGCGTGTGTAGATTTAAACTCCATGTATTTAGATAATCTACACCAATTATTTTACAAAAAATATATATTTTTTGAAACGTTTTGAAAATTGTATAAAAACTAGCAAAAATACAAAAAATTGAAAAATTATATAAACACGGCCACATTGAACACAAATCTAGCAAGATACTGTCGATTTGGTAATGTCATATTGAATCAATAAATTTGCATTATGAAAAAACAAAAGAAAAGAATCTTTACCTATTTTTAAGAATTTTCTCAATTTGACATTGGATCTTTGATTCTTCGAAAATGGCTCAAATCTTGTGTCTTAATCTTCAAGGATTACAAAAATCTAGTTGAAAATGGGTTAGAAATAGTTCTAAAAGCAACGTCAAGAAGTGGAGGAGAGATGGAAAAAAATTGCAAACAGCCCCCAAAGGGGACTTACATATGCAAGGCTGTTGCGCATCATCATATCTTGTGTTTTAATCGTCAAGTATTTCATAAATTTTGTTGAAAACGGGTAAAAAAATAGTCCCAAGAAGCAAAAATGTCAAGAAGTGGAGGAGAGATGGGGAAAATTGCAAAGCAACTCCCAAAAGGGGATTTACATATGTGACATGGCCTTGGGCCATTACGTGTTGTCATTAGGGGTCCGTAACGGCCATTACGCGTTGTCATAATAGGCCATACGGTCTCGTAAAGGCTGTTACATGTTGTAATGGTCTCATACGGCCGTTACAGGACCATTACAGTCCAAATATTTTGGAATGGTCTGTTATGTGGCTTACGCCCCCTAAGTGCATTATATGTGCTGAATTATTGCATTTCTTCTTAAGTTTAGTGCATTAAAAATTTAAAATCATATCTATTAATTAAATATTTTTGTCTGATAGTGCATAGTTTTGGTCACTCTATGACGGAAACCTTTTTCATATAGTTTTTTTTTTTTGGTTAGTATTTTAAGTTCTAAGTGTGTAAACATGTCTTTTAACACCTGAAGTTCCACCGGAAAATTCCACCCTTTTCCTAATGTTTCCCCCCACACAGTGATACATTCTCAGATGCCATTATCGAAACATGCTTTCTTATCCCAGTTCTCAGATAAATGTGATGATAACAATATTTGGGCACTGGGTGGATCCACTCATCAGGTGTTCCACAGATACACTTTGGACTAGATAGGTGGTTGTCCATTGATTTCTAAAGTCTGGCCCACATGGTGAGTGGATCGGTCTGATTTTTTCATCAAGTGTTTTCGTGGTGGGCCCAATGTTTTGCACTGGCTGGATGTTGCATGCACTTGTCACACTGACATTTATGCTCTAGTTGGACAATAACACTATTGTCCTCCTAGTCTTTGTGACCCCCCCCTATCTTTCTAGCATGCTAAATTTATTGAAGTTGTTAAAGTTTACAACTTCTGGGGCATTCATATTACACACATGCCTTAAAAAAAAAAAAGAAAAAAAGACACAAGATGCATTATAACATACACATAGAAGCATATGTACACATGTGTGCATGCATGCAAACATACATACACACATCTATTAGGACAGTTTTCAGAAAATTGTTGGGGCCTGTAACCCCTGTTTGGTAGATGCCTAAAAATGAGTTCATGTCATTTTAGTCATCTTGATATTTAATACATAATGAGTTCAAGTTAACATTATGCATTAGAGATAAAGAACTCTAATTCATAATTTGTAAATTAAAATGAGATAAACTCATTTTTAGGTGTTTTCCAACAGGGCCTAAGATTTAAAAAAGTAATGAATTAATATAATGATTTAGGCAAAACATATCCTGCAAGTATCTGGTACCAGTACTGGTATCATGTCATATCTGACACGATATATAGACAGTATACAAGTATTTGGGTCTCATAGCTTGGGGCTATATCATGGCAATGGAATTATTCTTATTTTGTTGAATGCTTGCCGTTTACTACTGCAGAATTCTTCATTATCTGATTGAACTTAGTTCAATATTTTGTGATTGTTATGTGCTATCTAGCATCCTACGATGGAGAGAGCCATATTTTTCTTTCTAGGATACAGCTGAGGTTGTGAATTTCACGAGAGTGCGTAGTAGATTTGCGGATGACGTCATGTGTGAGGTCACTGATTTTCTGGAATTGTTCTATTGGCTTTGTAACATGCTAACAGGTGAGCCCATGCATGGAACGTGCGGTTCTGGATCAACTTTCTGATTATTTCAAGGCTCGGCTTGCTGGCTACCCTACAACCTCATACACAGATGATGCTTTGGTAATGTTAGATTATCTTGATTTTCCAGATAATGTTCCACTGCTTAAGTTGAGGCTGTCATTGTGATGCTTCTCTTCTTGTGGTGGCTCAGTTGGAAGATCCCAGTTTGGACCCGAAGAAACGAGTTGCGATCCAGCTTATAAAATTAGAAAAGAAAATGCTGAATACATGTCTTCAGGTTACAGTTGAATTCATAAACCAACTACCTGATCACACTGTATCGCCCTGCCCTGCTCCTTATGCACCTCTATTGAAATAAAGGGTGGTGCCTCTCTCTCTCTCTCTCTCTCTCTCTCTCTCTCTCTCTCTCTCTCTCTCTCTCTTAGTGCCTCTCTCTCTCTCTCTCTCACTTTGTGATATGGCTGCAGAACTGGCTATTCTCCTCATCCGATCATATCCTGCAAAGCCGAGCAAGTTCATAGCAGTATTTGCTGCCTCAATTCTAAGGGCAAACTTAAACAAGGTATGCCCAATGAATCCCTGAAGCATTGTGTCATTTTTAAGGGCACCTCTCTCTCTGTTTCATTTTCATGGTTCTTGCTTCACTTTTTAGTTTGGCCGCTATCTTTTAAAATGTTGGATTCTATTTCCAAATTCTGACTGCTGATATGATGGAGTTTACGTATTGTTTTATGTTCATTATTGGTCTAGCCAATGATTTGTGAATGTACACTGTCCGACCTAGGTTGCCTGAAGTGGTGTGGGAATGGATTTGGTTGGTAACCAAGGAAATGATGATTCTCAAAATAATCATGAAGGAGGAGTACATTTGCAATTCCTGCACCCATTTTTTTGCGCAAGGTAACCGCATGATGCAGACATCGTATTGAACAGGTTGGATGTCACACGAACATGAAAGGTGGAAGTTACCTGCTGGGTGGATTGTAACTTATGGTCTAACCGGTTGGACCTGATACCTTTAGACACACAC
This sequence comes from Liriodendron chinense, assembly GCA_003013855.2. Taxonomy (NCBI): domain Eukaryota; kingdom Viridiplantae; phylum Streptophyta; class Magnoliopsida; order Magnoliales; family Magnoliaceae; genus Liriodendron; species Liriodendron chinense. The sequence goes on from PVNU02002126.1 coordinate 1,544,357, forward strand.
ATAGTAACTTAAGGTCTAACCGGTTGGACCTGATACCTTTAGACACACACATAGTAACTTAAGGTCTAACCATTTGGACCTAATACCTTCACACGCGCGCATGCATAGAGAGAGAGGGAGGGAGGGAGGATGCATAACTGAAGGTGTGGCCTTTGATCGAGTGGCATGATGGAATGGGAGGTGTGGCCCTTGATAGAGTGGAATGGCGGAAGGGGAGCCAACCCCAGTTAATTGGGATAAGGTTTAGATGATGATGATGAAGACACACACACACACACACACACACACACACACGCACCCACCCACCCACATATAGAGAGAAGGAGAACTTAACTGTTAGAGAAGGTAGAGAGAAAGCCTAATGTGTTTGCAGAAAACTCTTATTTTTAATGCTGGTAGCTGAATGGCATGCAGAAAACTCTACCATGGGATATTCAGTGTCATTTGTGCTTAGAAATTGGAGGTGGCTGGTCATTCTCCTCTTAAAGGAAGTGCTAAGCCTTGGTCAGAGCCATCCATCTTGTATGTGGAAACATAACTATAATGGTTCCTCAAGGGAAAATCCTGGCAAAAGTGGAATGAGCGTCATCCTCACAGATGCTGCAAGGGCATTGCACATGCCCTACTTCTTAGCTCCGGATGTCGAGGGGATGCATATGAGGCCAATGCTAGTTCTTTAAAGGAAGTTTTGAGATATATTCAGCAGTGTTTTAAATAGTGGTAGCGTGTTGCGTAGCGTTAAACCCTCTGTAGTGTGTAGTGTAAATAGCATAGCGTGTAGCGTGAACTACATGATACTTCTATTTTTTCAATTTAAAAATAGGAAAAACATGATAAATAGTAAGAAAAAGCAAAAACAATAAAAATGTGTAAAAGATGATTCATTTTTCAAGTATAAGCATGTTAAAAAAAGTTATTAATTATCACTTATCAAAAGCCAATCCAGATATATAAAGTTATAAACCAAATCACATAATTATCACATCAACAATTTTTTTAAGCAAACCGCTTTAATTAATAGTGTAATTGAAACTGCAAGTCACAACTCACAGGTATGAAAAAGAAATAAAAATCCCACAGGTTCTGAGTATTAAGTACAATACAAATGTCATCAATACAAAGAAGGGTTTTCGAAAACCTTCTTTCGAAACCCTTTTTCTTAAGTTTAGTTTTGAAGGGTTTTTAATGTGTGAGTTTCACACCAACTTTAATAAATGATTACCACCATTTTAAGTGAAAGTAAGCAAAGAAAGGTTTGAATTTTAACTTTACATTTTAAGTTTTTCATGATGTGAGTTTTATACCATTTTTAACAAACAAAGCTTAAAAAAAAAAATAAAAAAAAAAAAAAAATGAAATAAAAATTGTAGCATATGCTACAAACGCTAGACGCTATGTAGCTGTAGTGTACGCTATAGGGGATTTACGCTATTTAGCTATGCTACATAGTGGTACGGCTATGCTACTCTACGTAGCGTATGCTACAAGCGCTATTTGAAACACTGATATTCAATTAGGTTCTCTATGCCCATGATTGTTGACGGCGATTTTAAATATTTCATTTGCCAGTGCTAAAAGAGAGGCTAATAGGAGTATATTGGTGCCATATAGCAAAAACGAAACTGGTAGTAGCAGCGCTAACTCCCCGGTTTGTCTTCAAGTACTTCAACATGGGGTTGGATTCCGGTGAGAGGCATAATGCCTTCCTAGGGATGGAGCTGGTCCAACTCAAGTTTAGGGGGAGCTGGCTAAAGTAGAATGATTAAAAGGACGAGAGGAACGAGGAGCATATGAGTATCCTCGATCGCACCCTTTTCAGGTCTCTCCTTTTTGTGCAAATGTCTTTGTGCAACCGCGAGTTACTGACATCGTTGATTGAACGATGGTGGGCGGAGACTTGTTCTTTCCACTTGCCCTTCAGTGGTTGGGGGATCACCGAACTCATTGTGATGATCCAGACAGGGCTTCTGATTACGGGGGCTCCCTTCCTCCATGAGACAGAGATGGTCATGCCACATGCCGATGCATATATGAGCTTGTTGGGGGTCGTTCCCCCTGCTGATGTGTTTCGAAGGTACCAACCTTGAACTAAAGTGGCTCCGTCGTACCTTCACTCCTGTCTCCTCCACCACCCGGGAGGGGATAGAGCAGAAGGCATGGGCCTGCATTTTTTACACCTTGGGGGCCATGATTTTTTCCCATGGAAACAGTCGGTTAACAACTGCTACCTTTTCCTCACAACCGACCTCACCTTCCCCATTCGATACAGCTGGGGGTTGGCCATGCTCGCTCATCTATATGCCGCATTGAGTCCACGTCTGTTGCTTGAGTTCACGTTTGTTGTATCGTTGAATAGTGGGGACTGTGCCGCGTCTGTTCATGATTGCTCCATCCATTCTTGTGTGCTTCAGGAGGTCCAGCAGAGTGGCCTGCATCTGTCTTTGGAGGACCAAATTGTATGGAAACAGTTAGCTGAAGGGTCTTTTTAGGGCCTATTTGGTATTCCAATTACAACGGTAAATGGCTGTAAATGGATAGTTTACTCTTGTAATTGTATGGTGACATCACTTACATTTTTCTGCAATGATGATTTTGCCACATTGTCTGTTTCACCTGGAAATCAATGTAAAATGGTAGTTCTATAATGTGAAAATGTAATGATTACAATTTACTTTACCTACTTTCTTTACAAGTGTATTTGACTCCTGATTTACAAGCCATAATTCCTGTTTAAACAAACACTTGGGAAATGATAATGATGGCTCATTTACTTTGTATTTCATAGGATTTTGGAAAACCAAAAAGGCCCTTAGTGAAATCTGTGTGGCAGGTCTCTAGGTGTTGAGTGCTGCTTGTCATTGGGCTAGGTGGCAGTGGCGTTCCTGCGTCCTTACTAAAATTTCCTTGTTTATGTGGAAAGTCTGGAACAAGGCGCTCCTGGTGGACGACAGAGTCAAGGTGTTGAAAATCCCATGATCTTCAAGTGTGTCTGTGGTGAACCTATGGAAGGGTCGACTGTGAGGATCTTGCTCACCTCATTGTGCATGGGCAGCTTGCTAAAGGGGTATGGAAATTTTTTAGTTGTGCTTTGAATGTTGGACTAATTGCTGGCCTGACATTGTTCCAATGTCTGTCTCAGTGGTTTTCTCTGGCCAGCAAGGGCGGCCAGTTTGGCTTGGCTCAGCTCGTGGCATCCTCCCATGTTTCCTATAGGCTGGGATATCTGGCTTGCTAGAAATGAATGCGAGTTTTAGGGCCATAGAATCCAGAGGGTAATTGAAAAGGTTAGGCATTGGTTTAATGAGGTTTGTGCAGGAAGACAAGTTGAGAAAGCTTCCTTTTGTGGAGCATATTGCCATTAAGTTTGGGGGTTGTCTCTTCTGCCCGGTAAAGTGAAAAAAGGTTCCTTCCCACTGGGCGGACCTTTCTCCCTTAGAGCTGCCCTAGAACTGAATGAAAATGGATCTTCGAGAGGCAGCCTGGGGATGAGTGCTGGTGGGCAGGGTTGTTGTGACTGTAAGTGGAACATCGTCTTTGCATTCCATCATCACTGCGATTAGGTGTCCGACACCGTTGTAGAGGTCCTTGCATTGCTAGATGGGCTCAATTTAAGCAAAAGTCTATGCCTTTTGAATCTGGCGGTGGAAAGTGATTCCCAATTGATTGTTAATTGTATTATTTCTGGCTCTTTATAGGCCCACTAGAAGATGGTGGAAAGGCATCACCTGACCTCTTGACGAATTAATCTCTAGCATGTCTCGAATCTTCACAGAGTGCAATTAGGTAGCTGATTGGCTCACCAAGAGTAGTGCTGCGGCTCCTGATTCCATTTTCTTTATCGTGGTGCAATCTCCTTGGGGAGCAAGAGGTAGAGCTACTGTGGATAGAGCCAGTAGTGAACTTTAGAGCTGGGTAATGCTTCTCTTTGCGGGGTCTTGAGTTTATTTGTGTAGGGTTTGGTAATCACATTGGTCTTGTATAGCATTTTGTGAGGGTTGGGCCTTTTCCCTGCCAACTTAGGTGCACCTCTTATCAATGCACTATAGGTGGTGTGCACCGATCCCCTGAGGCTAATAATGATGCCAATCAGGTGGAAAGAGAGGGGCCTGTGATGCAGGATGCCCTAATTATGATGCATGCTCATGAACACAATTAAATCAGCGGAATTAAAAGACAATAACAACATAAAATCTAGCAGTAATCATCATGAACTAAGAAAATCACAAGGAAGCATGCAATGGAATGGGCCATTCATCACAACCATGAAGTATGAAATTCAATTATCACTATGGTTGGATCCGGCGAGGGATGAAACCTCCCGATCTTACATGGCTATAACCCAATCAATTAAGAGGAATCTCTAATCCAGGAAATCAAGGGATTTTGGATTAGGGATTTGAAAATCTGAAAACTTAGGGTTTTAGGATCAAAATCAGATTTTGGGGAATGAGGTTAGCGAAACAAATAGGTTAGGGGAAAGATAGCATTACCTGGAAGAAGGGTTGGAGGGGCATAAGAAGCAAGTAGAAGAAAGAGGGATCAAGGAAGAAGAAACATCACCATGAGAGAGAGAGAGAAGGAGAGAAGCACCAAAAGGCTTTTCATTAATTAATATTCAAAGTTAAATTCGAGTTTAAGGCTTTAGCCCTCTTAAATAACCAAATAAAGACATAAAATACTAAAATACCCCTCAAACTAAGCAAAAACGCGCAATTAACAAAAGTGCGGGAAAGTTCGGGCGCTCAGTCGGGTGCCCGAGCTGTCGCCCGAAGTTGTCCGAAAACCTCCAGAGAGGTTCGCGCGCCCGAAGGCTATGGCCCGAAGACAGTCGGGCGCCCGAATTCTTCAGTTCTTCGGTCTTCTTTCTCCTGTCTTCCTTCACATGTGTCTTTTCTGAGTGGGGTCTTCTATGTGTCCAATCACATGTGAAGGGTCTTCAGCTCCTCAATAATCGCCTATCCACAAGGACAGTACTTGTGGTTGGCGCTTTCTTCATTGGTACACCTTGAATGCGCTTGTGTCCGCATCAGCCTGCTTGTCCCAACAATAATCCTAGTTACAATCGTAGGTGCAACATTTAGCTACTGTAGATGTGATATATTTAGAATGTTTGAGATGACTTCAAGGTGGAACTTGGAAGCTGCTGCTGGATGGGATGTGGATGTGGATGTTGAGTTGTGATAGGTCTTTGATTGGGAATTTGGTTTTGGCTGGGAACTCTAGCATTCTGATGATGGTCTACGGGGCAGCTAGAAGTTTGAATGAGGCTGCAACATGTGTCAAGGACATGGTTTGTGAAATTTTTTCCAGATCCTACTCTCAGAGGTTATTTGTGGACAGTGATCGAAACAATGTCATTTCTTGGATTTTGGAGTGATCCTCTGGGCAAGTCTTTGTCAAAGCTTTTTTTGCGCTCATGCTGGATGAAGGGGCTGTCAGAGCCTCATCAGCTTGGTTACGGATGTTCTAATGTCTCCAGGGGTGATTGCTTTTTGTTGGGTGGCTGGGCAAGATAAGATGCTGATAACTGAGGATCTGAGGAATATGCAGAAAATCGTCATCGTTTGCGGCAGTCTGTATTCAAGGCGTGTGGAAAGTCTGAATTACCTTCTGTTCTTTTAATGTTCTCAGTGATAGACCATGTTTTCAATAGGTCAGGTTCGCGTCTGTTCTTGTCCTGGCATACCTGATCCTGGATTTGGCTAAGGGGTGGGATTCTGGAGGAGGAGCAGGGAGAAGGGAGAAAGGAAGAAGTAAGAAGGTAGAAGGAGAGAACGAACAAGGAGTTGGAAGAAGGGAGAGGATCCCACATGAGAGCATGCAATATACCGATCTCAGTGTGCACATCTCTCCCTCTTTGATAAGGGTGAGCGGAGCATGACTGCATTGAAGTCATGCTCTTTTTATCACGACCTGAAGTACAAAATGTAGTGTACTGTACCTTTGCTGGTCTACACCATCATGTTGTAAGGTCCTCGTGTTGCCTGTAGATCAAAACAAGCTACTGTTTGATATTCAACAGCATGGCATCTCTGTTTATGCTATTACCTACCACATCCCCCGTCATGTATACTTGTAATACAGGACTCAGTGATCAAACTCATTACCAAAGATGAATATCATATACTCTTTGGATGCTTATTTTTACCATTTCTCCAGTTCTCTTCTCTTAATTATACCCATTGCAGAAAGCATGACTCCACTTTAATTATTTTTTGCAACTGGATTGTGTAGAAGAGGAATTGAAGTTGAGAGTCTGGTTCAACTGGTTCACGGAGCTAGGAAGGTGTCTTGTGGATATACCGTTGCTGAATGTAAGTTGGTAGCTCTTCGTTTGGTTTTGTTGTACCCCATCAAAGTAATTTCTTCCTGTTGTTTTACGGAGTAACTTGGGTGAATATGGCACTGTGTCACCTTTGTACAGAACCTTGATCCAATTTTTCACCAATGGCCATTGCATAGATAACTTGGTAACTATCCATGTTCGGATTCTCTTGGGCATCGTGTACAAAACTTGGTAATGGGTGGATTGAATTCAACTCAGATCTTGTTTTGCCTTGTGAGCCTGGTGAATCTACAATCACGGCAGCATGCTGTTGTGATGCAGATTTTCTTTGGCTCAGGTCATCCTATTCAATGGAGTCTGTGCTTGAGGTTTCAGCTTTGAGTTTTTAACTGTACGCAGAAAAGGGGAGGGAGCTACCTCCTAAAGGAAAGGTACAAACTTTGATACTTTGGCTTAGTGTGATGGATGATATGATGATATGCAGGTACATAGAAATTGCATGCGTGGCATACTAGTCAAATCACTGTCCAAATTATCGTTCCCAGTTTAGATGTATCATGAACCAAATATCAATGTTGTCAAATGGCACAAGTGATCTTGTGCTACCCAGGGTGGCTGTGCGCATATGCGGTTGCATCCCTTAACTTTTTTATTTTTGAAAAAAATGAAAAAAAAATTTGAAAAATGAAGGGGAAAATATATATATATATATATATATATATATATATATATATATATAGAGAGAGAGAGAGAGAGAGAGAGAGAGAGAGAGAGAGAGAGAGGCACTCTCAAGTCCAACCGGTTGGACCACAATTTGCAGTCCACCCAGTGGATTGCTTCCAACCTGTTAGGTTCTTGTGAAATCCAATCCTCCTAATAAGTTGGCCCCACCACAAGGAACAGTTCATACAAAAATCAGCTGCATCCACTAACCCAGCGTACCACACTTGTATTTTGCTATTAATCAATGGCTGTACACTGTTTTCTATATTGTAGCTCACTTAATGATTGTATAGGGCTGATTTGTGCACTAGGGGATCCTCGTAGTGGGGCCAACCTAATAGGAGGATTGGATTTCACAAGCACTTAACCGGTTAGAAGAAATCTAATGGGTGGACTGCAAATTGCGGTCCAACCGGTTGGACTTGAGAGTGACTCATATATATATATATATATATATATATATATATATATATATATATATATATATATATATGAAAAAATATGTAATAGTACAAGAAGTGTGGGAATTGTTTTGTATTTTTTTTATACCAATTTTATTACATCCATCAAACTATTAGACTATAACAAGTCAACTAAATAAGTACTCAAATGAATACAAAAACAACAGAAATTTTAGAGATAAAGAGTAAGATATAGATCTAAGAGAGAATAAGACTATTAGAAGGGGGCTTGGGGAATAAGACTATTAGAGAGGGGGGAGGGAGGGGGGAAAAGTCTATGGGATGGTATAATCGCATAATCATGGTTTATGCAGTCATATACTTCTCTATGGCATAAAGCCCAACGGTCAAGAACCGCATATGCCATTATAGCACGTGGTCCATCCTCTCAAGATGGCATACGTGATAGCATAATTGCTTTTCTGATAGTATACGACAACACTGCCAAAGATCCAATGGTCCTATTTCAACAAGTGTTGCCAATCAAAAGGATTGTTTAACCAATCTGATTTTGGGAATGAGATTCAGTGACAGTGGGTCTGCAATTTAGTCTGTTTAAATTGAGTTGATGTATACCACATGTAGAATTTCTTAGTGCCTCCCTATCAAGCGTGGAGGCTGCCTGAGTATGATATAATTCCTAAAGGAAATTAGCTTGAGTCAATGTAATGGGCAGTGTTCGAAGTATCGGTGTCACTAGCTGGGGATACAAAAACAATATCGATATCGTTGATAATATCGCCGATGACTAGAAATGCAGGGAAACACTGGAGAAACGTGGGAAAACGGTGGAAATTTTCAGTGAAACTTCAAGAAATGCTAAAATACATATATTTGCATATTTAGGAATTAAAAAATTACAAAAAGAATGCATATATAATAAGTTTTCATTTAATGAGGGGCTTAAAAGCATGTGTTGTTGAAAGAAATTAGTCCAACTATCCTATCAATCTCTATCCCACCTTCTATCAAAACATCCATTAGTATTTCAAAATATTGACAGCGCACAATATTTCGCCGAGAAATCATCTACAACTAAAAAGGAGACGAAAGAATGTGGTCTCAATATCACTCATGTTGTGTTATTGATAATATTGTCGACAATTTAATCACTGTGTACAACCATGCACGCATAAACAAAATGAAATGAAAATTTTTTAATAAACAGATTTTTGGCAATATCGATACATTGACGATATTACGATAATATCACCAGTACACTAGCGATACAAGCGACATTTGAAATTTACACAATCGAAAATATTGGCGATACATTAGAGATATCGATACATTGGCAATACAAGCGACACCTGGAATTTGCACGGTTGAAAATATTGGTGATACATTGGCGATACATCGCAGATACCTAGAATTTCTGATACAATCGGTGTTTTCGGTATCGCTACCAGTGTTATTGTTGTCGTTGAGCTGGAGATAGAGATAATATCGGAAATATTTCGATAATATCGGAAATAATTTGAACAATGGTAATGGACCCTTTTTCCTGACTGATGCTGAACTTTTTCTATATGTAATGTCAATTTCAGAGGATGAATTGTTTATCAGAACTGCTCGTGAGGAGATTGGCTTTGCTGCAGATGGGCCATGAATAAAAAAAAGCTTGGTTGATCCTAACCACCCAATCAATGGTCTGCAAACAGATGCCCTAAGCAAAGATGACCAACCATTTGCATCCAATGGGCAGAAAGCTTTATTTAATTGAGTGACTCATCAAACGATGCAAATCATTTTGCCTGTGGTCCATCCAGCAGCCATGTCTTCATCCATCTCCAATTTCGTCCGGCTGTGAAGAGCCCAATTTAGGGTGGTCCAGATTTTCACATATATGAGAGCCATCTTTGGGCCAGCACCATACTTTCTGTAGGAAGCGATATGGTTTTATAATTCAAAATGCAACTTCAAAGAGCCATCCATTTTCTACATTCAATCTCCAATCCCCATTGGACCCTTTTTTTTTTTTTCTTTTTTTTTATATTTTAAAATATCTGGCACATGTTGGAGGTCAGAACTGTTCATCAGCTGGGCTGAACCCAAAAAAAAAAAAAAAAAAAAAGACTGAAGAATCCTTGTACATGTGGACCATCCAATTAGCGGTCAGGGATTGTTCATTGGTTGAGATGTCACAAATGTGTGCCGCCATATTCGTTTCTCAGTCCTTAAAAAATCGTAGGCATGATTTCTATGCCAAATCTTGATTTTATTTGGCTACTTTTTAAACCGAGCCTAAATTAGCTCTCCAAAAAGGGTGATTTCATGATATAGGATCAACGGTCAGCCATTCATCATGGTCAAAGAAGGGCAATAGTTAAATCAACTAATTGCCGGGATATATATGCTCAATCCTCACTTTGGGTTCGATGATGATGCTAACAATCCAAGTCTTCCCAGCCGTTCAGTTTCACCCTGTGAGTTCACTGGTGTTCAATGTTTACTTTCATCCAACATGTTGATAAGGCCACAAAGACCTGAATGAAGGCACCACACAAATATCAGCTTAATCCAAAACTTTTGTGGCCCATGAGATGTTTTTAATGGCTTATTACCACTGTTTCCTGTATTATGGTCCACCTGAGATTTGGATCTGCTTATTTTTGAGATCATGCCTTATAATGAGTTTTCAAAACAGATGGGCCCCAACGGTCAGGGTCCCACTCACCTCAGTGGATCTTCCACCTAGAAGATGTACACTTGTGGGTCCCTCCGGTAATGAGGAGAATATGGAGGGATGGGATGGGATTTGAGCTCAGACGCGTTGGAGCGTGAGCCTATGCGAAGGGAAACTGAAATTTCCCAACTCCCGCTTATTCAAGCCCGGACTCATTTTTGTTGGAAGACATGGATAACAAAGTGAATAAACACTGAGATGATTCGGTGGGAGTCAGAATAAAAATAAATTAATAAATAAAAAGTTCTATGGCCACAAAGAGCATTAGGTATGTGCCTAAATTCTACAGATATCATGCTGAAATTGGAGATTAATAATGGTTTAGACAATATTAAAAGTTGACTAATATATATTAGACCCATGTCGAAGTTGAATAGTCTGATTTTAATTCTGAATGCATTGATTGGACCATATTAAAAAAAAAAAAAAAAAAAACTGTCCAATTGGTTCAAGATCGAATATCAACGGTACCTATACTAAAGCTACATAGTCTGCCTCTATTGAAATTAGAAATAATTGGTCTTATTAGGACAACAATGACACTCAATGGCTTGTTTGGACCAATGTGGAAGCCAAATGGCCCGATTGAATCATTCATCTTTAGCATCATTTGGATCGGACCATTCCAATTCGATATCAGTTCAATCAAGCCACTGAAATTTCAATACCAGCTCAATCATACCATTCACCAATTTTTTTATTTATCACAATTGGACAGTTCGTCTTAGATAACAATCCAATCAAACTGTTAATCTTCTATTTTGGACTAATCAAATCATCCACCATTGATATTAGTATAAATCGGACCATTCATCTTTAGTATCATTTAAATCAGACGATTCAGCGGCTTCGACATCGGTCATATCCGGCCATTCATTTTCAATATCAATCCAATCGAATCAGTCACCTAAATTTCAACATGATCGAATCATTCATCTTCAATAACGGTCCATCAATCTTCAATTTTAGACTTAGTATCGGTCTAATCAGACCATTCATCTTTAATATCATTCAAATAGGACCACTTGGCTTCTACTTGGGTTGAATTAAGCTGTTGATTTTCAATATCAATCAAATATCTGACCATTCATTCATCTCTAATTTCAGCACAATTAGTCTGTTAATCATTTAGATAGTTCATCTTTGACTTTGATGTGGGTTCAATTAAACTGTATATCTTTAGTGTCATTCGAGTCGACCACTCAGTTTCGACGTCTGTCGGGTCGTTGATTTTCAATATAGGCTCAGTCGAACCAGTATGAAAAAGACTAGACCAACGGCATTTTGAGCCCACCTACCATTATGGGCCCACATAGACTTGGCCAATCCATCATGTAGGCCCAACAATTCTCCAACTAATGAGAGGGAGGTAACTTGAGTATTAGTATAGAGGATAATTTTCAAAAGCTAGACATTTTACCAATGACTGCATGAGGTTTAGAAGGTGACAGGACTGAATAAAGACTTTTGAACAGAACTTCCATCTGCTCTAGTTGCAACCAAACACACAATTAGGGGAGTCTGGTCCAAACTAAACATCAGGGGATGATCTTGAGTTTGTAGAATTAAACCCATCCTCCACTCATTCAGTTGATGGTTTGATAGCCAGACTAACAACAACCCTAAAATCTCTAGAGGTTAGAAAATCCTAACAGTTAATAAATAGTGGGTCATTTTTCTGTTTGATGTTGTGTATTCTGTATTTCACTTCTAACTAACTTCTTCTGGAAAGTGATTGCTCACAACTACATGTCGGTTAACTAAACATTCAACCTGCGTTTACAGGTGTTCTTATCATTTTACTTTTGTAAGTGAAATTTCTTTTGTATGAATGTCACAACAAATTAACAAATATGGATTCTATGATTGGGTTCAACGTTTTGGATTCCAACTGAAGAAAGCCTCATAATCATTCTTTATACATGGCTAGAAAGACTCATAGCTAGTTTATTAAGGACAAGAAGGCAAAAATTTCGCTTCTCATCTCTATCTACCGTTTACCGTGGAAATTGTTACCTCATTCACAGAACAATTCATTTGTGTATTAGAAGCAGAGTTTGCAGTGAGGTCACTCCTTATGTAGAAAGCAGGTTGTTTCGGTGTCGGAAGAGTTGCAGTTTCACTATCAAGCATGGTAAGAACGGAAGCCATGGTCGGTCGATCTCTTGCATTTTCTTGCACACACAAAAGCGCCACATGGATGCACCCCAATACTTCAGATGGATTGTATGTCTCACTTAGTGAAGGATCCATTAAATCATATCCTTTTTCTTCCTTCCACAATCGCCATGCCTGAGATACTTATGGGTTTTGAGTAATCAATGTATAAAAGAAATCTATACAAGTAATGGATGAATAATCATTTTGACACTTACATGTCCTGTAAGGCTAGAAGCGTTTTCGTAGTTGTAAAATCCAGCATTCTTTTTTCCACTGACGATTTCGAGCAATACGATTCCAAAGCTAAAGACATCGGATTTCACAGAGAAAATCCCATCGGCCACATACTCAGGAGGCATGTAGCCACTACATTCGACAATTTGGTAAAATTAGTATGGTGCCATATATATGAGATACGTTGCAAGTATTGCACAATTTATTTATTTTATTTTATTTTTTAATGTTGAAAAATTGTGTTGTAAAATGATAATATTTATATTGTATAATGAGTAGAATTGATTTAAGATACTCACAAGGTCCCAACCACTCTATTTGTATTTTCTTCAGTCTGGTTTCCACCAAAAATCCGTGCCATTCCAAAGTCCGAAATTTTAGGATTCATCTCATTGTCAAGAAGAATGTTGCTAGTTTTTAGATCTCTATGAATAATTCTCAGCCTAGAATCTTGATGAAGATAAAGAAGCCCTCGAGCAATTCCCAAGATGATGTTGAAGCGCTTGTCCCACCCTAGCAATGTGCATCGATTTGGATCTGCCAATTGTTTTCGGAGAAGAAAATGTAGTTTCATCAACAATGTAAGTTCTTGCCTAGTAGAATTCAAACATGATTTTGAGCTAGATTGGAGCTTTTCTGGATTTAGGAGCATACCGAAGAGAAAGAAATCCAAGCTTTTATTGGGCATGTATTCATAGATCAACGTCTTCTCATCTCTTTCAATGCAAAAACCTAAGATCCTAACCAGATTCCTGTGTTGTAGTTTAGCAATCAGTAAAACCTCATTCTTGAACTCTTCGAGACCTTGTCCAGAACTCTTAGATAGTCTTTTTACAGCTATTTCTTGTCCTCCTGGAAGCTTACCCTAACATGAGATGAGAAAAAGTACAAGACAATGTTAATTGAAGTATAGATGGTTAGGCCCACCAGTTGGGCCACATATGTACCCTGATGAGTTCATAGAATTGACCTTTGAACTGAGTCATCTAAATGGGGCCCACATGACAGATGACTTGGATGTCCCACCCAAGAACTTGGTAGGGACATTTACAGGCATGTGGACTGTATACGATTAGGTGCACATCAACCTAACAAATCTCACAGCTCATCATCCAAGAAAAATAGGTGATCTAGTTTCATCTTTTAGTAATGTAAGGTTTTGGCCATGGATGATTACCTTGTAAACGGGCCCAAACCCCCCTTTTCCAAGCTTATTTGAATCTGAAAAGTTCTCCGTTGCTTCTACTATGCATTCGAAATCAATAAATGGTATATCAAAGCCATTCTTTCCATCCAACAACTCATTGTCAAGAAAGCTTGCACCCAAACGATGTAATGACATGTTCGGCATTTTTTTCCTCTGATACAAAGCAAAACAATAGAAGTCATGAACTTTATAAGTACGACAGATGTGAGTGTTCAGAAGTATCAGTTTGTCACTGACCTTTTCTCTTGTTCCTCCTCCACAAACCATAGATCAATGTCACAGACAACATAATTCCTATAGCAGCAGTTATTATGACGATTAGCAACAACCTGTTTCTTCCCACTTGATTTTTTAACACTGCCTTCTACGGATACAAGAAAGAAAATATACCAAGTCATATGCTTTGGAGGAATATGGAATATTGATTTTGCAAGCATATTTGCTATGATAAGTGATGTAATTGCTATTAAAACCATGATGATGAGTGGTTCCACATGGTATGGACCCAATTCATGATCACCTTCTAATGATGATCAGATGGATCCCACTGGAAATTCTGTTCTCCACTTAGAACTGTGATTTTTTGGTATGGACCCAATTCATGACCACCTTCTAATGGTGATCAGATAGATCCCACTGGAAACTCTGTCCACCACTTAGAACTGTGATTTTTTTTGGGGTGTTTAATAGAAGTTAGATGAAGATTGTTACTTACCACGCCTGCAGTTCATATCTAATAGATCCCATTGAAAATTTTCATTGCAAAAGCACCTTTTCCTTCCAACTAACTCCTTATCCGACAAGCATGATGAATTTGGCCAAGCATTGCAATCCTCCTCCGAGTCACAAACCGGCTCTGGTGGCGCATCCCATTCAATCACAACTCCCTCTTGCCACATGCTTACTTCCACTGATGAATGTAAATTAACAATGCTAGAATAAGAGCTACACCCAGTATCAGAAATCCCAATCTTATGTGATGTCGACGACTGCAAACCTCCAGCAACATAACTACAACACATTGCTGAATAGAAACAAGGTGCTCTTCCTTTCTGTATGTAGCTATGGCATGGACTAGAAGAGTTGCAATTCAGAGGTGACAGGTTTTTGGGTGTTGAAGAACAATTTAGCAGCAGAATAGTGTTATTTCTGTTCACATGAAATGGTAAGCTACTATTAAGATGAATATCACTTCGTTTCAAACTCCCAGCCCAACAGAGATCCACACCTTCTAGTTTGATCACAAATGTCCGACTTTCCGGATTGATGCTGATAATTGGAAAAGATGAGCCACTAGGTGCTTGAAAGTGGAGCTGTCCGGTGGAGTTATTACACTTGAAGCTATTATAAGCTGGGTCGCCGCAGTTGGGTCCGGTGCTTAAAGGATAAGGAATGGTGTTGGTACCACAGGTTTCACACCGTCTTCCTGTAAAATCTATGGGAAGACAAAAATAGAGGAATTCCATTAAAAGGGCGACAGATTAATGAACATAATTTCTAGTTTGGGTTATACACATTTTTTTTGTTGGATCTTAGATGAGCAAAAGTGAAATAGATGAGTGTAGGTGTGGGACAAGTGGGTCACACAACTGAGACCTGATGTCACGTGTGTGGGATCTGAGCCATTCATAGATTCATAGTTGGCTAAACATCATGAAGAAAAGTATGGAAAATATTCAAGTTTAATTTAGTCTTAATCATTAAAAAGACTGTAAAAAAATTGTATTAAAAAAATGCCAAAAATTTGAAGGATAAAAAAGTTTGCGTTTAATATCTTACCGTTCAATAAAACATAATGAAAAAATGGTTATACACGAATTTATGTGTATGTATATATTATCTTTAAATAAGGTTAAAGTGAAAAACTTCAACTAAGATAATTGAAATTTCTAGATATGCATAAATAAATAATGATCTATATAGGTAATTGAGCAATGGGTTAAATATTATGTTTTGCCTCTGTTAAACCCTTCCTCTTTAAGTATTCCCTCTATAAATTGATCATCTCTACAAAATTTTTCCACAATTTCCTCATTGTATTAATGGTGGTGGCCATTAATTTCTATTTTAAATTGCCTCCAAAAGTTTTTTTTTTTTTTTTAATAGAAAGCAGATTCTTTTAAAAAGTTATTGATTGTAATCAACCTATATAATAGACTATTGGAAAGTGCTTGATTGTAATCAACTTATGTAATAGTTTACTACATTGTGCTAGTAGGAATTTTGTGCTCTCATTGCCAGTCACCAACTTGGATACAGGAGGGTGTGTCAGGTTGGGAGTCAGTGTCTAATTTAAACTTATACCATAACTTTTCATTATGCATTGAACAATCTGATAATCCAAAGCTGTTGATAGAGTGGAATGGCTAGAAGATGATGATGATAATGATGAAAATAATATTTTTTGAAATAATAACATTCTGAATTTGATTTGTCCAAAAAAGATGAGTTTTTTTACCCTTCCTATCTTCTAAAATACACCAAGTATTTAACATTTAGTCTATTACACAGTTTTTTTTTTTCTTCTTCTTTTTTATTTTTGTAAAAGGCGCGTTTAGATGTTAATTTACTTTAAATAAGTTACTTATGCCTCAAGTAGCTTATCTTAGTTTTTGGTGATTGCCTCAAGTAGCTTATCTTAGTTTTTACTTAATCACCAGACAAGCATGTTTGGTTAGTATGTTTTTTTAAAACACCTCATTTAAAAAGCATAAAACACCCACCTTAATTTATGTGTTATATATCTACTTTGTCTGTCCATTTTGCCAGCTCATTTTAGGGTATTGGCCCAAAACTGGGCCTGGTCCAAATCTCAGGTGGACCACACCACAGGAAACAGTGGCTATTGAATGCACACCATTAAAAACTTCTTAAGGGCCACCGAAAAGTTTATTTACCATCCAACCTGTTGATAAGATCATGTAGACTGGGACGAAGGCAAAATACAAATATCAGCTTGATCCAAAACTTTTGTGGCCCCTAGAAGTTTTTAATGGCAGGTGTTCAATCATTATGTTTCACATGGTGTGGTTCGTCTGAGATTTGGATCTGCGTCATTTTTGGGATCATGCCTTAAAATGAGCTTTTAAAACAAATGGATCGCATATATATGCAACACATATATCAAAGTGGGTCCACCTCACTGCTTGACTGAATAGGTTGCTACACTTACCGATGTGGATTGTTGGGCCCCACCGTGAAGTTTTTTTGAAATCCACCCAATGCATTCATTTTACGAGATCATCTTAGGACGTGGGCCCAAAAATGAGGCAGATCCAAAGCTTAAGAGGGCCACATTGAAGGAAAAAATGGCTGATTGAAAGACCACTATTGAAATCTTTCCAAGGCCCACTATGATGATTATATGCCATCCAAACAAGGTCATTCCTACCTCATAAGATCATATGAAGAAGCAGTTAGACTGGTGAATATTTCAAAAAAATAAATTTCTCCTCGTGACTATTTTAGCAATGGAGGTTCAATACCACTGTTTCAAGTAGTGTTTGAGTGTTGGATCTGCCTCATATTTGGGCTTACATCCTAAATGAGCCAATGACAATGGTAGATAAGGTGGATTTCTCAGGAATATTATGAGCTCCATTTTAAGGTTGGGTTTAATAATACTTTTTCAAGTTGTGTGGCCCACCTGAATTTTGTATCATTATATTTGGACGTGCTGATTAAAATGAGCCGGAAAAAATGGTGGATGTAGTTGATTCCTCATAAACATCATGGTAAGCTACAAAACAATGGGTGCGGTTTCAACAATGGGTGATCAATATCATTGTTGCAAGTTGTGTGGCTTACTTGAGTATTGGATCTACCTCATGTTTAGGTCCGTCTCCTAAAATGATATGAATAAAATGATTGACGGGGTGGATTTCTAAAAAACATCACGGAATGTATTTCCCAACCCAGCACATCTATTCATGGGGGCACACTTCTCACAATGACTGAGTAATCAATATAAGTTACTTTTTGTAAGTTGAAAAACAAGATAAAAAAACTCATCAAAATAAGTTACTTTTTGTCATAAGTTATTTAAGCTTATTAATGAAACTAAATTAAGTTGAAAAAGTAACTTAATATAAGTTAAAAAGTTATTTATTGAGTGGCATGGGCTTAAAAGGGAAGCGTCCTGCCCCCATATCGAAATTGGTCCAGGCAGGGGCTTTGTGGGGCCTACCATGATGTATGAGCTTTATAAATGCCGTTGATCCAAATTTAAAATGAGCCAAAAAATAAGCAGATCCAAGGCTCTAGTGGACTGTACCACTGGATGCAGCGGTGATATGATGATGCCCACTGTTGAAACCTTTCTAGGGCTATCATGATGTTTATTTTCCATCCAACCTGTTCAAAAGGTCACAAAAACCTGGATAAAGGGAAAACACAAATGCCAGCTTGATCCAAAACTTTTGTTGCCCCAGGAAGTTTTTAATGGTGGGTGTTCAATCCCAATTGTATAGACCACTTCAGCCTTGTATCCGCCTCATTTTTTTGGATCATACCCTAAAATAATATAGAAAAATGGATGTACAGCATGGATGAAACCCATACATCATGGCGGGCCCCACAGACGCAGATTTAGCAAGGATGCAGGTAGCCCTGTAATTCCTTACCTAGCTACGCTGGCTACACCGGTGTAGCAATGACCCCACCATGATGGGGCGCGGATTAGGTACTTCCCCGCCTGAGCTCGAGACAGGCTACGGCTTGGAGGGCCACCGTGATGTATATATTTTATCCACACCGATCATGGATTTTTTCATGTCATTTTAGACATATTAAAAAAAAATTAGGCAGATCTAAGGTTTAAGTGGGCCACACCACAGTAAGCAGCGCCGCTAATGATTTTTACTGTTGAAACCTTCCTAGGTCCCACCTTGATTTTTATTTTCCATCCAATCTGTTCATAAGATCATAGATATCTGGATGAAGGTAAAACACAAATATCATCTTGATCCAAAACTTCCTGTGGCACCTAAGAAGTTTTCAACGGTCTTCCTTTAATCCCTATTTAATGGTCCAATTGAGCTTAGATCTGCCCCATTTTTAGAGCTCATGACCTGAAATGACATGGAAAACTGAATGGACGGTGTGGATAAAATCCATATATCACGGTGGCCATCTGAGCCCTAGCCTGTCTTGAGCTCGGGACAGGCGAGGGAAGTACCTAATCCGCGCCCACCATGATGTATGTGTTGTATTCATGCCCTCCATCCATTTGGCTAGATCATTTTAGGGTATAATACGAAAAAATGAGACAGATCCGAAGCTCGAGTGTCCCCCAAGAAGTTTTTAATGGTTGGCGTTCAATTTCTACTATTTTCTGTGCTGGGTCCACTTGAGCTTAGGATCTGGCTCATGTTTAGTGTCATGCCTTAAAATGATCTTGCCAAATGGGTGGACAGCTGGATACAACAAATACATCATGGTGTGGTCATTGCTACACCTGGTGTAGCCAGCGTAGCTAACCCGTCCGTGTAGCAAAATTTTTCTCCCAATTTATTTGATTCATTGAAGTTGGTTTCTTCGGCCAAAGAAGAGATTTAGATAGTAACTTTATTTAAACTAAAATAAATATAACAAAATGTGACTGTAGACAACGGTCAGGAAGGCAGCACACTCGTTGGATGGATCTTATCTTGCTATTTTTGGTGGATGGGTGGCATTGAATTATTCAGTGACGCCATACTCTTGCAGAGTATGGTCTTTGGAAGTTAAATATCTACTTGTATGTAGCTATTCATGTGATCTGACCCACCACCCAAAAAAAAAAAAAAAAAAAAAAAGAGGGTTATGCACTTATTAATTCTCATATCGCAATGTGGCCTAATCAATGTACGGTCCAAATTTACGAGACATGACATACTCAGGGGGTTGGCGTTGGCAGTGGTAACACTCCACTACTGATTGATTTCTAACATTTGTAACAGTATATTCCATATGTACTTTCCCACTGTGAATTAGCGATCGTATACACTTATTTTCAAAAAAGAAAAAGTTGAGAATCAACGACTTTGATAAAAAGGTGAGCCACCATTAATGTTGTTCGTAAGCGCGTAAAATGCGCTCTCCATTGACTTTGAGTCACCACTTTTCAGTGCTTCGTGGGGGCCATCATAATTCATTCATTTTTCCTGATCATAAGATCCAAATCTAAGGTGAATTAACAGTGGTGTCTCAACGCCCAGATCCAAATCGTTACCAAGCTGCAAGCATATGCTTATCCCCACCCAGGGCGCGACTTGGGTGAGACCCCGGAACCAGCTATGATGGTGGGACCCTGAACCTAGGCCCACCTGGATGTATTCCTTGTAGATCCATGCCATTAATCTACTTTTTCATATTATTTTTTACTATGTTAGCAAAAATGAAGAGGATAGAAATTTTGGGTGAACTACAACATAAGAAACACTGGTTAAAGATCATTAAAAACCTTTTCTGAGCCACAAAAGTTTTCTAATCAGCCTGATATTTGTTTTTTCCTTCCATCCCTGTCTACGTGACCTTATCAACAGATTGTCTAGTCAATAAAGATACGGTGAGCTCCAGGAAGTTTTTAATGGTCACGGTTGAATGAGAACTGTTTCTTGGAGTGTGGTTCACCTAAAATTTGCATCTGTTTTATTTTTGAGACTTCATCCTAAAATAATATGAAGAAACAGATGGACGGAATGGATCTACAAAGAATACATCCAGGTGAGCCCTAGGTTTAGGGTCTCACCCACATCGCCTGTTCCGGGGTCTCCCCCAAGTCGCCCCCATGCCATGAATGATCCCATTCCCGGCTTTTCATACTATCAAGTTGACCATGCATGAGTTGATCAATCTGGACCGTTGCCTATCCATTACGCACATACATGGCCCACCGAGAGCGTAAATTTTTTTATGATACCCATTAACAGTTGGGACCCACCAAATGAATGAACTTGATGATCTAAATGAAGTAATAAGCATTAACTTACTCATGAATTCAGAAGCCGCAACCCGAACATTAAGGTCTACCACCGATCCATCATCGTCCACCTCCCGAAGATCAGCCACATCAGTAAGCCAAAGGCTACATGGAAGAGAGCTACTGTTTCTTCTGTCCATCTTTAAAGCATAAGCCCTGCAACTGCAACCATAAGAATCGCAAACCTGCCTGCATATCCTCGAATTTTCAGCTGATGAAGTATTTGTAGGATCAATCAACTTCACTCTCTTCAAATTCAGGAACCCATCTTTAGCCCCGCATTGCAACTTGGTCCTTGCAGTACACCCATCGAGCCAATTTCCAGAATTCCAATCCCTAGCCGACATTGGCTTAAACCCCGGCAAGCATTTGCAAATCGGCTTCCCGTTCTCGTCGCAGCTACTGTTAGGTCCACAAGCACCAGATGCATCGCACTTCGAATCCCGTCCGGACCAGGCGTTAATTGACACACCATCAGCCATTGATACTGAGTAGCTATTCAGAACACCGTATGATTCCATTACCAAACCCATATATACCGTATCTGCACTAGGAAGGAAGGAATAAGTGAAATATATCTCTTTTTCGTTGCTTGTAATGCTGTAGTTGAGGCTGCTCCCAGGCCATGCAAGACTGTCGAAGCTACTCCCATTCCAGAAGATGACCCTTTGGTATGGAGCCGAATTCCTCCAGATAAAGAAGTGGTTTGGTGCTTGAGGATCGATGCCGAACGCATAACTTCCAGGTGCTGGGTCATAGTCTGTTTTCCATGATTTGAGTATTCGGGTCTTACCTGTCGTGAGATTGATACCGATCTTCATGCCAGGCAGTAGTGTATTGGACGGATCGTCGAAGCTCTCCCATACTACTCTTCCTGAGTTACTAGAATTCCCTTCTCTCAAGACCAGATTTCCGTTATCTTGCAGCACTGCGATCAAACCAACAGATGTTGCTGCCGACGATGACGACGACGACGACGATGACCAACGAATGTTTCTGCTACCATCCAGGACCACAAGATTTCCATCGTCATCAATGGCTAAAAATCCAGAGGAATCGGCAAGTGGGGTTTCTCTGTTTGCAACCCAAACAACAGTAGTGGTGCTGTCGGAGGTAATATTTTTCGAAAACCATATTCCAACGTAACGATTTTTGGATTCAGCGGGACTGAAAAATCCTAGTTCGAATAGATTGTTAGTTGAAACAAGGGTTTTTCCATCTCTAAGTGATTGGGAGGTAGCTAGTGTGTCTGTCGCAGCGGCAAAAGGAAGAAGGCATATGCATGGTAAGAAGAATAAGAAGATTGCATTTAGTGGCAGAAGAAACACACCATCGTCCATGGATGCTTCTGGTTTTGCCATTCAACCTATTATGAGAAAACCAACAGCTGCTGTATCATCTGGAAATGCAGGCTGAAATCTATATAACCTTTGGGCATCTGTTATACATTAGGAGGGTTTTGCTAATTACTGGCGTGAATATCCCAGTCCGATACATGCCTCCACATTCGCCCAGATGGCACTCTGGTGAATCAGGTCGCCCACAATGTTAAAAGTAGGGTGTCATTTTTAGTGCGGGGGATCCCTGACTGTGGGGCCCACTGTGATGCATGTGCTTTACATCTACACCGTCCATCCGTTTGGACAGATTATTTAAGTACATAATCCTAAAAATGGGACACACCATAGGAAACAGTGGTGATTGACCGTTAAAAACTTTTTGCAGGACACAAAAGTTTCAGATCAAGCTGATATTTTTGTGGTCCCTTCACCTTATCAACAGGTTGGATGGCAAATAAACATTCCGGTGAATCCCAAGAATTTTTTTTTTTTTTTTTTAATGGTGGGTATTAAATTAACACTATTTCCTGCGATGTGATCCACGTGAGATTTGGATCTGCTTCATTGAGCTGGCAAGCAAAATGGATGGACAGCATTTATATTAGGAAAATACAAAGCCTCAGTGGTCATTTTATACTCGGGCTGCGTATTTCGGCTGACAGGCAGGCATTTTGAAATGGTGAAGGTGGCATATATAAACTCAAACAAAACCAGCTATATTAATGTTGAGCCCACTTTTGTTAAGTCATTTTATAAAATAAGATGGATTGAACGATCATCTTATCCGTAGACACTTATATTAGATATTTTTCACTTTGAAAGTCCACTAAATCTGATTTCCGGAGTGAGGGTGGCTAACATTGCGTGTGACTATTAGTGGGGTGGCCCAGGTGGGTGTACTAACAGTGGGGTGTGTACTAGAGTTCGGATCCTCTGTTGGCTGTCAAGTAAGAAAAGCCTTTTCATTAGTCCACATCACGCTGCATAATGTTAGTGTGATAAGGTTGCACGGAGTATGTGACATGGTTGCAGACTTATGTGATGACATGGACCAATAAAAAGGCTCCAAGTAGGAGTTTTCTGCTTGAAGCCAACAAGGGATCTGGATTCGTGTGTACTAACCAAAAATAAAATAAAAATTCCACTGAATCTCCTGCAATCCAATAGCCAAATGATGAAAGAAGATTAACTATTTTGGGTGCTTTAATTTGAATGATTTGCAATCCTGTTACATACATATAACACTCTATCAAAGTCCATTCCGCACGTCACGTCTTATACTTGGTTCAAGGACATGAGGGAAATAAAAAAGCAGCCACTTCCACAACTCAGGTGGACTCCAGAACAGGGAACCGTGGTGTATATCTTTCATCAAACACTTTTAACTTGGTGTAACTCAGAGGATGAAATGAATATATAAGATGATCAAGGTACAAAACTCAGACGAGCAACACCGTGCGAACATAGAGGTTCTCGGATCAACTTTACATTGTTCCCATTGGTGTAGTCCTTGGAATTTCTTGTATGCAGATTTTTCCGTATGTACGGTTAAAATAAGGTTTGTCACCTGATGGGCAGTGTGGATTTACATAAACAAAATTGTGGGCCCCACATGGCTCGGTGTGCTGTAGACGTTTCATGTGGTGTTATAGCTCCTTGTGCCCACCCAGTGGACAACTGGAATCTTCAAAACCGATATTGAAATTCCGAGTTGTGCTGTGCAAGAGCTGACCAGTAATGGATGCAAGCCTCTCCTCCAGCGCTACACCTAGTTTTTGCATTGGATGCCTTTCACATGTCAATGGACCATTTTTCAAAGGGTAGCTGGCTGGCTGGCATGGCAGGGGATGAGATTTTTTTTATTTTTTATTTTTTACTGGAAGGCCACGGAAGGAGATTGCGTGCTGAGTAAACTCTGTGGGGCCCACCATGAGGTACGTGTCTTATCATGCCGTCCATCCATTTTACCAGCTCAAATTAGGGCATGTACCAAAAATTGAAGCATACACAAAGCTCAAATGCACATACGAAATAGTGAAGATAATGATGTCCCCGCTGAGATATTCGTTGAGCCTAGTAATGTTTATTAGTCATCCAACTTATTCATACGATGATATCATCACATAGACATGGATGAAGGAAAAACAGAAATATTGGCTTGGTCCATAACTATTGTTGCTGCCAAGAAGTTGGTTTTTTTTTTTATGAAAGCCACACTTTTTTATGGCATTAATAGAACCACCCAATAAAAAAAATATGTGGGTTAGATTTCAGTACATATAGTGATGAAAATACACCTAACGTAGAAAATAATTAACCAAAGAACCCTCCCTCCATAGGCTACCCTCAAGCTCTGATTTTTCACTTGTGCATGAGAGATACACTGATTTGGAAAGTGACTTGAACCCTTCAATCACTGTGGACGTTGTTTTGGATGGGAGCGGATTGCCTGTGACCCTGGCCACAGGGATATCCCTGTGGCCGTGGCTGTGTGGGATCCATAAGGATGTCGGTCCACTACCTCCATCTGTTTTGGAAGACCACAGTAGGATAGGATTTTAAAAATAATGCAGATAAAAAAACTCAGATGGGCCATACCACACGAAACAGTGGGTATTGAACACTTAACGGTGATAATGATACTCTTTCTTACCTTTTATTTGAGTGTTAATAATTCTTTTAAACGGTTTGGATGGCACATAAACATCATGGTCAACTCCAGGAAGGTTTCAATGGTGGACGTTGGTGTTCCCACTGTTTTGTTGGTGTGGCCCACCTGAGTTTTGAATCTACCTAATTTTTATAATCCTACCCTATTTTTGTCTTTACAAAGATGGACGTAGTGGATTTGTCTTGAACCTCCCTGTGGATCTCACACAGCTCCGGCCACAGGGATATCCCTGTGGCCGGTGTCACAGGCAATCCGCTCCCATTTTGGATGGTTCAAACCATGTTTATGAAGATTCAAGCCATTATTACATTTTTTTTTTAAGTCAACTGAGCTTAAAAGTGAGATCAGTCTATGCATACACTGAATGCTGATCATTCAAATGTTCCCTACGAATTTTTGTGTCGACATGCTGTTGGAATTTCCCTCTTCTCACGTGGAGGGGTCACGTATGAGCCTTAGTAAGGATAGTTTGGTCTTTTCTTTAATCCTCTTTATTTAAAGCAAAAGTAAATGAAAGGAATTTTTTGGGTCTATTTCTCACACAGCAGCAGAAAAACGAATTTGGAGTTTTTCTTGTTGTTCATATTTGGAGACAAAATAGATTTTTTTGAAAGAAAGAAGAGAATGTTTCCTCTATAGTTAGATTCGAGCCTCTGGTTGAGTACACGAGAAGATTCAAAATTGAAATTGTGAACTTTACATCCACAAGCTTCGAATTCATTAGTAAATCTCATTGAGGGTTTGGTTAGTAGCTTTCTTTTTTATGAGCTTAGTTTATATGAAACTCCTATTCTTCTGGTTGATTCTAGCATTTTACCTTTGAGTGATGTATTTGTTGATTATCTAAGAGAGGTACTCTCTTGAAGGTTGTTGAAGCTTGTTGTTTGTGATGTGTTTGGGGATCCAAACGAAAGTGTTCTCTTTAAGACTGTAATTTTCTTTTAACTATAGTGGATTTGTTACTGGACAAGATCTTGTAATTTTTTCCCTCATTTAGAGGGGTTTTCCACATTAAAAATCCTTAATGTCTTATTTGCATTGTATTAGTGCACTTTTCTTTAGCATACTAGTGGACCTTATTTGTCAATCATGTGAGTCCATGTGTTGTAATGTCGGTTGAGCCTTGGCAAGCTGAAGACTGAAGATTCAAGTGGACAATAAGCATCAATGAAGAAGAATAGGTAAATGAGATGCCTTGGTGACCCTAACCCTTTGGACCAAAACACCCATAACCTCTTGGATGACTTGGACCAATTAGAAATACTCCTAGTCATCATCATTAGTCTTAGAACATCTTAAAAAATATGATAAGCTAGACTAAATAAAGAGAAGGAAGTTGCCGTAATTAATATAGTCAAAACAACAACTTTCGATAGACCTTCGATATATCGAAAGTCTGTTCGATAGACCTTCGATATATCGAAAAGGTCTATTCGATATATCAAATTGAGTGTCCAGTAAATACATAACTCCCTGGACAAAATGATCGATCTATCGGAATGCATTTCAATATATCAGAATTGGGGTTTTTGATATATTGATACCTTACTTTGATATATCGGAGAAATGATCCAGCAACTTCACAATCTACTGGACATATTCTTCGATATATCAAAGATAATTCCGATTAATCAAAACATCATTTTGATATATTGAAGTGGCCGTTTTCTGCCCGTTTTATGACCATTGTAGATTTGCTTTAAATACGGAAGAGATAGTCTTTAGGCTTAAGGAGAGGGATTTTGAGGAGATAGAAGTTACCACAATTGTTTACCTTTAAGAGTTCTATTCCTAACTCAAACAAGTGATCTTCTTTGTGATTTATCACAAGTGTTATAGAGAAATTTGGCCTCCCTAAAAAGTGAGTAGCCTGCCTCGTGCTCCACAAAAAAGGTCACATCCTAAAATGCGAGCAGCCCGACTCGTGCTCGCCACGAGGGGCCGCATCTGAAAATGCGAGCAGCCCAAATGCGAGCAGCTCAGCTCGTGCTCGTCGCGAGGGGCCGCATCTGAAAATGCGAGCAGTCCAATGCGAGCAGCCCGGCTCATGCTCGTTGCGAGGGATCGCATCCTAAAATGCGAGCACTCCTGATAAGAGTAGCTCCCTCCTATGAGTAGCTCCCGACACGTGAATGATTTTGGTAGTTGGTCTCTAGCAAGGATATCCCTCATCTCATAGTACCAGCAGCCCGTATAGACCGGGTTTGGGCTTATCTTCGCCTGCGGTTCCGCATCTCAAGGGATCACTATCAAGGAACGTAATTAATCAGATGAGTAGTTGGATCAGACTGTTCCTTTATCTAAGGATGAATAGGATAAACATTTTATCCCATGAAATCCGTAATAATCTTGAGATCTTGCGTAACAGAGTGGGATATTCGGATCTATAAAAAAAGATGGTTTCATCAATAAGAAGGTACACACATTATTCAATCTCAATTCGTTTATTTCTTTTCCTTCAATCCTATCCTATCTAACTTAAGCATCGGAGGGCCAATGGCTGGGCGTCGGCCACCATAGTTTTTCCGTTGTCTTTTTTTTTTTCAGGTCAGGAGGGAATCATTAGCAAGGAAAGGTGAATGTCTGGAGGACCCTGTTACAAAATATGACGTAAACAGATTGGCGCCGTCTGTGGGAACGCAATTTGATCACCAAATTTTAGCCGTTTCCACCATCGAACACGATGCCTCCAAAAAAGACGGTTCATCCTTCCACTTCAAGGCAGACATTACCTCCACCTGACGTTAAAGAATCGAGGCCCATCCCTCAAGCTACTTCGACGGGCATCCCTCAAGGGGATCCTAGCGTGCCATCACAAAACCCGTTATTTGAGACTTCCGGAAGTTAAGAAGATGTCATGCGTTTCCTCGGAAACACACTCCTAACTCTCAATGCTGGGTTTCAAGCCTTGTCTAACCGGCTTGATCAGCATTTCCTGGAGCCTCAGAAGCTACCTTCCGGAGGGTTGCCAGCGCAGCCCATACCGATGGCTTCCAGACACTCTGTGGACGAACCACAGGACCAACCAAATCATCCTCCTTCGAACCGAATGCCAATCGGCAACCAACCCCCTGTACTATCCCCACATTCCGTACATTCCAGTGCTTCCCGCCAACAGCAATCTCATGAGTCCACTGTCGAAACGTCAGATTATATTTTACCGTGGGAGGGAGACCTCAAAAGGATCCATAACCGTTTTGATGACATGGAGCAACGATATCAGGCAAATCGACCATCAGCCGCTGTGGCGTCGATACATCGATCTGAGTCTCCTTTCACCAGCGAAGTCATGGAGGCACCTCTACCTAGAAAGTATCGTACGCCCGTCATCACTCCATATATAAGCACCGGCGATCCTCTATATGGAAACTTATAGGTTCTCATGGAGCTGGAGGGACATGGGTCGGAAATCATGTGTAGGGCTTTTTCCCTAACTTTAAAGGAAGCAGCCCGTACATGGTTCCGGGGGTTAAAACCTCGATCTATCGGTTCCTTTTCACAGCTATCGGAGCTGTTCCTCTCCCAATTCATGGGAAGCATCTGCACCAAAAAACCAGCGTCCCACTTAATGGATCTAAAACAGCAGCATGGGGAAATAATAAAGGAGTTTACAGTGCGGTTCACTACCGAAGCCGTCCAAACTGAAGGTTATACCGAAGAGAAAGGCCTCACCGCCCTAATAGCTGGGATCACAAGCGAAAAATTCAGGTTCGCTTTGGATAAGAATCCTCCTAAAACTATGACAGAATTCCAAGCTAAAGCTCAGAAGTATATTAATGCAGAAGAAGTTGCTTTAGCGCGTCATGGCATACAGGGCAAGAAGCGCAAGCCGGAGGAAGTCTCTTCCTCGGATTTTAAGAAATATCGGCGCGATCGGCGAGGCCGCTCTCCTAAGAAAGTCTATTCTGGTAAGTACCATAACTACACCCCCCTTAATCGGCCTCCGGAAAAGGTGCTAATGGAGATCAAGCATAAACCATATGTGAAGTGGCCTGCAAAGATCAAATCTGATCCTGAGAAAAGAGATAAGATCAAGTTTTGTTATTTTCACAAAGATCACGGGCACAATACCTAAGACTGTATATCTCTGCGTGATCACATCGAAGCTCTTATTCGCAAAGGTCACCTTCAAGACTATGTTGTCTGACAAGGTCGTTCACCTAAAAGGGGGGAGGTCCCGTCACAACAGAAGAAATCACCTCATCGACATACATCACAAGAAAATGTTGAGCCTACTGGGGAGATTCGAACCATCGTCAGAGGACCGGCTTGCGGAGGAGATTCTCAAGCTTCGAGAAAAGCATACACCCGTAATGCATCCAAGAAGCCTCAGCATATCTACTGGTTGGAACGAACTCCCGATACGTCAGAATCTAGCCGTCCTTCGATCTCTTTCTCCCTCGAAGATGCAGAAGGGATTCACTTCCCTCACGAAGACTCCATCGTAGTCACATTAAAGGTATCAAATTATCTGACTCATCGTATTATAGTGGATACAGGTAGCTCTGCTGATATTCTCTACCTAGAGGCTTTCGATAAAATGACACTTGCCAAAAGCTCAACTCCCCTCGTCGGCTTCGGGGGCGAAGTGGTGACACATGAAGGGAGCATTGACCTTTCAGTCACTTTTGGTGAGAGCCCTGCGAAGACGACTATCTTCATCAATTTCCTTGTGGTAGATCGGAGATCGGCGTACAACACCATTTTGGGTCGACCATCGCTTAATAAGGTTGGGGCAGCTTTACATCCCTTGTATTTGTGCGTTAAATTTTCTACCCCCAATGGTGTTGGGGTTGTACGAGGAAATCAGAGAGAAGCCCGCTCCTGTTATGAGATAGCCCTACAAGATCGAAAGAAAGCTCACGCAACACCAGTTATGATGATAGAGCAAGATTCATCAAGTCCTTTGACGACCGCCTCGCTGGATCCAAGGGAGAATGCTCTCCAATCAGGAACTCTCGGAGAAGAAACAGTGTCAATCCGCTTAATTAAAGATGATTCATCAAACGTCGTATACATTGGATCCTCTTTAACCAGCGTCCTCCGTGAAGATCTGGTTCGTTTCCTCACCGAATACCAAGACGTGTTCGCTTGGTCTCACAAAGATATGCCGGGCATCGACCCCAGCGTCATTGCACATCGTTTGAACATTGATCCAAATTATAAACCTGTCCAACAGCGCCGACGTGCCTTTACTGCAGAGAGGCAAATGGCAATCAAAGCTGAAGTCGGGAAGCTGCTCACAGCCAATTTCATAAAAGAAGTTGACTACCCAGAATGGGTCGCGAACGTAGTTCTCGTTCGAAAAGCTAACGGCAAATGGAGAATGTGCGTCAACTATTCGGATCTAAACAAAGCGTGCCCTAAAGATAGCTTCCCAACTCCGCAAATCGACCAGCTGGTCGATTCAACAGCTGGGCATGCTTTGCTCAGTTTTATGGATGCCTATTCCAGTTATAACCAGATCATGATGCATCCGCCCGATAACCAACACACCGCCTTCATTACTGATCGAGGCCTATATTGCTACCAGGTAATGCCTTTTGGCCTTAAAAATGCAGGGGCCACCTATCAGCGCCTCGTCAATAAAATATTCGTCGAGCAAATCGGCCGGAATATGGAAGTTTATGTTGACAATATGCTTGTGAAAAGCGTTGTAGGAACTGACCATCTTTCAGATCTTTAAGAAGCCTTTGACTTGATGAGGAAGTATCGAATGAAGTTAAATCCAGAAAAATGTGCCTTCGGAGTCTCTGCTGGACAATTTCTGGGGTTTATGGTCGGCCAACGAGGAATCGAGGCGAATCCTGAAAAGATAAAAGCATTGATCGAAATGAAGTCCCCGACCACTCTCAAAGACGTCCAACGTTTGGCTGGTCGCATTGCATCATTAAATAGGTTAATCTCGCAGGCTTCCGACAAGTGCTTACCTTTCTTTAAGCTCCTTCGAGCGACAGCCAAATCTAACTGGGAGTGGACACCACAATTTGAAGAAGCTTTTCAACAATTGAAGCAATATATGAGCACACCTCCCGTTTTATCTAAACCTGTGGCACACGAGCAACTCATCCTTTATTTGTCTGTGTCTTCCACGGCCATTAGCGCCGCTTTAATAAGAGAAGATTCTGGGATACAAAGGCCCATTTATTATATCAATCGAGCAATGGTGGATGCAGAAACCCGGTATTCTGATATGGAGAAGTTGGCCCTTGCTCTAGTCACAGCTGTCCGAAAACTACGACCATACTTCCAGGCCCACGCTATATTAGTACCAACAAATCATCCGTTACGACAGGTCCTTCAAAAGCCCGAGGCTTCAGGAAGATTAACCAAATGGGCGATCGAGATCAGTGAGCACGATATTTCATTCTACCCCAGAACCGCGATCAAGGGCCAAGCCGTGGCTGACTTCGTCACCGAATTCACATACTCCTCTCTCGATGATGATGTCGCGATCAGCGACCAGCCATCCTGGTCACTCTTCGTGGACGGGTCCTCACGGGCCACCGGCAGTAGAGCGGGCCTAATTTTAGTTGCTCCAGACAGGTCGCATTTCCAATACACCTTACGTTTCGATTCTCGTATCTCAAATAATGAAGCAGAATATGAGGCTCTGATCGTTGGCCTCGAACTAGCAAACGTCATCTCAATTCAGAATCTGCTTATTCACAATGACTCTCAGCTCATAGTCAATCAAGTTGTAACGCCCCAAAATTTCGACTCTCGTGGACAACACGATGGGTCGAGCTTCCGGGTGTTAATTCATGTGTGTCAGGGTTACGTTTCCACACACTTACCTGTAATTTCATACATTCATGGCATACATAGCATAATGACGGAAATTTAAGTTCTTATTCCATAAATATTCTATTCTAAGTTCTAAATCAATGTAATAAAACATATTTAACCAAATATTTCCACTTATTATCTCCATGAGAGACTTATTACATGTTCAAAAGAAAAATAAATAAATCTACTCTACAAAGATAATAAACATAATCCATCTTCAGGCCGCTTCGGTTTCATCGTCCGTCACTTGTTGCCACGAGCCTTCGAGCACCTCATCGTAGTGTTCGATTCTCTTACTGGATCTTCACCTGGATTATCTGAGATGTGGTTGGATAGCGTTAAACACTATCATAGTGGGGAATATCCCTTTAAAACAATCATGATAATAATGGCACAGAGTAAATGCAAGCAAGATATTCTCATTTAATCAAATCAAAACAATTCAATAAAAAATCTTGATTAATGCAATGCATGACATGGATGCTCTGGCTAAGGTACCCTGACCAAATGAGACGGGATCACTCCACTCTTCTCACCAGCCACTAGTCACCAGAGGTTCTAGCTAGGACGGGATCACTCCACTCTTCCCATGCACCAAAACCCAACTAGTGAAACGGGCCCATGCACACTTTCACTAGATAGCGAGAGAGAAATGGGCCCATGCACACTTTCTCTAACACCCGAGGGGCTGACCCACCAAGCCGGGTCTAGTGAATGCATGATTAGTTTCACCTTTAATTAAGTCATTTAGCATTCAGCCCATTAAATGATGTGCACGTCTAATGATCACTCCCTTACCCCAATCAATTGAAGAGTCCCCACATTCATCAATTCCATACTTCCATGGATCCATCACAGGTAACGAATCAATAAAGATCCCTTGGCACGTAAACAACAATACGCACACGGTAGTGCCAAACTTAACATCCTGGCATATGAAATCAACAACACATACATGGTAATGCCAATACCAAATCCTCAATGTTAAGGCACATTTATTCAATAAGACACACGGTAATGCCGACTTTCTCAATAAGGCATATTCATCCAAAATCTCCACATGGTAATGCCAACGTAACAAGGCCTCGCATGGCTTCTTCTCTTACATCAACGGTTACATCAGTATGGGGCCAAGGAGTTTTCATTAACGTAACATCCATATGCAATATCTCATAGCAAACAATACATCAATCATCATAAGCATGTGACAACGTAAATCGAGCATGGTTTCCATATGAGCATGTACATCATAACAATTCCTTTTCCAACTACTTAAGCATAGTTCATACATCAAAATTCAACAGACACAACAAGGAACATCATACAATCCATATTTACATGGAAAGATTTCAACAAGCACAGTTTCAAAAAGTCACGTAACAAAAATCCTAATTTCCAAGCATAAAATCAACATATAATTTAATATTATCGTAGATGGGCTTAAAGGAAATCCCCACCTCTAAGATTAGGTCGATTTGAAGTGTTGATAGGCTGTGCACTCCTCTTTAAATCCAAATCCTAACATGTTTAATGTAAACCACGAGATTAGAGCGTAGGTCGACACGATTTTCATTGCCATGATCAACTAGAGTTAAATTTTAACCTAGAGTTTATGTTTATGCTAGATTTAAAAATTTAGATGAGGGTTTACATCACTTACCTTTTTTAATAGCGATTCAACTTGAAAACTCAGCCGAGTCGACTCGGTTCGGCTCGGTTCTTCTTCCTTTCCTTCTCTTTATCTTTCCTTCTTCTTTTCTTCTCCTTTTCTCTCTCTTTTTTTTTTCTTGGCCTGAGCAGGGCTTTAACAGCAACGGAAGCAGCGATGGGTGTACCTCATCTCAGCGGCCACCCCATCTCTCTCTCTTTCTACAACGTTTTCTCTCTCCTTCCTTCCTTTCCTTCTCTTTCTTCTTTTTCCTCTTCTTCTTTCTCCTTCTTCCTTCTTCCTTTTTCTTTTCCTTCACTAGAGGACTTCTCAGCAGCAACATAAAATGGTGGGCCCTCTTTCTTCCTCTCTTTCTCCCCCAAACAACTTTCACTTTCTCTCTCTCCTCCCACGATCTCTCTCTCTCTCTCTCTCTCTCTCTCTCTCTCTCTCCCACGATCTCTCTCTCCCTGGCGTTGGGTTTCCTAGAGAGAGCAGGCGCGGACGAATTGTAGGGTTTTATAATATGAAAGACTCGGGAGGTCTGTTGGTTGCGTGGTGTGGAAGGAATGGCTCGAGAGTTGGAGTTGGAAATGGATTGCAAAGAGGGTTTTACAAGGCATGAGGACCGTTGAGATGCTCGGTGGGGTCCACACGAAGCTTTGGGTGAAGTATGAACGGCCCATGCAAGGTGGAGGTCCGGATCTTTGTGATTCTTTGATTTGGACGATGGTTAGGAGCGGCCTGTACAAGTGATGGTTGACGAAGATTTTCAAGGGGACTAGGTTTTGCTTGGCCGCAAGTTGAATGGATGGAGTGGATTTGGCCGTGGGGTCCACTGGAGGACCAGCGTGGAAGCCTCAAACGGACAGCGCCGTCCGCTGGTTACAGAGAATCGTGAAGAAGAAGATGTCTTCTTTTAAAAAAAAACTTCTTGTATCGTGCAACGCATGTACACGGCCATTTATGGCTGCCCTCACAAGCGGGGTCCACTCCAAGTGGATCGGGATTCTTTGATCAGTCCAACATGTTGAAATCATCATTTTAACCACTGAAAACAAAATTGAGGCAGATCCGAGTTAAGGTGGGCCACTTATGATCAAATTTCTGATTAGGGTATTTGCACAATGATCGGGGATCTGATTTTCGACGTGTACGGTTAATTTGTATTAAATAGGCCATACACTAAGTTTAGGGTAAAATGATTGTGGAAAATGGGTTATTTAAATGGTGGGGTTTTAATAGTGGCATAAAAAAAATACGAAAAAAATAAGGGAAAAATACAGAAAAATACGGGAAAATACGGGGTGTTACACAAGTACTTGGTGAATTCGAAGCAAAAGAAGAAAGGATTGCCTTATACAAATCTCGAGTGCTCATTCTGCTCGCAAAGTTGAAGAGTTATGAAATAATCTACATCCCTCACGAGAAGAACAAACTCGCTGATTCTTTAGCAAAACTTGCCTCGACACCAGAATCTGAGTTATCGCATTTAATTCCCATCGAGCACCTTCAGAGCCCAAGTATTGACGATGCGACTCTTGAGTAGGTGATCACGGTACATCCCTCTCCGTGTTGGATGGACCCCATTCTCCTTTACCTCAGGGATGGAGATCTTCCGGAAAATAAAAAATCCACACGACAGATCCGCCATCGAGCTGCCAGGTATACTTTACAAAATGGAATGTTATTGCGCAAGAGTTTTTCTTTGCCCTATTTAAGGTGTCTCCACCCAGAAGAAGCACGTCGTGTTCTTGATGAAATACACCAAGGGGCATGTGGTAACCACCCACGGGGACGATCTCTAGCATACAAGGCGATGAGGCAAGGATACTATTGGCTCACTATGAAGGCAGATGCAATTGAATTCTTTAAAAAGTGTGACAAGTGTCAGCGATACTCTCTTATACCTCATATACCATCCGAGCAAATGATGCCAATTGATAGCCCTTGGCCCTTCGCCCAATGGGGGGTCGATATCATCGGGCACCTGCCTATCGGAAAAGGACAAAATAGGTTCGCAATCGTGGGAGTCGATTATTTCACCAAATGGGCCGAGGCGGAGCCTTTAGCCACAATTACTGAGAAACAGACTACCAAGTTCGTATGGAGAAATATCATATGCCGTTATGGACTTCCCCATACTATAATCACCGACAATGGAAAGCAATTCGACAATGCTGCCTTTGATGAATTCTGTGAAAAATGGAAAATACGCAATGTCCGCACCTCTCCATATCATCCACAAGCAAATGGGCAAGTTGAAGCGGTGAATAAAATCATCAAGCACCATTTAAAAACCAAGCTCAGTGAATGTAAAGGTGCATGGCCAGAACTTCTGCCAGAGGTCTTATGGGCATATAGAACTACGACTCGCACATCTACAGGCGAAACTCCTTTCTCCTTGGCATTTGGTACCGATGTAGTAGCACCAATTGAAGTTCAAGTACCCTCGTATCGAATCAAGCATTATGACCCCACTTGTAATCAGGAAGGGCTTTAACTTCATCTCGATCTTTTGGAAGAATGGAGAAATGCCTCCCACATGCGAGCAGCAACGTATCAGCAACACATTGCTCATTACTGAAACACTAAAGTTCGACCTAGAGTGTTTCAGCTCAGTGATTTGGTCCTTAGACAGAACCTCGGAATTCCTGCTCGTTCGTTGGACCCGAATTGGGAAGGCCCGTATCGAGTCATCAAAATTGTGCGACCCGGTACTTATTATCTTGAAGATATGCAAGGAAGACCCATACATCGCCCTTGGCATGTGGAATACTTATTACGGTATTATCCCTAATTCGATGTAATTCTGGACGACATTCGAGTGAATAAAAATAAAGCCACTTTTTTTGGTCGCTTCTCCAGTCAAATTAGACTCGAATAGCCCCAAAGAGAATGCACACATTCTCTTGGCCAATTGCCTACCCTTGGTAGGGTTAAAATCATTCTTGTTGGTTGCTTTTCCATTTTATGGATCACAAATAGCCCTGAAGAGAACATACGTATTCCCTTAACCAATCTTCTACCCTTGGTAGAATCAAAATCTCAATCGATAGACCAGTCTATCTCAACGTGGACATGGTCACGCGACCCCCCGATTGAGTCTAATTCATTTTTTCATGAGTTAGTGATACGAATGGACAATATATGATGGACACGGGGCGAAAAAGCTGGAGAAAGTACACAGCATTGAAGAAAAGAGAAATTTCCATTACAATTTACTTAAAAGTCAAGCTAGTTACATGAGCAATTTCCTTTCAAATACACACACACACACACACACACACACACACACACACACACACACATACACACACAAGATAGAAGAAGGAGGGCAACGAAGTCAAGACTGGTCATCCCCATCTTGAGCAGGCTCGCGGCTCTCAGCTTCAGGACCAGTCTCGGGAGCAGGCGTAGCATCTGTAGCTCTAGTGACGTCATTCTCAGCAGCGGCTCGCTCTCTAGCCGCAACCTTGAAAGCCACCCTTTCAAACTCCTCAAAGTTAAAAGTCGGAGTAATCTGCTGCATAACGCTGACTGCAAAATCGCGACCAGCGATATACGCTTCATATCGCTCCTCGTCATAAAGTTGAGAGGTTCGAAATTCCTGGACTGGACGAGGGCCTTCGTCAGATACCATCTGGACGAGAGCCACTTGCTCCTCTTCCCAGTGAATGGAATCATCCTTTAACTGGTTGAGTCTCTGCTGGGCCTCCTCAAGCTTAGCTCGAGAATCCTTGAGCTGCTCTTCTAGCTAGATCTTGTCTTGGCGGAATATCTCCTTCTCTCTCTCGCTTTTGGTATGGAGTTCTTGAAGCTTCGCAAGCTGGAGGTCCAATGACTGAAAGCGATCAGTCATGGCTTGAATCTTGACAAGGAGAATTCGCTTTTCCTCATCCAGTTTGGCGATTTGGGCTTCCAGAGCCTTCACCAAATGGTCCCTCCCTTGGACCTCGGCTTCCATCGTCTTCTTCTTCTTTTCTGCATCTTCAATGCTGTGGCGGGCTGCTTCAATGTCGCGTCTGATACGAAGCGTGAGATCTAGACTCTGATATAAATAAAGAAAGGAGAAATTAGACTGTTTATCAGACTGTTCCTTTATCTAAGGATGAGTAGGATAAACATTTTATCCCATGAAATCCGTAATAATCTTGAGATCTTGCGTAACAGAGTGGGATATTCAGATCTATATAAAAAGGATGGTTTCATCGATAAGAAGGTACACACATTATTCAATCTCAATTCGTTTATTTCTTTTCCTTCAATACTATCCTATCTAACTTAAGCATCAGAGGGCCAATGGCTGGGCGCCGGCCACCATAGTGTTTCCGTTGTCTTTTTTTTTTTTCAGGTCAAGAGGGAATCATTAGCAAGGAAAGGTGAATGTCTGGAGGACCCTGTTACAAAATATGACGTAAACAACAAGTATAGAGTATTAAAAGCTTATGATGAAGATGCACTTGTCCCTCTTTTGATCTCTAGAGATTGGATTGTTCTTGACAGTGATATTCCTATCCAATACTCTATGATGAGATCCTTGTAGGCGAGACTCTTTAGGAAACCATTTCCCATTAATTGTAGAGATCTCAAACCTACCCTCCTAGCACCTTGGGCATCTTCGATGGAGCATCATATGTAAGGTAGTTGATCTTGGAGCTGGATCATTGGTGAAGCAATGGCATCAAAGATCGAGGGAGTACAGGGGTAGCTGGTTGAAGCACGGGAGAGGGGAGATCAGGCAACCCGAAGCGGCGCAACAAAGGGGCTCAATCCGACAAGTAAGTTGTCATTTGTAAAAGTCCAGTTCCACTCTCTTCCCGTGGGAAATTGAGTGTAGAGTTTGTTTTCAAATTCGATAGGTTCAATTGTAGGACCTAGACCCAATTGTAGGGTTAAAATGAGTTTTCAAGTGGGGAGCATCCGGCGGGAGTAAACGCTAGGTTCAGTTGTAGGATTTTGGCTCGATTGTAGAGCCTAAAACCATTGAAGTTCGGTTGTAAGACCTTAACTCATGGGTGGAGTCTAAATTGAGGTTCGGTTATAGGACATTAGCTTGATTATAGAGCCTAAATAAGTCTCCAAGGGGAGTGACCAATTCTAGTTGCTTTGCTCTAAGCTTCCGCACACGTTTGCGTTGGTGTCGTGTTAGACTACCAACGTAATTTCACATTGTACATGTTTGATGAAATGCTTATCTAAATTTGTTTGATCATCCTTCATGAAAGCTCTCCTATAAGTTTATCTCCACTAACATACATAGGTTGAGAATGGGTTGTTTTACCCTTACAAGTGGTATCAGAGCCACCAAGGTTGGAAGCTTATTCATTTCTTAGGGGAGTTCGTTGTTTGTTGTGCATGTGTTGTCATGAAGACAAGCACAAGTCGAATGATTAGTTTGAATGGAAATAATTAGATGATTTGGAGAGGAAAGATGGAAGATTTATTGTATTGCAAGGACTTGTATGCTCTCGTTGAAGTTGTTGGGGCAAAACCAAATGATATAACCAATGATGAATGGAAGAAAATTAGATCGGAAAGCCGTTGGGTTTATTCGGCAATGGTTAGATGATAGTGTCTTTCATCACGTGTTTACAGAAGCTTTAGCACAATCACTTTGGAAGAAATAGGAAGCATTGTATGAAAGAAAAACTGTCGGGAACAAGGCTCTCTTAATTAGAAAGCTTGTAAATCTGAAATACAAAGAAGGGGGTTCTATTGTGGAGCATTTGAATGAGATGCAAAGCATTTGAATGACGATGACCAACGAATGTTTCTGCTACCATCCAGGACCACAAGATTTCCATTGTCATCAATGGCTAACAATCCAGAGGAATCAGGAAGTGGGGTTTCTATGTTTGCAACCCAAACAACAGTAGTGGTGCTGTCGAAGGTAATATTTTTCGAAAACCATATTCCAACGTAACATTTTTTGGATTCAACGGGACTGAAAAATCCTAGTTCGAATAGCTTGTTAGCTGAAACAAGGGTTTTTCCATCTCTAAGTGATTGGGAGGTAGCTAATGTGTCTGTTGCAGCAGCAAAAGGAAGAAGGCATTTGCATGGTAAGAAGAATAAGAAGATTGCAGTGGCAGAAGAAACACACCATCGTCCATGGATGCTTCTGGTTTTTGCCTTTCACCCTATTCTGAGAAAACCAACAGCTGCTGTATCATCTGGAAATGCAGGCTGAAATCTATATAACCTTTGGGCATCTGTTATATATTAGGAGGGTTTTTGCTAATTACTGGCGTGAATATCCCAGTCCGATACATGCCTCCACATTCGCCCAGATGGCACTCTGGTGAATCAGGTCGCCCACAATGTTAAAAGTAGGGTGTCATTTTTAGGGCGGGGGATCCCTGACTGTGGGGCCCACTGTGATGCATGTGCTTTACATCCACACCGTCCATCCGTTTGGACAGATTATTTAAGTACATAATCCTAAAAATGGGACACACCACAGGAAACAGTGGTGATTGACCGTTAAAAGTTCAGGTTATTGTCATAACACCTTTTAGATCTAGTAAATACTGATTGTGTGCCTTCTATAAGGCACAATTTAGTTTTTGTTTCCCATTTAGACAAGTGCAATATGTGTTTAAATTTGGAAATGAAAATTTAAGTATTTGATATGATTCGGTTGTGATTTGTTCTTACTTTTTTGTTAATAGCTTTTGTCAGCTAAATTTAAATGTTTTTGTGACAGTAGCACAAACTCTTTGCATGAAAACACTAAAAGCATTAAGTGGAGTTTAGACTAAAAATTCTTTCATACTGTGGCACAGGCGATTATGCCACATCTCTCGTGAGAGATTAGAAATGCTTGTGCGTAAAGGAATTCTTTACTCTCTAGGCTTCTCAGACCTTGTGGTCTATATAGGCTACATTAAAGGTAAACATATCAGGATTAGAAAATTGTGCCACTAGGAGAATATGACTCTTATAAGTGATATATATAGACATTTGCAGATCATTCCCTACGACATCTTAGAATAAGCAAAAATATTTTTTCACTTTAATAAACGACTACTCTCGTTATTGGTACATGTATGACTGTGCATATCCTAAATAGAGTTCCAAGTAAGGCTATAATGAAAACTCCATATGAATTGTGGATAAGGCAAAAGTCTAGTCTACAATACCTGTGTGAAAGAAAGCTTGACCATAGAATGACTAGTTGCTTCTTTATACAATACCAAAAAAAAAAAAAAAAAAAAACTAAAGGATTCAGATTTTATTGTATATCATATTTCATAAGAGTCGTTGAAACTGCAAATGCTAGGTTTATTGAGAATAGTGAAGATAGTGAGAGCATAAACTTAAGAAATATTGTATTTGAGGAAGGAAGAATTATAATAATTTCGAGTAGCATGATCGCCCATCTGGTAATGGACGCTGAGATCCCTGTAGATGGCCATATAGAGCCTCAAATACAACCCATTGATGACAAAATGAAAAACCCACTTCAGAATAATGAGCTCTTAAGAAGATCACATATAGAGAGGGGGAATCTGTCATTTTAGACAGTTATGTTGCTTATTTATAGGAGCATTAGTCTGACATAGGGTGGAAAAGGATTTTGTCATTTCCACAAGTCGAACAAAGTGCGACTTCTTCGGTTCGATTCCATGAATGATGAATTGAAATCTATAAAAGACAATAAAGTCAGGGACCTTGTTAAATTGACTGAAGGGATTAAGCTAATTGGTTATAAGTGGGCGTTTAAACCCAAACAAGACTTTAAGGGCAATATCGAAAGGTATAAAGCCAAGCTAGTTGCATAGGGTTTCAGTTAACATAAGGGCATTGACTTTAATGAGACTTTTTCACCTATGTCTAAGAAAGACTCATTTAGGATCGTAATAGCTCTTATAGATCATATAGATTTGAAGCTACATCAAATGGATGTAAAAAATGTGTTTCTCAATGCAGATCTAATGAAGAACGTATATATGTTGCAGCCAGAAGGCTTTAAAGCTAAAGGCTCAGAACATCTGGTCTGCAAGCTTAAGAAGTCCATTTATAGGTTGAAACATGCACCAATGATAGTAGTACCTAAAGTTTCATGAAGTTGTTTCCTCATATGGTTTCATTGAAAATACTGCAGATGAGTGTATATATGTGAAAATCAGTGGGAGTAAATTTATCATTTTAGTCTTATATGTTGATGACATTTTGTTGGTCAGTAGTGATATTGGATTGTTGCATGAGACTAAAAAATATCTATCTCAAAACTTTGAGATGAAAGATCTTGGTGATGCTTCCTTTTCAT
Organism: Liriodendron chinense; assembly: GCA_003013855.2. Lineage (NCBI taxonomy): Eukaryota > Viridiplantae > Streptophyta > Magnoliopsida > Magnoliales > Magnoliaceae > Liriodendron > Liriodendron chinense. The sequence goes on from PVNU02002126.1 coordinate 1,585,798, forward strand.
CAGCATTCAGATTAGCCGGGACAGATCACATGGATTACTTGGCCTGTTGTAGAGGGCCTATATTGATAGGGTTTTCGAAAGGTTTGGCATGCAAGGTTGTGTTCCTAGCCAAGCACCTATTGTAAGAAGTGACAGGTTTGGTCAAGTTCAATGTCTTAAGAATGACCTAAAAAAGGACAAGATGAAAGTTATCCGTATGCGTCAGTAGTAAGGAGTATGATGTATGCTCAAGTTTATACGCATCCAGATATTGCTTTTGTGGTTGGAATGTCGAGCAGATATCTTAGCAATCCAGGGATATAAATCACTGGATAGTTATTAAGAAAGTGTTGCGCTACTTGCAAAAGATAAAAGACTTTACACTCATATATAAAAGGTCTGACCATTTAGAGCTGGTTGGATATATAGATATAGATTTTGTCGGCTACTTTCAGCAAGAAGTCCACTTCGGGCTATGTTTTCATAATGGAATTGTACCATGAAAACATGGCATAATATGGCTTCATCTATGATAAAAGAAGAATTCGCAGCTTCTCTCGAGAGCCTACGCATGAGGTGATATGACTGCAAGTTTTATTTAATACAGAATTGTCTAGTGTTTGTAAAACTTATCCACACGAAGCAGATGATGGTGGATCTACTCCCTAAAGGTCGTTCTATCACACTACTTACGAGGCATGTCTTTTATAGGAGTCGTTGACCCAAAGAAGTACTGGATTAGTGGGAGCTTCAGTTTGATCCGATTCAGGTACAGACATTGAAGATCTCGTTTTAATGATTCTGTTATTCAGTTTATATCTTGTTTCTCATTCAGTGTATACATTTAGTTTTGAGTAAGCATGACTTTGGTTTGTGTCTTGGAGACACGTTCAGTAGGACCACTTGATGGGCATGTATGATCACATTAGATGTGTAATCTTAACACACCTCATTTCCTTGATCCATGTCATTAAGGCTTTGGTATTTGTGACCGTGATTCGTCTCACTTCGAAAAGATTAAATACTGTGTTAACTACCACGATTCAATATCAATGGTCCCGATGGACTGGATCTAATAAGCGTTGCTCATAACTATCCAATGGTGGTATTCTGAAATTCAGTAGGATGCCCATTAGGAACTTTTGAAAACAAATGCATTTTATAAAATGTTTTTCACAAAATAAAATGTTTTGTTTTCTTTAAGAGATCAGTGTAGCCCAAGTGGGAGAATGTAAGACTCCATTAGGTGGGCCACACGTGATCATCAATTTAGATCATGACCGTTGGATTATGCAGATTGAGCGATTCAGTGGACCCTATTATAGTTGTGATCATCACAGATAGGTTTGGGGCGGGATGCTTGAACAGTGATCCCGATACGTGATCATTAAGCAAATATGGAAACCTATGGTGTGGAGACTTTAAAGGGGAGAAGTGTGATGGGTAGAACTGCACACGATTCGATCTCGACCCTACTCGAGCTTGGCTTGAGTAATGATCACGTCAGTTTAAGCTTGGCTTGGCTTGAACTTTGAGCTCAAAACAGTAGCTCGAGCTTGACTTATTGTTTGAGTCAAGTTGATTGAGCTTTATCGAGCCGAGCTTTGTATTTTTTTTTTCTTTCTAGAAGCTTTGTCTTTGTTAGGCCCCCAACCCGACCCAATCTAGCCCTAAAAACTGACTAAAACTAGCCTCATTTTGAGGGTTTTGTATTTTAAATATAATTTATTAAAAAAATTAAGAAAACCTTACCTGAGAGAGAAGTAAGAAGAATGTTCTTAGGTTGTCGGGTGGGTGCAGGTCGTATGGTTGAGTCGGGCAAGTTCCCTCGGGTGTAGGCCATGCGGTAGGGCTGGGGAGATAGAGAGACAGATGGTAGGGTTTGAAATGAGAGGGTCAGTGTCGTACGGTCATGCGGCGGCCGACGGGGCCCAGAGAGAGAGAGAGAGAGAGAGAGAGAGAGAGAGAGAGAGATGAAATGAGAGGGGGAAAGTGAGAGGCCCGACAACCCGGGTAAGGATATAAAGGGATAAACGAGTGGGGTTGGGTTACTTAGGTTTTTTTTTTTTTAATATATATTTATATATATTATTTCAAGCTCAAGCTGAGATTGATCGAGCCGAGCTTTAATCAAGCTTCAAGCTTTGAGCCAAGTCGAGCCAAGCTTACCCATGCTTGAGCTTGGCTCGTTTCAAACGAGCTTATTAAACACAAGCTTAACTTGGATCGAATTGCCATACAAGTCAAGCCAAGCCGAGCTAATACGAGCCATGTCGAGCAAGATTTTCGAGCTAGCTCGGCTTGTGTGCAGCTCTATTGATGGGGAAGCTTCTTTGGTCATCTTTCCTATAAATATATGTCTTGGTCACTTCACCGACATAAGAAAGAAAACCCTAGTCTCATTGAGAGGTTCTCCTAAGGGTGTAAAATACAAAAGACCAAGAGTTTCTCTTGGCAACACGGCAACATCGAGATTGTCTCCCCTACAAGGTACGCATATAAGATTACAATATGGAATTTCCATTATTGATGCATAGACGATTCATTTATTACGCTATTCAGATTATATGCTGGCCGTTCTTGATTTTTAGCAGGGCTGTGCACGGTTTGGGTTTGAGGGGTGATACCCAATCGTACCGGCTCAATCAGTTTTAAATATTTAACAACCGAACCGAACTGATGAAGCCTCACTAACCGAACTGAACCGAACCAAATAAATTCTGGTCGGTTCGATTTTGTTGATTTTGTCGGTTTTATAACAATGTTAAAAAATAAAGATAAACCAAATCTCTAGTGAACCACACCAATGTAAAAATTGGTGAATGACCATTAAAACTTTTTATAATTATAGGCCACAAATTTTTTAGATCAAGCTGAAAGTGAAATTTGACTTTTCCCTTCATCCAGGTTTGTTTGACCTTACATCGAGTTGGATGGAAAGTACACATTGCAGATTTTCTTCAAGTGGGCCCTATGACATTGTAATGGCGAGTGCTCAATCAACATTGTTTCCTGTGGTGTGGTTCACCTGAGATTTGGATTTGATTAATTTTTTGGAACGCATCTTAAAATGGGCTAAGAAAATGAATGGACGGTATGGATACATAAGATTTTATCAAGGTGGGCCATACGGTAGGGGTAACATATACATAATAAATATAATTCAAATATATATATATATATATATATATATATATATATATATATATATATATATATATATATATATATATATATATATATATATATAGATTATAGCCGGTCAGTTCAATTGAATACAGTTTATAATTTTCTTGTACCAACATTCTTGATTTTTAATATAAAAAACTCAAATTGAACCGACATCCTCGGTATTTAATATAAAAATCTCAACTGACCTAAAATAGAACGAAAAACAACCAAAACCAACCAGTTTAGTCAGTTTAGTCAGTTTCACAGTTTGGTCAGTTTTTGAACAGCCCTAATTTTTAGGCTCAGCCCTGTTTATGATATCTAGTCCATTCATCTGATGTGACTCATGAGGATGAATGAATGACCCAAAATCACCCGATTGGAAAAAACTCAAGGTCTAATGTGCCATGTGAATTTAGATATATTTTGGTATAATTATACGGACTGGGTCATCTGAGTGTGGAATCAACCCAATTTTTTCAATGAGTGATAAATAATGAGTAGTGCAACCGACGGGTTGGAACTCATGCATGCCAATTGCCGAGTCATTTCCCGGGGTACTGGAATAAGAAAAAGAGAAAAACTTTGATGCTTTCACAGAATGTGATCGATGATACGCTGGCACTTAAAAAATGAACTGTGGCAGAGTAGTCAAATCAAACCGTCCAAATGCACCCGGTATATATTTAATACAATGTCTAACTATATGATGGGTGGAAATCTATCAAACAGTTAAAAATGAAAAAGTATCCAACGGTCCTATTTTCACAACCAAGTGACCACGAATCAGGGGTTAAGATTATTCAATCAAAATAATTTTGAAAATTTCATTTGGATATAGTTAGATGCGCAACCTTGACGGTTTATTTGGGTTATTAAATTCCCACTTGTAAACTTTCCGAGTGCCTGTGCATTAAGTATCATCATACGCTGCCTGAGTATCATATAACTTTTAAAAGCCCAGATCCATGAAATGCGTCCCCCGCAATGACACGTGCAGTGCGAGTCCTACTCTTCGAGGAGAGCGGATTAGGTGTTACCCTTGCGGTGGGGCCCACCTTGATGAATGTTTTCTATATCCACGCCGTCCATCCGTTTTCCATCTTATTTTAGTACATAGTATCAGAAATTAAGCAGACCACCCCACAGGAAACAGTGGTGATTGAACGACCACTGTTAAAAACTTCCGAAGGTCCACACCGTAAGAAGATCCTTAATGTTTATTTGCCATCCGATCTGTTGATAAGGTAAATCAGACGATGAGAAAAATATAAAAATCAGCTTCATCCAAAACTTTTGTGGCCTACAAAAAGTTTTTAACGGTCATTCACCACTTTTTCCACTGGCGTGATTCGATGGATATTGGAAATGCTTAAGTTTTTGAGTAACGTACTAAAATGAATTGAAAAACTGGATGGATGGCGTGGATATATAAAAATAAAGAAAAAGAAAATCAAGGTGGCCCCCACATGGCATGGTAACGTTATAACGGTAACTTGGGTCCTTTACCTCGTTGGAAGACTCTGTTGAGTTTCAACAAGAGGCCCACTGCTAACCGCACCAGTGGGTGTGACTGACTGGGTGGGTGTGTACCGCGATTAACTGAGTGGAAAAAAAAAAAAAAAAAAAAAGGTTACAAGGGAAACACTCACTGATCCGCTCCCCTATTCTTCATCTGCCGCCCGGGCGCGAATTAGGTGTTACCCTGGAACAGCTTAGTGGGTGTTACCCCTACCGTGTGGGGCCCATCTTTATGTATTTTTTTATATATCTATGCCGTCTATCTGTTTTTTCATATCATTTTATTATGTGATCCAAAAACATAGGAAGATCCAAATCTCTGGTGGACCATACCACTAGAAAGAGTGATGAATAACCATTAAAAACGTTTTGTGGGCCATAATGGTTTTGGATCAATATGATATTTATATTTTCCCTTCATCAAGAACTTATTAACATTATCAAGAGCTTGGATTGTAAATAAAAATTACCAAAACCTTACAATGAGCTCTTTGGAATTTTTAATGGTGGAGTACTCAATCAAACTGTTTCTAGTGGTATGGTCCACTTGAGATTTGGATCTGCATAATTTTTGGAACCTCATTCGAAAATGGGCTGTAGAAACGGATGGACAGAGTGGATATATAAAATATCATCCATGTGGCCCATACGGTAGGGGTAACACCCACTAAGCTGTTCCCAGGGCGCCCCGCCCGCCCGCCCTGTAGTCGCGTAGACAACAAGAAAATTCAAAAATATAAAAAGGAAGAATATCACCGAGATCGGAGCAGATGGTTGGAGAAACAGTCCTTTCTCTCATTGTCTGTGTGGAGCTTATATTCTCTCCCTGGATCTGTCGAAACGAGAAGAGAAGAAATTCCAAGAGATTGTAAAGAAGAAGGCCATCGATATTTAGTATATAATTTAATGGATGAGATTGCAGCAGCTGCTTCATCATCATCGTCCATCGATGAAAACATCCGAAACCCATCTTCTTCATTTTCTTCCATTTTCCGAAATTACCCTCTCCTTTCAGCTATAGCTGCCTTCATCCTCGCTCAATCTCTCAAGCTCCTCACCTCCTGGTACGCCCCCTCAATCTCTATAATCCTTTCAATGTGCACAGTGCACACACAGATATCTCCTGTTTAATAAATTGGCAAGGAATATCAACGGACCGGGATCGTCTACAACACCTGTTTTACAAGCTGTGGGGCCCACAATGTTGTATATGTAAATCTACTCTGTCCATCAGGTGAGATCCCTTATTTGAACCGTACGTACAAGATATCAGTCTTATACAAAATTCCATTGGGCCACACCAATGGGTACAATGTAAAATTGGTACTTGAACCTATAAATTCACGTGGTGTGGGCTCCCTGAGTATTGGGTCAGGATGATTTTTGTATCTTCACTTCATCCTGGTGATTTATGCCTGATTAATGGGTTTGATGAAAGGTATATACCATGGTGGCCCCACACACAAACCTATGGTTGCCATCACGCCCCCATTGTTGCTTGTGGTGTGGTCCATCTAGATGATTTGTTCCCCCAGGACCTATAATTGACCATATACAGAGCTAGGATGTCTTACACACTTTATGCACTACCTAAAACAGGTGTCAGAGAGTATTCTGGTCCAATATCAACAAGCCTTTGAAAAAACACTTTTGACAGGGGAGTTATTTGATACTCTTGGTTTTGTGCCACGCTTGATACCCACTACGATATAATACACATTGCTTACAATTAACTCAAATTAAACTGATTACATTGTGGAACCCAGTGTCTCTGAGTTACAGTCTAAAACTTAGATCAGTTGAACAATCCTAACCTCTGATTTGTCAATACTGGTTTATTGAGATAAGACCATGGGATATTTTTCATTTTTAACTGCCCCATTTTCATATCCCAGGAGCACAGCTTCTTTTTTGGGTGCGGATCAAGATCAAAGCCTTATGGCTGCTGTGGAGCTGTTCCTTAGATGGAACACTAATCATAACAAGAAACCAATGACGTTCCACAGGCAGGAGCAGCGTGTGGAACTTTGAAGTACCATTCACACAAGCCGATTAGAGCAAATTTGTAGCGAGTGTGAAACCAAACGGCTATGATGGCTGTCCGTTCATTGCTTCACTGTTGAAACCTCCTATTGTCAACCAATCTAATAGTCATATAATCAAATAGGCATAATTTTTTGTTCATTGTATGTCTAAAATCTAAACGGTTACACATGCACATAATTTTAAAGTGGCTAATTTGAATTACTTGGATGACATGTACACAATTATTGAGTAATCTCTAAGTGTCTGTGTATCATCCATCACACTTTGCCAAAGTATGAAAACTCCCATTTGAGTCATGATTGCTGGATTCCATCAGACAATCTTTAAATGGTCAGAGATAAGTGCATACCAAATTTACAGTGCGATCAAGCTCTTTGTCTTTGAGCAACATAGAAAAGAAAATCCTGTCCTTTGGAATTTTATATAATGTTGTAGAAAGTTTTGGAAAGGATGCAATTCAATTGCTTTCTTTTTCAATCTCTTAAGAAGAATGAAAACATGTAAACTGTTCCCTGCAAGGGCTGGACTGCCATTATCATAGTTCACTGCCATTTTTCTTTTGTATGTTATGGTGCATCATCAGCCACACATGCAGCACATAAGTGGGGGAATTAGGACTATGCAAATTGTGGGACTTGTAGTGCATGGAGCATTCCTTGGAATTCACATTGATTGAATGATTTCAACAACCAGATTTACTCATTAAATTTGGACCATTGACAATTTTATTTTTAGCAGTCCCTTTGATGGTCAGTGATTTGATGGTTAAGATTGTTTGCTCAGTGCGATTAGTGAACACTGTTTTCAAATGTGATCACATATGCGCATATGCAATCGCATATATGTGAAGAGATCATGGCATATGCAATCCTGGCATGTGCGATCACATACTCTTATATGCGAGTATTATGTGATCGCATACTGCATAATGCCCAACGGTCAGAGCTATGACCGTTGGGACTTTTTTTTTCTTTTATTCTTTTTTTCTTTTTTCTTTTCTTGCAATTACAAGCACTTTTCCTCCTAAGATTGGAGCTTTTGGTTGGCTTGCGGGAAGGAAAAGTATCCTAACCATCAACAATCTTCAAAAGTGCTCTTTGATCATCCTGAATATTTATCTTTTGTGTTTAGCCAAAAGAGTTGGTTAATCATTTCCATATCCATTGCGACTTTGCTAGCCGCGTTTGGACGTCTCTCATCGCTAGATTCAATCTGGCGTGGGCTATGCCCTTCGATATTGGTAACCTGCTTTTAACTTGGCATGGGGCAACTCTTTGCAAGCGTTTATGGGCGGTTTGGAGGCTTTGCATTCTAGCTGGCTTGTGGACTATTTGGGGTGAAAGGAATAGTAGATGCTTTCGTAATGTATCTCGTGACGTTGATTGGGTCGCCCGTTATGTTTGGAACCTTGTGACAAAATGGGCAACAAGTAAGGGTTGTCTAGGGATGTTGTAATCTGTTTTGCTCTCTTGTTTTTTCCTTCTTTCTGTAGCTCCTGCTTTAGCGCTCTTTCAACACTTTTTCAATGAAAGCTCTAGTCATCTTTTAAAAAAAATACTTTTGCCTATTAATAGGCATTCAAAAAAAATACTTTTGCCTATTAATAGGCATTCAAAAAAATACTTTTTCACTATTCTCTAATCTAAAGCTTACTATCTCTCACTCTCTCTTTTATTCATCTTTCTCTCTTACTCTAATCTCTCTACAAGACTACAACTCTTTCAACTTTTAAGACTTCAAGTTTCTCGTTCTCTATTAGATTTACTTTTCATTTCCAAGATCAAGATTCAAAAATACCAATACCGTCAAGTTCGAACTTCGAATTTGAAGTTGAAAGTTGAAGTGTTCAAAGATCAAGGTTCAAGAATACCATCATTCAAGATCATTTCATTTCTTCTTCTCTTCTTCCCATTTCCTTTATAGTTTCATTTCTTATTCAATTCATTTAGTAATATTCATTTGTTCTTGTTCTTTTCCATTTATTTATCATTCATTCTCATCTCTCTTAGTCTCTCTTTCTCCCTTACATTCTCTCTCTCTCTCTCTCTCTCTCTCTCTCTCTCTCTCTCTCTCTCTCTCTCTCTCTCTCACTCTCATAGTCTCATTCTTCCTTACTTTCTCTTTCAAGTTTGATTTTTTTTTTTTGTTTTTTTCAAGACTCAAGAGAGGAGTCAAGTGAACTTTGATTCATTCTCATCTTTCTTACTCTCTCTTTCTCCCTTACATTCTCTCTTTCTCTTTCTTACATTCTCTCATTCATTCATTCTCTCTCTTTCTTACATTCTCTCATTCATTCATTCTCTCTCTCTCTCTCTCTCTCTCGCTCTCTCTCTCTCTCTCTCACACACACACACACACACACACACACACTTTCTCTCATAGTTTCATACTCTCATTCTTCCTTACTTTCTCTTTCCAGTTTGATTTTTTTGTTTGTTTCAAGACTCAAGGGAGTAGTCAAGTGAACTTACAACTTGCAAGTTACCTGTTAGTTGTAACTTATAAGTACAAGTATACAAGCAAGCCTACAAAGTACAAACTACAAGCTACAAGTACAACATAGGTTCATGAATAAAGAAAACTAGAACTCCAACCCCCCCCCCCCCCCCCCCCCCCCTTCGGTATTCTACTCTCTCTCTCTCTCTAGTCTCTACAAGTGTAAGTGCGCAACTCGCTCTCTCTAGTCTCTCTAACTAGAATTACAATTACAGTTAAGTGTAATTGTAATTCTCTCTCTAGTCTTTATAAGTGTACGAGATCATGTCTTCTTCTTCCTAATCTTCTTTTTTGAAACCCAAGTCGAATGACCCAGGTTGGAAGTATGGACACCATCATAGTGTTACCGAAAAGACTCACATAGTATGTGAGCTATGTGGGTTTGTAAGTGCCAGTGACATTGCAAGGCATAAGCAACACCTTGCATATACATCGGGATTAAATGCAAGAACATGTCCCAACATGCTCTAGAAATTCGAAATACATGGACAAAATCAAGAAGAAAATGAGAAGAGTATACGGAACAAGAAGCATATGAGAATATATATATATATATATATATTGTTGATGTGAAGGAACTTAGTCTTACCCCCCTATGTCGACTGGGCGATCTAGACCATCGGTCCCTAAAAGAGCTCGTGGGCATGAGCCGATCGATAAGTGGTGGAGACCACATCTCGAGGATGTGGTCAACCAAAGGAGTAAGGGCAAAGGCCCACATAAATCACCTTGGAAAACCACTACAAGCAAAAAGATTGGAAAAGCATGATTTAATATATCGCTAAGTGGTTATACCAAGCTAATGTTGCTTTCAACACTGTTAAGTTAAGAAACTTCAAGGTTATGGTAGAAGCAATAGGTTAATTTGGACCTAGGCTTAAGCCTCCTTAATATCATAAAGTGAGGAAAACATGCCTCAAAACCTAGATTGATTTTATTAGAAGCTTCATAACCAAATATAAAGAAGCATGAAAAACATATGATTGTACTTTTACTACTGACAGATGGATCGATAAATCCGGTTGGACTTTGATAAACTTTCTAGTGAATTGTCCAACCGAGACAATGTTTTTGAAGTCTGTGGATGCATTAGCCCATTCTCACACAAACGATTATTTGTTCAAATTATTAGATAGTTTCGTTGAGGAAGTAGAAGATGAATAGTTGTCCAAGTTATCACAGACAATGCAACCTCATATATATATATATATATATATATATATATATCTATCGGTCACCTTCTTATGGAGAAGTAACGTTGTTTATTTTGGACCCCTTGTGTGACTTATTGTATAAATATTATGTTAGAAGATACAGATATGTTATACATAAGGTGATTGCTAGGGCTAAAAGACTTATGGTCTTTATGTACAAACATGTCATTCTTCTCCATCAAATGAGAAAACACATTGGATATAACTTGCTTTGTGTAGTTGTCGCCTGATTCACAACAACCTTTTCAACATTACAAAGGTTGTTTTCAAAGAAAGCTGAGATTAGAAGCTTTGTAATGTCGGCTGATTGGAATAATGGGCCTTGGTAAAAAAAAGCTGAAGAGAAGCTAATCCAACAAACTATCCTTTTGCAATCTTTTTGGATACAAGTTTTAAAGGTGCTAAAATTGTCGGAACCCTTAGTGACTATGTTGTGATTGGTGGACGAAGATGAGAAGCCACCAATGAGTTACATCTATGATGCGATGGAGAGGTCTAAAAACAAAATCATGGATCACTTTAACTATAAAGATCGTAATGATAGGCTCATTTTACATATTATAGATAAGAGATGGGGTGACTAAATGTCATCTCCATTGCATTCGGCTGCTTACATCCTTAATCCGACTATATTCTTCACTTTCGCCAATTGGACATAGGTAAAAGCGGTGCATATGGTTGGCTTTCTTGATTTCTTGGAAAGAATGGTTCCAGATAAAAAGAACAACAAAACAAGATTTCAGCTCTACTGGACTTCTACATAAATAGTGTGGGTATTTTCTCAAGAGAAATAGTTATTAGGCGTAGGACTATGAAATTGCCAAGTATGAACGTCTTAACGAGTTAGTCTATGTAACTTAGAAGTAGCTTTTTACAATGTACAAAGTCTAACCTACTTAAACTGTTATTTTGGCTGACTAGTGGGTTGTCAATGGAGTGGACTCAAACAAGAAGGATCCGACACTAAAGAAGTTGGCCATTAAGATTCTTAGATTCACATGTTCTCTTGGCAGTTGCGAGCGCTACTGGAGTAGGTTCGAGTCAGTAAGTTTAGTAATTCACTCCTTAATGTTGATTTTAATCTTAAATCTTAGGGAGTTAAAAGTAACGGCTATCGCTAATGCACTTTCTTAATATAGATTCATAGTAAAAAAAAGGAATCGTCTTGAACAAAAGAAGCTTAATAGCTTGTCTTTGTCCAATACAACTAAAAGTTGTGAGGACGATTCTAGGCTAGGTGAGAAAAGCTTGGTTCCTATGATCCCATTTTCCTAGATGATTTGGATGTAGATAGTGAGTCGCTTGTAGAGATAAAAGACCCGATCTTTACAGGTGAGGAGTTAACGTGGGCCTAAGTTGAAGATGCCGCATTCGGATCGGCAGTTGGAGAAAGTTCTTCCACTCGAAGGTGGAGAAGAGGGGCAAGCGGTAGCAATCAATGCCAAGCAATGGACGAGATCGAGGAGATAGAAGAAGAAGATGATCAAGATCGACCATTGGATGTGGATGAAGTACAAGTGTAAACCGATGATGAAGAAACAAAAAAAGAAGAAGAATTATACGTCGAAGTAGAAGACGACTCTGACGACTCCGACGACGACGGTGGTGGTGGTGATAAGATGTCACAATGGCAACTAGATCAATGTATTTAGTATTACTATATTATAGAAATAAATGTTTAAAGACAATCACAAACACAAGCATGTATAGTGGTTCGGTTTTCCTACTCCACTCCCGGCTTCCACTCTTCCCTCAAGTGCACCGAATTTCACTATCTAGGAGTTTCAATAAGTTCCTCCCAACCTAGGAGTTTTAACTAGGTTCCTCCCAACCTTTATTGCCCTATACAAAGACCTACAATGTTTTTTAAGGCTAACCAATAACCCTGATCCTAATCCAAGGATTTATGTATACTTCCGCCGGAGGCTCCCCATGGAGACTAACACGCATGCACCCGTGTCCAGTGAATTCGGCCCTACACAAGTGCCTAGGTCCTACACGAACCTATTCAAGCTTGGGTTACAAACTCTACATACTCAATCCTACGCAAGGAAAGAGTATGTATATGGACTCTATAAATGACAACCTACTTATCGGATTGAGCCTCGTTGAATGCGCCTTTCCGAGTTGTGTCTTCAATGCTTTGCCGGCACGAATCGGCTACTCGATTGCTCCCACGATCGCCTTCAGCTCTGAAAATCAATTCGCCTTGCATGTGATGCTCTGATTGAGGTAACTAAGGCTAGGGAGTGGGTAGAATCTTCTACATGTAATGGGTAGTTTATTCTAACCAAGAGATTCACCTAGAGGGTTTCTAGAGAGTATAGGCAATGATTTTACTATAGGTTTAGTGTCTATTCTCTAGAAAAGGGAAGTGATCAAGTTCATCTTCAATAGGAGGTTGGAATCCTCATTTAGAGAGTTGAACTCAAGGAAGATGACTTGGATCGCTTGGATTTGGTGGCTAGGATGAAGGATAAGAGTGGGGAATTACCTAGGCTTCTATTGCACCAAAAATCCCTAAAAAAGCCCAATGCCCGAATGCTCAATATATAGACTTCAAGTTCCAATGGCTAGAAACCAGCTAGCTTCGACCTGTCGAAATGGTCCTTCGACCTGTTGATACGAGGTTCGACTTGTTAAAATATTCAGTGGCACAAGGTATTTCTTGTTGTCCATATTTTGCCACTTACAACCTGTCGACCCTCATTTTTGACCGGTCGAACTTGACCTTCGACTTGTCGACAGAATTTCGACCTATCTACCAAGGTCATCGACAATACACAAATTTTAGCAATTTCAACAATCTTGGGCCATACGATTTCCAGCAACTTTAAACCTCTTTCAAGCCTATTTAAACATTATCAAATGAGGGTCTAAGGCTTGGGTAGATGTTGAGCCCTTAATTGTGCATATTCTAACCCCAATTCATCACTCATTATGCATGGTTTTCATGATTTAAAGACTAATCTAATGCATGGATTTGTGATTGTAGGGATACGAGAGAGGATACATCAATTTGAGGCTTAGAGAAGCTATTCGCAAGCATTGAAGGCCAAAGGACTAAGCAGAAAGGATAGAAGAAAGAAGCGAAGGAGAGAAGAAAGGATGCAGAAGAAAGCACTGAAGACCGGTCGTCCGACCGATCGTCCATAGCCCAGGACCGGTCGTCCGACCGGTCCGATCACTCAACAGAAAGGGCCCTGCGGCCAAAACTCACTGGACCTGTTAAGACCGGTCGTGCGACCGGTCCTTGAATTAAAATCCCGGGCTCAGAATATCCGAAAACTCTCTGGACGTTTTTTACGTTTTTGAGACCGGTCGTCCAGGAGCTCAGACCGATCGTCTGCGTAGCAGTGTGTGTTCTACAAGTTCCGATTTTCTCTGCGCACTGCGTATCCTTACGCAATTTCTGGATGATTCCGACGCAGCAGAGCCTCTCCACTATAAAAGGAGACCTAGGGATCGTTCCAAGGGCATCTTAGAAGGGATTGAGCACGGTAGGAGATGGTGGAAGTCGATTTCGGAGTTCTACAACTCCTCCTAGTTTGCTTTCTAGTTTTATGCTTTGTTTAGTTGTTTTCATGTTTCCTTGGATCATGAACGGCTAAACCTCTTAGCTAGGGCTAAGAGGTGAAGCTTGTAGTGAATCTAAGATGTTTCAATTCGTTTGATTTGGTTTAAGATTGGATTTCTATTGAAGAACAATGGTTTGAAGTTTAATTCTAGTACTAAGTTGTTTTTCTTAGTCTTATGATGACTCATGGATGTTTGGAAGAATTACTTGAGTTCTTAATTGTTGTGACCTAGTCTAGACCTGTATGATCTGAGGAATTGGAATACGCTCTAGATTTATGATCTTTATGTGGGAACTTCTTACCAAAAGTCTACTTTTCTGGAAATTCTGAAGTATGAGAGACTGTGTATGTGATTTGAATCAAGTTCAAATCATGATCTAGTTTTGTCTCGTGACAGGATTTAATGATGGTTATGATTGTGATCTTAGCCTATTGGAATTGGGACTGACCTATGCAATTGAGTATGCTCGTCCTAGCTTGCATTGAGTGAATCATATACATGGATCATACATATGTTAGGTCGATTGTTTTAACTGCTCTATCATTCGGCTAGATAGAACTTAATTTCGATTCTAGCTGAGAAAGTAAGAAACCACAACAAATTGAGCATCAAGGATTGCTACAAGTGAATCCTTGAACCCCTAGTGCCTTTTATTAATTGATTACCTTCAGTTTAATTCAACATTACTATTTTCATCAAATCTGTTTGTTAGCTCTTTAGTAGAACTATTGGAAGTGTTTTGTGGATTCCTACATAAGTCCCTGTGGATCGACCTCGGTCTTACCGAGATTATTACTATATCGCAACCCTGCACTTGGGGAAGCGAACAGTAGATGACTCAAACAAAGATCTACCTATTTAGAATGGATCATCTAGAGGCTAAGATGTTTTGGGTCTAAGGGTTAGGGACACTAAGGCGCCTAATATACCTGTTTCTTCTTTCCTTGATGCTTCTTGTCTTCATGCGTCTTCAGTCTTCAGCTTCCAAGAGCTCAATTGACTCACTGACACACAGACTCATGTGATTGACAAACAAGGTGCACTAACAAGTGCACTAACAACAACCACATTATGCTTTTTTACTTCTCCAAGTAAGCACATTGCTAGCAAGGAAGGTACAATGACCTGTAGTTGACTGTTTGTCATATCTCAACCTTACATAATTTGCATCGGAATAATTAGCTAGCTGAAGATGGCCATGAAACCTATACAAGATACCTTTCCTAGGTGTACCCTTCAAGTACCTGAGAATTCTCATGACTACATCTGAATGTGGGGTTCTTGGACTTTGCATAAATTGACTAACCATGCCAATAGAGAATGCAATATTAGGTCTTGTAATAGTCAAATAGATAAGTGCACCGACAAGTCCTCTACACATGTCAGGGTTTGTTAATACCTCACTTTCTTTGGGCTCAAGTCTAAGTTGAGAATCCATTGGTGTATCTGCCTGCTTGGCACCCACTTGTCTCTTCCAGTAAGTCACAAACATATTTTCTCTGACACATTTATTTTAGCTTTGGATCTATAGCTACTTCAATGGCCAGAAAATATCAAAGAAGACCAAGATCTTTGATTTGAAAATGAGATTAAAGATACAACTTTAGCTTTTCAATACCTTCCAAGTCATCACTTGTCATTAATATTAATATCATCCACATACACAACAAAGATAATATAGCCAGATGTGGTATGTTAAGAATACTGAGCAAGATATTTAATAACGGTAATGGCAGCCATAACGGTCACCGTTGTTACCATTACGATACGGGCTATAAAGGCCGTTACGACATTTTTTCTATTTTTTTGAAAAAACTTGTTTCAAGACCGTTAGAGGAAATTTTTTTCTATAACGGCCGTTTCGGCCCTGTAACGCGTAACGGTTATGGCCGTTACCATTACGTAACCGTTTTTTAATACCTTGATATTAAGTGATATACTGTACTTCTCTTCAACCCATATGATACCATTACACCACTGAACTTCTCAAACTAGGCTTGCGATGATTGCTTCAATCCATATATGGACTTCTTTAACTTGCACACTTTAGATGTCTTCTCCTGAGTAACATGCCTAGGAAGTTGCTCCACATAAAATTCTTCATGCAATACCCCGTGTAAAAATGCATTCTTAACTTCTAGTTGAAAAAGGGTCCAATCATGATTTGTCGTAATAGGTATAACAACTTGAACCGAATTGAGCTTGGCCACTGGAGAATTTATCTGGATAATCTACTCCATAAACTTGAGTATATCCCTTGGCAAATAGCCTAGCTTTGTAACGATCAATTGATCCGTTAGGAAGTAATTTTATCGTGTAAACCCACCTACACTTAAAGCGGCGTCTTACCTAATGGCAGATCAGTTAGTTCCCTCATATAAGTGGAATAAATGGTTGTCATCTCTTCATCCATAGCCCTTTTTTTAATTTCCATCCAATAATGCATCCTAAATGGACATTGGGACAAAAATAGCAGACAAGGTAAGAGGAAACTTCCGATAATTTGTAGACAAGTTTAAAATAACAAAATTGGATATTAGAAGAGAGAAATATGAATGTTTTTACCTTTAGGAATTGCAATAGGAAGATCATTGCCATCCTTTGTAAACTCAGAAAGGAGAACCTCATTAGGTGCAGAAGCCGATGGTGTGGATTGAGAGGGAATAGTCTGTGATACTCGGTCTTTTCTTCTTCTTTTTTTTGTAATAAGTCTTCATGAAATTCTTCTTAAATGGTAGTTACTCAACATCAAAATCTAGTGGGAAAACATTTGGTAAAGGAACCTCCATAGGCACCGCTTCTCCAATACATTCGGTTTTACTACAGAATGAGACATCTGCAAAGAAAGTGGTGTCGGTTGACACAATGCTTTTTAAGAGAAGGACAGTAGCATCGATAACCTTTTTTAGTACGAGAATATATCAGAAATATGCATTTCACAGAACGAGGTACAAGTTTATCTTGACCAGACTCAAGCAGATAGGCAAAACAAGTACAACTAAACATTTTGAGGGGAAATGGGAATAGAAAAAACTGGCCGATAAGGAAATAACAATGATAATGGTATTTTACCATCTAAAACTAATGAGGGTATCCTATTTATCAAATGACATGTAATAAGAACTACACTCAATAAGATTGTGAAACATTTATTTCTAATAACAAAGCATGCTTAATCTCAATCAGATGTCCATTCTTGCATCCAACCACTCCATTCTGTTGAGGTGTATAAGTACAAAAACTTTGATGGATAATAGTACCTCGACTTTATACATACTTTTGAAAATCCCAAGAAACAAATTCCAAAAATTATTAGACATAAACGTATACAAATTTTCCCCAAATTGATTTTTATTTTCATTGTGAAAATTGTGAAATATATGAAAGATTATTGACCTATTTTTTGTAAGTACTAAAACTTAATAAGCTAGGAACACAAGTTGTTCCCTTTACATCGTAATGAACTAGAACATCACTCCTAGTATCGACCCTAGACGGGAAATAAGATCTATGATGTTTACTCAATTGATATGTTTCGCATTCTAAATTCAGCATTTTCGGAAGGGATGGAACAAGAGTTTGTAATTTATGAAGAGATGCATGACTCAAATGATGATGCCGCTGAATGGTTAGACTCGCATGAAGCACTGCGACATCTACTGATTCGCTCTCCAAATAATACAAACCATTCCATTTACGATCTCCTCCAATTGTCTTGCTTGTCTTGAGGTCCTGAAAAAACACAGTAGGAAGAAAAGAATGAGACGGAACAATTTAAAGACTTTGTTAGTCTAATAGATATAGCTTCTCACCTATGGTGGCAATTCGAGGGCTGATCAAGATTAGAATAGAGGGTGTGAGAAGGGTGAAAACGTGGATGCTAAAGAAGTGGTTGACCACGAAGATATTGGATGAGGGCGAAGAAGAAAAACAAATTGAAAAAAATTAATGGGAATCTAACTTGCTCGGCATCTTATTAAATGAATTAAATAAAGTGAGAAGACTTAAAGAGGCTTAAACTAAAAGAAGGGTTGTGGCAATCTTACTATATTAGAGCTCCTTGGCATACAAGGTGTTACGTTCCTCACAGTCTTCTCACTAGATTGCATAGGGGGTGCGAGAAAGGTGAAAACATGGATGTTGAAGAAGTGGTCGGCCACGAAGATATTCTTGATAGCCCCACAAATTATCATGTGTATGAGGATGAAGAAGAAAAACAAACTGAAAAAGTTAATGGGAATCTAGCCTATTCGATATCTTATTAAATGAATTAAGCAAAGTGAGAAAACTTAAAGAGGCTTATGGCAGTCTTACTAGATTAGAGCTCCTTGGTGTACAAGGTGCTATGTTTCTTACGTAACCTTCTCACTAGATTGCATGACTTTGACCCCCTTTATATAGATAGGAGTAACAACCCACTTCCCATGAGTATCTAATGTGGGATTAAAGTTGCAAGATAAATATGACACAACATAATAGAGCTCCTTGGTGTACAAGGTTCCCGTGATTTAAGTATCAGTATTAGTGCATGTGTCACATGCTCGGGATACGGAAACATATTGGGTATCTCATGGGAAATATTGCATGTATTGCATGATGTATCGCTAATTTTGAAGAAACATTAGGAAATTGATCAATTTTCAATGAAACTTCAAGGGATGTTAAAAAAGACATCATTACACTCTTATTACTCCAAATATCACAAAAAAGTACACATAAGAAGCTTCCTTTATATAGGGTCCTAAACTATGTGCTATCGGACAGAAGAGATGCAATTATATAAAAATCAGTTCATATAATTTATAGATCATAGACGGCATGCATGAAAACACAACCAATAAATTCTAAAGCAAAAAAAGAAAAAAAAGAAAAAGAAAAAGAAAAAAGAAAAAAGTGAAAATGTACTTGTTATATGCCTTCAATACACCTACACGGCTGTGCCTCAGACCCACATAATCAAGGTATCCCAAAACGGATACGTATCGGCCGTATCAGCCGATACGCATTGGAAACGGTCCGGCCCGTTACGCGATATGGGGTCCGATACAAGGGGCTTATTGGCTGATACAGGGGGTGTATCGGCCAATACGGGGGCTGTATCGGCCAATACGTCCCGTATCCGTATCGGTAACGGTGGGCACCGTTACGCCCACCGATACTGCTACGGGACACCTTGCACAGAATAGAATGATACCAATGAAGATACTGTCTCATTTATCTTTGATACTTCTCTCTGAACTGGATTAATGTGCCCATCCTTGAGTATTGTGTAATTGTCATCGTTTGTGGTTGATGTGGATTTGAAGTTGGATACGGCCGTATATATGAAACTCCTAAATACATATGCCATAGTTATACCTAGGCATCCTTGCTCGTATGCATAAGCGTACTCATGCTCATATCTGTAGTCGAATGACTCATATACCGTAATTGCTGGAGTCACTCGTCACATATCCATAAGGTCCATAACCATAGGATCCATATCCATACCATGGCATAGAACTAGAGTTGCCCTACTCACCACTGACATCCATGGACCCTATGCTCCGTACTAAAGAGTCATCCTTAGCTGCTGCTTATGACAATTGTACTTATCTTTGGCTAAGAAGCTTGTGCTGCAACAGGGTAAGAGCCACAATGTTCATCCTCGGTGGCATGATCAAAATCTCTCCCTAGTGAATGGGCTAAGACGCCTCTAACTCTTGACTCTTGTATGGACATCATCGCCACTGCTACCCTCATCACTACCATCATCACCACCATTGTCGCCACCTCCGTCGCTTCTCGTTTAGTTGCCGGCATTATATAGAGTGTGACCATCAGTTGTCCCATAAGATAGTGATGGATGGCTGGTTCTAGCATTACTCGTCAATGGGTTAAAAGCCTCAGGGGAGATCTAGCCTCATGTACAATCTTATGCCTTATAATGCTGACTCGTCGACTATTGTCCTGTTCTGGTCGGCCATGTGCTTGATCCAGGTCATCCATGTTCTGGTCGGCCATGTTTTGATCTATGAGTAGGTTAAGTTAGATGACCTGGATCAAGCACATGGTCCGACCAGAACGGACAATAGCCGACGAGTCAGCATTTTGATTTATCATCATGAGATCCAACGGGTACTCTTTTACTCTTCTTACACCTTATGCTTGATCATATTGTAATGGCAGAATATTAGCTTTTGGAGCCTCTCATAACCAAACTTGTTCTGCCTATTCGTGCAAATGAGCAAGAAAGTGTTCTAATTTCACTCACATGGTGATGATGACACCATTTGTGTGAGTACACGGATAGCTAGTTGTTGTAGGGTCTCACAGTCACTCTTGTACATGCTCATCATTCATTTATGAATTGATCATTTTTTTTGTTAGTTCGTATGTAATTTTAAAACATTAAGACTAACTTTTGACTACAAGCCTACACTGTAGCAACTCATAAGGCATCATTATCTTCTTTGATTCTCTCGTAGCCTCACACCCAAACATGCCTGTTGCATCTTGAAAGGCAACAACCTGTTGATGTAATTTAATAGTAATCGTCAGTATAATACATGGTATGAAATTAGACAAGAATTAAATGCAACAAACAACAATTTATGTTGTTCCTGAAATGGGGTTTACCTAGGAGAATTGGCAATAACTTCTTATAGACTTCGTGTAGCGCCTTCTTTAAGTCGTTGTCCTCAATGAGTCTGTCTATAGTGGAACTTGGGGTTCAAGAAATATGCTAAAACCCAAGAAGATGCACATGTCCACATATTAGTATTATAAAAATAACAATACAATTCCTTGCTATGCAAGCAACCAATAAAGTATTAAAACATATAGAAAGTTAAAACTAATTACTTACTAGCCTTGTAAAGTGGGTACTCGAGAGTCCTTTCCCATCAGTCATCAATTATTGTGTGCACCCATAAATATGCATTCAAGGCTTTACCCTTGATGGCATCTTTCATGTACCTTATGAACTTGTAAATGGAACCTATCAACGAATATGTCTCGTTATCTGCCGTCCTTAGCATTATTGGCTCTAGAATACCCGCCATGCCACGCGCACAGTCCCAAAAAAGAGCTGCTCATAACAAGCTCCTTGATCATTGACATTGGTTTTTTTTGTTTCTCTTATACCAATGCAAATACATTTTTGAATTAAAAAGTTCTCTTAGTCCTCGCTTATGTTTTAAGAGGCTTTCTAAAATGATGAAATTAACGGCAATCCGTGTCGCCCTAGGCCACACTATATCATCACCATATCTCCCACGCATCTCAGCTAATAGCCAGGGGTGATTATACACGAAGTTTGTAATTGCTCGGTCATCGATAATCACTCTTCACAATGGTTCTATTCCTTATCACCTCAAGCATCAAATTGATGCATTGGTTTGCACACAAGGTCCAATACAAGTCGTTCTTGTTCATCGACTCCTTCCCTGCCTTCACGTATACACTCCCATTCTTTGTGTCGAACTGCACCACATATTTCATCCCCTCTTGCATCACATCCTTATTGGCATATGGATGTAACTTGAGTTTCTAATCTCATTTGACACATTAATGGACTTTACGAATCCGATCATTTCCTTATAATAGACCATAAAATTTATGATGGACATCTTTGTTGGCTTCGTCCATCTGTCATACATCAGCGTGACCCCTAAGTCTCCACAATGGCCTTAACTCGTTGATATAACGACACATCTCAACAACTTCCTCACCTAGGTAGCATCCCATGATCTCATGTGGTGTAGATGGCACCACACCCTTTCCCCTACGTTGCACTTCAATGATCATATTCTTATAGTGCGGGCCTGTCGCTTCTTGGGCTGTCACATGGTCATAATGAAAATTTGACCACTAATTTTTCTACCTTCTTTCTCATATTCCCTTCGTTCCTCAAATCCTTCAATCGTTTATGCTTCTCCCCTCCTATACATTTCCAGATTTGAAGGTTCATTCAATATCTGCATACTACTACTCGGCACATACTGCTTAACCCCCAACCTCTCTCCTAAAACCATCATTCCTTTTACCCCCGCCGTAAAAAGAACAAAGAAAAAAAAAACCTCTTTCATAGACCCCTCAAAAGTGAGCCTACTTGCCTTCCAACGCCTCACCTAATCCCTATCGCACTCCTCCCATAACGACTCCCCAACAACACGTCTATAGTCGGGGCCCTCATAATCTATCTCCTCCTCTACTGACTCAAGGGCCCGCATTGGATGTGCTAACTCTTTGAACTCTCTCCCACGCTCAGAACTCTCATCTTTACCCATTTCCTCAACACTTCTTTCATCTTTGCTCTCACCTCCTTTGGAAGACTTGGGTAGTTGACAACATCCTAATGCCCCTCGCTAGGTGTTCCTTCAAATGGAACACCCTACCACTCCTCGACACATGCCCATAACACTTGCACTTAGACCCATTTCGGTTGTCGGGAAGCAAGGTCCTATGTTGTCAACCAATGTTGGGTTGCCTCCTTTTCGAGACATTTCTACTTGCAAGACAATATTAGGCAAAAAGAATGTTAGCACATTCAATGTACTAAATACATAAATGTTAAGCTTCAATAATATTTTATTTATTTATTTTTAAAAAATATTTTTAATTATATTTTGATATTTTAAATTAAAAAATAGTTTTTAAAAATTTCAATAAGTTTCATCAAGCTATAGATCAGCCTCTAGCCACTCTATTGTGTTTTTTCCTCTCTAATTGCAACTTGCAAGTTAAATGGGGGAAATTTCATATGTTCCCAAATTTAAGAATGAGGGTGTGGTTGATGTTAAGATCAGCCAACACTTGTAAACGCAAAATATTAAGGCTAAATAAAATCCAGTCGATTGAATTTAAAAAAGTATATTTTTAATTATTTTTTATATTTTTAATTAAAAGATATATTTTTTAAAACATTCCAAAAAGTTCTGTCAATCTGTACGTCAACCTCCAACAACTTTAATCTGGTTTTCCCACACCGTAATTACAAGTTAAATGGGTTTCCCCATTTTTCTTAAATTTACAAATTGAAGGTCAAAATCCATAATTGAGCATGCAAAACAATTACCCAATTTCTGCTCTCCTATCTCAATTTCATCACCCAAATCTCCCCTTTTCTCTCAAAACAATTGAAAATGAGTGACTGAAATCAGCTTAGGAAGGTAATGGAAGAAACTTTTTTTAGGAAAATGATGATTTTTTTGCAGACTTTTGGTTTATTTTTTTATTTTTTTATTTTCAAAGGGGCTGACACTGCTAATGTATTGTCGGTATGCATTGGCAGTATCAACAATACATTGTAACTTATAACTGTGATTTTCACAAAATATCTCAATGTACCAATATTTTGGTGATACATTGCAATATTTGGGCAAATATCGCACGATGCTAGGAAGAAAGTGAACTTCCGACCAGTTTTGTATCGCTCAAGTGCATTATTGATAGTATCGGCCGCTATGATTGATACTTAAATCTCTGTAAGGTGCTACATTGCTTACACAACCCTCTCACTAGACTGCATGTGACTTCGATCCCCTTTTTATAGATAGGAGTTACAACCCAATTCACACAAGTATCTGATTTGGGACTAAAGTTGCAAGATAATATACGTAAGACACAACATAATAATAGGTTTGAGTTCGTATTCTCAACACTCCCCCTTAAAATTAACATGGTGGTGTTCAAGATTTTAATTGCAGCTCGTCTTTAGATTGAGCTTTCGATGTCTATTTGGGTTTGTATTCTCGATTCTCCCCTTAAACTCGACATGGTGGCATTCAAGATTCTAATTGCAGCTTGTCTTTAGATTGAGCTTTCAATGTCTATTGAATCTTCTATTCGAATAGTAGGCCATAGCCAAACTCGACAACCATGGATCCACCAACTTGTCCCTCACATGCAAAATCTTCTCAAAGACACCCCTGCAATTCTACACAACAGGCAAGTGAACTATACTAACAATGGTTGAGAGGGGGACTATGCCCACAACGGCATGCAAAGTGCAAAGCTGCACAACATGAGCATATTACACCCACAACTGATAACAAAAAGCCTAATAAAGGAAGAAACGATGAATGCAAAGGGAAGCTCCAGTGCCCCCAAAAATCCTCTATGTTATGTCGGGTTGAGTATTATGTTATACAGTTTGTGTGTGTCGAGCAAAATAAGGTTGGAACTCATTTATTTTGGGGATGCGAGGCCGTGCATAGGACGACAATCCATGGCCCAATCCGACGGTTCTCCAACTTCAACATGCAGCTTGGACCAGCACTTGGGCAACAATCCACCGCAAAGATGGGCTTCTCCAATGACGATGGACTTCTCACCTACAGGTAGATTTGAGGGCTGATCAGGATCGGAATGGCGGGTGCAGCAAAGGTGAAAACATGGAAACTGTGGTCGATTGCGAAGATATTTCAAGTGGCTCCAAATTGATGGTTGGATGAGGATGAAGAAGAACAAACTGAAAAGATAAAAATGATGGGAATCTAACCCGCTTTGATACCATATTAAACAAACTTAAGAAAGGGAGAAAACACAAGATGGCATAAACTAAAAAGAAGGGATGGGGTACTGTTACTAGATTAGAGCTCCCTGGTTTTACAAGGTGCGAGATTGCTTGCACACTCCTCTCACTGGACTACATGACTGGACCTCTGGACCACCTTTTATATACATAGGAGTTTCCCACAAATATCTGATGGGGACTAAGGTTGCAAGATAATAAACATAAGACATTACACAATAATAGGTTGAGTTTGTATTGTCAACGCTATTGACGTGTAATTTTAGCTTTCAATAGACATTACAAAAATGCTCTAACCGGTGTCCTCTAAGTTTTCTTTTTAGATCCATTAATTTTGTTAGTGATTTCTCTAAGGCCTGTTTATTTTAGCGATTACAGCAGTAATGTGCTGTAATGTTCTGTAAATGGGTAATGATTATCACTACCATAGTAGTCCGAAGTAAAGTTGTATGTAATACCACTATCGCAGCTTTTAATTTCAACCTCAGAAATGCATGTAAAGTACTCACCGTGATTAGATACATGTGGATATAACTTGCTCAATATATGTTATTTCCACACCGTCCATCCATTTTGCAATATCATTTTAGGGCATGACCCCAAAAATGAGAAAGATCCAAAGCTCAGGTGGACCACACCATAGAAAGCAGTGAGACAATGATGCCCACCGTTGAAACCTTCTTATGGCCTACATGGATGTTTATTTGCCATCCAACCAGTTCATGAGTTCATGCAGACCTGGATGAAGGGAAAACACAAATATCAGCTTCATCCAACACTCTGTGGACCACAGGAAGTTTTCAATGGCAGGCATTCAATCCCCACTGCTTTCTGTGGTGTGGTCAATTTGTGCTTTGGATGTGCCTCATTTTTTTCTCTTTCCATAAAATGATCTTGCAAGATGGATGGATGGTGTGGATATAACACATACATCATGGTGGGTCCCACAAAACAATGCCACGTCAATGCACCTCCGCCCATCCAGGTCAGTGCTATTTCTGAAGGAGTACCATGATTTGACAGCTGGTTTTATCCAATCAGCTGCAAGGAGTAATGATGTGAGTTTTACACCACATTACCGTGGTATTTCAAGGATCCAACCAAGCCCTAATAGTCATAATACTTTAGATTTGCAGGTATAAGGAAAGGCGTTGGGATGCTAAGTTACTCATTGCATCAGGCGGTATGCCGTCCTCTCATTCTGCCACAGTTATAGCTCTTGCAATAGCTATTGGATTCCAAGATGGCTTTGCAGGATCATTGTTTGCTACTGCGGTGACCTTAGCATGTGTGGTACGACTTACATTTTCTTCTAGAGAAGATAAAAGTTCCAAGCTGCATATCATTTACTCCATGGGTGTCTTTGAAAATTTATGATTGCCATTGTTTTGTTTAGTTCTTTCCTCGTATTGATACTCATATCGAACAATTGTGGGCCTTTCTTTGCGAATGTAATTGGATTGAAGAAAAATATTTGATGAGTTGCTTTGAGTTACTTCCAACCACGACGCCTTCAAATTTCAATGTTTCTCAACTTTTTTGGATTTAGCTGTGGAAGTTGCTTTTTTGTTGGTTACGTTGTCCTTATGCATACATCTTTGCATATCATGCCCTTCATTCAAATTAGAATTGAGGATACAATAACTTTCAACCATTTTAGGAGACTGTCAATCTTCCAATTTGTTGTATTTGTAGCCTCTCCATTCTGGGCATAATCTTCATTTTCAACAGCTAGTTAAGGTGAAAAGTCCAAAAGAGGATGATGTCAAAGCATCTGTTATCCTGACAAGTTCAACCCAAGCGACAACACTAATATTGCTGACTATCACTTCATGGCTAGCATTTTCACCCATTGCTCAATATCTCCCTGGGCAGGTTGACTTGGCCAAGTTGGAATAGAAATCAACTGAATTGGAGAAAGTCAATGAAAATTGTTGACCTAAAAACGGGGACAAAAAGTCTGAGATATAGAGGGAGAAGATAAGGAGAAAAGATATCTGTGAAGATAAGGAGAAATTGATAGATGTAGAGGGAGAGAAAAAGTTTCTACCTGGTTAGCCATTTTGTTAATGATACATGAGTGGATCCAGTGCTATCAATATAATCTAAGCTAGTCAGCTTTCAATATCCGTACACATTGTGCATGCATACGAGATTCAGACCCTTCATCTAAATTGCCCTACCATGGATGGGCATATTCAGACCCTCCATCGAAAGGGCCCTACCATGGATAGGAATACTCAAAACACCCACTGATTGGGTGATCCTAGCCATTTACTGGGCAATTGAAGATCACAAATTGGCAGTTTGGAAGAACTCCAATAATCAGTCAACGTATGATGCACAAAACCTCCAACCCATGGGTAGCACTGTTTGAACTTTTTTTTTTTTAATGAACACTATAAATATATAATAGATGAACAATTTACATCTCATATGGAAACTGAGTGCTTGATTACTAATTCCGTTATTAATGTTTAGCATTTGATGCTTTCTCTAACTAGTTTAGAAGAACAAGCTAAAGAGCAAGTGGATGATATATAACTCAGAAACCAAGATGATAAGTTATCTTATTAGTCTCATCCAAATGGATGGCTGGAAGATAATGAGCAAAAACAAGGGCAATGGCCTAAAGTTAGTAAACAAAAGTCGCATCATTGTAAGATCATGATTTTTTACTGTATTGTTGGTCTAAATCATGCAACACGTCGTCAAAATTATTACATCAATTGGATTTTTCTTTGTAAAGATTTGTCTTTGCAATTTTTTTTTCCAAATATAAGTGGATTCATGGTTTAATTATATTTGTGACCTGATCAACTTGCAGGTAAAGTGCAATGTAGCAGAATTTGTAAGAACTTAGGAAGGAATTATATTAGTTTCACACCTAAGTCGACTTGGCCGATTTTCTATTTGCCACGTTGAGTTTCACGACAATGCTCTAACACCACATTTTCATCCCAAAAATTAAGATGAGATCTTAAAGTCTCTCTCAAGAGAGATAAAAGAGAGACAACATATTATTAAGCAACTAATAATTTTTTGTTAAAAACAAAAAAATTATAAAATTATAAAAATTGTTAAAACTATATTCTAAATAAAGCTTAAAGAATGTATTTATGGTATGATTTACCTTTTTCTAATTTTATCTAATTTCTCAAATTGACTTGGAAATGTTTTCATCTACACATCCTCCAAAAAAAAAGAAAAAAAAAGGCATGTAAAATTTTAGAATCACGTGATAATAGTAGACAAATTCTAATTGAATGTTGTTATTGTATACTTAACCTAAAATTACTAACAGAAATTTCAAAAAAGAAAATTGGTGATAAACAAATATAATAAAGATTTTGTACTATTAGTCTATACAGTTATTAGTGCATGGAACACTATTTCTCTATAATGGGCATATGATTATGCAATGAGTCTCTCAGAGCACCATTTCTTCTTTTGAATTTATGAATAAAGATTTGAGTAACGATATGGCATACTTGGTTAGAACACTTGCCTTTAACCTCTCTTTTGATTCATGGAAAGTTTAGTAATTTTGAGACATGTCAATTATCTAAACATTGTACAACTTCACGTTTACCACAAAATAAGAAGAGTTTACATCCTTTTCATTTTGTTTGCTGTGATATTTAGGCTCATGTAAACATTTGTAGGAAGAGTTCCATGGTGTATGTTGTTTACATATGACATAGTTTTGATTGACAAGATGAGGGGGAGCATAAATACAAAGCTAGATTTACAGAGAGGAGCTTTAGAATCTAAAGGATTTAAAATTCGGTGGACTAAAAACAGTATATGGAGTGCAACTTTAGTAATAATTGGAGTAGGAACAAGGAATTAGTAAACAACCCTTTATTCAGTTGGAAGATTTGTGTGCCGACATTCTCACCAAGGCGTCGTCATCTCTTCGCGTAAAGGCTATTATTGGCAAGGTTGGCATGTATGACATACGTGTACCAGCTTGAGGGGGAATGTTAGTGTATATAATTTACTAGTATACATATGGAGCACCAATTCTCTATGCTTCTAGGCATATTTGTGTAGTCTCTCTATGCACCATCACCTCTCTTGTAAGCTATTAACTATTATTTATTTAGGTTTCTTAGAGGAGGATTATCAAAATCCTATCCTTCTTTCCTTCATCACAGTCTCTCTCTCTCTCTCTCTCTCTCTCTCTCTCTCTCTCTCTCTCTCTCTCTCTCTCTATCTCTATCTCTATCTATCTATCTATTTTGTCCATTTGTCTATATTTAGAATTGAAAAAGAATAAGAGGAGTACTTATCCAACTCATCTTCTCTTTCAACAAGATTTATTTAATTCTTAATTCACTTTTAGGAGGTTTTGAGTTTTTATATGCAAGAGTTAGTTAAGTGACATGTTCTAACATATTTATAAAGTCCAAGTATGGTAAGGGAAAAAGGTCTCATTGGAAAAGCTGATTAAATAATGACATGTCTCTAATGAAGGGTTAATATCTCTTTTAGATAAGTGGAAGTAGGTAAGGAAGGTTAGTAATGGGCCTATGTGGCCCGCTTGTGGGCAACCACTAGTGGGTGGGTCCCACATACCTTTCTTGCTTCTTCTCTCTTACGGGACTTTGAAATTCAAAGACAATTTGAGATACGGAAGAGGATTAGATGAGATAAGGATAAACCTTGTCCCATCCAATCTTATCTGTTATCCCTTTATCAACTTATTCTATAAATAGAGGGAGAATTCTCTTTCGAGATCATCAAGTCACAAAGAGCGTGAGAAATCTTAAGGAGAGAAAAAGAGGGTAGTAGTTTAGTATCCATCTGGCCCGTCCCTTAACGATTTGAGTTGTAGATCGTGATTCGGGACCATCCTCACCTTAGAATCAGAAGGGGTATCAGACCCATCTGTTCTTGTAGCAGTTAGGCAGATCGCTGGACAACGCCGTTCATCCTCGGCTTTGCGAAGGTTCCTATCGTGTAGACCGTCGGATCCTGAGGGCCCAACTTCCGCAACTCCTATCAGTGTTATCAAAGCGCCTCAACGGCGGATCTCCGATCTATTGAGGAATAAATCACATTGAGGTATTTGAATTTATAATAACTCCAAAAAATTTATTTCTTTTATTTTAATATATTTGATCATCATTATTTCCTCATCATCTAATTTATTCCGTTCATTTTATTTTTTAAATAATTAAACGGAATTAAAAAAAAATTGATTGAGAAGGAATTAATAAAAAGGATAAATAATGCTTATCTTAGTTTTCTTTTTTTTATATCTTTGAGGTATGGAAATTAAAAAAAAATGAGAATATTATTCGAATTAATTGGAGATTTGATAAGGCCTTAAAATTGTGATAAGAGAGGAATTAATGTTTTTTTTAATCTGAATTAATACCTAGGAGAAATTTTAATTATGAAACCTAAGAGAAAAGAAATGAAAGGGAAAGAGTGGGGTTTCCAAACCCGAGTAGAGATTGAGTGGGATTTTCCAAACCCTAACAAGTGTGGGGTTTCCAACACCAACAGCAGCAGCCATGGCCGCCGCCGTAGCCCCACCCCTTCATCTCTCTCTCTCTCTCTCTCTCTCTCTCTCTCTCTCTCTCTCTCTCTCTCTCCATTGACCGCCTATCTCTCTCTCTCTGTGTTTCCCGTTTCTCTCCCTAATAAGTCGGCCAGCCGCAGCCGTCGCAACCAACCCTCTTTCTCGATCTCTCTCAATTGTTTTTATTCTAGCAATCAATGACAGTCAATTTCATGGCTGCCCTGTGTTGAGATGGTTTTCTTTAAAACCCTAGAACAAAAGGAAGAGGATTAGGGAGAGAGAGAGAGATATTGGACCTGGATTTCAGGCCCAAGCCCAATTGTAGTCAAGGAGGGCCTGATTTTTTTAGCTTTTCAATGGGTTGAAATGGGTTTTCGACCCAACACCAGAACATCTTCGAGATAAGCTTAATCAGTGAATACAATGAAGAATCAGGAAAAGGAAGTAAAGAGGGATTGGTTTAAGGGTATTAGGCTTGTCCATTTTAAACCCATTTATCTAAAAGTTTTTTTTTCTTGGTGGATCCAAAACTAATGTATAAACTGGTCCCACAGATTTAAAATCCCTTGGACAGCCATAGAAGATGTCTATATGCTGCCTATGATCTAATTTATAAAGTAGACTTAAAAGTGGGTTAGGGCTCATTAACCTTTAATATTATTATTTTTTATGGTCTTTGTGAAATAATCTCCTTCCATTGCTCGTGCAAATAATTGGGGACCATCTTATGCTATGCACGAGAGGTTGGACAATTTTAAATGGACCCAACATTTGTGGCCAAAATTGAGGTGGGCTGGATTAGAAGCCCAATTCACTTTCTTTCAAGATTAAGTGTATCTTGTTTAAAGGGCATTTAATCGGTCATTGTGGGCTGATTTAAGCCAAGTGTTGGTAAGTGACTTGGGGTTTTTCGGTGAGATCTAACCGATGGTGCAGTCCGTTTTTGCAATTCACAATCAAGATCTGTAACGCCCTTCTGAAAACCCGAACACACCCTCTGGCCTGCCATGCGTACGTCACCTAAGGATGATTAATCAGCCACCCTTAGCCTAGTAAGACTATAGCTTCATTGAAAATAACCTTGGGAGCACTTGTAGGAGGCCGTTTCACCACTCATTCCATGACCAACAAATCCAAAACTTGGGTAGAGTAACCTTCATGCCGGGCTTGACTACATAGGACAGGTGTCATAATAGAGCCGACGCCCAAATCACAAAATCGTGAGGTCCAGTGAGAGCACATG
Organism: Liriodendron chinense; assembly: GCA_003013855.2. Classification (NCBI taxonomy): domain Eukaryota; kingdom Viridiplantae; phylum Streptophyta; class Magnoliopsida; order Magnoliales; family Magnoliaceae; genus Liriodendron; species Liriodendron chinense. Next base: position 1,617,096 of record PVNU02002126.1, read on the forward strand.
CAGGTGCAAATACCCATACAAAGGACTAATTTAAGCAATCATTACTATCATAGGGCCATTTCCATACCATTTGAGCAACCAGGGCTATTTTCACCAATAACCACACTATAAAAGCCCCTTTTCTAGCACTCCCCCTTTCATTTTCTCTCAAGTTTGCTGAGAAATGGAGAGTGAGGGGGAGAAGGAGAGCAGAAAGAAGAGAGAGGAGAGTGTTGAGCAAGTGGGAGCACCTTGCATGTCTCCCCCTAGCTTCCGGCCACTCCTACGACTCCATAATCGCCGTCTCTCACGGTAGCCCACCAACAACAACCACTAGAGGTAAGTAGGAAGTCGAATCCTCAAATTCTAGCCATCCCTTTTAGATCCTTCCCTCAAATCTCTAACATGTAACCCTTATTTTTGTAGGATTTCCCGAAATTCACCAAGAACTAAGGTGCAGACCATTTACCTTTAGGTTGCCTTGCCTTAAATGCAATTAGGTGTAGTTAATGCCCAAGTCTTTAGCTAATTATGTCATCATCGCTGTTGGAATGCTTGAATCATGCCTAGTTGATGTCTTGAATGTTGAAACTTGCATGAATTACACTCCTAGGACTGTCATGTATGCTTAGGACCACTTGCATGTTCATGTTCTTGCTTCTTATTCATAAATAATGCTTGGTGAGTGCAACAAGTTGCTTAGATGTAATGTTCTCTATGGTAGTGTCTTGTTAATGCTAGCACTTGCCATAGGAATCTCAAAATTGTCAATTATGTCTTGTTTCTATGCTTCTCAGCATGTGGATTGTGCTTATGTTGTGGATGAATCTGTATAAGCTGGAGGATTTATTGTGTGGTTGGTATAGAGTTCTATAATTTTGTCTAACTTAGCAAAGTGAAGGACATTGGGGGCGGCCGTGTGAGGTCAACCACCCTTTTGGGACCTGGAATTGTCGATTGAGGTAGGATGCGGGTGACCGGTTGTGGTTTAAGGACCACGCGGGCCACGTGTGCCTAAGGTCGTCCTTCATGTCTTCTTCCTGATCGAAGGTGCCGGCCTAACTCCGGGTTGGACATTTGCGTGTGATCTGTCACTTCTATTCAAATCTAAGTACCAACGTTACCACTGGATAGGCCCACTTGAAATTGCACGATGAATCGATTTTCAAGACTCATGAGCCAGGGATGATGGTATGGGACTTATGCCCGAGCTATCGGCCTACGCTGGGGTGGTGCCTCCCCATAGTGTCCATTGAGCACCTGTGGTGGTGACAAGCCTACCACTTGACTATGTGCTGGGGTGACGAGCCCCCTCTCGCCTGAGTTAGGCATGGCTGACGAGTCACAACCAAATCGGGCCCTCGGGCATGACTCGAGGAGGGATTGAGGGCTTACTGGTGATGATATGCTCTCGCCACGTAGGGAGCCAATGGCCTTAGTTGGCCGGGTGATAGAATGTCGGTATTGTGGCTTTGCCAACCGGCTGGATGCTTAAATGAACTAAATAAGAACTTGGATAATCATGCATCGTTCGACATGGCATGCATTGTGCGGGTGATGGGGTGGTGCCTCATAGCTGGCGGCTTGGGTCTGTGCAGGTGATGTGGTGGTGCCACTCACCGTCTGCTGTGACCAAAATGGTGATTGGGCATGCATTTGCACTTTATGCATTCACGCATTAAGATTATAAGACATGGTACTATACCTATGCTTATGTCTGATATGTGTGCATGTTTAATTCATTACCTATGTTTGATTACATTTGTGCTTGGGTAACTTAGGGAAATGGAACCACTGAGTTGATCACTCACTCCCAATCTTGGGACGGAGTTTTAAAACACCAACCAGGTGCCTTCATTGATGCAGGTGCCACATGAGCAAACCCGCTAGATGAGTTGTTATATATTTTTGTTTAATTCACTTAATTGCAGTTATGTCTCTATTTCATTGCTCAGCTTGACCCAATATTATGATTTCACACCGCGTTGATCAAATACTTGCATGACATGCATCCGCATACGCATTAGTAACTCCCAGGATATTAGGGATTGAGTTTCTACTCGACCCCTAAGATTTCGGGCTGTCACAAAATGATATCAGAGCATGGTTTTGAGTCAAGCTGTGCCGCGGAGTATGGACCCATCACAATGAACCCGTTGACCTTGCTAGCACTCTGAGATTAGAGACATTAAACCCTAGGTTACCTAGTAGCAAACATCGCTAGGTGTAGTTAATGTCATGTTTAAGTAGTTAGTGGTGTCTAGATTCAATACTAGGTTGATATATTGATTGAATTTCATGAAAAATTGTTGTAATTGCTTGCTACACTTTTGGATGTTGTGAAACCTTCTATCTTTAGCTTTCATGCTAACAATTGTGTGCTCTTGATGTGCATTAGTGTTGTTGGAGTGGTTTGATAGCATACTAACAAAGTTTGCTAGAATGACATGATAGTGCTTCTTAGTATGTTGATGAATTTCATATGGACTATGAATTGCTTTGATAATGCATCCTTTTGAACTTGTTAGATTGCTGGACTGGAATGTACTTTCTGTCTCAATCGTATGCCTACATCTTAAAATTTTTGTATTAGTTAGAGTGTAGAGTGGTCCAGCTCAACGAATAGCCATCGATTGGGGGTGGTTTGGGCTCAGTGGGGAGCTTGACTAAATGGCACAAAACCCAATAGATACGGAGAAATGTGGACAGAATACCGTAGTGCCATCGTGAAAACCCATGATGCCACCATGTGAGAGTGAACAGAAACAGGAAGACATAGACAAAGGTCCACTAGGACCATTTTCTCAAACCCCTCTCTCATTCACATCCCCAATTGCTTGATCATTTGAACCTGGACATAGAAGAACGAACGTTAGGACAACCCCATTGGATAACGTCATGGGTGAGACGCTTTAGTACGCCTAAATCCATCCTAGGACCTAAATGACTGAACTAGGGCCAATGAGTAAAATTTTGGAGTAAAAGAATGTGAAATCATGATTTTTTAGCAACCCCCGGTTCATCGACAACATGTAGTAGTTGCAGAAGATTCTAATTTCCAATAGGTTCGTTGCTTGTGATATTTTTTATGCCACTAGCCACTGAAGTATTTTTAAAATTTTTCTGGTAGTTCAACTTTAAGTTTAATTTCATGCTATGAAATTTCATCACATTCCAACTTTTACAAAAATTATTAAAATTCTAAGAGTACTAGCTGTGCCTAGAACCAACATTTGTTATTGTTACAATTCCAAAACAACCTAAAATTATCCCTATTTGCTTTTGGTTTTTTATTTTCTATTTATTTTTCCCTAAAAATAGACTCATCAAACTTTCTATGGGTTTTTGAATCACTCCAATCGGAGTTGTATTTAAAAAGATATATTTTTTTTGAACTCAGCATATACAAGCTGCGCGTCGGGGCTACTGTTGAAAAACGGGTGGATAGAGGCCCACGGTGCCACCGTGAAAACTAGGGTGCCACCGTGGCCATCTGGAGAAATTTCATAGCCGTTTGTCTAAAGTACCACGGTGCCATTGTGGGCATCTGACAAAAGTTCAGGGCCATTCTTGAAAAATCAGGATTGACCAGGGGGCAAATTATAAATCGGTCATAACTTTTGTTCTAGAATTAGTCACGGTACGTACAATATATGAAATTAGGGTAGAATGGGCCATTCGAGGCCAATGGAACTATCTGTTTCACAAGAAACCAACTCTTTCCTTTCCAGAATCTCATTTTCTTTCCGGAAAAAAAAAAACTTACCATTTTTTTTTTTGTTTTTAAATCAGCCGTATCTTTTTCATCTAGGGGCAAATCTCAAACATCTGAAACTGAAACCTGATATTCTCCAAACACCTATAATGACTGGACAACGAATTTACGGAACTATGCTTAAGCGAGGCATTCGTGGTTTGAACCAATTCTCAATCCTGACCGATTACTAAAGGACTCACTGTTGTGACCGAGCAGAAGACCGGAATCCACGAGGACTGTGAAGAGATAAAATGAGCTTTCTACCCTGGTTAGGCAAAGAATCGACGTATTGGGGTCAGGCCTACCACCACCATTTCTCTGTACTAATCCCCCCCCAAAAAAAATAATAATAATAATAATAAAAAAATAATAATAAATAAAAATTTAAGGGGGGTAGACCACATGAACCAAGCCAACATAGCTAACGTACACCCTTGCATGCATATAAACTCAAGCATTACGACATGAGTCCACCCTTTCAAAGTGGCGCAGTGGACGCGTGGTGGGCCCACAGTCCCAGGATCGAAATGTAGGGTAGATCACTAAGTAGGACCCAACTCGTCCTCATGGGACATTAGTAACCAGACCTATATAAGTTGAACAATTAGGATTCAGAAACTAGACCAAGTAGTATAATAGATTAGATTACCAAGGATAAACCCAACTATGAGCACGAGCTGAACCATCGCATCTGACACCAACGTATCCCCAGTTAAGATTGTTAAATATGAACCTAACAGAAGCCCTAGACAATTTCGGGGACAAAATTGATTTTTTTAAGGGGAGTAGATTGTAACGCCTCGTAAAATCGCCCTTTCGAAAACCCGAAAACACCCTCGAGCCCACCATACGTACGTCACCTAAGGATGATTAATCAGCCACCCTTAGCCTAGTAAGACCATAGCTTCATTGAAAATAACCTTGGGAGCACTCGTAGGAGGCCGTTTCACCACTCATCCCAAGACCGATAATTCTAACACTTGGGTGGAGTAACCTTTATGCCAGGCTTGATGACTAAGGACGGGTGTCATGATAGAGCCGGCACTCGAAATCACGAAATTGTGAGGTATAGTGAGAGCACATGCAAGTGCAAATACCCATACAAAGGACTAATTTAAGCAATCATTACTAATAACACCTTTTCTAGGGTGGGCTTCATTGAAAATAACCTTGGGAGCACTCGTAGGAAGCCGTTTCGCCATTCATCCCAAGACCGACAAATCCAAAACTTGGGTGGAGTAACCTTCATGCCAAGCTTGATGACCTAAGATGGGTGTCATGATAGAATCGGCGCCTGAAATTACGAAATCGTGAGGTCCAGTGAGAGCACATGCAAGTGCAAATACCCATACAAATGACTAATTTAAGCAATCATTACTAATAATACCTTTTCTAGGGTGGGCTACTAGGGCCCTTCCATGTCTATGAAATATAGAACTTACGGTCCAAATATAACATCTAGCCCGTCCCCAAAGCTGTGGCCCCGATCGATGACCGGTCAAACAGTCTTGCCTTTGTATCCGATAAACGCTGCATCCAAATGGCGTCAAACCACAACCGTAGGTAGATCTTACCTGAGGAGACTATCTCATGGGCTGGATCAGTCCAAATGGGCCAGGTGGGCCCCACATTACTAAAATAGCCCCTCATAGGGCCATTTCCATACCATTTCAGCAACCAAGGCTATTTTCACCAATAACTACACTATAAAAGTTCAGTACTCCCCCTTTCATTTTCTCTCAAGTTTGCTGAGAAAGGGAGAATGAGGGGGAGAAGGAGAGTAGAAAGAAGAGTGGAGAGTGTTGAGCAAGTGGGAGCACCTTGCATGTCTTTCCCCCTAGCTTTCGCCCACTCCTACGACTCCATAATCGCCGTCTCTCGCGGTAGCCCACCAACAACAACCACTAGAGGTAAATAAGAAGCTAAATCCTTAAATTCTATTCATTCTTCTTTGACCCTTCCCTCAAATCCCTAACATGCAACCCTTATTTTTTTAGGATTTTCTGAAATTCACCAAGAACTAAGGTGCGGACCATTTACCTTTAGGTTGCCTTACCTCAAATGCAATTAGGTGTAGTTAATGCTCAAGTCTTGAGCTAATTATGTCGTCATTGTTATTGGAATGCTTGAATCATGCCTAGTTGATGTCTTGAATGTTGAAACTTACATGAAGTACACTCTAGGACTGTCATGTATGCTTAGGACCACTTGCATGTTCATGTTCTTGCTTCTTATTAATAAATAATGCTTAGTGAGTGCAACAAGTTGCTTAGATGTAATGTTCTCTATGGTAGTGTCTTGTTAATGCTAGCACTTGCCATAGGAATCTCAAAATTGTCAACTTTGTCTTGTTTCTATGCTTCTCGGCATGTGGATTGTGCTTTTGTTGTGGTTGAATCTATATAAGCTGGAGGATTTGTGTAGTTGATATAGAGTTCTATAGTTTTGTCTAACCCGGCAAATTGAAGGACATTGGGGGCGGCTGCGTGAGGTCAATCGCCCATTTGGGAACTGGAATTGTCGATTGAGGTAGGATGCGGGTGACTGGCTGTGGTTTAAGGACCACGCGGGCCACGTGTGCTCAAGGTCGTCCTTCATGTCTTCTTCCCAATCAAAGGTGCTGGCCTGACTCCGGGTTGGACATTTGCATGTGATCTGTCGTTTCTATTCGAATCCAAGTACCAACGTTACTGCTGGATAGGCCCACTTGAAATTGCACGACGAATCGATCCCCAAGTCTCATGAGCCAAGGATGTTGGTATGGGACCTATGCTCGAGTTGTCGGCCTACGCTGGGGTGGTGCCTCCCCGTAGTGTCCATTGAGTACCTATGGAGGTGACAAGCCTACCACTTGACTATAGGTTGGGGTGACAAGCCCCCTCCCGCCTGAGTTGGGCGTGGCTGACGAGTCACGGCCAAATCGAGCCCTTGGGCATAACCCAAGGAGGAATTGAGGGGTCACTGGTGATGATATGTGCTCGCCACGCAGGGAGTCAGATGGCCCCAGTTGGCTGGACTAAATACTTAAATAAACTAAATAAGAACTTGGATAATCATGTATGGTTTGGCATGGCATGCATTTTGCAGGGCGATGGGGTGGTGCCTCATCGTTGGCGGCTTGGGTCTATGCGTGTGATGTGGTGGTCCCACTCACCGTCTGCTGTGACCAAAACGGTGATCGGACATGCATTTGCACTTCATGCATTCATGCATTAAGATTATAATACGTGGTACTATGCCTATGCTTATGTCGGCTACGTGTATATGTTTAATTCATTACCTATGTTTGATTACATTTGTGCTTGGGTAACTTAGGGAAATGGAACCACTGAGTTGATCACTCACTTCCAATCTTGGGACGGTGTTTTAAAACACCAACCAGGCGCCTTCGTTGATGCAAGCAATGTTATCAAAATCGTACGATTTGCAATTCAAATCGTACGATTTGTATCGTATCGTACCATCGTACAATACAAATCGAATGGCTAAATCGCAAATCCAGATGAATCGTATGAATCATACGATTCGATTTCGAATCGTACGATTATATCGTGAATCGTACAATTCGATTAATTTGCGTAGAAAATCTTATTTTTTTCATTGTTTTGCAATTTTATGAGATTAGGATAAACCTTATCCCATCCAATCTTATCTGTTATCCCTCTATCAACTTATTTTATAAATAGAGGGAGAATTCTCTTTCGAGATCATCAAGTCAAAGAGTGCGAGTGATCTTAAGGAGAGAAAAAGAGTGTAGTAGTTTAGTATCCATCTGACCCATCCCTTAACAATCTGAGCCGTAGATCATGATTCGGGACCATCCTCACCGTGGAATCAGAGGGTTGATCAAACCTATATGTTCCTGTAGCAATTAGGCGGATCGCTGGACAACAACGTTCATCCTCAGCTTTGCAAAGGTTCCTATTGTGTAGATCCGTCGGATCCTGAGGGCCCAATCTTCCGCAACTCCTATAAAGGAAAGCAGAGGTAAGTAAGGGAAGTAGAGATAGTTAAAGATGGTAGAGGTTAGCAAGCAGAGGTAGGTGAAGATAGTGGATGTACTGCCATTTTTCTATGGTAGAAACTATTCTTGAAGGGTTATCACCATTTTTCAAATTAGTGGTGATCATAACAGTAGTATGGCTCTATGCTTATTAGCGGTTGCCCTGCATTCCAGATGTTTCGATCTTCAACAGCATGTGGATCTGGTCATCCTCATTTGCAAAAAAAAAAAAAAGAGCATTTTTAAAAACTATAAGTGGGTGATGTGAAGAGTATTAGTCACTACCATTTCTCAAAGAGTCCAGTAGTGTCTCTCAGAGGTCTTCTAGAATGCATCCTGATATATTATAGGAGGATACATCGAACTTCAGCAATTGGATCGATCCTGGTCAATGACCCAAACCGCTTATACAATGGGCTGCACCATGGATGGGGGATACCAGAAAAACTTTCATATTCAAACATTTCAACCTTTTGGTTATTCAAGGTTGAGACGACCGCCATATTCAAAGAAAAATGTCAAATGATCGAAGGGTTGAAATATTGGCAGTTCAGATGTTCCTAAATTTTAGATACCCAGCATCTAAAATGAGGTCCATCATATAAACAGTTTAGATTGTGTAAAGATCACCTATATCCAAAGGCTAAGTCCGACATATCCTGTAGCTATATGTCAGAGCATATTCTAGCAAACCTCTCTTGAGAAAGGACTGTGTAGGGTAGTTGATGTATACATGGACACACGTCTTTGTGGCACAAGGTATGAGGTTGGAACAGTCCTTGACAAAGAGCAGCCTGTTGTCCACAACTCTGTGCTGAGAAATCACGCATGCCCACTCATCATCATCCACAATTTATGATCCAATTGACGGATGAGCTTAGCTTGACCACATTCCAGCATCCATTGCTTGCGATTCCTTCCATCTCTTGTTTAGGCCATCCTTAAGTGGGTGCCAGTTGATGCACAAATGGGATCTCACATGCCTGTGGTCTCGCATAATGTGAGCAGCAACACATGAGCCACCTCAAATGCAAGTACACTGGCAGGAAATAGGAGGTATTCAAGCAAAAGCCAAAGCGGTCTTTTTAATATTTCAGCATATTTTGACTGATACTATCTTGATTAATATGCTCCATAACTAAGGCATTAGCTTGCCTGAGTAAAAAATAATTAAATAACTAACTAGGTTCCCTTCAGCTGCCCCGTTCTTTGTTCAGTTGCATCTGGTGCTGCCCTGTATGGAAGCTGATGACTCTCATTAATCGAATTTACTGTTATTCTATCGCTCATTAACTGCATTAACCGTTCTTCCTTACATTCCACAGTCGAAGCGTTCACTGCATTCACTAACCCCTATGTTGAATGTTAGACATAAACCTGTGTGTGTGACCTTTTGATGATGCCACAAATATTTCCAGGGAAAAGCATGTGTTTGTTTGCAGTTTTACCTCAGGACATGCGCAACATAATGTAAACGTGTCTCATACAATCTGTGCATGCAACCAAGGTGTCCCGTATCGGTTTCGGTGGGCGTAACGGTGCCCACCGTTTCCGATACGGATACGGGCCGTATCGGCCGATACGGCCCCCGTAACGGTCAACTTTTTTTTTTTGCCAAAAAATTTTAAAAAAATATGGATTAAATCCAGAAAATTCCAAACATCCCAAATATGCATTCATTTATAATTTTGAACATGTTTATGGTGGTGAAGCGGTCTACTCTTTGGTGAAAAAGCTGTATCGGGCTGTCTGGTGAATTTATGAAGCTAATAACCTGGAATTAACTGCAGAACTTATAAATTCAAATTTCTAACTGTCTAATACCAATAATATGTATATTAGAATAAATGTAACATCAAAGTATTTCAATTTTCACATGTACTATTATTTTTTTATAATTTACTTTATATTATTTACAATTTATTTACATACGTGAGGAGTGAGGAGTGAGGACTTGCAAAAAATAATGTATTAAGACTTCTCTTATCTTGAATCTATGACCGACTCTTGTCCTGCCAATTGAACATTCTAAAGTAGAAAAAAAAATTAGTAATACCTGATATACTCCCCTGCAAGCATGTTGATTAAAGATTACTTGACTGGTTGTCACTTGTCAGGGGAGTTATTTTAAACACAAGTTCAACAATGTAAAGTGTGTGTTTTTTTGGTGAATGTATGACCATGTGGGTAATGGAAAAGACTCACCAAATCGGAACTCACCACCAAAATGAAAACCTGCTTTGTTGTGGTTGCTCAACCTCCACGTCGTCGTCGTCATCATCATCGGGTTGTTGCGGTCTTGTTGTTGCATATCCATAATATTCAGTGCCAGAGGGAAAGATCAGGTCAACGAAACCTGATGATGACTGATCCTGACTAGGCAAAGATTCTGACCCTGAGTGAGGATATCTACTAGTGCCCGTCGAATAGCCGTGCCCATACTGGTACTCGTATTCAGGGCCAGGCTGTTGAGATTGAGATGAATAACTTGGATTTGGTTCATATGGTATATGTGGAACAGCGTCAGGAGGACTACTCCAACATGAAAGTGGCGGAACAGGTTCCCTATAATCCCATTGGTTGTAAGAATACCCATAATTCCTCGGATCATAGCCATACGCATGTTGATGTTCCAGATCTGTCGGTGTAGATTGCGGTGCAGGAGCAGGACCTGTAGGTGCAGGACCTGCAGGTGCACTACTGGAGCCAGGCTCTTGCTGGCTGTATCGTGACTCAGTACACTCATAAGTTCGACCCCCTCGGCCCCGCCTGCTTCGTCGAAGTTCATCAGCCTCGCGATCCGTAGACGGTTGTATGGTATCAGTAGCCCTGGTGGGTTGAGCAATGCCAGAAGTGGGAGGACCAGCATTAGGTGCATCATCATCATCATCATCATCATCTGTTTCAGTATCGCTAGAGCTCGCACTCTTCTGCTGAGTTTGCATGAAATCCGCCCCCCTTTCTGGGTCCAACACAAATGCACGACTCTCTTGCTGTGCCCTGCGTATTTCTGGGTCTTCAACTTCTATTTCTTCACTATCATCTTCTATTTCTTTTTCCCTTACTTCCAACCAAGGTAGAAGTGGGTCATCCTCATCATAAATATTTTCCAAGTTTATTGGACAATAATCCCCATCACCGGCATTACTGATATGCCTCCTTGAATGCATGCGCATTCTTAGCCTCATGTTGTAATGCATAAAGACAAGTCTATCTAACGTCCTAGTCTGAATTCTATTTCTATTCTTCGTATGAATAAGTGCAAAACAACTCCAATTTCTTTCGCAACTAGAGGAAGACGTTGTTTGGCTCAAAATCCTTACTGCAATTTTTTGGAGAGCCGGTGTAGTCTCTCCGAAATTTATCCACCAGTCGGCGGGGTGCAACTTAAGTACTGCATGTTGTGCAAGAGTATCTCCAAAGCTACCCTGGCGAGTTCCAAATATATCCAATTCATTCAAAGCCTTTATTTGTACATCTAAGTCAGGCTCTAATCTCTTTATCATGTTCTTTAATCCAATACGAATCTCATCATCCATAACAAATGATTGGGCATATCTATACCTAGGATTTAGGTAATAACCTGCTGCATGAATATCGTGGTGGAGCTGCTTTGTCCATCTTTTGTCGATCAAATTCCAGTAAGCTCGCCAGCTTGAACAATCACGTTGAATTGCCAACTTCGCTTTATCCATGGCGTCGTAGAGGAAGCCCATCGTAGGTGCTTCATCGGTTTCAACAAGACGAAGTACCCTCATCAGTGGTTCCATCACCTTTAAAATTTTCTTAACCCTCTTCCAATATTTGTTGTCTCTTATGGTGTTTACAACATCAACCGGCGTCCCTGATGTCTTCTTCCCATATTTTGTGTTGAGCCATTGTTGGGAAGTAAACATTTCACTCAACTCTCTCCGATGCTGATACAAACTCTCTAAAGCTATAAAGTTTGTTGCAAATCTAGTTGCCGCTGGCCTAAGCAACTCTCGTCCCTTCGTGAACTTCCTCATTATTGCAACTAGGTGATTATGGTTGTAAATAAATGTTGTCACTTCTTTTGCTTTTTCAACCATTTCTTTGACATTCTTTCTCTTTCCAATATCTTCCAATATAAGATCAATACAATGTGTAGCACACGGTGACCAAAATATATGTGTTCTCTTTAGCATCAACAAATTTCCTGCAGACTTATATGTTGCTTCATTATCTGTCACAATCTGCACCACATTCTCCTCCCCAATCTCCTCCACTACTTTATCCATCAAGCTAAAAATATATTCAGCATTTTTTATTTCATCCGAGGCATCAATTGACTTGTGGTACACTGTTCCCAAGTGGCAATACACCATGAAGTTGATCATGCTGCGTCTTGTTGGGCCAGTCCAACCATCACACATGATCGTGCATCCTCTGGCCTGCCATATGGGTTTAAAGGTATTTACGTATGCCTTTGTATCTGCATACTCTGCGTCTGTCCATTTTCCCCTAATCTCCTTGGCTGTGGGAGCTTTAATTCCTTCACCTGCTTCTGCTGCTGCATCAATTACCACCTGCCAATATGGAGAGTTTGCCGCATTAGGGGGTATGTTGGCATGTATAAATAACTTTGCTGCTGCCCTACCCAGTTTCTCAACAGAAGTTCTACTCCACATTTGTTTTATCTTCTTTTGTTTACTAGATTCTTTCCTAAAGAGGATCGGATCAACAGAGGGTCTCCTAGGCACATCTTCTTCTTCCACATCTACATCTATAGGATGACGAGCTACATGTGAAGATGTGCCCCGCCGGCTGCTAAACATACGCCTTAATCCACCAAACATACTCCCTCCAACCCCAGCTGTACTTCCCGTTGGGGCTGCAGTTGTACTCCCCTGGCCACTCCCACTCCCACTCGCACCTGAACCAAACGTGCGTCGACGTTCTTCCTCTTCACGAGCATAGCGCACGCTTTCTCTCCTAGCTATAGTCATTTCTCGATCAGAATCTTCCTCAGAATCAATGATGTCTTCGCCACGAACGCCCATATATTCTGGACCAAACACCTCTTGTCGGGCCGCATCAAGGATATCATCTTTCTTTTTCTGCACAGCAGCTCGTTTCCCCTTTGACTCTTCTAAATTGGCTTGCATCAGTATCATTATCTCTTTGGGAACTTTGGTGCATCCTGCAACTTGACCCTTTCGATGTGCCAAATGTTGTTTAAGTCGCGTAATTCCACCATTTATTACTCTATCACAATAGTTGCATTTTATTTAGTGCCTTCCACCACCTACCCTCTGACAATGTTCCCATCCAATATCCTCATTTGCAGTTCCACTTCCAGTTCCAGTCCTAGACATTTTTTAATTAGAGATGGCTTATGTGATGTGGCTATGTCACTTAGATACTGAGTCTAAGAGTGAAATACTTAGATTTTAAAATTTATAAATGTAATTGTAAATCTTAAATACAGATAATGAAATCAAGTACTAACTACTAAATTCAAATACTAAAGTAACTAAACCCTATGGGCTACAGCCTACAAAGTACAACTACGAAGCTCTAAAGTCCAAAACGGCAAAACCTGTCGAAAAAATAAAAATATAAACATACATTAGTCATTACTCATTAATCTGTAAATATGATTCTCCATGTTTTTGAAAAAAATGATTTTCTCTAATTTTTAAAATTATTCCGAAATTTAAACAAATACAAAAAAAATAACAAACCATATGCATAATCTGTAAAATGCACATGATTATGTTCTATTATAAGTAACACATGTTATCCAACCTTTAAACTAGAATTTTTTTTTGAAAATATTAATTTTCCTTAATTTTTAAAATTATTCCGAAATTAAAAAAATACAAAAAAATTAGCAAACCATGTGCATAATCTGTAAAATGCACACGATTATGTTCTATTATAAGTAACACATGTCATCCAACCTTTAAATCAGAATTTGTTTTTGAAAATATTAATTTTCCCTAATTTTTAAAATTATTCCGAAATTATAAAAATACAAAAAAAATAGCAAACCATGTGCATAATCTGTAAAATGCACATGATTATGTTCTATTATAAGTGACACATGTCATCCAACCTTTACATCAGAATTTTTTTTTGAAAATATTAATTTTCTCTAATTTTTAAAATTATTCCGAAATTAAAAAAATACAAAAAAAATAGCAAACCATGTGCATAATCTGTAAAATGCACACGATTATGTTCTATTATAAGTAACACATGTCATCCAACCTTTAAATCAGAATTTTTTTTTGAAAATATTAATTTTCCCTAATTTTTAAAATTATTCCGAAATTATAAAAATACAAAAAAAATAGCAAACCATGTGCATAATCTGTAAAATGCACATGATTATGTTCTATTATAAATTTATAAGTGACACTTGTCATCCAACCTTTACATCAGAATTTTTTTTTGAAAATATTAATTTTCCCTAATTTTTAAAATTATTCCGAAATTAAAAAAATACAAAAAAAATAGCAAACCATGTGCATAATCTGTAAAATGCACATGATTATGTTCTATTATAAGTAACACATATTATCCAACCTTTAAACCAGAATTTTTTTTTGAAAAAAATGATTTTTCCTAATTTTTAAATTTATTCCGAAATTATTCCGAAATTAAAAAAAATACAAAAAAAATAGCAAATCATGTGCATAATCTGTAAAATGCACATGATTGTGTCCTACTATAAGTAACACATGTTATCCAACCATTAAACCAGAAAAAAAAAAAACATGATTTTTACTAATTTTTAATATTAATCCGAAAATAGACAGAAATTAAAAAAAATATAAAAAAAATATAAAAATCAGTTGCATAATCTTGAAATACACATTTTAACATTTTACAATGGCTACAACATCATATCAAGGTGGAAAAAAAGTGATTAGAGGAAGAAAAATGTATAAATACCTATTTTCGGATTTCTTCGAAAAATGGCCCACGGAGCTTCGATTCATCCAAATCGTAGAAATTGGTCGTTTTAATTCTCCAAAATAGACTAATTGTGGTCGTTTTTAGCAAAAGAACAGATTAGAAAAGAAATGGGGGAAGAAAAGTGGGAAGAAAATGCAAAACAACAAGTATTTATAAAAAAAAAAAAAAAAAGTGACCGTTTTTTTACCGTTACGGGGGCCGTAACGGCCGTTTTGGGCCGTACCGGCTGTTACGGCCCCGTAACGGACCGGTACGGTCCAAATTTCTGGGGTCCCCGATTTGGACCCCGTATCGCGTAACGGTACCGGCCGTTTCCGGTACGTATCGGCCGGTACGGTTACGTATCGGCCGGTACGGCACACCTTGCATGCAACCAATTGCTTAAACTCCCCTATCTGAAACTGTCCAATCCTTCGCAAGGTACCTAGACCATATGCCCCAATATGTAGTAATCCCTGGCCGCATAAATGCATGCTGGCCATGCAAGACTTGATCACTAGGCCACCACATATCCCAATAGATCAATAGATTGATAGAAGGGGAAAATAGCTTGCAATGGCACACACGTATCCAGCAATTCCGCAATTTTTTTTTTTTTTTAATTTGGAGGTGTGGCACATTCTCTTCTTTAATCCTTATTAACACGACCACCACCATCATCATCGTTCTTCCAACCATTTGGGGTTGGCTTTCGGGATACTGTTTTGCCAATCATATTGAAACATGAATTGCTATGATTACTTGGCAAAAGTTGTATGACCAGATTTACCCGGGCTTGGAACCAGCTGGCGCATCACTTCTAAGTGGAGTTTTTACATTCTCTTCTTTCTTCCTTATTAATGTCATAATCTCAAATGATTAAAGAGAACCCGCTAATGTTCATGTCAATCGGTTTATCTCTTGAAGTGTGAGAGAGATACATAGGATAGTGGTCCATAGGTAGACCAATATCTGTGTATCTCTCTCACATGAAGTACCATTGTACTTAGGATTGTTACTTTTTTCTTTAACGAATTTTGTTTCAGGATGGAGATTTCTAATGTAAGGCATTGGTTGGCAGGTGATGTATGACTCATCTGGTGTTAGATTACATGCTGGACGCCAAGCGGAGGTATGATTTTGATTCTTAGCAATAAACTTTAGATTGGGTTCCAAGAATTCTTTGCTCGCACTGTATCTCGTTGCAACTGTTCAATCTATCTTGAATCTTCAACATGGATCTTTCATTTTAGGTTGTGTTTTCATAATATTTGAACAGTTATTGCAATCATGCATGACAATTTGACCTTTGCAATCGAGCCTTTATGTTTTATGCAAAGAGTTTCCTGATTTCCTGCAATTTTTTCATCTGTGTGAAGAAAATTTCCTGCAACTCCAGTCCACAATGCTCAGGAGACGCAAACATTTTGATTGATAGACATTTACTGTCATGTTGTTCATAATTTCTTCATACTTTTTTCTTCTGGCATTTCCCTAAGCATTTCAATAAGGAAATGGGCAGATTATAATTTGTGTCATGAAAAACTACATTTGTGGCCATCAAAATCAGTTGTGGAACTAGACACTAATTGTTTACAATTGTCTTAATTCGTCAATTTATTTACCACATTAAAAATTGGTTTTGGGGAATGGTGTCATTTCCCACCAATATGGGGTCATATTTCTTGATAATGATCCATCAATGTTGATTGGGTAGCACATAGATAATATGACTATAATGTTTTAGCTGCTACTTTGCATGAAATCCAAAATCAGTGTTACCTTCCTTGTATCGTGAGACTGCTGAAGAGATGGAATTCTATGGTGGTTTTGTACTTTAAAATTAAGAAGAAGAAAAAAAAGAATGTTGTTAGGATATTTTAGTTGACGTGTGATATCGTTAATTTTTGTCAAGGGGAGAATGTTTGGGAGACTACTACACTGCACTTAGAGGGATGTGGCTAGAGCTGTGGGACATCACAGACCAGTTGATGCAAGACGGATAGTCTAAATTATAATGATGCGAATGAATTAATAAACGGATTATTAGAGTAAATCAAAATATAAAATATTGCCAATCTATCATAAATCTATAGAAATCAAATAATCAACTATGCTCAAATTCAAGGTCACATCACAATCCCGCAGATGGATCTTAAGATTATCGATCAGAAACAGCCCAATGGAAGGTAGAACTTCCATCTAGCATAGGATTCGATCTAAAGATGAGGATTCACTTACGCTTTGTTAGGGATTGAAAGAATTAGGGTTTGGAGACTTTAAGGTTTACGGAATTTGGGAGATTAGGGTTTGGAATTCTAGGTTCTAGGGTTAGGGTTTTTAAGTTTTAGGTTTAGGGTTATTGGGTTTTAAAGGAGAAGGATCAAAGACCAAAATGAGGGAAAGAAAATGGGGATGAGGTTGGTTGTATGGACGGTCGTACGGCTGCGTTTGTACGGTCGTACGAACATGAGTGGTGGTTGTATGGTTGGGTAGGGTGTAAGACCCGTACCCTGAATTGCCCTCCATACGTTTAGTTTCCGGTACCGGTACGTCCCGGACGGACCAGATTAGAGAGCCTTGATCGCGACCCTGATTTAGTATCGCAACGACCCAAGACTTGTACCCTTGCGACCGCGCGGGCGCCACGATTCCAACGCCGCGCGGCACGTCCCATTGCGATACCCGGTGTGTAAGATGCATACGTTTGTGCAATTCGAGGTGGGCCACGCAACGCGCGTGTGGCGTGGGCCCCACTTGCACAATTCCCAACAACATGTCAAATCTATCACCATCACCCTCACCCATACCCCCATCATTATCTAGCCATCATCACCATACCCACCCCATCCTCTCTCACCAAAAGTCAACCACAACCCATTCCTCTCATGCTCTCTCCCATCATCATCATCATCATCATAATCATCTCATGTACCCCCCTCTCTCCCATACAAGAGCCATACGTGGGGGGGGTGGCCTTCTCAATTCCAAGATTTGAGAGAGAGAGAGAGAAGAGAGAGAAGAGAGAAAGGAGAGAGAAGAAAGAGATTTGAGAGATTGAGTGAGTTTAGAGAGAGATTTAGAGGGAGATCAAGAGAGAAAGAGAGAGGTTGAAGGAGGAGATCAAGCTTGGAGGACCCCGATCATCATCCGGACCGTCCGATCGGCAATCCAACCGTCCAACCATCATTGTGAGTGCATACCTTTCCCCCCTTTTTCTCGTTTACTTTTCGTTTTCTTTCCTTGGTCCCACCTTGTGATGGGCAATGAGATGGATGGGCTAGATCGCCCATGAATGGGTCCCACCTTTTGATGGTGTGGATCCCAATTGGGGGCCTATTTTGTGGCATATTTACTGTGGCCAACAGACCACCATGATGTATGTTGTTCATCCACGCTGTCCACCATGTGGGCCCACCATGTGATGGCCCAGCTGATAGATGGAGTGGATCTTACACATGTGGGCCCCACTTGAATATATAAAAAAAATAAAAAAATAAAAAAATATACATGAGGGGGCCACTGGACAGTCAGCGTCCAGAGGACGCTGCTGCCCAGCAGCTCCCGGGCTGAAAGCCCTTTTGGGCACGACCGTGGGTTCCCACTTGTGGGACCCACCTTGATGCATGTATTCGATCCACACCGCCCATCAGTTTCTCCAGCTCATTTTGGGGCTGGGTACCAATAATGAAGAAGATCCAAATCTCGGGTGGACCACACCATCGAAAACAGTGGAGAGCACCATGTCCACTATTGAAACTACCATGGCCCACCGTGATGTTTGTAGAAGGAATCACCTGCCCAATATTGGGCTTATTAGGTCCCCAACGAGCTGGGAAACCTGATGAATGGATTGGATTTTCCCTAAGTGGGCCCCACCTGAAATAACTAAGAAAACAAAAAAAAAAAAGAAAAAAAAAATGACAACGTCCAGACGCTGGACGTTCACAGCGTCTGGGACGCTGGAACCGTCCAGCGTCAGGACGGCTGGAAGGGGTCCCCACTCGTGGGACCCACCTTGATGTTTGTGTTCCATCCACACCGTCTATCTGTTTTCCCATATCAGTTTAGGGCTAAGGCCCAAATATGAAGCAGATTGAATTCTTAAGCGGACCGCACCACAGGAAACAGTGGATAATATGATGTCCACTGTCGAGACTATCTCGGCCCACGCTGATATTTGTAGACCCCGTAACATACCCAATATTGGGCTCGTTAGGTCCCCCATGAGTTAGGGAACCTGATGAACGGGTTGGATCAGCCTTATGTGGGCCCCACTGGAGGAAAACCACAGAAAAACAAAAAAAAAAGAGAGAAAAAGATAAGAAGAAGTCGCTGACGACTGGGCGTACCAGCGTCCTTGGACGCTGGCTCGTGCCAGCTGGTGGCCCAGTTGTGGGTCCCACCATGATGCATGTGCTGTAATCCACACCGTTCATCCGTTTGGGGAGATCATTTTAGGGCATGACTCCAAGATTGAGTCAGATCCAAGTCTCAAGGGGGCCCCACCACAGGAAACAGCAGGGACAATGACCCTACCATTGAAACCTTCTTATGGCCCACCATGATGTTTATCTGAGATCCAATCTGTTCATAAGTTCATACATGCATGGAAGAAGGAAAAACGAAAATATCAGCTTGACCGAAAGCTTCTGTGGGCCCCACTTGAGGAGAGAATAAAATAAAAATAAAAAAAAAATAATAAGAAAAAGAAAAAGAGGATCATGGGCGCTGGACAGGCAGCGTCCAGGGGATGCTGCTGCCCAGCAGCCCAGGCTCTCTCGGCTTGCCAATGGGCCCCACTTGTTGGGCCCACCTAGAATGTATGTGCCTTATCAATCCAGTCCATATGTTTTTCCAGCTCATTTTAGTAGCTGAGCCCAAAATTTAAGCACATCCAAATGTCAAGTGGGCCATGCCACAGGAAACAGTGGGAATTATGATCTCCACCGTTGAAACCTTCCCAGGCTCTACAGTGATGTTTATTTGTCATTTAACCTGTTCATAAGATCACATGGATATGGGTGAAGGGGGAAACAAAAATATTAGTTTGATTCAAAACTCTTGGGGCCCATTTGGGTGCTACGCTCTATGGGTCCCACCACGATGTATCTGTTTTATGTATGCCGCCCATCTGTTTTTCCATATTATTTTAGGGCCGGGGGCCCTCATAATGAGGTAAATACAAGCCTCAAGTGGACCACATTGTAGGGAAACAGTGGTCATTGATGCCCACCTTTGAAACCTTCCTTGGGGCCATTGTAATGTTTATTTATCCATCTAACCAAAGGTGATGGGGCCCGACTTTGGGTCCCACCTTGATGAATGTTGAGTATATCGTGTCGTTCTTCTTGGCAGGAGTGTGGGCCCAGTTTTAGGTGGGCCACACGTAGAAAATAAGGGTGATTGAATGTTTACCATTGGAAACTTTACAGGACCCATCTGTTATATTTATTTGCCATTCTTCTTGTTAATAAGTCACCCAGCCATGGGTGGGGTTCCACACGTGTGGTGTGCGAGCCCCACCGTGGTGTTTGATTGCCATCTCACTTGATTAGTGGGGAAAGCACAAATATCGGGTTGATCCCAAACTGTTGGGGCTCATTGATGTATGTGGCTTCCCCACTCCTTTGTGTGGTTATACCCAACCCCGGGTCCACCTTGTTATGCATGTGTTCTATCCACGTCAGCCATTGGCCTCCATGGTGCGATATGTATGTTGGCCATCCATTAGGACCGCCTTAATTTTGTGCTTAATCCAAACCATCCAAATGAATGGACCCTAGCATGTTATGTACAGGATGGCCCTTGGGACCACCTTAGTGTGTGTGTTTGAATGACCGCATTGTCCATCCCGTAGATCCACCTTGATGATTAGTTGTGTAAACCCTTATTGAAAGGTCATCCTTATAGTTTGCTTGATCCAAGTCACAGGGCTACCTTCTTAAACTCACCCTGTTGAACCGTCTTGTCAATTCACCTTGTTAACTCACCATGTTGACCCGCCTTGTCAACCTACCTTATTGACTCACCTTGTTGACTCACCATGTTGATTGATCTTGGTAACTCAGCTTGTATACTCATATGACTCACCCCTTCTACCCTTATACCCAACTATTAAAGACTACCATATCGTGTATATCTCATCCACACCGTCCATTTACCTATAGGACGAGTATGGGGCTCATCCTCGACGTTCGTATGTCATCTAGGCCATCCATTATATGGAGCCTATCTTCTAGCATGAGGTTAGACCTGTCGTCCCTTTTTGGACTTCATCGTGTTGACCATCTATCTCATATTACACTACCATTTATAATCCTCTATCATGACATGTCTATCTTGCAACCCCTTCTATGACATTCCTTTTACGGACCATTATTGTGTTCATCTCCACTGTACTACAGGATTATGGGTCTCGGCGTGATTTTGAGTATTCCACTCTTGCCGCTCAAGTAGGTTCTACCTTTGATGTGTCGGTAGTGTATTCAATCATTTCCTTTCCATTTGGGTTATCTGAATATTGAAGGTTAATCCACACCGTTCAGTTGTTGGAACGTCTGTGTTGTTGTATACCATCCATTTAGAGTATTATCTCTTTATGTTTGCTTGTATTATAAGTGAATTATCTTTTTATGCTATTTTTGATATGTCTGTTGCCACACGTAGTGTTGTTAGAATACTCATATATGATCTTTATACTATATGCTTCGACGATCACCATGCATGTGTAATGAGTATGCATCCCGAATCACCATTGTTAGTTGGGGACCACTAGGGCATAAACGCATTCATAAAGCATTCGAGATGTAGTTGCGCAAACGTAATTCATGTGCTCTCTATCGCAAACCTCTCCAATAGGTATGGGACTATTCGAGGACAGGAATCTATCATCCTGACTTACACTGTATGGTAGGAATAGCTTAGCATACCTTGTAGCCCTTGGTGCGAGATTCCCTGGCTAGCGACATCCCGCACTATGACTCGATCATTCATATGTGTCCCCTCATCTTAATGATATCTCAAATAGGTTGGACTAGATTGATTTATTGCCATCGTGGTAGATGGGCTACTTGTTGGCACTCATACTGTATACTTGACTCATGCATCATGAATGCTTGGCTCATCTGATTGTCTTGTATCAACCGGCCATATCGGTCGTAATTGTCGTGCAATTCATTACCAGCTGACGGTGACATTGTGTTTGAGACCTTATAGTTTTATGGTGCTCTTTGGAGACTTGCACGGGCATGTCGTCCCACGTTTGTATGCATGGTTGCATTTCGCACCGTCTGCTTGTGCCGCATATAGCATGGTTACTACGTTGCAACCACAGCTCCATCGTGGTTTGCAGGAACACCGGAAATATGTGATCTTTAAACAGGATGCCATAGATGTCCCTGGGTGAAAGTCCCTGATCCCGTTGGTACCAAGGTGGGTGCTCCATTCAAGGACCGGGTGGTTTAATCATACACCAGTATGCCGAATACCAAACGGCGGTGTTATCCACTGCACGTGGTCAGTTTGGAAGGAGGTCTGACCTAACCTGCCGGAAGAGTGTTGGCAAAGGGGGTTGAGTTTGACCAGCTGTGAGTAGGTCCGCTATTGCACCAGATAGGCTTTGGCATTCTACTGGTGAGTAGTGAGGTCTGTGAGACCCCGGTGATGTTCCGTTTCAGAGATGGTATTGGTATCAGTGATGTGACTGATGTTCTGTATGGTGTGGGACGGTCCTGATGTGGGCGGGTGTGATGTAGGCGGGGCTGTAAGCCTGGGCGAGCTACCACACTGGGCGAGCTACCAGTTCCGAGTCCTGCATTGCTTACGTGACTGCGTTATGACTGTTCGTATCTGGACCACTGTACTGAGAGGTGGTGATTTGCATACATGCATTGGATCATTGTATGTGACACTGGGCCCTGTAGGCCATTGCATAGTATGAGTTTATAGCCTTGGTAGGCTGGTTACCTATATTGCACGCTTGCATAGCCATGGTAGGCTAGTTATATGTATTACATGCTTGCATAACCGTGGTAGGCTGGTTATTCATATCATATGATCATGTTGCCTAATTAGGCTAAGTCTTGGTTTAAAGTTCTCGTCATGCTTTACTGCTTACTCTGATATTTATCATGCTTGTCATACGCATTGCGCACGCACACACGCACTCACGAAGCTTCGTTCGAAGCTTATGCGCGTTTGTTACGCTGCAGGTTCTACCAGAGTATATCAGCAACATTGAGTTGGAGTTTGTAGTGCAGTAGCAGGAGGTGCCGAAGTGTGCACAGTTTTTATATTTATGCATTGTATATTTACCTTTCAGTACTGTATATAAACGAAATGATTTAGTGGAATTATTGTGTTTGTCTTTGATGGTACTCATATTGTGATGCTCATGTTTTCAAAAAAAAATTCAGACCCTAAAATCCTCCTTGTGGTATCCCAGGATCGGAACCTGACGTGTAGGGTTAGGATCCGAGATCGGGGTACTACGGAGGCTGCCACCTCTGAATTCGGGTTACAGCGAATGGACGTCGAGAACCGAATTTGGGGCGTGACATAGGGTATAGGTCTAGAGGATTTTTGGGATGGTGGGGATGGGATTTGGGAGGAAACGAAAGAAAAGGGAAGAAGAGAAAAGTGAAAAGAGTACCTTGAAGAGAAGATGGTTGGAATCACTCCATGGCTTTACACCAAACTCCAATCATAGGAGAAATTTCACTTCAAAATAAAGTAAGAAGAAAATTTCATTCAATAGCCAATAATGCCCTAGGCTTCACACGTTCAAGCCTTATATGCAACCCTTAATACTATAAAATGTCCAAAACATCCCTAATATAAACTAAATCATAAAATAAACCAAGATCTTCCGCATTGAATGTAGAACTAATGCCCATATCAGGTAGAAGATCTACAATACACGCATTGGAGCCCCATCTTTTCAATATCTTTTCCTATGGGCTTGTAATTTTTTCACGGCCCCTTGCAGAAACTGTTCTGGCCTTATTCGAACCATCACATAATCTCCTACCTAAAACTCTTTAAACCTACGATGATAGTCAACAAATATTTTGTACTTTTCATTGCTCACATTAATTTAATTTCAGCGTGCAAATCATGAGTGCGCCATGCAAATGCATTTGCAAACCCCTATAGATGTCGTACCCATGTTAGTGTCCCATAGGCCGTCAGAGTTTGCACATGCAATTGCACCCCATTCATGACTTGCATGTTGAGATTAGAAAAAGAATCAATATAAGTAATGAAACATACAAAATGATTGCTAACTCACACCGTAGATTTAAAGAGTTTGTTGTGGGTGATGAAGTCATGATTAGAATATGTCTAGAAAGGTTTCCACTAGAGATGGCGTATATCAGAAGTACTTGGTCAAGTGGAAGGACGTGCCTGTTGAGGCATAAAATAAGAAAGAAAAGGGAAGAAAGAAAGTTTAGAAAAGAAACAATGAAAGAAGAAGCAAAGACAGAAAGATGGTAGAAAAGGTGCTTCACAGACCTTTTACGCGACCCGCTTAAAAGGTCTGGTGTTTACGAGGGTCGCGTAAAAGGTCCGACCCGCAGGCAGTGAGACCCGCAGGATTTGCCTCAGAAATCTATAAATACCCCCCTCGGGGTCCTTATTTGGCATTCACTTCCGAAGTTCAGAGTTGCAGAGCTCCTTCAGAAGACTCCAGAGGTACGGAGAGTTGCCTTGTGCATCTCCTTCTTCTCGGGTTAAACGCACGGTTGCGGACCCCGAGAATTGAAGAAGAATGACGAGGAAACTCTGCCAAAATGAAGATCAAAGGGCGAAAGAAAGATCGTGCAGAGTAAAGTGTTCACGCGACCCGCGTAAACACTATAGCCTTTACGCAGGTCGCGTAAAAGGTACCAGAAGACATTTTCAGCGTGAAGTTCTGTCCTTTTGTAAAAGGTGTCGGGAGCATGTTTTTAAGACTTTGCTCCCGTTTCCAAAAGCCAAGACCCTTGAAGGTATAAGTTGGATCAATGTAATGGTGTGAAAGAAGAAGGAGAACAGTTCCAATCTAACTCTCCTACTCCCATACCTCTGTCATTTGGACAGAATGAAAGAAGAAAGAAGGGGCGAAACACTGCCGAAATAAATAAGCAAAGATGAATTTGCATTGTATTCATAGAATGTCTTGTTCTAGAATCAAGGGATGTATTGATGGAATGTAAAAGAACCCGATTATAATGAATAAAACGAATGGAATGATGAATGTTTCTCTCTCTTTGTCTAATTGTTAGAATATTCCTCTTGTTTCCCTTATCTATACAAAAGCAATTTTGTTGTGTAAATAAGGCCGGTGTCAGACTGCATGTGATTCATAGAGACGGGACTTTTACAACTCGACCTCGACTTCCTAGAACATTATCAGAGTTTTATTTCGCCATAGGCGAATCTTTCCTAGTCGGGGAGAGTTGATGAGGACATCAGTGCACCATTCAAGGTTTACCAGAAAAGGAGGAGATCATCATCAGTTTCCCTTTGGATGGATGACCACTATGTGGGCTCAAGTGGGCCGAGTTAACCTAGTTGACCGTTTTGAAGACCCCACATGCATTTGACGCATCTTCGAAGACCCTACACAGGAAGATGCATGTGGGCTACATTCTTGAGGAGTCCGAATCGTTGGATTGAGTGCACTCGTTGCTTGGACCGTTAGATCGCGCATATAGGACTGTTTGACCACTTTTGATTGTGGCCCGCCTCGATCGTGGACACTTTAGGACTTAGGTATCTTAGTTTTATTTGACTTTATTAGGATTTAGTTCATTTGACTGTTTGGATCTTTTATGAGCTTTGTTTTACGTTTTGTTCTAGTTTTAGGGGTATTTTAGTTTTAAAAAAAATATTACGTAGGGCAATTTCTGTAAATTTCTGCACTTGAGACTATAAGGGGGGGTTGGAACCCTAATGCCTTTGTTTTGAAAAAAAAAACTTTTTTTTCTCTTCTACTTGTGATTTGAAGAATACTCCATGTGATTTGGAGCTTGAGTGTGGTGTGATTCCATTCCCATTCATCAGAGGTGCGAGGCTTCCATCTATCATCTTCTTTCTCTCTTCCTTTCTATCTAAAAAGAGGTATCTTCTCAAAAACTTCATATTTATCTAAAACTATCCAAATCATCTTTTTCTTCAAATTTTCATCATCCATTTTCAACCCCAACCGAACTCAACCATTGAGGACCTCAAAACCCTAGTCAACGATGCACACGTGCGAGCTCCTAGGCTGACCGTACAAACAACCCCTCAATCCCTTGATTTCCCCTTGCTTCCCCCATCAAAACCCCTTAATTCCCCATCCCTAACCCTACCCTGAACCCTAGATCCTCAATTTCCTATTTTCCTCAATTTCTAAAAACCTTATTTCCAAAATCTCCAATTCCCATGAACGCTAATTTCCCAAATTTCAATTTTTTCCTTCCCAACCCTAATCCTATAACCTACAAGTCAGCCCCCTTGAGTGTGGAACGTGCCTATGCTAAATTGGAAGTTATATCCTTCCATCGAGCCTAATTTTAATTGATTTATGTGATAATTTTTTGGCAGCACCCTGAGGAAACCGCTTTGGCCTTATCCGTACCATTACATAATTTCCCTCATGGAATTCTTGTACCTTACGATGTAAGTCAACTAAATATTTGTAACTCTCATTGCCTACATTTATCCGCTTTTTACTGTATGAATGCAAATCATGAATGTGACGGGCAAATGCATCGGCTAACTCTGACGATTTATTGGAGACAAACATGAATGAAACTAATGGACTCTCTAGCGAAGCAATGGACTCGAAATAAACAACCCTAAGAAAATAAACAGCCCTATCAAAAGGACTCTTCGTGTGCGTAACACAATTTCTCGTTATAAGTGTTGTAAACAAGGATGATGTTCAGGTATCCCAATACTTGAGAACACACTTTTGATGCCAAGTTTTGAACAGATCTTGACTTTGGCCATTATGCTCAAAGTATCATCAAGATGCGAGATGGGGGCTCTGACCATCATATCCATCATGCCATGATTACATCGCACTGAGATTTTGTGGACAGCCAGAATGTGCCCACACGTGCGCCACATGCCATTGTTCTTAGAAGTGAAAAGGACAGGCATGGCACACAGAACAAAACTCCAATTCAAACTTTCTTGATTAAATTGTTCCCCGAGAAGTTTATCAAATTGACACTGCATTTCTGCATGTTCTGCAAGGTTTACTTGGTATGGCGGAAAGCTTAACAGAATTAACTCAGGGACAAGATTGATTGTGTGTTGAGTGTCCCGTTTGGGTGAAAATTCATTCCATAAATCATCTGTTGGGATATCACACGTCATGTGGGTGTCTACCATCATATCCTCACTAGTCTCTTTTTCAAACTCATTCGTGTGCATTATGGTAAGAGACTTAGATTGGGACTCTACATCACTTAAGTCACACATGACATCTGGAAGTAGTGCAGTCTCAATCTCTTCGACCTTTTCATCACCAGCACACACTTCCTCATTCTCAACGATGGTGAGCGATGCCTCAATTTCTTCCATTTCATCACTATCGACGTTAGGCACGTACTCTTTCACTTCATAAACAACCTATTTGGACCCTTCCAACTTGCCATTCACCAAGGCATTATATTGATCATCTTTTCCATAGCCGAGGCTAGCGTGGTTGGATGCCTCTAATTGGTTAATGAGATTCTGAAAGGATTTTCTAGACTGGTTTTCAAAGTTATCTAGACAATGGGATGGTGCGGCCAAAGCCTTCAAAATCTGATCCCGATTCATGGTGTGGTGATGTGTAATCCAAAATCATAACCAGAACGAATGGGCACACAACGAAGGACTTGTCCTAGGTTCTTGCTAAACTCGACTCTATGGACTGGATGACTCACAATGTGAATTATATGAATATAATCCTATGATGATGCATGAACTGACAAACTTCCTAACCCTAGACTCACCAAATCAGATTTTTCTAATTCAGGAAATTTCTTAAATTTGGAAACTTTCCAAAAATAGAAAAATTTCTAAAAATAGCAAATTTCAAAAATCAGACTTTCTTAGTTTGGAAAACACTAAATCTGGACACTACGACCCAAATATGAAAATTTTCCAAATCTGGAAACTTTCTAAAAATGGAAAGTTTCTATTTTTTGGAAACTTTCTAAATCTGAAATTTTTCTTAAACTGACCTAAAGTGAAACCCTAATTTGATAACTCGATCTAAGATAACCATGCAAAACTCTAAGCTCTGATACCACATTTCATCCAAGAAAAAGTGGCCTCAAAGGAAGTTTCCATGTCATTTCAAAAATCGAATGATCAACTTGTTGATTTTTTTTTAATCAAGGAAACTAGTCATTGTCAATTAGATTGCATGTGCTACAAGTTGAGCATGATCAATATTCATGCTTCACCTTAAGGGGAGTGTAGAGAGACATTTTATTTGTGTAGACATGTGTGCATGTGTGTCCTTCTTTTGTATCCATTAGGAGTACTAGTCTATGCTCCTTATTAGTTTTAAAATGTTAAACCCTTTTGGGGACTAGCGCCTGAGGCTATTGCCCTAAATCTCCCTCTCTCCTCATCTCCTTTTTTTTTTTTCCATTCTCTTCTCTTCTCCTCATGGCGTGCCGTAATGGCCATTATGTAACGATAATAGTGGCAATTGTTACCCTTTACAGGATCGTAACGGCCGTTAAGGAAAAAATGACCTATAATTACACTATTATGGCCCTCGTAACGACCGTAACAGTCTCATAATGGTTCGTCACGGGACCGATACAGGTTTTCATATATATATATATATATATAAAAGAGGCTGTAACAGCTGTTATCGTAATGTTAATAGTGGTGGCAATTGGCAAAGGCCATCATTACTGTTACAGAATACCTTGCTTCTCCTTTTTTCGTATTTACTCGTTTCCTTCTTCTACTCCCAATGGCTTATCAAAATAGTTTCCATATGATTGGGATAGGGAAGTACAGATCTGTGGATAGGATTCATGCCTTACTAATGGAGAAACTGCTGAATGGTTTTTGCTTTCTTCTTGGGAAATTGCCTTGTTTGCATGTGTTTTCATCTCCTCTTGAAACATTGTGTTCTGCAGGTTTTGAATCAAATCGTATATGAACTTCCAGCAGAACATCCATTAGCTGAAACAAGACCTCTCCGTGAGCTTCTTGGCCATACCCCTCCTCAGGTTTGGATGGAAGACTTAAGTTTTCTTATATTGTCTCATTTGTATCTTTATTGGCACCGAAATAGATCTTTATACCAATGCTAGCTGTTACTTTCTCAACATCTAATAGTTTTGATTTCAAAAGCCATAGAAGGGAACTCTTAATTGGAGAGCCATCACTTCTAAGCAGCAGTTTCATTGTAGAAAGCATTTAATTTGCATAATCTACATGCTGTTATCTTTAGATGAAACTGATTAGTAGGCTGTTTAACCTCAGAAAAAAGAATGCCCACTTGATGTTTGTGTGTTTCTTTTGTCCTTAGTATTTACATTTTTGTATCATCTAAATTTGTGGTGCAATCAGTCATTTGCACCAAAAAGATTCACACAACCTGATCGTGATTAAACATTTGCTTAAACATTCGACACCTTCCTATTTTGCTCTTTACCAATTACTCATTTTCCAGTAATTTCTTGCCAATGAATGAGATTACCTCCAAAAATCACCTGAATTCAAATCCAAAAGCAAGGATTACATCTGACATCTGAAACTGAAGTAATGACGAGGAAAAATAGAATTCACATGGAATTATGACATTGTGATCAGTATCACTTGCATGCTACTTTGTTTTCTTTATCGAAAAGGTTAATAACTTTCTAGAGAATTGATCATCATGTACTACTTTTTGCAAACCAATTAAGTTCATTATACTATCATCTCCCATGCACCTCCATACTCATCATGCATTGGCATTTGTGAGTCTGCCATCTCATACTTCATAACTATGAAATCTTTGGATGACTGCGATCTTGGAACTTTCGTTAAAGATGCAAAGCTTTTTAGGGTATGTTTGATAAGTGGGAATCCATGGAAAAGGAAAGGAAACATGTAATCATTATCGTTTTCCCTTGTTTAATTTGTAAAGAAAATCATGGAATCCATGATAAAATCATTGTACCTTCTGACTTCTACAATTCCCATGCACAACTTTTAAGATGACCATTTGAGATGAATTGGAGATTTCCACTTGCAAATTAAGCTCGGAATCCATTTCGCAATAGTTCCTTTGGAAGTAATGATTATGATTCCTTTGTTTTCCTGTGGATTCCCACTTATCAAAGAAGCCCTAACGGTTCTTCATTGGAGCAAATCTTGAGAAAGATAGGAAGATTTGGTTGAACGAACAGTAGGGTTTCGAAATCTATGGGTAGGTCAGAAATATTCTTGTTTTAAAGTTGGTTTTTATCATTTATAAGGTTTAGGTTATTTATCGATTCTGGAGTTTGGTGCATGACTTCTTCTGCTGAAGGAATTTTATGTTCTTTTTCTTACTTGTTTGGATAACAAGCTAAGGATAAACATGTATTTGAAATATCAAGAACTAAAAATACAAAATTGTGCTCCTGGTGGGGGCTTGGTGGAGGTTCTCTTTCCCTCATTTTGTCTCTTTGGAATCTTAGTTTGGTATCCGTCGTTTGGGTTCTTTGGAAGGAAGAAAATGATCTTTGATTTTTTTTGTTTTTTAAATCATGGAATGGGATAAAAAAGGAAAGTCCTTTGGGTTCTCCTGGGTGTTTGGCAGAAAGGTTTTTGAAGGCATCAAAGGCAAAGATAATTTGTTGTGGAAGCTTCATTTGTGACCAAGGGACCAACAAGTATTGGGGTATTATAAGAAACTCTTAGGAATGATGAGGCTTACCTTTTCAGGCCCTATGGGAAATTTTGAACTCCACGGTGCTAGATCAAGTTTGACTACAACGTATTAAATGGCTTGGGAGTCATGGATATAAATAGCAGTTTCAGAGTTTTACTCACCTGGGGACCAAAACCAGTACAACTTTCCCAGACTGGTGCTTTTTGGTCAGTTTTGCCCCTTTTCGACCCATTTTTTGCAGCCAGAAACCTATCAACTCGGACAAAACTGAGTCAAATACCAGATGTAATTTTGAAACGCGTTGGAACTTGTCCCTTGGGCCCTTCAGTGGAGGGGGGCTCTCTCTCCACCATCAGATATGGGCCGGTAGGGAAATTGGTACTGACAATCCAGTGACATACAGATATTCAAATTACAAACTCAATTCACTCAAACTCGTTTATGTAATCAGTCAATGCAAAACATTACATTTTCAGCACCACAATGGTTGGCTCATGCAATTAGTAGGTACCTAGCTCATCATTATCGGCTCATTCATGACGGACAGCTTCCAATTTTGAGTTTGTACTTTGAAATGTTTTGAAAGCTTTATTTACACTTTTTGCACTGGCATATCCAAGAAATACCATCAATCAATCACTCCTCCTGGGGCCCTGCCTTCCGCATTTGAAATTGAAGGAATTTATCACAGGTTGTTGCCGGTGGAATACTGGGATTTGTCACTGCTGCTATTGGCCATTTGATCAACGAAATTGTTGCTCAACCTTGATTCTCATTTCAGAAGATGACTTTCGATGTTGTCTTTGGCCCTCAATCCGCAAAGGTGGTTCTCAATCACCTGCAGGATGGGGAAGCTACTTGAAGACCCGTGATTCCAATTGGTTATTCGTATTTGTTATCCATAACATTTTTATGGACTGCATTGAATGTCCTTCTCAGTTTACTCATGGTATGTGTGATAAGAATCAATGTTCTGTTGTTGTTTCGTTAACTGATTGTAATCCTTCAGGTTAAAAGGCTCATTCTTTTCACAAAACTACTGTAGCAGCGGAGTCATGTGGTGAATCAGCATCTCCGTTAGAAAAATTTCCATTCTTTCAATATAATGAAGCATAGTTGGAAGTAATTTACACTTTTTGGATCCATATTGGTAGTAGTTTCCAGAATCCAAGAAAGTGCAATAAAAGATCTTCATGCAATCATGAATGGATAGCATTGGGAGCAAGGTTTTAAATCGGTGTATCGGATATCGTATCACTCACCACCGACATGGCCACGCCACGTATTGCCCCCGTCTCGGGCTGATATAGACATGTCGTTCATAGGCGATAACGGTGCGGATTAGATGATATGTACCGGTTTCGGGTGATACTTTAAACCTTGATTGGGAGCTTGTGAAGATTAAAGAGTTAGATGTTTTGGAGTTTCAGTTATACCATTTTCTTTTCTGGAAGAACCTATGAATAGAATACAGGTTCTCAGGTCCAAGACCAAGGGTTACTTTCATTCTAACACACTAGTTCTTTTATTTCTGTACAAGGCTTTTTTTCTTTTTCTTTTTCTTTTTATCCTTTAAATAGATGAGCTGTCTAAAGCTGAGATGCTCCAATTGACTGACTCAAACCCAAGAAGTCACGATTGTCGCACCATCAAAACAGGACTACATTCTAGAGATATGACAGGTATGCTATTCATTGACCAAATAGGTTCTCTTGAAAGAAATAAAAAAGTTAATCATTTAAGGAATATATACATGACCAACCTAGTAGTAACAATGAAAATAAACCAAGCACTATGACATCCAGATTTATAAATCATCTCTGCCATCCATTTGGTGTACATGCCTATCGATCTGGCCAATATCTCTGGACCACTACTTGGGTGGGTCATGAGCTAAAATCCCCACAGACTAAGTGATGTTAATGTTCTAATTGATGGAAACACTCTGGAATGTTACCTATGATGTGTGCTGACCTCCCAAAAGCAGGTCATCTAACCTGTGTGAATTTTGGATGAGGAGCCCTTCAGTTAGGTATGCACACCAAATGCACAGTAGATGTGATTTGTGCCTGATTTTTCATTTATGCTTTACATTCATGCATAAGATTGTTACTCGTTGGGGAAACAAAAATTAGTCCAAAACAAGTGGATTTACTAATGACACACCATCTATGCAAGAGACACGAGTTTTATTATCAGTAACACAAGACCAACAACATGGCAGTAACAACTGCATGAAACCTGACTAGTAGGCATAGATAGATGAGGAAACCATTTAGAGCCTAGAGGCTGCCTTGGGATGATGGATGACGATATGGTTATAGGCATCTAGAGTCAGAAAGTCATCAAGGGTCGGAGCAGTGCATTGCCTGGTGAAAATCCTGCAAGCATCCCTATACATCCCATGTTTAAACCTTTCTGCACCAACCTCTCTCTCAATCCTAGCCATCTCTTCTTCCACCACCCTCCCAAAGAGCTCCAAAGTCACCTTCACTCCAACACCATCACCATCCAAAACCACTCCATACTTCAACCATTGCCAGTTCTGGACTCTGCTGATCTCAGCAGTGGCAGCATCTTCCATGAGATTGTATAAAGGCACAGACCCGGTTCCTGTGAGCCATGCCGCTAGGTACTGAATTCCAACCCTTGTGTTCAGCCGGAGACCTTCCATTGTTCGTACTCCTTTGGGCCTTTGTAGGAGGTCTTCTTCAGTCAGGCTTGCTGCATCTTCTCGCTTCATGGTTTGGATCTGGTTAGGCACATTGCCAGTGCTGTTCATGAAGACTTCCATGATGGTTGGGATCAAGCCAGGATGGGCTGCCCATGTGCCGTCATGGCCGGCATGCACCTCTCGTAGCTTGTCCTTTCTTACCAGTTCCAGTGCAGCCTTGTTGGCCAATGGGTCATCTCTGATCGGAATCTGAGCTGCCTGAACAAGTAGATAAGAAGACCTCTGTCATGCGAATACAATGTGTGTGATAAATGCACACATACATCCATAATGCATGCACACAGATAAATACATATGTATGCACCTGGTCCAACATACATGTACATCTGTAAACCGTAAGGCATGCATCCACACACACACACACACACACACACACACACACACACACACACACACACATGCATGTACATCCGTTATGCTTGTGTAAACACACATAACAAGTGCTTGGATATGCATACATATATGCATGCATAGACATGCTACATCCATTTGCTACAACATGCTGCATCCAATACTCATGCACTCATATCATGCCTATAGAATGTGTGTGATAAATGCACACGTACATCCGTAATGCACACAGACAAATATCTACATATACCTTTGGTTCAAGATACATGTACATCCATTATGTGTGCACAGAGACAAAAACATATACACTTGCTGCAACATGTACATCCGTAATGCTTATGTAAACACACATACAAGTGCGGCATATGCATGTATATGTACATGCAAATACATGCTACAACATGCTGTACCCAATATAAAAAATATACATGCTACACCCACTACTTGGTCAAACTTATTGTTGCAACTATGCTACAATATTGCTGACTTTCCAGCATGTTCCATGCATGCCTTATAACACTATCATGCATGTACTTCATCAGAGTTCTTTGCAAGAGGAAATATAGGGTTCTAATGAATCAAAATGTGAATATTGTCTGGATGTGCTGGCTTCTGAAATGTAGGGCCCATGGTTTGGAGATGACCATTGATCATCTAACTATTGGATCAGTTGCCTAAAAATAAATGATTAATAAAAAAGAAGAACATAGCAAGGGTCCAAGATAGTAGGTAAAGATTGGATTGATAGAATGATTCAAGCAAGGCGGCCAATACTCCACATTCAGATGGAGCCCATCAGATCAATGTCTCAAACAATGGAGACATGAGCCTCACTTGTAAAAATTGGATGATGCATCACAACATTATTCACATTCAGATACATCGGGACCTTTATAGTTCTCCATTTCTATTTCCACCTTGGTATGTTTACATTGAAATTTAAAGACATTCATGAGGGAGCCAATACAAGAGTGAGAATGGTCTGTGATGAGACTGACGAGTTACAGATAGCAGTGGTTCAACAAGAAGCACCAACTTTGGTGCGCTGTTATATAAATGAATTAATAGCTACAATCTATGGAGAAACCTCTTGGTGTATGCTGTGTATGGATGATGAGGTGTTGGTCAATGACACCAGAAATAGGCAAATGCCAAATGCTAAATTGGAGGTTTTGAGGAAAGCTCTAGTAGGGTCTAGGAGCCTTAAAAAAGTTAGCAGAACCAAGACGGTATCTAGAATGCAACTCTAGTAGGAAAAAACTGTAGAGGCAAATCTTCAGGTCTAATCTGTGTTCAAGACTTGAGAGATTCTTCGAACCAATTATTTATTTATTTATTTATTTTAAAACCTAGGCTCAATTATTCAAAAGGATCAGTAGATTGATGAGGATGTCTCCAATAGAACTAGAACTGGGTGGATGAAGAGATGTACTAGTAGAGTGTTGTGTGACAGAAAGCATGCCAAATATTTTCATAAGACAGTTGAATAACTGACCATGCTATATATGGGGTAGAGTATTGGGCAGCTAGAAGAGCGTAGGAAAAGAGATTGAGCATATTGCAAAGATGAGGATCTTTTGAGATGGATGTGTGGGAATCCAAATAATAGAATTCGATCATGGGTGATAGGAACCATCCATTTTGCAGTCTCTGATTTTGAATAGATATGATCATCATCAAATGAGGATGATATTTGAGTCTGAACCTATGATGGACCACTTATATCCGATGCTCCACCCTGATCATAGGTGGGACCATTTCTGGCTCCACAAGTAAATTAGCACCATAATAATAATTTTGAAGAAATTCATAATGCGAATCAATGGTCACATGGTATATTGAAGAAAAAGAAGGGAAGTAGAATTAGATACCATGCCACCCATGGCATGCACACCACGCCTGTGGCACGTTCGGATGAGGAGGTCAGAGTAGGTCCGCATGAAGTGCTGGGCCATCCCAACCTGGACTCGGTCAGGGAGCAGGCGATCCTGGTGACCCTGGAATGTCTTGACATAGCTGAAAATGTAGTCCCATCTACCACAGTTCAACCCAACTGAGTGATCCCTAAGCTCATACAGTATTTCATCCATCTGAAACACTGCTGGCAGTGTCTCGATCAGGACAGTAGCCCTGATGCTTCCTCTCTCTATTCCTGCCATCTTCTCTGCCCTTTCAAACACACTGTTCCATATCTTTGCCTCCCTGCCAATCACACAAGTATCTCTTAAGGGTACTTTTGGTCTTTTTCTTGAGATGGTAGGTAATTTGATTGGTTGAAGAACCTTTGGGCTACGTTTGGATGTTCTATTGAATCGAATTGCAATAATTTGATTTGATAAAGGGGAAATGAGCAAAGTGGACCAAGCTTATTTCCTCTATAATGGATCAAATGATTTGCAATTCAGTTCAATTGAGCATCCAAGCACACCATAGACAGTAATTAATTAATTTTATCGTAGGAGTATTTTATCAAATGAAGCACTATAAGGCTCTTTTTTTCTTTTTTCTTTTTGTCTTTTTTGAAGGCAACTGAAGAAGCACTATAAGTTATAGCACTCAATCCAATCAATCTATCGGAACTGTCCATGAAGTCCAGAACGCATTTCACGAGTTACCATGCAAAAATTGCATTAATCAGATGATCCATTCCAGCCTTGATCTGGCATTCTTGTTTCTTTTAACTATAGCCATCTTTCTTCCAATCCATGGATAGGATGGTTATGATTGCCTAACAAAAGTGATTCTTTAGAATCATAAGCAATCCATGATGGACCATAACAACTAGATGGATCAGATTCTTGATTCGTCATTTTTTTTTTTTTTTTTTTTTTTTTTGTAAATGATCTTGACCATCAATATTAAAGGTCACTGATGAAATGGGTACGTTAATTTTGCATGCTGGCCCATGAAATCTATGGTGGAACCTAATGAACAATATGAATCAATTGATCGGATTGTCATAAGTTTCCACACTAGAGAACCAAGTAGAGCTCACCTTGAATGCTCCATTTTGGGGAGGTAGAAGAAAGGCCCATAACCTGCACCTTGGGTGACCCTGAAAGTTGCATGGTTGTGATAAAAATAGAGGCCGAAATCAACGAGGGAGCCGGTAGCTGGCTCGCCGTCGATGAAGATGTGGGCCTCAGGCAGGTGCCACCCTCGGGGGCGAACGAAGAGCTTGGCAATCTGATCGTTAAGCCTGTACACCCTATTCCTAGCCTGATCATGGTAACTGATGGTCCCATCAACTGCTTCTTTTAGATTGACTTGGCCTCTCATGAGATTCTCCCATGATGGTGAGAGTGCATCTTCAAAGTCAGCCTACACCACAAACCACCATACCATCATCATCATCTTACAAACATACAACATAAAATTGAACGGTTCCCACTGTCCCATCATATAATGTTGATAAGATAAAAGGAGGCCATCGATGGATGGGTGGTTAGGATCATTCCATGTGTGGATCCAGATCATTGAGGAGAATTATGATCAAAAGAGTATAGATGATTCAGACACCGAATTTATTTTACACAAATGCGATTAGTTACGTTAGAAAAAAAAAAAAAAAATGAGACTACTGGTGTTTGGTGCAATTTAAGCAGGCTAATGCATAATCCCATCCGTTGGTGAGTTGGGCCCTAAAGTGGATTGATTTACTGTATGCCAATAATCAGACTGATCAACTAATCCTGACCAATTAATCACCTTTCATCTTCAAAACACAAAAAACCTCCTATCAAGCAATTAGAATCATCCATTTGTGGCAGTTTTTCGATCAAATGCATAAATCCACAATGAAAGTCATCAGATGAATGGATTAGATAAGGTCAAATTAGAGAAATTAATTGGGCCATGGATAAATCCACAACGGGATCCACCAAATGAATGGTCCAGATCATACCAACTAATCATGGTGGAGTCCTTCCACATTGGGCTGACGTCATATTGGGCCCAATGGGCCAGGCCATTGACAGTGCTTAACCCATGTTTGTCAGCTACGGGTTGAAATGGATCCCAACACAAAAACAATCCAAG
This sequence comes from Liriodendron chinense, assembly GCA_003013855.2. Classification (NCBI taxonomy): domain Eukaryota; kingdom Viridiplantae; phylum Streptophyta; class Magnoliopsida; order Magnoliales; family Magnoliaceae; genus Liriodendron; species Liriodendron chinense. Next base: position 1,654,735 of record PVNU02002126.1, read on the forward strand.
GCCCACAAATATTTTTGTGGATCCCATCATCATGTAGAAGATGCGTGCATGCATGTCCCACAAATATAAAGCAGGCCAGTTGTTTTGAATGTCGTGGGGCCCACCTTATGAGAGGAAATGGCATGGGGGCCATAAAAACAGATGTTCATTTCTCACCATGAATACTTTGGCTCCTGAGTTGAGTGCATTGATGATCATCTTCCTCTCCACTGGCCCAGTGATCTCAACCTTACGATCGGACACCGGCGGTGGGACCGACGCACAAACCCAATCCCCTTCTCTCATATACCTAGTCACTGGATCAAAACCCGGCAACATCCCCTCGTTATACTTACGCTGCGCCTCCCTCCTACGCTCCAACGCATATCGGATTTGCCCCCTGAATTCTCTATGTAAGCCCGCTACGAATTGCAAGGCCTCCCTTGTAAGGATCTTGCCAAATTCACCATCATATCTCCCTCTGATGTCCACACCATCAGGAAGATCATAGCCGCCCAATATTGATGCCTTCCCTCTAGTGTCTACACCATAAGGAAGATCATAGCCGCCCATTCCCATTGTAGCCATTTGAGGCCTCTATTTGTCGTCTACACTCTCTCTTGTAACTATCAGTGTGTGAAAGTTTCACGTTGGAATATATATTTTTAAGGAGATAGGAATGCAAGTGGATATGTGTAGAGGATGTCATGGCCATCTCCTATTTATAGACAATGCAGTGCTTCATGTGCGTCAGATGGGTGTGGCCCTGAATTCCTCTCCAACTCCTGTTTTACGCACTGCTTAAAACGCCCAACTCTATGGACTCTCCATGTTTTATATGTAATATCCACTCCATCTATCAGGTTCTATCCTTGATTTTAGGCTACAGGGTTAAAAATAAGCTAAATCCACAACTTATTTGGGCCACACCACATGTAACAATGGGAATGGGATGCCAACCGTAGGTTTGCGATTGGGGTCACCATGGTATATATCCTTCATCAAACCCGTTAAAAATGTGTAACTCATCAGGATGAATAGAATATAGAAAAATTATCCTGATACAAAAGTCAAACGGGCCACACCTTGTGAACATGTCGGTTTTGATAGCAATTTTACATTGTTCCCATCATGTGACCCACATGAGTTTTCAATCAGGCGTATCTTCTTGTTGTACGGTCAAAATATTGGTTCTTACCTGATGGGCAGAGTGGATTTCACATATAATACATGGTGGGCCATACAGCTTGGGCGTTGCATGAAACAGCTGGTGTAGACGATTCTGGCTGAGATTGGTGGGGCCGGGTGATGACGCACTCCTCTCGAGAAAAATTGGAGGATTAGGGAGGTTGGGTTTTTGTGCCCGCATCGGGATGTGCGTCAGTTAGGCTATGGTGGGCCTTCGACACGTGGCATATGCCCGCATCGGGATGTGCGTCAGTTAGGATATGGTGGGCCCACCAAATGATAGGAACAGCGTGATTAGCCAACTGATGAGTGCATCTAAAATGATATGTAAAAACGAATTGACGGCGTGGATAATATATATACATAACAGTGGGCCCACAAAGTCTCGTTAGTATTTTTTAATATTTTTTTGTAGTGCTATCTTTGTATAAAAAAGATAATATTATGTATACTGTTTATTTAAAGAAAAAAAAAAAAAAAAAAAAAAAAACTTACCCTTATTTGAGTTTGGCTCGGTTCAGTTCGGCTTGGATACTTCAACCAAACCAAGTATGACAGTAGGGATGGAAGCGGATTGCGTACTGAGTAACTCCGCACACTCTGTGGGGCCCACCGTGATTTACATATTTCATCTACTCTGTCCATCCTTCATAACAGATAATTTTAGGTATGGTTCCAAAAACTGAAGCATATCAGAATCTAAAGTGGACCACACCACAGGAAAAGTGTGAACTGAATGTCTACCATTGAAAAACTCTCGGCGAACACAGAAGTTTTGGATCAAGCTGATATTTGTATTTTCCCTTCATCCATGTCCATGTGATCTTATGAACAGGTTGGATGACAAATAAACATCACTATGGGGCCTGGGATGGTTTCAACGGTGGAAATCATTATTCCCACTGTTTCTGTGGCATGGTCCACTTGAGATTTTGATATGCTTAAATTTTGGGCTCAACCCCTAAAATGAGCTGTAAAAACATATGGACGGAATAGATAAGGCACATACATTCTAGGTGGGCCCAACTGAGCCGTCAAACTCGGTTCGGCTCATGTACAACTTCTAGGCATTTCGTTTACTGTGGTCTGCTAAAACTCACCTCATTTATTTTAGATCACGTCCTAAGATTAATTAGCCAGCGAGACGGCTACAGATGATGGATATAACACAGACATCACAATGGGCCTCACAGAGCTTAGGGGCACAAGGGATTCTGCAACAGGCGTCAGCATAGCCCAAAAATCACATTGATCCAATGACTCCAGATATCGAACAGGTAGCCATAAAGTGTAGAGTTAAAAATCAGGCAGTCAAATTGATAAAATCAGGTGGTTAAGATCCGCCTGTTATTATTATCCTGAATCCAATGGGGTCCACAGTTTGAACAGTTCAGATTGTCCCTCATGTAGACCGCCTGTTATTATCGTGGAGGTCTTTCTATGCCCTCAGGCGTGTACAGCCGTGCTCATGTGCACGCCATTGCACCTGCAAGGGCCGCGCATACAAGGTCCACGTCTTCCATCATGAGATGAGGCCACATTGTTCAGTTCATCTGATCCAAAAATCAGGCATGTTCACTCGTACTAGACAAAATAGAAAGCCTAAAATGATCTTATCATAGCTTTCCATTTCTTTCAATCTTTCAAAGTGTAATTACTCCCTCATTTTTGGGCCAAGTGATCTAGGCCAGACAGCGTGACCCACATCATAAAAAGCTCTGATATTGTCAATACACAGGTTTATACACGCCTGCATGTTTAGGCAAAGCTCCAGTGGTGAAGCAACACCGTTTCCCACCATTGGACATGCTGCTTTTACCAGTTATTATACAATGCTTGACCTGTCCACAGTGGGACGAGGACCCATGATATCAACTGTTTGAATCACAGAACAACCCCCCCCCCCCCCCCCCCCCCCCCCCCCCCCCTTGCAAATTAAAAACCAAAGCATGGGGCCCACTGCGATTACTTTTGGGCCCAGCTCAATTTAGGACATGAGCCCAAAAAATGGGGATTCAGACACTTAAATGTGGCAACACTAGGGTGGGGTCAGCGCATGTTCAACCCATATCCTTCTCTTCATGTATATACGCGCCTGGGTAGCCTCACCCTTCACCTCGAGCTTTCCTTCCCCCTCATTTCATCTGTCCACATGCTACACGACCCACTTTAGAATAGAGATAGAGCCAGCACAACAGACCCCAGACCAACAAGTTCAAAATATGGTCTGGAGTCAGCCCAGGCCACCCATTGAGAGCCCAACTCACACCACTGCTTTTGCCAAGTTCCAGAAATGGCCTCCCTTGAAGATATGGCCTACTTATTTATTTATTTATTTTCCTCCTGTGTTACAAGTGTCCTCTAAAGAAGATTTATATCATATCATACTCTTAACACAGCTCACATCCATCATACAGATGGAATACACCCAATAATTCTGTCCAATAAGACAATCCTCACCGCCCATGTAAACAAACAGATGGTTATACCTTTCCACTAGTATGATTGGTGAGATGGGACCATGTCCAGAGGTCAAAATAGCCCTTTTGCTGTGGTATGCATGATTCTCCAAAAACCAAAGTACAGCAGGTGGCTGATACATTAGATGCTCTGTGATGGGACCCACATTTGGTGTTCGGTAGTGTCCCTATGAAAATGAGAATGACAAGCTGCTTCCATCGGGAGAACATTTTCTTAGCTTCCATGTATGTACATTAACTCATATTATGGAGGTGGAAATACAAAACTAACAATAATCCACCCATTGCAGGTTTTCTTTTCGGGACCACTGCAAAATGCTAAAGTCAGTTCAAAGCAAAGCTAACATTCTCGATATGGATTCAGCTTAAAAGACGATTTGTAGGCAATGGCCCACCCTCAGGAAGGACCATGTCCAAAAGGGATTAGATAGGAATGTAACAAACCTTAACCTTTCCGTACATCAGTGAATGGAAGGTGCTGATGCATGCTACATAAGGCTCCTGATTGAGAGACGCCAACCATTTTGATCTTCAGACTATCCTCCATGGAATGTGGATCATCGACATTTCTTCTTATAACCATTTTATTTTCAGGCCACAGATTGAATGCATGTGAATCTTCCAATACGGGAGGTTCTAAAGGCATCTCCTGTCCATGATGGCCCATCAGATCAATGGTTTGGATAAACCAAACCATGGGACCCAAGTGCAAGGAACATTGCGCATAAGCAAACCGTATGTTCGCTGTCATGCATGGCCCTAGGATTCCTTTTTCCAATACAACCTTCCCAATATCAGAGAGAAGGCCCTCTCCATCTCAACAACAGGATCCCCCAAAACATCCATGGCTCTCCAAGCAATGTGCTCGTCGGGCCTAACTAAAATGGCACCTCTCTTCGTCATCCGACACATTTCCCACCATGACAATGCTGACGATGATTTCTTAATTTCCTCGACATCTATATAATTATCCCATGGAAGTAATGCTTCTTTACTTCCATCCGTCCGTTCATTGGATGAACCTTGTGGCCATATGATACAAAGCTTGAGTGACACATTGAATCCCGACGCCACCTTGAAAGCAGCACATCCAAGATCATACGACTCCTTGATTGGTGCTATAATGAGAACGAATTCAAGCTTATGTCCCGATATCAAATCCAAAGTAGACAGCTTCTCCTACATAGCAGTTGAGACTAATGAGCTAGGTAGAAAAAGGAACAACAATGGTAATATCAACAATAAAAGGTCATACATGATGCTTTCTAGAGGGTAACGCAGCCTCATTGACCAAGAATAAGGCCAAGCTATCATGGGAATTTCCTGTCTCAATCACAGTGCACACAGGTGTGCAATAAAGCTCATGTACTCGCCACACATGTACCAACGTGGCACATAGGCGCAAGATCCAATCCATCCATCAGTTTGGTCCAACCTTCTAAATGCCTTCCCAAAAAAAAAAAATGATCCACTGTGCATGTGGGACCCAACATTGAAAACAGGTGGATGTGTTAGAAAAATTCGGCAAAGTTTTTCATAGCAGTATTTGTTTTGCAAACTGTGGCAACCTGATTCTTGGGCTAGGGCATTAATATAGTGGTGCCTTTCTGACAGATGGATTCAATCTTGGACTTGTTGTACCATGTTGGCACATGTGGGGCATGTACATGACCTTTATTGCACGCGTCTGTACACTTAGCAAAGCTCGGTTGCTTTAACATTTAGAACACTATATTTCAAAAGGTTGGGAAGAAAGAGAAAAACATTTTCTTGGGTTAACCGAATTAAACTCTTTTTTTTTATTTTTTTGTAGTTCCAAAGAAAAGGAACAAATGCAGTAAATCTTTCAAGGGCTATTTAAGGACAGGAATTGGCATATTGACGGAACTAACAGAGAAGAACAGTTTGTGTAGGGATTACTTGGAGAGGAAAGATTCCAAAGAGAGAATTATATGAGATTGCTATACGACTAACTCGTCATCATGTACACCTAATCCCTAATAATTGGGGTCGGCTGCATGAATCCTATTCCACCACTCTATCAACAGCCATACCTTCAATTACACCATGGGTCATCTAGTCTTTTATTACTACCTCCATCCATGTCCTTTTAGGCCTTCCCCTTGCCCTTTTAGGGCCTTGAACTTGTACCAACTCACTCCTGACCATCGCAACTGTTGGTCTCCATTGCAAATGCCCAAACCATCTGTCTACTTTCCCTCATCTTATTACCTAGTGGTGCTACTCAAAGTTCCCTTGAATGCATTCATTTCTAATTCTATCCTTTCTCATATTGCCACTAATCCATCTCAACATCATATGAACATGGTGGTCCTTAATTACCCAACATTCTGCCCATAAAGCATGCTGGGCTTATAGCTAAAGTATACAATTTCCCTCTCAGATTGAATGGTACACAACGATCACATAAAACTCCAAAGGCATGTCTCCATTTCTTTCACCCAGCTTGAATTCTATGGGCAACATCCTTATCAATCTCTCCAGTCTCATTCACCCATAGTATCGAAAGTGGTCATTTTGGGAAACCTCTTGGTAAGCAAAATCTTAATTAATTCCTCGTTTTCACTCCTACCAAATACCCTGTTTTAGCCCGACAAGTTTTAAATCCTTTAGGGTGTATTTGGTAATTTTGGTTTTCAATTACAATGGTTCACTTACAATGGTAAATGGCTCGAAATGGGTAATGATTACTTACTTCTGTACTTGTGTGGTGAGATAACCTACATTTGACTTCAATGATGAGTTTGCTACCACTGTTTGTTTTACCCAGACATCACCGTAAAAGGTAGTTTTATTTTGTAAAAATGTAATGATTAAAATTTCCTTTATCTATTTCCTTTACAATTGTATTTGACTCTCGATTTACAAGCCGTAATTCTTGTTTAAACAAACACCATGAAATGATAATGATGGCTCATTTACTTTGAATTATAGAGGAAATTGGAAAACCAAACAGGCTTTCAAATTCTAAAGCACCACTCTATAAATCTAGCTTTGTTTTTACGCTGTCTCTCATCTTGTCAATAAATCAAAACTATGTTATCTACAAACAACATATCCCATGGGATCTCTTTCTTCAAATGCCTCACTAACTCGTCCATAACCAATTCGAAAAGGTATGGGCTCAATGCCGACCCCTGGTGCAACCTTACAATAATTACAGTAATTGGAACTTACTCAGTCACTTGTCTCTCCACTAGTGGTCCTTGCATTTGTTATCGCTCCCTCATACGCAATGTTTGAAGTATCGGTATCGCTCCGAGTTTCACTAGCCGAGGAAACAAAAAACAATATCAATATCGCCAATAATATAGGCAATAACCAGAAATGCGAGGAAATATTGGGGACACATGGGGGAAACGGTGGAATTTTTTAGTGAAACTTTAGGAGATGCTAAAATACACATATTTGCATATTTAGGAATCAAAAAATTGCAAAAAGAAAACACATATAATAAGTTTCCATTTACTGGGGGCCTAAAAGCATGTGTTGTCATAAGAACAATCCAACCATCCCATCTATCCATCCAACCTTTCATCCAAACATCCATTGATATTTCAAGATACCAACAAAACATGATATTTTTCCGAGAAATCGTCAGCAACTGGAAAGGAAACAAAAGATTATTGTCTTGATATCGTCCATGTTGCGACAACAATAATATCACGATATTATCGTCGACAAATTGAACACTACAAACAACCATGCACCCATAAAAGAATTTGAAATGGAATTTTTTTTTTTAATAAATAGGTTTCTGGCGATATCGATACATTGGCGATATTATCGAAATATCGCTAATACACTGACGATACAAGTGACACCTCGAATTTACCTAGTCGGAAATATTGGTGATACATTGGCAATAAAAGCGACGCCCGGAATTTACACAATCGAAAATATTGGCGATACATTGGCTATATATTGATACAATGGCGATACTTAATGATACACTGCCAATACCTAGAATTTCTTATACTACCGGTGTTATGGTATCACTAAGCTGAAGATACTGATAATATTGGGGATATTTCGATAAGATCAGGGATACCACAAACAATGCTCATACATAACCTTAACCATGTCAATATATCATCTTGAAACTCCTTTCTTTACTAACCACCACCAGATGAACCCATTAGAGAACACATCATATGCTTTCTCTATGTCAATAAAGATCACGTGGAGATCCTTCTTCCTCTCCCTATATTTCTCCATCAATTGTCAAAGTAGAAAAATAGCTTCAGTGGTAGACTTCCCAAGCATGAAACCAATTTGCTTTTTTGATACATTCATCTCATGCCTTAGTCTTTGCTCAATCACTCTCTCCCAAAGTTTCATATATGACTCATAAGTCAAATCCCACGATAGTTAGTTTAGCTCTGTATGTCTCCTTTATGCTTATAAATAGGTACCATGGTAGTTTCCTCCATTGTTTTGGCATTTTCTTCGATCTTACAATATTGTCGAATAATTCTGTCAACCAAAATAACCCAGTATCTCCCATACACATCCAAACCTCTATTGGTATACCATCTTGTCCTTCTTGTTTTCATCTTTCTCAAACCTTCTTTCACTTCAGATATTTTAATCCTATGTAAGTTTATGTGGTCTCCAACATCATTTGAGCTTATGGTTCCATCTATTCCTATGCTCTCAGAATAATCATCATTTAACAAGTTCTGAAAATAGCTTCTCTAGCTTTCATTGATCTCATTGTCCTTTACTAGTATCCCTCTGGTTATCACTCTTAAGTGCATCTAACATGATTTAGGTCCCTACCATTCCTCTCTCTCATTTTTTGTAAGTTTGAGGACATCTTTCTCACTTTCTCTTGTACCCAATCTATTGTAAAAATCATCATAAGCTTTAAATTTAACCGTAATACTTTCTTAGCAATCTTTTTGGCATTTCTATATTTAAAATTTTCATCATTCCTAGTCCCTTGGTAGGCTTTGAAACGTGAACATTTCTTGTGAATAGTTTTTATGTACATCATTATTCCACCACCAAGTTTCCTTATGATTGGCTTTTCCCTCCGGATACTTCTAAAACATTTTTCACCACTTTCCTAATGCATTCGGCCATCTCATTCCACATGACATTTACTTCTTCTTTGACATTCCACTTTTCTTCTTCCATCAATTTATTTCTGAATAACATCGTTTTCTCTCCTTTTAAATTCCACCACCTAATTTTTTAGCATCTATTCATTTCACTTCCTTTTTCTTCTTTTCTTTTTTCTTTTTTCTTTTTCTTGTTTTTTTTTAGAGAGAGAAAGAGAGATAACAAAATAATTTATTAAGAAAACCGCCCAAAGGTGAGAAAAGTATACAACACAACACTGAAGCACACGAGCAAAAGACGAGATGGTAGCCTTAATTGCCTTAACATAAGGAGCCCAACCCAAAACAAAGCCCTTGATAATGCCCAACGCCCCTTCTATCGAGGATCTCTTATTTCTGAAGCATTGCCAAAAGATAGCCATAATGAGGAGAACCTCCCAATCGCTTAAACAACTTTCCCACCACCCTTACCATGCCAAGCCTTCAAAAGATCCTCCACAAACACCAGCGTAACCCAAGATGTATGAGATGCCTTAAGGAACTAACCTCACACTTCTCAAGCAAAAGAGTAGTGAATAAATAAATTATTGATCAATTCCGCATTCTCCATACCGGTGTTTGCAGTATCGATAATCTCGGCCGATATTATCGATATCGAGAACCAGCAACACAAACTAGCCCAGTAATAACAGGCCGATGGCCTGATTCTTGTGTATCGCACGATATATCGATAATATCGGCAGATATATCGATATCGCACGATATATCGTCAATTTATCGCGTTTTATTCCTTTGCAGATTTCAAATATCATCGATACCTGGACGATATCATTCAGGTATCTTTACGCTAGAAAAAAATGATTTTTTGTTTGATTTTCTTCTAGTTTCTCCTCCCTAAAAAAAAAAAAACCATTGGGCTTTCGAGCGCTCCCGCGTACCAACTCTGCAAAGGGGTCATATTTTGTTGAGTCTAGTTAGTCATTTTTTAGGTTTTGTTAAGTCCCCATATAGATCTAAGCAATATAGGGTAGTTTGCATTGCGTTGAACTAGGATAGTCAAAACTGCATTTAGAGGATACCCAGGCCACCCCCGCCCCGCGTTTAAAGGAGAAGATTGCGCGTTTGGAGCTTTTTTGGGTTTAGGCAGCAATCAGTTGTATCATCCATAGGTATAGTTCTCAACTCTCTTGCTTGTTTTACTTTGTCAATGAATTGGTTGTGTTTTCATTAATGTCTTCTTACATTTATATATCTTATGGAATCAATTTAAATAATAGTTGCATCAGTTCAGTCAGACAGCGCATAGCTTAGGATCCTTTTATAAAGGAACTCCATTATGTGGACTTTTGTTTTTACATATTATGATTTAAATGTGTGTATTAAGGTCCATTTTAACAACCCCCGAAGTTTCATTGAAAAATTCAATCAATTTCCCAATGTTTCCCCATGTTTCCCAAAAAGTGCGATACATTACCCGATACAACCGATATTTCCTAGCGATACGCGATATGTATCTGTATCCCAAGGGTGAAAAACGTAACGCGATACCGATACTGCGAACACTGCTCCATACACATCTGGCAGACGTTTAGAACAATTAGAGACTTACCCTGTAGGTTATCAACAGTCAACACTCTCTTCCTAACAACCAATCACACAATCACTGCAAATCGAAGAGGGGCGCCATAAAACCAATGATGAAACGGATGAGAGGGTCTGGGAATGCAAGGGCCCATGGACAAAATATTATAAAAAGAGTGAATTCATCAGAGCAGTGACCCGACCCAATCATGAAGCCTTCTTCTTAAAGCGAAGGGGTTACATTCTTAAAAGATGATCCAGAGGACCAAAAAATTCACCAAACCTCCTCATCCATCATATTCCTTTGGTAAGGAAGGTACCAAATAACCGAGTAGCCATGAAAAGAATAGCACCACTCAACTGAAACAAAGCAGTCTGGGGTGAACGTAACAAGCCTAGGAAACAAATCTTGGAGCGGCTTATCGCCACACCAAACATCAACCGAGAAGCAAATGTGCTTTCCATTCCCAAGATCAAATGCAATACCTCTGCGAAATAGATGTTCAATCGCCGCTATCGCCTTCCATATATGAGAAGCCCGATACAATGAGGAAGACTTAACCTTCCAACCTCCCTCTTGCATTCCATATTTGCTAATAATAATATCTCTCCAAAGCCCACTCGAGGTTGTTCCCAATTTCCAAAGCCACTTTCCGAGGAGCACAATGTTTGTAAAAACCTTTTTTTATCTCCACTCCCCTTTTCGAGACCAGCTTGCAAACCTCCCCCCATTTTAGGAGATGGAACTTGTGGTCATCCTTAGCCTCTTTCCAAAAGAAATCTCTCCTATCTTCTCCAAACTATCCAACAAAAAAATTAGGACATTTAAAAACAGACAAATTACACCGGCATGGTAGAAAAAGCTGCTTTAATGAGAGTCAGTCGGCCTCTGAAAGAAAGGTAACAAAACTTTCAACTAGTAAGCTTCATCTCAATTGTTTCGATAACCGTATCCCACAAAAGCTTAGCGAGTTCCTAATATAAAGAGGCAGACCCAAATATAAGGGGAACAACCCTTTCTTACAATCGAAAACATTTGCTAGCCGCAATAAATCGTCATTGGATACATGAACTCCTAGCATTTCACTTTTTACCGCATTGATCTTTTACTCTGAAATAGCTTTAAAACAAACCAGAATTTTGCACAGATTATACTGAAAGTTCACTTCCTTTCATCGTAGAAGAATAAGGTATCATTTGCATATTGAAGACGACTCAAACTCCATTTTCAACCACTTCTAAACCCTCTAATAAGACCAGTCAACCCCCCCTCCCTTGTAGAGCATCATGATCAAAGCCTCCCCAATGACCACAAAAAGTTAAGAGGAGAAGGGGTCCCCCTGCCTTAAGCCCCTAAAATCCTTCAAAAAACAAAATGATGACCCGATAACCAGGACGGACAAATGGGTAGGATTGCACACAAGTCTTCATCCACCCCCTCCACTTTTGACCACAACCCATCCGTTCCAACAAGTAGTCTAAGAACTTCTAGTCGATGTGATCGTAATCCTTTTCCAAGTCTAGTTCACTTCCTTTCATCCATCTATTAATGTAAACATCCATAACCATTAACCTATGTTGCGCAATCAGATTCTCTCGTGATATAATCTTGAAATCCTTACATATTGATCATTGTGTTTTTCTTAGTAGAAAAAAATATATTTGGCTTGTATATGGTCTACATTCAAAAGTTGGTAAATGTTCATCTCTTTTTAAGATATATGTTTGCTAGAGCTAAATTGTATGTCATAGCAAAATCAAGGATAACATCTCCCATCTCATTTATTCTCTAAAAACCATATACTCCATGTACACTCTCATGTCTGATACTTTCTTTTCCTACACAACCATTTAAATGTCCTCCTAGAAATATCCTCTCTCCATTCGGAATTCCTTGCACTACTCCATCCATATCCTCCCATAATTGTCTATTGATTCTATCCTATAACCCTACTTGCAACACATGCACTAACAACATCAATTATCTCGTCTCCTAACACAAGTTTTATTAATAAAATCCTATTGACTTACTCTCCTTACATCTACAATTTTATCCTTTGCATCTTTATCTACCAATATCCCTACCCCATTTCTATTATTCTCCTTTGCTATACCAAAGTTTATATCCATCAATTTCTAAAATTTTAGACCCTTTCCATTTGGTCTCCAAAACGCAAGCAATTTTTTAACTCTCCTTTATTTCATCGTATCCACTAACTCCACACTCTTACCTGTCAATGTTCCTATATTCATGGTTCTGAATGTCAGTATCGGTTGGCATATTGGCCCGGCGGAAAAATGATACGATACGGCGTCGTGTATCAGTATTGGGGTTGTATCAGGGCCATATCGGCCCGTATCGATCAGAATTTTTTTAAGTAAAATATAAAAAATATATATATTAGAAAAATAGGAACAAATGAGATATTTAAGAATCTGTCTTTTTTTTTGGTATTCTGACCATGTATTCAATGGTGTATCGGACCATTCTTTGATGAGAATGTTGTCTGTCAATTTGACTTATTGAAGGTCAACTAAATGGGCCCTAATTAAACCCAAATCAAGCATGATTTGGTGAACAATGGCCCATTACATTGAAATACAATAAAAAGAAAATGAAAATATAAAAAAGAAACTGAAGGTTTATTCTTCTTTCCGATTTTCCCATAATGGTCCACTTCGCTTTGATTTGTCGAATTCCATTCAAATCATTTGTTTTTATCCCAAAATAGTTCTAGATCTAGTCTAAAATAAGTTTTTAAGCTCCTTCCATGGTTTAAATGAAAAAACGAAGAGAGGATATGTTAAATTTTGAAAAGAAAAAAAATCAAAATTGGGCTTTTATGAGGCGTATCGGTGCCGATACACCCCGGATCAGCCAATACGGGTCATTTTTTTGTATCAGACCGATACGACCCCATATCGCATATCGGCTCACGCCGATACGGATATGATATGGGTATATCAGCCGATACGATACCGATATTCATATCCATGATTCTATGTGCCAAGATGATTCCTATTCTCCTACACTAGTTTCTTTAGTCGCACACATCCAGAATAGAGTGGGAACGATTGTCTACTTCTAATGCAACTAGATCAAGGAAGAAGCCAGTTGCATTAAGATTCAACGTACCAGACTGAAAGTTTGAATCAACAAAAGAGAAAAGATGAAATGACGGTGAGCAAGCTCAACAGTCCACTGGTCTCATGCTAGAGATCACTAATTCCCCCTCTCCAACACACTAGAGTAGAGAAACAAGAGAACTTGCTCAAAGAAAATATCATTGAACTGAGTTTTATTCCATAGAGCATATGCCTTATTTATAATGAGTGCTTACAAGATTTCCTCTTTGAGACAATCTCTAACATAATCTAAGGAATCTAAAAATAGGATCCCTTACTAGCCAAATTCTCCCATATAAGAAAACCATTAGAGCAAAAAAAATCTATAATATAAATGTCCTAACATAGAGATATCCAAAATAAGAAAGCCCTTAAACAAGAAAATCTAATAATACTTATTTTCTAAAAAAGAGATCTCTAAAATAAGAAAGCATATAAACAAGAAAATCTAATTATACTTACTCATAACAAAATTTCCTCTTTGAGACAACCTCTAACAAAATCTAAGGAATCTAAAAATAGGATCCCTTGCTAGCCAAATTCTCCCAAATAAGAAAACCCTTGGCACAAAAAATCTATAATATGTATGTCCTAACATAGAGATCTCCAAAATAAGAAAGCCCTTAGAAAATCTAATAATACTTATATCCTAAAAAAGAGATCTCTAAAATAAGAAAGCATATAAACAAGAAAATCTAATAATACTTATTTCCTAAAAAAGAGATATTTTCCTAATACAGGAACATGAAATAAAGAAAATTAGGAACAAGCTAAAAAAGGAAAATAGGCATTTTCTCGTGCACCCGTGTGGAGTGTGCACTTGTGGGATGTGGGCTGACTGCATCAACTTCTTACTGCACATTGATGCAGCATGTTGTTTCCAGGGGGGGCGCCCTAGCCAACCCTTGCCCATTTCTCACTACACCAGGTTTCCGATGCAGTGCCACTTATAGCAAACACCCTAGCATGAGTTTAGAATGTCATATTTTTCAGATTCATGATGAAAGTTACGGCATAAGTTTGACAACAACTGCCAACCTGACGCAACCCTCCTTTATTTGAGCTGGGGACTGACAATGAAAGCACAAAACTCCCACAGGCACAATTTAATAGACTATTACATAAGTTGATTACAATGAAAAGCGAACAAATAGTCTATTACGTAGGTTGATTATAATCAACAAGTTTGCTTTAAGACTAAATATGTGTGCTTTTTAAGTATCTAGATGAAAATTCTAACTGCTCTTGTGGGTAAAAAATAAACCATCATAATTGAACTTCCTTTTGTGTGTGTGGATAGAGAGAGAGAGAGAGAGAGAACCACATGTAAAAAATCTGTGTTTGCATGCATGCATCTGCATGCGTGTGTGCGTAAGACGTAAGTGCAAAAGTGTGTGCGCGCGCGCGCGTGTGTCGTCAAAACCATATTAAGACCAAATTTTTCATTCTCCGTCTTTTTGGTGTTTCCGTCTTTGATGAAATTTTTTACCATAAGGATTGAAATTGAACTGAACTTTAACCCTACACGTAGAGCTGGGCACGGGTCGAGTCAACTCGGTTGACTCGACTCGTTCGAACCGGTTAGACTCAACTCGAACCGATCCGACAGGAACAAGAGACCCGAATCGAATATTCTGGATAGGATCCGAATCCAGATCGAGTCGAGTTCGGATTCCACCTTAATCGAATCGACTCGACTCGAAATCCGATTCGAAATGGATCCGATTCGATCCGAAATCCAATCCGAATCGGGTTTATGTATAAGTTTTAAAAAAAACCTAATTTTTTTGAATTTTTTAGATTTTTTTGCCCTTTTTCGGATTTTTGTTTTTTAATTAATTGACAAACTCGATCCGACTCGGTTATGACTCGATCCCTATGACCGGGTCGGACTTGGATAGGATCAGACCTGGCTGACTCAGTTCGGATCAGTTTAGGGTTGGCTGACTCGGTACCGAATCCGATCCGACTCGGTTGAGGCCTTGTCCTTGGCCGGATCGGACTGAGACAACCCAAACTCGGTCCGACTCGACTCGATGCCCACCTCTTACCTACAAGTTTTATGCGTCATGGCTTTTTGCTAACTAATGATGGGGCCTACATTAGGAATAATTGGTGAAACAAGATTCCCATAGCCAATCACATGCAGCTGGGACAAGGCTATGATGATGATATAATGCTTGATCATGAAATGACATTCTTTTGCCCAGCAATGGTATGGGTGGACAGTGGACCCAACCTTGGGCTACCTAAGCAACTCCTCTAGTAGGGCCTCTCTCATGGGTGGGCCATGTCCAATGTCTCCTCTACTAGACAATCCCGATTGGAATGGTTGCTTGCAAATGGACAATGAACATCAACAGTCCATAGTTAATGGGGACCCAAGCAGATAGTCATGATTGTCTGATTGGGGCAATATTTGGGGTGTCGTGCATCCACAATGCCACCACCATATGAACAATTTGGATTACCAAAAGAAGGCCCTCACATGTACAGTTTACTGGGAAAAGCAAATTGCTAGATAGATTATTGCATATAACTTCTTGCAATAATCAAATAGAAATAGAAACAAACCTCACTAGATGGTGCTTTCAACGCCCTCACATTCATATGTGGCAAGCGTGATCCTGGCTCTGACGAGGGGATGTAGTCCCTCCTCCGACCAATAGGCACTTTTTTCATATCCCGTGCTTCAGCGCTGATATCAGGAACAAGAGCTCCCTCGAGGTACCTAATATCAACATGATAAAAATTAAATCACACCAAATATTAATCATCTTTAACAAGAATGTGGTAGAGAAAATCAAAGGATATAAATAAACAAACATCAACCTGAAACCAAGATCCTCAGCAGGAAACTGGAGTTGAAGGCTCTTCCCTTCATCAAAAATACTCCTTAGTTTAGCCAGCCTTGTAGATCCAAGAGGGTTATTTTCATTCAGTAGAGGTTGTGAGAGCTGCGCACGGCCAATGGCGAAAATTCCTTCCAAGACTGCCTTCTGTAGTCCAGATGGTAGAATGGAACCAACGCCACTATTAATAACTCGATGTACTGCCAAATCAGCATTGAAGAGCATGAACAATGATATCATGGAGAAATTAGATGTATCTGAACAGAATCTCGCTGAAGCACAGTGCTGAAGGATTTGGTAAATGAGAAGATGTCTACATTGCAGAGCTGATTGAAGTTGTAATGGATCCATATGATCCTCGATCTAAGAATATGTATGGAATTCTGGGTTCTTAGTTTTTGCATGTGGGGCTCACTGTTTTGTGATCCAGACCACTGAAGTGATGGGCACCACAGCAGATGGACCATGCCCCAAAAACCTCCCCTACTGAACAATCAAAATCCTTTGCAAATAGACAATTAAGAAAAGAAAACACAGCAATGGTCCACATTAAACTGAAAAAAGGTAAGATTGGAGGACTAGGATCTTCCAATCCGGGAGATCTTGGGATCCCATCCAAGGTGCGACCTTTAGATTGTTGGTCTGGGTCATAAAGCTAGGACCCCAGTTGTATAAAGTGTGCACCCAAGGATAATAAGCCGCCTTAGAGTCTGTCTCATGCGAATTTTACCTGAGTTTGCAATGGTCGGGTTGAGGCCAAGTGCAGCAGGAACTGACATGGCTGATTTGAAGTTTTGAACGCTTAGTTCTGTATTGAAGATGGCAATCTGGAAACATGATGATGGCAGTCCAAGAATATATGAGGATGACAGTCAAAAATATCCTTATGCATTCTGCACAACAGATACAGAAAGGCTAACATTGGAAAATAAGTTATACCGGTCGACGCTCCATTTCATAAGTTTGCACAATGGATGGTGAAGCGATACCCTTCAACAGAAAAGCAATCTTCCAAGCTAGATTATGAGCATCCTGGATGCCCGTATTCATTCCTGCAAATGGGCATTGCTTGTAAAGCCAGCATAAGGAATTTGAGAGCAACAAAATATTACAGACTAGGAAGTGATAACAAATATAGGACAGGTTTTGCAATCATCATCATCTAAGCCTACCCCAACTAATTGGGTTGGCTACACAAATCATGATCCATTGGTTCACTCTATCATTAGCCATATCCTCAGTTAAACCATGTGTCACCAAATCTTTTCTTACTACTTCCACCCATGTCCTCTTGGGCCTTTTGCCCTTTTATAGCCTTCAACTTGAACCAACTCACTCATAACTAGAACAATTCTTGGTCTCTGATACACACATGGCCAAACCATCTGAGTCTACTTTCTGTCATCTTATTACCTACTGGGCTACTCCTAAGCTCCCTCAAATGCCTTCATTTCTAATCCTATCCTTCCTTGTCTTTCTGCTCATCCATCTCAACTTCCTCATTTCAACTACACTCTTCTATGAATGTTTTGTTCTGTTTTCTCATGAATCCTAGCAGGACCAGTTTTTCGATTATTGAATCAATTGTAGGGACTTCTGTGTGTCCGGAGTTCATACATCCTAAAGTACAGTTGGGTTTCCAGCTAGTACAAACGGGGCCCCTGGTTTAGTGATCCAGGCTGTTGATACGATGGACACACCTTTAGGGCTGTCAACGGAACAGGCCCACGGTTATCTTCACCATGGACTTCGAACTCGTTGGGCTGGGCCTAGACAACATTTTGATTTTGCTTGGCCTGGGCCCAGCCCATTAACAGCCCTACTCACGACCTTTAATGCTCCAAGCACCAAAAGTCCCCCAGATTAGAAGATCCTACATGTTAAATCTTTGGCCACCTTTTGGCTTGAATGCGGAGCATTGACGTCTTTTCTTTGTTAACCACTAATTTGTTGGATACACATTGAAGGGTTAGCATTTTGACATCTGGGTGATATTTATTGACCATCCAGAATTGGTCCAGTCATAAGAACAGCTTGGATTCCTGAACCATGGTGCCCCAAGTGTACAAATGAAAACCTGAATGTACTTAGAAACTCTCACCTTGAATACTCCATAACCCCTCTTAGACTTAATTTCCACATATTAATGCGACTGCTCTACAGTTAATTAGAAGAAGAGGACAGAGTAACAAGAATCTTACGAACATCTTCAAACCCAGTTTAGGCAAACTAGGCAACGAATTCAGCCAACCACAGATCTTTCTTGCTAGCATATAGTACTTGTCATACAAAATGGATATTTCCCACATTCTTGATGCATTAGCACCCAAAACATGAATTCAGTCATATGCAAAAAAAAATACAACATGCACTAAGTGGATCAATTTCTGTAAAGGCTAAGGGCCTGATTGTTAAATCTGAAGTCTAAAGCCAGAATCTGAAATCTGAATTTAAAGTCTGCATCTGAAGTCAGAAACTAAGTATCTAATCTAGAACAACCTGTTTGTTAACTAACGTCTGAAATGTTTGAAATATGTTAATTTGACACATTTGCCCTTGTCTCCACATCCGTGACTTCGGTGAAGATACCACACAAATATCATCTTAAACCAAAGCTTTTGTGGCCCACAAGAAATTTTTAATGGTCATTTAGCATTGTTTCCTGTACTATGGTCCATCCAAGATTTGGATCTGCTCATTTTTTAGATCATGCCCCATGGATGAAGAGAAATTTGCGTCTGGATTTGCAAGGAAGCAGACTAGGACACGCCACCCACCTCTATTTCGTGTTGACGACACCAAGTTCAATGGACCCCACCATGATGTATGTGTTATATCCAAACCGTCCATCCATTTGGTGAGAATGTTTCGAGGACTAAGCCAAAAAAAAAATGAGATGGATTCCAAGCTCAAGTAGACCACACTTCAAAAAGCACTGGGGACTGAACATCTACCATTGAAACCTTCTTGGGGTCAGAGAAGTTTGAGATCCATCTGATATTTGGTTTTTCCCTTCATCCAGGTCTGTATGACCTTATGAATAGTTTGGATGGAAAATAAACATCATGGTGAGACCTATGAATGTGTCAACGATGGGAATCATTTTCCCCACTGCTTTTTGTGTTGTGGTCCACTTGAGCTTTTAATATGACTTTTTTTATTGTCTCATTATTTATACTTATCTCGCCAAATAGATGAACAATGTGGATATAACACATACATCATGGTGGGACCCACAAAACTTGGTGACATCAACATGAAAGGGAGGTCGGTGGCGTGTGCACACCACCCAATCCACTTCTCTGCAAATCCGTAAGCAGATTTCCTACAGAAGCCTTTCCCAAGAAGTTCCTGTACTTAGATGCTAGGTGGGGCCCACCGTGATGTTTGTGAGAAATCCACTCTGGCCATCCATTTTTACAGATCATCTTAGGACATGAGACCAAAAATCAGGTGGATCCAAAACTCAAAGTGGCCACAAAAGAGGGAAAGTTTGAGAAAGAGTTTCTTATTGTTGAAACCTTCCTGGCCACACCTTGATGTTTATATGCCATCCAAACCATTTATACGGCCATTCCCACTAGGATAAAGTGGGAAAAAAAAAAAAAAAAAGCCTAATCCAAAATGTTTTTGGCAAACAAATGTTTCAACAATGGTCACTGAATCCCCATTGTTTCCTCTTGTGCGGTCCACTTGAGTTTTGGACAACTTATTTTTAGTAGCATGTCCTAAAATAAGCTTGAAAAACGGATGGGTGGGGTAGATTTCTCACTAACATCACGGTTGGCCCCACCTCTCTTTCCAGCGAAGGAACTTCATGCGAATCCCGCAAATGCGGGCAGTGATTGGATACTACCCTCACTAGGACCTACTTGGAGAAGGACGGTCCTATCACGGGCTCTGTGAGGCCTACGGTGATATATATGTTTTATCCACACCATCCATCAATTTTCCCATGTTATTTCAGGGAACAAGAAAAAAAACTAGGCAGATCTAAGGCTCAAGTGGGCCACACTACAGGAAACAATGGGAATTTGATGCCTACCATTGAAAACTTTTTGGGGCCACAGAAGGCTCTGATCAAGCTGATATTTGTGCTTTCCCCTTCATTAGGTTTGTGAGACCATATGAAGAGGTTAGATGTCAAATCAACTTCACAGCAAACCCTATGAAGGTTTTAACGGTAGTGTTCAATTCCCATTGCTTTTTGTGGTGTGATCGACTTGAGCTTTGAATGTGCCTCATTTTTTGGGCTCATGCTCTAGAATGATCAACAAAAAGTTGATGGACAGTGTGGATCTAACACAAATCATGGTAGGCCTAGAGAATTCCACATGTTAAAATTGGGTTATGTAATGTATTGCGCAAAGGAGAAAATCTCTCTACGTACAGGGGCACTTTTGGATTTTCAAAGAAGAGTTAGCGGAGCGTATTCTGGATTCACCGTTAAGCGAGGCCTCCTTCCCCGAAAAAAAATCGGTGCAAAATCCCCAAGTGATTTCTAGATTCAATGTTAACAAACAACACTTAAGGTAGATTTCCGTATTATGTGATTCTTTCCGCGTTAAGAAACAGGCCCTACGTAATCAAACAAGGATGGAGGTATCAAGTAATGACATGAAACATTCACTTTTGTACCTACGTTACCCGAGTACGAGTTCAAGCAATGAGCATGGCAAGGATTGTGTATGAGGGATCTTGGCATGTTTGGATTTGTAAAGTCCTGTGTTTTACTGTGGAAAAGAAATCATTTTCCACAGATGTGACATTTTCCGTCATTCGCGAAAATAAAGCAAGCTATGGAAAATGAATTTACCTTTCACGTTTTTCCTCAAAAAAAGGTGATTTCTAGTTCCCAACAAAAAACTTGATAATCTTCGTTTCCACATTTTTTGAGTGACAACTCTACTTGACCATTGACCATTCCACACTTCCATGGAAATCACATGTGCTAAAACGAACAAGTTTAGTTGGATTCTTTTCCACAAATTCCCTCAAGTGTGATCTTTTCCTGACCAAATCTACTTTTTGGATTCCACCAATCCAAATAGAACCTACCCCAAATTCACAAAATACAAGTACAACAAGGATTGTTTACATAAAACTCGTGAGTATAATTGCATAAAAATAGCTCACTAATGACATGCACAAGCTGGTCATGTCTATGATGATGACATTCACAAGCTGGTCTTGTAGCCCAACAGGAAATGTTCTAAGTTCTAGACTATAAGCAAGACTTGAGGTGGATCTAAAGTTCGAGTCTCAGTAAAGATCCTTTATCCTTTCCTTATCAGAATATCCAAGCATCCAACTAACTCCGGTTTTTTATGGATCTGCATGCCATTGATTTTTACATTATCATGTGCACTTAGAAGTTCACTGAAGAAAAATGGAAAACATAGAATGCTTATATCGAACATTTGCAAGAAAATGAAGAAAACTAAAACAAAATAAACAGCCTGTGGAGGCTGAGCTCATGACTGAATGCAATTGAAATGGAGCATGAAACTACTTCCAATAAGGCAAACAACAAGCACACTTTCCACTAAAGCTATCGGTCTGGGACTGCTTACCAAAACCACCAGCTGGAGGAAATCGGTGAGCTGCATCACCTGCAAGTATTACCCGGTTGTCACAGCAAACAAAATTTTCAGCAACTTCCGCATGCATCACCCAAGGTTTTACATCTATAACAGCTATATCTGCCAGCTTGTGGCCCACCAACTTGAAGATTAATTCCTCGCATACCTACAGCAGGTGACACCCATTGGCAGTTATGACTGCTGCTTGTTCAGAATAGAATATAAAAAAATTACAGAGCCAGATATGCACACTCATAATTTATTTTTATTTTTTGAACAGTGATGATATATTGAAAAGGCCGAAGCCAAAGAAACAGGCTGAAGATAAGCATTAATGTAAATAGTAGGAGAATAGATTGCATGCATATGTATGTGCATCCGAGTGTTTGGGATTTTATACATATATTAAGCCGCATTTATAAGTGAGTGTGTGTGTGTGTGTGTGTGTGTGTGTGTGTGTTTTGGTGCTCCCTCAAGATACCATTCTTTTATGTTCATTAGGGTTAATAAAATATCATGAGGGTTTGAGAGGAGAGATTATTCTCTCCACAATCCTTTCTCCAAAGTTCTCTTTTTCTCCTCCCCCTTTTCTTCTTCTTTCTTCTCCACCATATGATTAAGTGCATGGTATAATAGCATTATGATTCCCAGCACCTCCCTCCTTGCCCTCCATTCTTTCCCTTCCTTTCTTTTTCTTTTCCCTCTCTCTCTCCCTCCCATCCTATTGTGTTATACAGGATCTACAAACCAAGTGGAAGATTGGTGGTGGACATGAAGATCAAGGGCTGTACTTGTTCAATGCTGGTGACAACTCTAATACGCACACTCTACTCTCCTACATAAATGTTGAAGTGCGATGATCTGATGGATAAACAGTAAAAATGTGTGGGCCATTTAACGAGTGCTCAAAGTACAGCGCCAATACTGTTGTTGTGAGGTTGCAATCAAAACTAACAAGCAATAGAGAAATTTTTAAGCGGCTCAATAATGAGAATAATTTGTTCAATCATAGCCTAGCCAATGCTTAAGTATGGAATTATATTGATGCCTTCCATGCCCTAGCTAATGCTGAAGCATGGAGATTATGCCAAATGGACATGAAAGCCATTGTTGCCTATGGAAAGTTCGATAATTTCATATGGAATTGCCATCACAACTGTATGTAGATAACAAAGGTATACATTTTGCAAGCTTGGAGAAAGGCATTGAGCAAACACAAGGGATCTGATCTCCTTGTTGTTTGCCTAAAAAGGAAGATGACATTTAAGCATGAGAAGTTATTTGATATTTCTAAAAGTGTATAGTATAACAGTGCATTGATATGCACACAGCCATTGTACCTGCCCAATAGATGTAGTTCAGTACAACCATCCAAATTGTAGGGACTATTATGGATTAATCATCACCCAAAAGTCACACAAAACAGATGATTCTTCCTTATTGGCAGCCACTAAAATGGCGAGTTAGAATGAAAACATTGAAAAGTCAATGGTTCAAATGCAACAAACCAATCTCCATTGATTGAATATTAGGGCTATCCAATGAATCTAATTTTGGGGCTGTCAGCAATCTACAATGGGGCTCATCCTTTGGATGTTTTGGATTGACATATATTCAATCCCCATGTAAGTGGCTGCATCATGTGCCTGTGCAAAGGTGGTCATACTCTGCCAGAGAATCAATTTTTAAGTTTTGCTCTGTAGTCTGCTCACACTAGTAGTTGGAAGCAGGCACAGTAATAATCCTTCTATATGTAAAAGCATCATGATCAATTTCCATTAATGGCATTCAAAACATAAAGACCGCTCGAATTTGATATGACCAAGGAAATCTGAAATACATAAGCACTCCTTTCTTTCCATCCATAGAGAGAAGTTTGCTGGGGGCCTGTTTCGATTTGTGGGGAAAAAAATTTGAGGAAAATGGTGTTTCCAGGAAACGCCATTTCTAGAAAATAATGACAAATGAAAAGTTGTTTCCCTTGATTGTAAACAAGATTTTCTTGAATAATTTTTCTTCATTTCTAAATCTATTGTTTGGGGGAAAAAAGGGGAATTTTTCAGGAAAATTTTACTCGAAAATGGAAAGTGATAGATGTTTGTGCTGAAGAATGAAGATGGATTGTGGCACGTCCCACATTGTCACACATTGGCACATGTGGGCCATTGGCACGCGTGGGAAGCTTGAAGCTGGGATGGTGGCTGTTGGAATTGAAATTTGACAAAGTCCTCAATCACCATGTTCTGCAGGTTGCACACCACGTTACACACCAACCTGACATGTTGCGCGCCAGTTTTGCAGGAATTGTAGTTTTTAAGTGGAACAACAGGTCGAGGTCGTGCACCCTCTCAAAAAGGAGCACAACTTGTCCAGAGTGCTTCAACCGTGGACAGCTCATGCCCAGTAGGGAGCATGAGGTGTGCTTTAAGGAGCATGTCATCTCCAAAGAGTGCAATATCCACCAACATTCCAACCGACAGAAAGTTATAATTCATCCAACCAGCTTACAACAGGTGGTCAAAACTGTAATTTGAGTAGGAATATCCATCCAACAGCTTCTTATGAGGAAAATAACAAACTTTTGGAGGGAAACTTCTCCCAAAGCCTATAAATACTCTTTTGGGTCCTCATTTGCAACACGCATGCACATGCACTCGACTCTATCAAGGAATTGTTTCTCATAACGCAAGAATTCCTACTTCTTTCTCGTCACCTAGTGAGATTGAGGCAAGGTAAGCATAAAAAGTCTAAGGACAATCTTTTCTCAGTAGACGCCTCGCACACTTGTTTGAATATACCTGAGAGGCCTCGCACACCTTCTCTTGGGGCCCTTCAGTATGGTCCAGTGCTCCTAATCAGGTCATCTCCAAAGAGGTCGTGTACCATCCTTGGCTACTTCAGAGAGGCCTCGCGCCCCTCAAAGTGTAGTCCATCAATAGGCTTCACACCTATTCCCCAAGTTAGCTTAGGTCAGTCTCAAATTGCCCCAATGCTAAGGCACTGTGGGTCACACATCATGGTTCACATCACCTTCTGAGCTAGCCAAGGTCAATCTCTACTACACCCCATCTGCTACGCTCCAATTTCCCAGGTCTTGCTCCAATTTAAAGGAGTCAGGCTTCCTACTTAATATGTAATTTTGATGCATTTCTTTATCATTTCTAGCATATGAAAACCCCGGCATACTAGGATTATTCACACTTGTGTATGCCACAACCCTACATGCTATCCCAAACTGAGGCCTCTCAGGATAGATCATACGCATCATTGGATAGTATCCCAATGCCTAGCTGACCATATGAGATGCCTAAATGCTGAAGGGCATTGCTAATACCTTAGCCTAATCAATGATTTGAATGCTTTGCAATGAAGGACCATAGATTGGACATTTTATGCATCATTTGCATCACGCTACTCTGTACCATGTAACAGATTAGCGTTCTCTCTTTTTAACTTTTAATCAAATTCAAGGGTTTTTCCCCAGGGAATGTAATCAAGGGCCTGTGCAAGACCATAGCCTAGAATGTATTTTGTTCCCAAATTAATGAAAGCCTCTCAATAGGGCAGATTTGAGTACATATCTTTGCAGTGGAGTTAATAATATAGAACTTATTATATATTAAACATTTTAATAAACAAAAATGATGACTGCACTAGAGACTAGAGAAACTTTTTTACAACCAAATGTTGTCAAATGGCATAAGTGATCCCATGCGACCCAGGAGGACTATACGCAAGGCAAGTGAGGAGCGTGAACTGTACAAGTACAGTCGTGCATTCTGATTTTGAAGTGACCCAAGGACCACTCCGCGCACCTTGCTGGTTGTTGTGATCAGCCACAGATTCTCGAGTTCGGAAATTGCAAAGTCCAAGTCGCGTTCCTAAAGGTAGGACATGCACTAGTTCTCACTCAAGAGCGAAAAACGAATAAGGAGCTCCAGCACACACACTCGGTATCTCGCGTTTTGCAAAACGTCATGCACTAGCCTCCGCTCGAACATTGCGCACTATGCCAAGGCAGGTCCCGGCTCTATGCTTCATGTAGCACGAGTGGGGTCCATCTGTTGGGACTAAAATTTGACTGAGCCCTTCTCAAGCACCATGTTCTACAAGTCATGCGCCATGTTATGCACCACGCTGCCATGTTACACCTATTTTACAGCAATTACAGTTTCTAATTGGAACAGCAGATCTGCACCCTCTCAAAAAGGAGCGCAACCTGTCCAAAGTACTTCAGCCCAGCGACAGCTCGCACATCCAGCCAATGAGGAGCACAAGGTGTGCTTTAAGGAGCACATGTGTTTTCCAAAGAGTGCAATATCCACCGGCATTCCAAGGGAAGTTATGATTTGTCCAACCAGTCTGCGATGTGTCAAAACCGTCATTTGAGCGAGAAATAACCGCCTTAACCTTAGGCAGGAAATAACGAATTTTTTTTAGGGAAACCTATCCCCAAAGCCTATAAATACCCTTTTGGGTCCTCATTTGTAACACATACACACGCATTTGACTCTCCCTCGAGGAATTCTTGCTCGCGGTTCAAGAGTCCTTCCTTCTCCTCGCCCAGTGCGATCGAGGCAGGGTAAGAATGGAAGAGTCTAAGGAATCAATCTTTCCTCAATAAGCGCCTCACACATGTCTGATAATACAATTACCTGAGAGGTCTCGCACACCTTCTCCAGAGCCTTTCAGGATAGTCTAGTGCTCCTGATCAGGCCTATCTAGAGAGGTCCCATAATTCCTAGCTACTTCAAAGAGGCCTCGCGCCCATAAAAGTGTAATTCTAGTAGTAGGCTTCACACCTATTCCCCAAGCTAGCTTAGGCCAATCTCAGATTGCCTCAATGCTAAGGCATTGTGGGTCGCGCACCCCATTGCTCTGGGTCGCACACCATGGTTCACACGACCCTCTTGAGCTAGCCAAGGCTAGTCTCAACTACAACCATGGCGTATCGTAAAGATTGTTACGGGGCCATAAAGGTAATGGCAGCAACTATTACACGTTATGGGGTCATAAAGGCCATAACGGCCGTTACGGAAAAAATGACCCATAAAGGCCGTTACGACCATTGTAACAGCCCGTTACGGCCCCCATAAAGACTGTAAAGGCCTCGTAATGGTCCGTTACAAGGCTGATACGGGTTTTTCGGATTTTTTCAATAAATGAGAGAGAGAGAGAGAGAGAGAGAGAGAGAGGTCGTAATGGCCGTTACACCCCGTATCGTAAAGGTAATGGTGGTGGCTGTTATTTGCCACCATTACTGTTACGGAATACCCTGGCTACAACCCATCTGCTAACGCATTGCGAGTCGCACTCCCCCTTAAAAGGAATCATGCTTCCTTCTCAATATGCAGTTTCGATGCATTTATTTATCATCTTTGGTGGCATATGAGATTCCTAGCAGTGATAGGATGATTCACATTGTGTATGCCACTAGGCTACATGCTATCTTGAGCCGATGCCTCTTAGAATACGTGATACGCATCATTTGCTAGTATCCCAACACCCACCTGACTATACGAGATGCCTAAACGCCGAAGGCTATTGCTGGAACCTCAGCCTAATCATATGAACACTGAAGGAGAGGGGCCATGGATTGAGACTTTTATGCATCATTTGCATTATGCTACTCTGTGCCGTATACAAAGTTTTCTCTGGGGGTTTTTACATTTTAATCAAGGGTTCTTCCCCAAGGAATGTAATCAAGGGCTCTTCCCCAAGGAAAGTAATCAAGGGCTTGTGCCAGACAATAGCCTTGAATGCATTTGGTTCAGATTTATGAAAGCCTCTCGACAAGGCATATTTGGGTGCATATCTTTGTAGTGGAATTAGTAATATCAAACCCTATAATAAATTAGACATTTGTAATAAACAGTGACACATTTTGCACATGCGGCATGTTGACACAAGTGGCACATTTGGAGCGCTTAAAGATGGATGGTGGCACTTGTGGATGCTTGAAGATGAGGGTGGCACATGTTGCAATGTGGCACATTGGAGCACGTGGCACGTTGGCACACTTGACAATGGGTGGTTTTATATGTGAAATGTGTCACATTGACACGTGTATGGTGCTTTAAGATGGATTGTGGCACATTGGCACATGTTGAGCACTTGAACGGACATTTGCACGTGGAGCACATGAAGGTGGTCAATAGCAAATGTTGCATAAAGCACTTAAAGATGAACGGCGGCCATGTGGCACATGTGATTCAATAAATCATGTGGCACGTGTAGGGCATTTGAAGACGAGCGTGTCACATGTTGCTTATGGCACATTGGGGTGTGTGGCACGTTGAAACGTTGGTTACTAAAAGATAAGCAATGGCACATATTATACATGTGGCACAATGGACCAATGTTTTAAATATCGACCAATATATCCCATGATATATCTTATATCCCACCTGTGTGATAGGAATGGCACAGGTATTGCCGATATATCCCACACGTTCGATCTTGTGAGCATTTTCAATTTCCAATCCCTTTTTTTATTGAAATTATGTTAAATCAGTGTTAAATAGTTATAAATCCATTGGTTCTTCATGTTTTGCATGAAAAATCATGGAGTTAGAGCTTTGATTTCGATATCCATTGGTTCTTCATGTTCTCCATTTTTTTTAAAAATTTTCCTTTGACCAATTGCCAATTGAGACTAATTTCAAAGTATTTAAGAGTATTTGATGAAATGATCATCACATACACTCTAATTTCGAAATTTGAGTGTAGGTGGTCCAATTTGGGGAAAACTGGAAAAAAATTCGAAATTTCCCCAACTTCTTCCAAATTGCTTGCATTGTTGCACTTCAAACATGAAATCAAGTATGTATGAGGGCTGATCTACTAATTTGTTAAGTCCTTGTCAATTTTTGGAAAATAAAAATCATTTTTAATTAAAAATTAATAAACTTTATTAAAATATTAAATTTTTTTCAAAAATTTCCTTCAATCAGCTGTCAATTGAGACTAATTTTGAAGTATTTAGGAGTGTTTGATGAAACGATCATCACATATGCTCTAAATGTTATGCGGTCAATTTGAATATAGTTGCATTAGTTCAGTCAGACAATGCATAGCTTAGGACCCTATACAAAGGAAAACTATTATGTGCACTTCTTTCTTGAAATGTTATGATATAAAACTGTGTGTTAAGGTCTTTTTTAACAATCCTTGAAGTTTCATTGAAAAATTCAACCATTTTCCTAATGTTCCCCCATGTTTCCCAAAAAGTATGATAAATTACCCGATACAAACGATATATCCCGTGCGATAACCGATACGTATCTGTATCCCAAGGAACGCGATATCGATATTTCAAACATTGCAATGGACATGTGTGGCGCTTTAAGATGGATGGTGGGACATGTGGTGCTTAAAGATAAACGGTTGCACATGCAGGGCACTTAGAAGACAAGCATTAGCACATGTGACTACCATGTGAGGTACTTTATAAAAAGAGGGGTCATTTCCCTCAATTTCTTGGAAATGACATTTCCTAAGTCCAGATAAGGAAACGAAAAGGTACATTTTTCAGAAAATAAGAGGGAAATAAAAACGGCATTTCCAAGAAATTTACAAAAACAAACAACGGAAATGCCATTTTCATGAAAATGACATTTCGACAATTTATATTTCAACAAATCCAAACAAGTCTTGAAGGAAGAACTACAAGTCTTGGAAGACAAACTAGAGTATGAAGGCAGTTTCCAGTTTCCACGAGTATTACATGCTAAGTTTTCATCTATTTCAAAGAAATTCATATGTCATCGCTTGAAAGAATGGTGCTACTTCAAATGCAACAAATGTCAAAAATCCAATGCATGCTTCATATGACTCAAAGTTTCTAACGTACCTGAGAACTAAAATCCTCTAGCTTTTGCTGCGGAGGGTAGAATGGCATCTAAAAAAAACAGCAACAAATTGCAATCTTTAGCCAGGAAAACCATGCATATTAAGTCAGAAGGAAGTACGTGATCCTCAACCCGATGGCGCAAAGTTTGAAATATCATTTGTATGCATCATATGGACATATGAATTTATTGCGATTAGTGTTTTAAATAGCTACGCTATGTAGCATGCAGCTTACACTACATAGCATAGCTTAGCCTTAACGCTATGTAAATCATGAAAATAGCTTTAGTAGCGTGTAGCCTATGCTACATGATAATTTGCATACGCTACATAGCTCCCATTACAAGTCATTTTTCATTACAACATTAAAATCAATTAATGTTTTCAATGATTTGTTGTATTTTTCTGTTTTCAATAAAAAATAGTTAATTTTTTAATGCTTTTAGTATAATAAAATGAGTAACAATGTTAAATCAGTTTTGTTGTTCTTTCTTTACCTTTATACTTAATCATTGCCCTTTCCTACTACATTAGGTTGCATTTGGTTGCACCAAATATTATGAAATTTTGTTAAATTTCATTACTGATAAGTTTCATTTGGTGCAGGATCTCATGATATCGATGCAACCAAGTGCGACCTTGATTAAAAATCCAGAAGTAGCGTGTAGCATGCTACATGCTATGTAGCTTACACCTCACGCTTCAGAGGGGTGAATGCTACACTACACGCTATTCACTATTTAAAACACTGATTGCGATACACTCTAGATACAATACAGATAGTTGATCTTAAGGGCCCCAAAGTGGCCGTGCTATATCCCAGAGTCTCCCTTACTGGGCCAACCCTAACTATTGGACTAGTGCGCTGCAGAGTAAGAGAAAAGATGGTGAAAAGGTCCAACATTCAACAGTAAAATGCCCAAAGATTGGATGGCTAGTGTCTTCCAGCCTGAGAGAAATTTGGGTTTATCCAAGGTGGGGCCCATCAGATTAACAGTCTAGATCACTGTACATGGGCTCCGCTTAGAGAAATTTAAAATCTGAGGATAGCAAGCATATCTCCAGGACCATACAGTTATTCCTCTCAAGACTATGCTTCAAATTCAAAAACTGCATATTAAGTCGATGCACATCAGACATTTCCACATCTTTCCTCAGACACTACAATATCAAGACAACATGGTTAACAACCAGTCCAAGCACCACACTACCTGCAACACAAACTCCCCTTGGTTGAGATCATGAGCAACAAGAACCCCTATAGCTTCTGGATTAAATATAAAGAACAACATTCCAGGCCTCTGATGCAGTAGGTATTGTCCAAGATCTCTGCTTAAGAAATGGACACTGACAAGTTTCTGCAAGTCCCTTTCGCCTTTCATATCTATGCCAACCAGTTTTCTCACAGTACTTCCAGCACCATCTGAACCAACAAGGATATGGCAATGGATGTTTCTCTGCAGGTTTTTCCCTTCCTTAACAAAGGAAGCACCTACCATGACACCATGAGCAGTGCGGTCAATGGAAATGCATTCATGACCCATCAAAATCTCATTTTCCCATGTTGACCCATATTTTGGGACTCGTGACCCATCACAGGTATAAACATGAAAGTTCAGTTTTTCTAGCTGCTTGAGCAGCAATCTGGTAAGTTTGTACTGTGAGAAGTGTGCAACTGAAACTGGGCTGACTACGCGTTCAAAATCTGCAGAAGAGGAATGCAGCAGGGTGAGTTTCTTGACTATCCATCTTTAACAACCACAGTCAGGAAATAGCTTAAATGCCATGAGCTTGCTACGGCCACTCAGTGGAGTAGAAGTCCAACTCTCCCCTCCTGTGGCACAAAAGTCACGCCAATCCGGTCATTAGGTGGGCACACATAATGTTGAATGTGGACCTAGTTGATTCCTTCTAAGCATCCATTGCTAGCAATGTGTGGCCAGACCACCTGATTTTTTTTATTTTTTTTCACAGCAAGTTTTGCAGTGGGGACCCATTTCATGAACAGCCAAGATCTCACCACACATACAGCATTGGCATGTGTGGATGGAGTAAGATTCAGAATCCTAATCTCATGAGCAACCATCACATTTCTCTGTGTCATGCTCAAATAAACTGAAAGTTACCTTGCGGTTGCATATGATCTACGGTCCCAAGAATGTAACCTGAGAGAGAGGTACAATATACAAACTTCCTCCACAAATCCACTGGTGGCTGCAATGATTGGATCTCTTCCACCAAACCATCCAATTCGCGGAACACCTGCAGGGAACAGAAATTAAAATGAGCATAGTAAAGGTTTGCCTGTGACACTACTTTGCTCCCCCCCCCCCCCCCCTCCAACTGGTGCCAGTGTGTAATAGCATGCAAGTGGTGTCAATGTGAGCCTCTTCATAGGCATTTTCAAGAGCCCCAGTAAAAGAGGAAGGTTGATATCTTGTACATGGCTCACTATAAAACTTTTGCAATCTACCATTTAAAAGCCAACCACAAATTGCTAGGAGGGACTACGATGATGATGACAATGATGAGAAGTTCATCCATGGTATTCCTACAAATTTATTAATAGTACATGAAGCATTGATGGGCTAACCTCTAGGAAAGAACAAGATACAATTTGAACAAATACTCCACAATTCCGACATGAAGTGACATATTGTTAATCTAAAACTGCATAGCTTATGAACACGAACCATAGATATCAGAAGAAATGGAAATTGAGTTTATCTTGCCTTATTTGTTATTTGAACAAACTACAAATATCATTGTAGAAGAAGAAGAACAATAACCTCCATTGTTCGGTTGTTAATGAAGTGTGCTTGTGGGTGTTGGGAGAAAATCTTACTTTTCTCTAGAACAGCACATTTGACCCCTACAACATAGCAACATGCACATAAAACCTCTAGCATTACTCCCACCTCAACAAAAAAAGGTGAAAAATGAAAAGAAATAAACACAAGCAAGCATCACAAAAATCTATAAAATAATGTCAAGTCAAGGAGTGCAGTACTTGCATTGAATTCTGCAGTGTTTCTGATAAATGAATTTCAATAATGATCTATGATTGTATCACCCAAGAAATGACAGAAGAATCATATCTACGAGAAAAAGATGTCTACCAAATGCTTATTAATGTAAATGCCTGACTGCTTACATGTAGCAAATGGATTTGCAAATAATAGAAATAAACATCTGCTCGAAATTGCATTTGTGTTCCTTTCCCGATGAAATGTTCCAAAGATATATGGATCCATGGCAGTTCTTTAAACAGCCCAAAAACGAGTGCAATTATTTCATCATTTTGCAAGCAAAATCTTCTTTACAAGCTCTTCTAGGAAAAAATACACTTCCATAAAAACTTCACGCTATGGATGAATACCATGATTCCTTGATCCAAGGACGTTTCTATTATCCTCAGCTCCTCAGTTTTTATAAGTGGGCCCCATGTTCTAGCCGGACCATTGATCTAATAAGACGACCTAGATGAACCACAAGATGCATCCAAGCCATCCGATCGTCCAATCAGGAACTGGACCCCACTTTCTGGCCAATTGCAGATCAGGCCCATCCAACAGTCCAGCCTGAATATATTTACCAGTTCACGGGTCCCAATTGAAACAATTGATGATCAGGACCAGATTAAGGGCTCTGGTCAAATATATGGACCAATTCAACAGTTTGATTGGACTGTGATAACCATAGATCTCATTGGATGGCCCAAATAACCAACAAGGTTGGGGTCTACAAGTCCAACCGAGATATGATTTTTGTATTTTCTACACAAACCGTATAGAGAAAAATGCTTTCTAATCCACATAGTTGGTGAAAAGAGTGTTTAGAAAGAAAGAAAAATTGGACTCTACAACTGTTACTTTAACAAAAAAAAAAAATTGACACACTCACACCACATGAGCACTCGAACCCATGACCTCAGTGTTGAAACGCAATCTATCTACCATTGAGCCATGGCAAGCGACCCAACTGTTACTTTTAACTATTTGGTTTAGTTCCCTTAACTTTTATAGCAGGATTAATCTGGCAACAAATGTAAGCCAATAGGAAGCAAACACAGAATTTCTTCTTCTTCCTTTTTTTTTATTTGGGGTGGGGGGGTAGTTGTTCTAAATTGGCTTTATAAACATAGCCTTATGTGTAGGAAAGTACATGATACGAATGAATTCAAGATGCTTTAGTTATTGTTAGTTCTAGGCTTCCAGCCCTAAAAGTAGAGCTGTCAATAGGCTGGACCAGTGTATTCTCTAACCCTGCCAGATTTTTAAACAGGCAAGATGCTCGAACCAATGGGCCTCAAGGTAAGCCCAAGCATGTCCAGTGCAAAGAAGGTCAAGCCCGAGCCAGCCCAATTAGGAAATGGACTTAACTTTCAGGCCTAGGCCTGGCCCTCAGGCTTGATAGAGGAGAACAAACCCAGCCAAAAGCAAGACAGCCCTACCTAGAAGAGTGATTCTAGTTACTTCTTCTAGTATTTCTTATTAGAAGGCTGTTAGATTTTTCCTCAATTCTCTTCAATTAATTTAGAGATTCTTTTATCAATTTTGTGGCAATCCAACAGATGGAGGTTCTCTACAATTTGTACTCCTAGATTTCAATTCAATTTCAGATCAATTACTTTTGTGTTGCTAAATCACCATGCCACTAAGATCTCCTAAACTGGAAGATCATAGTTGGCAAATCTTTGGCCTTTTTCTCATTGAACACAGAACATTGTAGCAATCTTTTTCTTAATCAATTATTTGCAGGCCACACAGTCAAGGGTTAGATATTTTCCATTGCAGAGATTTTTGGGCAAATCATCTGCGGTGGGGACAATCAGATGAACAGCTTGGATTGCTGGAACCATGGCCTCCACTTGTAAATACTAAGGCCCAAATATATGGGCTGAATTGATGATCATATAATATAATTCCTCCACAGATTGGATATATGATAGTTACTATTGCAGTTCCAAGTGTGATGTCCTTCGAGCACTCACAAGGTTTTTTTTTTTTTTTTTTTTTTTTTTTTTTTTTTGGAGAGAGAGAGAGAGAGAGAGAGAGAGAGAGATAACAATATTTTATTAAGAAACTCTAAAAAGCGAGCAAAGAATACAACTTAAGCAAGCTAGCCTAAACAAAACGGCTAGCATCAGGAATAGACTTAACGTATACTAACAACCAGAACCTTAACTTCTCTAATAACCTCTTGCACTTCAACTCTCTTATTACGAAAACAACAACCATTCCTAGCTCTCCAGACAGCCTAGAAGACGACAATAATAATTAATCTCCACATAGCTTTACCTACCTAGACAACTCCACCCCCATGCCATGCCCATATAATTACAGGGTTTTTACAATTTTACAATTTTCCAAGTCAAAACTTTTACAACTGGTTCAGGATTGCCAATTGATATCGAACAAATTTCCACCATTGCAGGTGAAAGATAGGAGGGTGGATTCCCATCTCTCATCAGAAGGGAAAAGCTAACGACGCTTGCTGCTGGAATGGGGAAAGGGCATTTCTGACCTTGTTCGTGGAACAGTTTGCAGAAGAATGGTCAGAAATTGATTTTTGCATGGTTCTCAGAAGATTTGGCAAGGTGATGGAAGTCATTATCCCAAGGTTGAAGTAGTCGCCAGTAATCAGGGTTTCGCGTTTGTTCACTTCGAGACCTCCAAAGCAAAAACAACTATCCCTAAGATGATATTAGATGTCTCATTGCAACCCCAGCAAATAGTAAAGCAGGAAATGTTATGAAAATTTCTTAATGTCCCATTTTAATTTGAATATCTCTAGTGTAACAGAAGGTAGGTTGCAAACTAAAGTGAACCGCCCTCTCTAACCAAGGGCCATGCGAAAGTAAGCACCATTTTTGTTAAGACCACTTTTTTTTTTCCTTTTTGGAAGATTGCAAACATATATTGAAGGCCGAAGGCCAAAAACAAACAACAAGGAGACGAGGAACGGCAAACTAAAAAGAAAGACAACAACAGAGAGAAGGAAAAAAAAAAACCCTAGGCAGCTATACAACTCAACTAGGCCGCAGCCCAACAAAACTCAAGCAGGCCAAGGCCTGGCAACAAGCACTAAGCCAAGGCCCAACAACAGCCTACATAGGGTACAAGATGGTGCTGGGAGAAGCAGAGGAAGACTAGTCCAAAATGTCTGTGAAAATTGAGCTAATGACCCAAGTCGATTGCCCAGAACACAACCATGATAGAGAGGTGTTGAATGGATGATAGCAGACAACCAACCAGCGCACCAAAAGCTCCAGAGCTGATGAGGAAGGACCGGTTCATCTCTATATGCAGGCCCTCCTAGGCAAACACAGGCAAGACCTCCTGTGGGCAAACCCTAGTGGCCCCACCTCGTAGCCATTCTGCATCTCACAGACCCCACCCCAGTGTGGAGATACGTGGCATCCTTAGAGTCACACCAAGATGCCCCCGCATCATCCACCCACATCAGTGAGGAGACTCAAACACTAGTATCCCGCTCTGATACTATTCTGATAGCAAACAACTGACTAGCGCACCAAAAGCCCCAGAGTTGTCCCTATATGCAGGCCCTCCCAGGCGAGACCTCCTCATGGGCAACCCCCGCATCGCACAAATCACCACATCATCCACCCACACCGGAACCAACGCACCAAAAGCTCCAAAGTTGGTGGGGAAGAACCAGTTTATCCCTATATGCAGGCCCTCCCAAGAGAGACTTCCCCGTGGGCAACCACTGCATCGCACAGGTCCCCAGATCACACGGTCCCACAGTGGGCCCTACCTTGTGGCCATTCTGCATCTCACAGACCTCACCTCGTGAGCCACTCTACCCCAATGTAGAGACATGTGGCATCCTTGGAGTCACACCAAGATGCCTCCGCGTTATCCACCCACACCGGTGAGGAGACTCGAACACTAGCCTCTCGCTCTGATACCATTCTGATAGCGGACAACCGACCAGTGCACCAAAAGCTCCAGAGCTGATGGGGAATGACCGGTTTATCCCTATATGCAGGCCCTCCCAGGAAAACCCAGGCAAGACCTCCCCATGGGCAACCCCAGCATCGCATGGGTCCCCAAATCACACGGTCCCATAGTAGGCCCCACCACACCGCACCCTAATGTGGAGACACGTGGCATCCTTGGAGTCACACCAAGATGCCCCCGCATCAATGGATTTCCGAGATGGAAGTAGGTGGCCACCACCATGCCAAGCAAAGAGAAGGTCTATCACTAAACGAGGCATGACCCAAGAAGTACTGAGGCTACCAAGGATGGCAGACCAAACCTCTGAAGCGAACGAGCAGTGCATAAACAAACGGTTAATGGACTCAGCCTCCTTGAGATAGAGTAAGCACACCTTGGGGAGGATCAAACCGCACCTTTGAAGATTGTCTATAATAAAGATTCTTCCTCTCGGTAGGAGCCAAACAAAGGGAGCAATCTTCATAGGGCTCCATAAGACCAAAAGAAGGGAACGCAACACTGACTATAGGGGGATTACCAATGGTGCCAAGAACTTTACAGAAGGAGCAAACTAGGAAGATGCCAGAGCTTTCTCAAGGCCAAACTAGCGAATCGAGTGCATCAGAAGAGGGGCGGATCCTCCGCAGCAACTCCGAGAGGCAAAGAAACTCCCCCAACTCCTCCGAATGGGGTCTCCTACAAGGGGGGCACCAGACCTCGGAGCCAACATTAGAAAAATAGGAAGCCATGGAATCTGAAAGATTACAAGCAACAGAGGCCAGAGATGGGAAAAGAGTGGAGAGGGGCTGGTTGGAGGCCTAGAAATCCGACCAAACCTAAAGCAAGAAACATTACCAAAAGCAAAGGAAGTTTCTGCCAGAAACTAGGGTTTAAGGGCCACGATGACTTTTAACATGGAGAAAGCCCTAAGGGATGAGCATTTGGAAAATCAACCAATGCCATCCAATCCATATTCATCGGGCACCAAAAGCCTCCACAAGCTCTCTTCCTTAGAAGAAAACCGCCATAGCCACTTACTATGGAGCAATGAATTAAAAGCAGACAAATCGCGAATGCCAGCACCGTCTTCAAACAAGGGCTTACAAACATCAATCCAATTGAGGAGACTGAACTTATGGCCTTGTAAATTTCCTTTCCAAAGGAAAACTCTACGCAGCTTATCAATTCTTAACAAAACTGATTTAGGGCAGCGAAAGAGGGGTGGGAAATACATAGTCAAGTTGGAAAGGCGGCAGCTTTGACAAGGGTAAGGTGGCCTCCAAGGGATAAATAAATAGCAACCTTTCCAGGAGGCCAGCTTGCGCTCAATGCACTTAATGATCACATCCCAGAGGTGTTTAGATGGCTTGTCAATGCACGGGGGGAGGCCTAGATAGGTGAAAGGAAAGGAGGCAGTTTTACAACCAAACATCAAGGCAAGGTGAGCTAAGTCGGGCGAGGGGAAATTAATGTCAAGGCATTTCACTTTTCAAAAGGTAAATTCGAAAACCAAACACCGCTTCAAAACAGCAAAGCAATCTTCGGAGATTAAAAACTATCAATTCAGAAGCTTTCCAAAGGGGGAGGGTGTCATCAGCAAACTAAATGTGAGAGATGGAACGACTAGAGCGGGACACCTAAAAACTAGTGAACAAAGCTAACGATTCCCCTTTCTCCAACATCCTAATCAAGCCTTCCATAGCAATAAGGAAGAGAAAGGGGGAGAGGGGATCCCCCTGTCTGAGAACGCAGGAAGAAGAGAAAAAAAACCTTTAGGGAAACCATTCACCGATGAAATACAAGATCTAATCCAGTTGTGCAACCGTAACCCAAAGCCAAGGCGGCCCAACATGTAATCCAGAAATGCCCAGTCAACATGATCAAAAGCCTTCTTGATATCCAGTTTACAGACAACTCCACTCCTATCCTCCCGGTGCCTATAATCTATGCATTCATGGCCAATTAAGGCACACTCAAGGATCTAACTGTTAGCCACAAAGGCACCTTAAGAAACAAAAATGACATTAGAGAAAACAAGACACAATCTAGAAGAGAGAACTTTAGCTAATATCTTGTACGGCCCTTCTATTAAACTGATTAGTTGAATGTCTTTAAGGAGGACAACACCCTCCACCTTGGGGATTAGCATTATAAAGGAGGGCCACATGACCCTAGGGATCCAATCGGAGAGAAATAAGTCAGAGATGAAGTTGAGAACATCCTATTTAATGTCATCCCAAAAGACTTGAAAAAAGCCTAGGGGAAACCTATTAGGGCCAAGGGAGAAGACCGTTGCCTTAACTTCTTCCTTGTAGAAGGGGGATTCAAGGGTAAAGGCCTCCTCAGAAGAGATTTGGGGAAAGAACAGATTGTCAAACTTAGGGTGATTCCAGTCTTCTAATGAAAGAAGATCACTAAAGAAGGAGACAATGTGGTTGCATGCCTGATCTCAGTCATCAACTATAGACCCGTTAACAGAAATGGAACCTATTTTGTTACACAGACCTCTGCCATTGGCAATATGATGGAAGAAATGCGTGTTTTTGTCATCTTATTTAAGCCACAGGGCTCTGGATCTTTAGCGCTTGATCTCTTCCTGTTTGATTTTACTCGCATAATTTGACACCAATCACAATCTCAAAGAATTCATCAAACGACAAGGGACCAAATTCCTCCTTGGAATCCAGGAGTTGAATGGCCAAGAGGAGGTTGTCAAGACCACTTGATCTTTTCCTGTTAAGACCACTCAAAGAGAAAAATGAGAAGTGGTTCCATCAATTAAAATAAAAAAAAAAAATGAAACACGGCTTGGTATGAGGGGAGACATCTTTACAGATGGTTGGGCAAGATAATCCACCGCCTTATCAACCAAATACAAATTTTCAAGTACTAGAGGCAAGGGAGCAAAGACTACAACTATGGATGTAGAAAAGGAATCCAGATTGGGCTATTGTTTCTCAAAGGAGTTTCAAGAACCTCATAGCTTGAAACTAAGTTTGAGGGTCCTCGTGAGCTCTACTAGAGATCTAATGGATGGGTGGATCTTGGGACCTTTCAAGCAAGAGGCAAAATTCTTTGGAGAATGCTCCCTTTTGCAATATGTATCACACTTGGAAATAAAGAAGCCATGGAATCTTTGACGTGAAGCTCTCGAGTATAGCGCAAATGGCGCAAAGAGTCAAGCTATCCCTAATCAATCATGGTTGCACTGCCCGGTAATTCAATCATCATCATCATCATCATCATCATCATCATCATCATTTAAGTCTCATCCCAAATTAGATCTGAAGAAAATGCATTTTATCAAGGTTATCTTTCAAACAAACACATGAAATTCACGATATGGAGCCTCAGCCCCCACTTCATCAGTTTTCTTTATGACATCAGGGTGTCCCCGCCCCCATTTTAAGGCGAGATTATTCCTTGCGGATGCACGCAACCACCCACAAACCACGTGCATCGAGTAATCCCGGGGAGGAGAATCGAACTCACGTCCATGAGGAGAGCATCCACGACGCTTATTGTTCGCCCAAACCCCATGTGGGTCCCACTTCATCCGTTGTTGTTAGAATCTAGAAGGATTTTGGATTTCTTTTACGCAATTGTGCACTAAACATCTTGTTAGGACGATGCACATGCCATCACCCATCCCAGACCTGCTCTTCACTATGGAATGGTCAAAACCTCCCACCCAACTCTTTAAACCTAAGAGAAAACACCAGACTCCATGCATTTTATTTTCAAACTAGAAACTCATAGCTCCTATCCACTAAACAGCCGCACAGCCGCTACCACTGCCATTTTATTAACAGAGACCATTAAAATCTCTAAGATTACTGACCTAAAGAATGTTCGTCCTGAGACGAGATCACCGACCGGAAGAATCGTTGCACCTCGTCGAAGGAAGAGAACTAGAAGGGAGGTACGCAGGATCGAAAAAACATTTCATTGAACATGCAAGACGCCATCAGATCGAGCGGGACAAATCTAGGGGAAGAAGGAAAGCAACTGACCAAGGAACACCAGATGAAGAAGAGAAAACAAGGGTCGGAAAAGGATGGAAAGAGGAACGCAGTAGGAAAGGACTGGTGATCAAGCAGAAGATCTACAAACCAGAGACTCATGAGGAAGGTGATCGAAAAGGAAAAGGAATATTAGAGGACAGAATCCCGTCTTCAGCAAACGAAGGTGAATCTTCAGAAGGATGGACAACGGTGAGGGGAAAGAAGCCAACGAGTATGAATCATAAGCAGATCCGAACAGCGGAACATCCCACCCTGTTTGTCGAGTCCTTCCCTCTGAAATGGGATAAGTACACATTCTCGCGTGTCTTTGGAAAAGTTGGAAGTGTAAAAGAAGTGGTAATACCGAGAGACAGGCAGACAACATCTATCCGTGGATTTGCCTTAGTAAGAATGGCGACGGACGAGGAGATGATAAAAGCAGTGGAATTACTCCATGGCCGGAGGTTCGGGGGCATAAAGATATCCGTGCAGCGAGCCAAATATGGACTGGGAGAGGCAATCAACAGAAGGGAGCGAGATGGCAACAATAGAGGTCATCCTCCAAAGGAACAGAAGGAGAAGAACATCGATGCAGGATTGGTGGGAAAGAAAGATATTAACGTTAATCTCTCAGTAAAGGATCAGAGAACGTTCGCACAAGTAGTAGCAGAACAGGGCAAAAGGGACAAGGGGCAGCCGAAGACTCAGAGGGCAGATCTAGAGGGACCATCGAGAATACAAAACAATTGGATATGGAAGGTAGACACTTCAGAAGGACCGATATTGCAAGTTAATCCTCGGGTGGCAGAAGACTCGAAAAAATTGTTGGAGTGGTTAGTGATCATCCAAACGGCAAAAGAGGTGTCAACAGACAACATCAAGGCTTGGGTGAAAGGAGCATGCAGGTTGTTCGATGGGGAATTCTCCTTATGCCCCATAGGCGACCGAGAAATATGGATCGTGGCCAGGCCAGGCACAGCAATGGAAGGCTTATTCAGCAAGGTTGGGGGGCCAGTTCTTTCATGCAGACCGTGGAGAGATATCACGGAATTCGGTGAAGTAGAATAATGGTTTCTCCTGTGGGGGATTCCACTAGAACTTTGGTAGAGGTGATAGCCATCGATCCCGAGTCGGAAGCTGGGGCAAAAGTCAGCATAGCCAGGGTCAGGATCAAGATGAAAAGAGGGATCCTTTATCCACAGGAAATTTCGATCCAGGTAGGCCATGTTCGGATCGTGGTGAAGGTGGAGAAGGAAGACCAGGAGCAACCTTCTCGCCGTTGGGGAGACATCTGGAAGGCTAGGGAGAAGAGAGCAAAGGAGATTCGAAGAGGTCCGGAAAATGAAGAAGGAACTCCTTTTCCATACTCCTGCAAGACATCAAACAAAAGGTCGGTGGCGTGTCCACCGCAGATTGGAGGACAGACTGTTGAGGAGGAAGTTACGTTTGGATGGATGACACCTGTCCCTGACAAGACGTGGATGGCCGAGATGAGAATGGACCCGATCCAAGCTTTGGAAATGTATAATTCCACGCCAGAGTCCGAAACATGTGCCACGCATGTCATCGCCGAAACGAATGATACTTTCATTGCAGGATCCACATGGCAGCGAGAGAACGGCGGGTTGGTGGATTTTGTAAGTTTTGATAGGACGAAAGATGAGGGCAGAGACACATGTTCGGAGGAGGTTTGTTCCGATGGAGCTTCGGAGGAGGAAGCAGAGGAGATCGAGCCAAGTGTCTATGAACGGACAGATTCCGAGGCGGAAGATGCAGCCGAACGGAAAGGCTCGGGATACAAACGGTCAGATTCCGAGGCGGAAGCGGCAACCAAACGAGAAGGCTCGGGAAACGAAGCTGAAAAGGGGAAAAAGACAATGGGTTTGGTGATGAGGTGGAGGCAGTTGACGCTTCGGGTGATAGGCTTACACAAGACACTGAAGAGCTAAATAA
Organism: Liriodendron chinense; assembly: GCA_003013855.2. Classification (NCBI taxonomy): domain Eukaryota; kingdom Viridiplantae; phylum Streptophyta; class Magnoliopsida; order Magnoliales; family Magnoliaceae; genus Liriodendron; species Liriodendron chinense. The sequence goes on from PVNU02002126.1 coordinate 1,697,383, forward strand.
CATGGCCCCAGAAACGACGCACGCAATCAACAACCCTCTTTTGGCACTTGTGCCTTTTCAGACTCGAGGCAAAGAAGACGACGCTCATCCACAGGGAGTCTATCAGGTGGGCAGCAACAACACCATCACCACAGCGCCAGGATGGTCATTGGTCAGATACCCAGTCCAGTCAGCACAAAAGGGACGGACTTCAACCTTCTCAGCCACAGGGTGAACCTACATACACGGGAGTCAAGGGAGCAGTTGTGGTGGCGCACTCAGACGAAGAAGAGCCTATGGTCATAGCGCCGCTGCAAACATGCAAGGAATTGCCACCCCGAGAATTGTCCACACGGGACAAGAATTGGCTTAGGGACGCTTTAGGCCGTGTGCGCAGAATGGTGGGAATTTCCTTCAAACAAAGAGAGGAAGAAATGAAAGAAACAATGAAGTTTGTGGCTGCCAGAGGTAGACAGAGTCTACAATTACAACAGTCCACGATAAGGAGGTCTCCGAAAGGCTGGAGAGAGCTCCAACAGCTAGAGCCGTCCATCAAGATCGACTTGGACAACAGGGCGTATGCTCTGCGAAGGGGATAAGGGGGAAAGAATGTGAACCAATGAAGATGCTATCTTGGAATGTCCGGGGGCTAGGGAGCACGGAGAAAAGACGGCAGGTTCAAGAAATCTACCGCAAAGCCAAAGCTCAGGGGATCGCATTACAAGAAACTAAACTCCAATCTTTCGATGATCATATTCTCAACTGTGTGTGAGCCTAAAGTATAAAGAATGGGTGGCGCTGGATGCTATAGGGGCAGCAGGGGGAATCGTTGTGGCATGGAGCACACAGAAGTGGGAAAGGAAAGACAGTTGGGTGGGCAGATTCTCTGTTTCTGTTGTTCTAAGGGATAAAGCCACGGGATTTTTTTGGACTTTCAACTCTGTCTACTGTCCGAATAAAGCATCCAACAGACCACTGCTGTGGGAAGAACTAGATAAAGTTAGAGACAAATGGCAACATCCTCGGTGTTTGGGAGGAGACTTTAACGTCATCAGGTTATCGTATGAGCGATCGAAGAACAGGAAAATCATGACCAGCATGAGGGGCTTCTCTGATTGGATTCAACGCAATGAGCTGGTGGACTTACCGATGGAAGGAGCTCAGTATACTTGGACGAATGGTCAGCAATCCCCATCCATGTCCAGGATTGATAGATTCTTAGTATCAGTAGATTGGACTGAGAAATTCCCTGTTTCCAAGCAGATAGGATGGCCAAGAATGTTCTCTGAGCACAAACCAATTGTGCTGTTAGTAGAGGAAAACAACTGGTGGCCTCGTCCATTCAGATTCGAGTTATCGTGGTTAGAAGTGGCAGGTTTTCATAAAATGGTCAGCGAATGGTGGGAGTCATTCGAAGTGGAGGGATATGCGGGTTTCAGATTATCTCAGAAGCTCCGTATGTTGAAAGTCAAACTCAACGCTTGGAAGAAAGATGTCCTGGCAAACAGAGAGAAGGAAGTAGAAGACATAATAGCAGAAATCCAGGATTTGGAACTGAAGGAAGAAGGAGGCTACTTATCAGAAACTACGGCCAAAAGAAGAACGGAGCTGGGTCTCAAACATGCAAAAAGAATCAGAGAAGAAGAGATAAAGTGGCGACAGAGATCTCAAGCTACGTGGCTGAAAGAAGGAGACAAAAACACTTCTTCTTCCACAGCATGGCGAGTGCAAGAGCAAGAAACAACCATATAGGCAGCCTGATGATTAACGAAACTCGGGTGGAGGATAAAGCGTTGATATGCAATGAGATTGTACGGTATTACGAGCAGTTACTAACAGATGACTCGGGGAAGCGACCTTTACTGGATAAGTTGGAATTCCCAAGGTCATCGGAGGATCAGATAATACAATCAGAACGCCCGGTCACAGTGGAAGAAGTGAAAGCTGCAGTCGACTCTCTGGGAAGAGACAAAGCTCCTGGACCAGACGGATACCCGTTGGCATTCTTTCAGGTTTTTTGGATGGTAACTAAAGATGATATCTTCGAGTTTGTGAAAGAGTTTTTCGACAGGGGCAGACTATCCAAGGAAATGGGGGCAACGTTCATAGCGCTTATTCCTAAACTCGAAGGTGCCGAAAGTCTTAAGGATTTTAGGCCAATAAGTCTTATCGGGGCCCCATACAAAATCCTAGCAAAGATTCTGGCTGAAAGATTTCAAGGAATGTTTTTTTTTTTTTTTTTTGAAAGATAACAATTTTATTAAAGAAACCATCAAAGAGGGAAAAGAATACAAAACCCAAAACGACCACACAAAAACTAAAGGAAGAAGCGAGGCAGAACCACCTACACAGTGCCGGCCCACTCTTTCACAAGGGAAGAGATTCTACCAATCACTACAGGAATCCCTTCCTCGACATTCCGGAAGCATCGCCCATTCCTAGATCCCCAAATAGCCCACAAAATGGCCATGATAAGTAATCGCCAATGAGATTTAGAAACCATACCGCCCCTGCATCGCCCATTCCTAGATCCCCAAATAGCCCACAAAATGGCCATGATAAGTAATCGCCAATGAGATTTAGAAACCATACCGCCCCTGCCTCCGTGCCAAGCCCATAACAAGTCGTGAACCGATTTTGGCATAACCCAATCCACCCGAATAGTTGAAAGAAAATATTCCCATATTTTCTTGGCAAAAGGACACTGAATAAAAAGATGATCAATCAACTCTTCATCCCCCATGCACATGAGACAAATATTTGGGAGGATCATCGCTCTCCTTTGAAGGTTGTCGATCGTAAGAATTCTCTTCCTGCTCAGTAGCCACACAAAAGCCGCTACCCGAGGAGGAGCCCCGTAGAACCAATGGTGGAAAGGGTGCGACGGAACAAAAGAAGGGGACCCTGAGGAGACAAGAGAGTAGAGCAATTTAACCGAGAAGCCATTTTTGCTATCCAAGATCCAAACGACCCTATCCTCCTTAGAGTTTTCTAGATGAATCTTCTGAAGGAAGTTCAACAAGGCGACATACTCCTCGAGCTCAATCTCCGTCAAGTTCCTACGGCAAGGGATATTCCAAACACCCTTCTCTCCCATAATCGAAAAGCATTGGGCGACTCTAACAAATCTATCTGGGGCAAGAGCTACAATCATAGGGAACAAAGATTGAAAAGATTGAGACCACACCATCTGTCTATCCAAAATCTTATGCGAGAACCGCTGCCTAGACTGAAGGATATACCTTTTTTTACCCAATGTTGAGTCGTCATGACTGCTTTCCAAACTGCTGAAGTTCTATAAAGCGAGGAAACCATCCTCCATCTTGCACATCATACTTGGCCGCAATTAAATTTCTCCAAAGACTTTTTTCTTCTTCACAAAATCTCCAAATCCATTTCCCCAGGACCGCAAAATTCATCGCCCCTAAGGATTTTATACCTGGTCCCCCTTGGATCATGGGCTTACAAACCTCCTCCCATCTTAACAGGTGAAATTTCCTCCCATCCTTTGCTCCATTCCAAAGAAAATTCCTTCTAAGTTTCTCAAGTTTATCCAACACAGATGTCGGGCATCTAAACATAAACATGAAGTAAAGCGGCAAACTGAACATAACTGATTTAATCAACGGAATACGCCCCCCCAAAGATAAATATCTGCACTGCCAAGCATCTAATCTCTGTTCAAATTTCTGAATAACCTTATCCCATAAATGAAACGTCGGCATCCCAATGCAAAGTGGAAGACCAAGGTATTTGGAAGGGAAAGATCCTGGTTGACAGCCGAAAGCCGAATCAGATCTGTCTGATTAACATGAATATCAAGCATCTCAGATTTCGCAGCATTAATTTTTAGGTCCGAAACAACTTCAAAACAAACCAAAATTTTCCTCAGATTCTACACTGCATCCATTTTTGCCTCGCAAAAAAGCAACGTATCATCCACATATTGAAGGTGAGATATACTCTTTTGAAAACCCACTATTTGAAAACCAGTGAAGAGACCATTATCTTCTCCCCTTCTAAGCATGTTACTCAAAGCCTCCATGATTACCACGAACAAGTACGGAGACAAGGGATCTCCCTGTCTAAGCCCTCTAGAAGCTCTGAAGAAACCTTTTGGAGAACCATTAACTAGAACCGAAAATGAGGCTGACTGGATACACGCTCTAATCCATCCTCTCCACTTCTCCCCACATCCCACCCTTTCTAGCATGTAATCAAGGAACCCCTAGTCAACGTGGTCATAGGCCTTCCCAATGTCTAGCTTGTAGATCACACCGCTCTTCTTCTCCCGATATCTAGCATCGATACACTCATGAGCTATAAGAGCGATATCCAATATGTCTCCCCATCACGAAAGCGCCCTGGCTTTCTGAAATCACTTTGGAGATGGCGTTCCTGAAACGAATAGCTAAAATCTTAGCCAAGATCTTGTACGGACCTCCAATGAGACTGATAGGCCTATAGATGTTCCGCCCCTTTCATTTTAGGAATTAGAACTATAAAAGTTGCTCCCATCTCAATCGGAAGGTGGCCCCGATCGAAAAATTCACCCACAAAGTCCATCACATCCTTTCCCACTACATTCCAAAACTTTTGAAAGAAAGCAATTGGATAACCGTCTGGACCCGGAGCCTTGTCCCCACATAGCATAGCCAAGGTCGATTTAACCTCATCAATTGTCACCGGTCTTTCCAACTCAGAAGCTTCTTCGGCAGAGAAATGAGAAAAATGGAGATTATCCAATCTCGGTCTATTCCATGTCTCCAAAGAGAAGATTTTTGTAGAAGGATACAATGTGATCAAATATACACTCTTTCTTAGTAATGGGTTTTCCTTCCACAATGATACTACTGATTCTATTCGCCCGAGCTCTAGAAGTAGCAATGTTATGAAAATATCGAGTGTTCTTATCTCCTTCCTTGAGCCAAGTTGCCCAAGATCTCTATCTCCACTTTATTTCTTCCTCCCTGACCCTAGCTGCATAATTTTGAAGTAAATCTGACTTTTTTAACCGGTCATCATCTGAGAGCCCTACAGTTTCTTCCAACATATCCAGCTCATGAATGTCCTCGGCCCACTTATCGAACACCTCTTCTCGTTTGCCTAACACCTCCTTTTTCCACCACCTCAATTTCTCTTTCAACATCTTAAGCTTTCTGAAAAGTTTGTAACCTGCGTGTCCTTCTACTGAAAAAGATGACCACCACTCAGTCACTAGCTTATGAAAACCTTCTATCTCGGTCCAAGCGAGCTCAAACCTGAAAGGTTTCGGGCCCCAATCTTCCTCGTCAGTTTGCAATACCATAGGCCTATGATCAGAGAAGATCCTCGGGAGACCCCGCTGAAAAATTAGGGGGAAAGCTTCAAACCACTCAGCTGAAAGAAGAAATTTATCCAGACACGACATAACAGGGTTTACTTGACCATTAGACCAAGTAAAACGAGCTCCTCCCAAAGGAAGATCAAGCAACTGATTTTTGGCAATCCAATCGGAGAAAACATTCATGCTTTTAGTCATCTTATTCCCCCAAGATTTTTCAAAAGGATATCGCACTACATTAAAGTCTCCCCCCAAGCACCATGGTTCCTCCCACTTGTTTCTGATACTGTCGAGCTCTTTCCAAAAATCCTCTCGCCCCTGATTTTTACACGGCCCATAGATAGAAGAAAAAACCAAGCGAAAACCTGAAGATTAGTCAACAAGAAGAATCGAAACCGAAAAACTGCCCTACCCAAGAATCGATTTTGCTCCACCTGCTAGAATTCCAAGCAACACAAATCCTTCCCCCCCCCCCCCCCCCCGATCCCTCTGCATCAAGCACAACCCAGTCTTTCTCTTTCATTCCCCACAAAGATTCGTGCGTACCTTTATCAAAAACTTTAAGCTTTGTTTCCTGAAAAGCAATAATATCCGACTTTGCGCTCCTGCAAAACTTTTTAATTTGAGCCCTTTTGGTCCTGTTTCCCAGGCCACGAACATTCCATGTCAGTATAATCATTGATCCTTTAGAAATTTTCGTGGTCCTGTTGTGCTGAACCTCCGCAAAATATGACGACGCTCTTGCCTAAGCAAAAAGAAAAAATGCCTTTACATCTGCATCTGTAACTCCGGAGGACATTCCGACATAACCTCCCACCCTTACCAATACATCCTTAGCCCAAGCACGTTGATCTGCCGAGATCCCAGGGGGAATCTCTTACTCCACTAGAGCATTCTCATCCTCTGCAAACTTGGAAACTATATTCATCTTTTCCGCACACAATGGGGTGATGTCGAGGGCCTCTTCGAATATCTATCCTTCTATCTTCGTTCCTGCCAGTTGAAACTGTTCGTCTTCCTCCTCTGCATCACTACCTGAAAAGTCCTCTTCTCTGTCAGACGACGACCATCTGTCGTCTCCTGTATCGCTGGAGTCCTCTCTAGTCGCTGGGGAAGAAGAAACTACCTCACCGTTCCAACCTCTTCGTCTGCAGAAAGATTTTCGAAGGGCACCTCTAACAAGCGAACTGTCTCGGAAGATTTACAGTGAGTCACGCGCTGAGGCTCGTGCGAGTCCATACGTGTGGAGGGTTTAAGTGAGATACGTGCTGTCTCCATCCCCACGATACATGCTACTCGTTCGGTTCTTGCTTCGTCAGACGCACGCTCGCCATCATGTGCATCTAGAGACTTCATGGTAGGCTCGATTTCATCTATTACCTTACACGTGTCTCTTTCGACCACGCCGTCCGTTCGATCATCAACACGTAGGTTCGAAAATTGTATCGGGTCCGACCCTACTTCGTTCGTACAGCAGTGCACTTCGTCTCCTGCTCCTTCAGAGTGAGATAGGACACGTGTACCTCCAGCATCGAAAACCACCTCACCGACTTTGGCAGGACTAATGGCTGTATGACACATACCCCTTATCGAATCCGAAGCTCCTGTGGAGTATTTCGCAGCAGCTACTTCACCTCCTATCTTGCTACCGTCGCAACCAGGTGACACATCTCTGGCTTCACGTAGTCTCCACAGATCCCCCCACCTTGGCTACAGACCATCCCCTTCTTCCCATTGAACTGGAAGCACGAAACCTTCTATCTCCTACGACAACTGAAAGGGAATTAGGGTACGCAGTACCCTTGTTGGCCTTGATGCGTACTCTGATAACTCCCACCTCCTCATTGAGCTCAGTCTTCAGATCTATCTCCGCAATATCTCCCAAACACGTTCCCGCAACAATAAAGAAATCATAATTCCAGAGTTCCATCAGAATCGACCATATCAGGAACCAACGTGATTCCAAACCGAAAGCTGAGTAATCTTCCCATTTTTGTATATTGAGGACAGGGTCGTCCCTATGAAGAACCCCTGCCATGATTATGATGTCGATGTTGGCCCCTAGACAGACATTAATCCATAGATTGTTGTAATTAATAGGTTTTATCGTATACATCTCTGGCTTAAGTCTGCAGCATTCATCCAGCCAGGCCCTCACTTGTGAAATAGAAACTCCTTGTTTCAATGTTACAACGACCAAAGAGTGAAGGGAGGTCATAGAATTGGCTAAAACCTTGTTATCTACTCGTATCACTCTCTCCCCCCTCTATTCCTACATCAACCCACATCCCCGACAATGGAATGGGAGGTACCGCAAGCCCCACTGATCCGACAACGTCAGCTGGTGTGGATACCTTTCCTTTCCCTTCAACTGCCTCTTTGAAGGATTTTTTCCCTGACTCTGCTGAGCCAGCACACCATATCTCTCTCCCGTGGACTGCCGATTCTTCCTTTTCCTTCCCTTTCTGATTAATCGAGGAGGATCTCTGGACGATGGACCTTGATACTTTGAAATTCATTTTCAGTCCAAAACGTGCTCTCTGAAGTTCGAGTTTTGAACCTCTGAAACTCTCACCGTGAAGCATGTCCACTGCTCTCCCCAACTCGTCTTCCGAACTCATCCTTACAAATGCGAAGTCTCTCGGTCTCGAAGTCTTCCTATCCCTGGGAAGAACCACATCCATTACCGCACCAGCTCTTCCAAAAACTCTCTCAAAGTTAATTGGAAACCATCCCGACGAAAAACCTTAAAAAACAAGGTTGGATATGCCGCAATGTCCTTCTTCCCTCTTTCCGTCTCTCAAATCTCCTTACCTCGAGCAACTATTGTCCAGCCTTCTTCTATGTCTTTCTCGGTTCCAGATTCCTTCTTGTCATCCATTGTCTCCTTCTCAAAATCCTTCCCAAAAAATCCTTCTTTGATTTTCTGTTGCAACTTCTACAGATGGGGATCAAGAACTATGCCGGTTAGGAGGAGTGAGTTGGTAAAAGTTGAAGGTCTAACTGAAGTTATGGCCCTTGTTAGAGTGGAATGGTGGGCAAGGATTCATGTAACTGAAGTTATGACCCTTGTAAGATTTCAAGGAATGTTGGCAACAATCATATCTGATAATCAAAGTTCTTTCATTCCAGGAAGACAGATTCTCGATTATGCCTTGTTAGCCCATGAGAGTATCGAATCGAAGCACAAAGAGGGCAAAGCGGGGGTGGTATGCAAACTTGACATGGAAAAGGCTTATGATCACGTTAAATGGGGTTTCTTGGACTATATGTTATCACGTTTTGGATGGAGCGAAAAGTGGAGATCTTGGATCAGAGAATGTGTTACCTCGGCTTCCTTCCCGATTCTGGGGAGTGGTTCCCCCAAAGGATTTTTCAAGGCTTCCAGAGGATTGCGGCAAGGTGACCCTTTATCCCCTTTTTTGTTTGTAGTGATAGCAGAGGCTCTGAGCAGGATGTTACATAAGGGTCAAGAAGTGGGTCTTATTGAAGGATTCAAAATGGCTAGTGTGGGACCAGTCATAACGCGCCTTCAATTCGCGAACGACACAATCCTTTTTTGGCGAAGCCAACGAGTCCATGCTAGAGAACTTGAGGAAAATAACAGTTTGTTTCGAAATGATCTCAGGATTAAAAATCAACCCCTTTAAATGCGAAATGCTAGGTATCCATATGTCGAAGGAAATGATCCGGAAACTAGCAAAGAAGTTCAGGTGCAGAGTAGGTTCTTTCCCACCTCCTATTTGGGACTTCCACTATGTTTAGGGAAGCCACCAAAACATCTATGGGATTCAGTCATAGAAAGAATTGAGCGCAAGCTATCATTTTGGAAGAGCCGTCATCTATCATTTGGCGGCCGCTTAACTTTGATTAAGACGGCGTTTTCTAATATGCCTCTTTATTTCATGTCCATGTTCAAATGCCAGAGAACAGTTTTAGACAGATTGGAAAAATTGAGAAGGGATTTCCTATGGAATGGCAAAGAGGTCAAAAAGAAATTTCATCTTCTGAGTTGGAAAGAAGAATGCAAGCCCAAAGAGGAAGGAGGAGCTGGTTTACGAACTCTCCAGCAAATGAACGAAGCCCTCTTGGGTAAGTGGCTGTGGAGATTTGCCACAGAAGATAAATCTTTATGGAAAATTGTTGTTGCTTCGAAATATGGGACAGGTCCGAGAGGATGGTGGACCAAAAACTCTTCTCTATATAAGATGTCAGGAGTGTGGAAGGCCATAAAGTTGGTGGAAGCTAAGTTTAAAGAAGGTATTTCGTTCACTATTGGAGACGGGTCATGCGTTCGATTCTGGGAAGACCAATGGATGGGAGATCGCCTGCTTAAAGACGAATTCCCAGCTTTGATGTTTCTAGCCCCGGATAGGTCCATAATGGTGAAGGATTGCTTCGCTACAATAGGTGGTCAAACAGTGTGGACGCCCCAAAGTAGAAGGGACTTATAAGAAGAGGAAGTAAATATGTTAGCCAATCTCATGGAAAATCTGAAAAGTGTCAGGATTGATTCTACTACGGAGGATTCCATGATATGGAAAGGTCACTCTTCAGGTAGATTCCAAGTGGGATCCTTTTACAAGCTCCTCTCTCTTCTGCAAACTCCTTCCTCTTATAATTCTTGTTTTTGGAAATACGGAGCCCCCCCCGAAGGTGACGTCATTTGTATGGTTGCTCAGAAGGAATAGGATTCTAACGGTGGATAACCTTTGTAAGAAAGGAATGATTCTCCCAAACATATGAATAATGTGCATTCAGGATGAGGAATCAGCGGATCACCTTTTATACATTGTTCTTATGCAACAAGGGTATCGAATATCCTTCTTACAACCCTCAATGTGTCGTGGGTAATGTCGGCATCAATATCATCCTTCCTGAACTCATGGCATGGAGGTGGCGTTGGAAAAGAAGGTAAAGCGGCGTGGCGTCTAGGGGCAATGGCATGCCTTTGGGCCATTTGGGGAGAAAGGAATAGCCGATGCTTCGATAACAAAGTGGCGGTGGCAGGAACAACTGCATGAAGAGCAATTGGTTGGACGCTCGAGTGGGGAGCGGGGATCAAAGACTGCAATCCTACATTTGTTTTTTCCTTTTTAGCTTCTGTATTCTTTTCCGCCTTTGGTGGCCTTTTAATAAAATCGTTACTTTTTAAAAATAAAATAAAAATCTCTAATTATAAAACCAAGCACATGACAATAGTTGCACCTTTTTATCATACAAAAAAATGTAAAACTTACAAAAACTCTCTATGTTCAAACTTAAAAGTCAATATTTATAAAATAAATCAATGAAAGACCATTCTCAAACATGACATGTAAGATGGGAACATTCACGCACTATCAATGAGAGGTGCCTTCAATATCATGTGATAGCTTGTCAATCGTTGACAAGTTACCATTGGACCCATAACCCTAACATATAATGCCACATACATATAACTTATAAACTGCCACTAATGCAAGTTGGTCACCACTCACTTCAATGCAGCATTGACTTTGTCAGAGGAAGGGGGGGGGGGACACAATCTTAAATACCACACATTCACAAATGCTAACTGGGGAAAAAATTCCATTTCCTGGTAAATATCCACCAATCAACTTTTGTGGTGGGAGACAATGTGTGCACTGACTATAAGTGCTCAGGGTGCACAATTGGAGTCGTGCTATATAATGTGTATGTGCCAGCAATTTGAATTTGTTATGACTTAGCTATAGGAACAGGCCAAACAAAGGCGCGCGCACGTGCACACACACAAAAAAAAATCGAAAGTGACATAACATCATACATTGTAATTTTAGAGTACCCCAAATGGAGAAAAGAGAAAAGCTTTGATACTCTAGTAGCAGAGTGTGAATGTGTGACGGATGATACGAAGAAACTTAAAAATTTAGGGGTCATTTGGATAGGCTGTAAATCATTTACTAGTAAATGGGCATTTTTTGTGTTTGGATGCTCCCATTTGCTAGTAAATCATTTACTATCAAATCCCCTCTCCCATTTACTAGCAAAAAGGTGAGATTTCATTTACTAGTAAATAGGATAGATGGCAACAGATCTATTTTCAAATTTCTACTATAAAAGCAGATTCGCACCTGCTGTGAAATCACATCCAACGGCTCCCTCTCCCTCTCCCTCTCCCTCTCTGCAATCTCCCTCCCTCCCTGCCTCCCTCTGGTGATCTTCCAAGCTTCAAAGACCCTTCCGGCAGCGGCTCTCTACCGGACCGACGATCTCAACCACCAGCGGCTCTTCCAAGCTTGAATTCGTGGGCCCGCTTGAATTCGTGGGCCCACTTGTATGGCTCACATACTACTCGGTTTTTTTTTAGGATTAACTCTAAGCTTTAGTGGTATGGGCTTGACCCAATGATCCACTTGAAAGGAAATTCCAACATGTAATTTGAATGTTATTTGCTAAATTGATTTTCAGGTGTGAATATACAATTACAGGATATAACCCATTTACAGGCTATCCAAACACTGTAAATGATTTACTAGTAAATCATTTACAACTTACATCCAAACAGAAGGTAGTAAATCATTTACTAGCACTTAAGTCATTTACTAGTAAATGATTTGCTAGTAAATGATTTACTAGCATCCAAACGACCCCTTACCGGAAATTGCATACGCATGCGTGCAAGTAACTTAAATAAAACTGGCCAAGTTATGGTTCCCATCCCAGCTTAGATGTATCATAAACCAAATCTTACGGTTATTTGATTATCTGGATATCAGATTGGTGGACATTTACTGGAGTTGAGAGTGAAAAATATCCAATGATCCTATTCAACGAAGGCATCCAATATTTCTACTTTTAGAGCAACCCGAATGGGAAAAAATCAAAAGGAAGCTCCTAAATCATATGATTTGAGACGCACCCATTTGAAGCGAGAGAGAAAGTACCTAATCTGGTGAGAAGAATGGAAAGAACAAGGCCCACAGGACCTGCACCAACGATCAAAACGGGAAGGATTTCATTATCTCCTTTCCAGCCCTGAGCATCTGAAAAGCTCTTCTTTGATGAAAAACCAAAAGGGCAGGTCTTGGATTTGGTCGGGAAGATCCATTTCCACCTCCTGAGAGATTTCATGGCTTCCATGGAACGGAAAATCATCAGAAAGATGGGGGATTGAGTGTGGGAGTTTCCAGAGATTTACGTTTTACTTTTTTCTTTTTCTGGTTTTTTTTTTTTAATGAAATATAGAAGCAAGCAGCGAGTGGTAGAGCTGTTCCGAGCCACACGCGTGTGCAATAAAGCTCACTAATACGCCACACATGTGCCAGCATGGCACATAGATGCAAGATCCAACGCTTCCATCAGTGTTGGGGCTCCCTCCTCACGTGGGGTGTGGGACCCATATGCCTAGGCTCGATGGGAGCGGATTAGGTGAGACCCCGGATCCACCGAGGTGGGTGGGACCCCTGACTGTGGGGCCCACTGAGATGTATGTGTCGACATCCACGCCGTCCATCCATATTGAAAACTCATTTTCGGACATGATCCAAAAACGAAGCAGTTCCAAATCTTGGATGGGCCATAGTACAGGAAACAGCGGTGATTGACCATTAAAAACTTCTCGTGGGCCACAAAAGCTTCGGATCAAGACTATATTTGTGTGGTATCTTCATCTAGGTGTTTGTGACCTTATCAACAGGTTGGATGACAAATAAACATTTCGATAGAATTTATGAAGTTTTTAATGGTGAGGATTCAATCACAACTGTTTCCTTCGGTGTGGTCCATCTAAAATTTATGTCAGATTCAATTTTTAGATAATGCCCTAAAACGAGTTTTTAAAATGGTTGAACGGTGTGGATTTAAGACAGATAAATCACAACAAGCCCCACAGTCAGGGTTCCCACCTACCTCGATGGATCCGTGGTCTCACCCAATCCATTCCCAGGATCCACTGAGACCCTGAATCCACTTAGGTGGGTGGAACCCTTGACTGTGGGGCCCATTGTGATTTATCTATCTTAAATCCACACCGTTCAGCCATTTTAAAATCTCGTTTTATGGCATTATCTAAAAAATGAATCTAACACAAATTTTTGATGGACCACACCAAAGGAAACAGTTGTGATTGAATCCTCACCATTAAAAACTTCATAAATTCCACCAGAATGTTTATTTGTCATCCAACCTATTGATAAGGTCACAAACACCTAGATGAAGAGACCACACAAATACCGTCTTAATCTGAAGCTTTTGTGGCTCAAGAGAAGTTTTTAATGGTAAATCACCACTGTTTCTTGTACTATGGCCCATCCAGGATTTGGAACTGCTTCGTTTTTTGGATCATGTCCTAAAATGAGCTTTCAATATGGATGGATGGCGTGGATGTCAACACATACATCACAATGGGCCCCACAATCAGGGGTCCCACCCACCTCGATGGATCCGGTGAGACGGGATGGATAGCTTCTTTTCCGATAGCAGATTGCGTCTTAACTTCTCAGTTGCTCAGTGCGCTTTCATCGTACTGAGTACACTCAATTGAGCCCACTGTAAATATATGTAGTTTATCTACACCGTCCATTTGCTTTTCCTGATCATGTAAGGGGTTGAAACCAAAATTTAAGCATATTTAAAACTCAGGTGGACCATACCACAAGAAAGAGTGGGTATAATGATTTCCACCGTTGAAACCTTTCTATGGCCCGCAATGATGTTTGTTTGCCATCTAATCTGTTCAACAAGATCACACAGCGATTGATGAAATAAATAAAAAAAAACAAATATCAGCTTGATCCAAAACTTATGCGACCCCCAAGAATTTTTCAACGGTACAAGTTCAATTCACATTGTTTCCTGTTGTGTGGTCCACCTTTTTTTTGTCTCAAGCCATAACATTATCGGTTAAAATGGATGAACGAAGTGGATGAAATATATAAATCCTTCTCTTCTAAGGTCTTGTGAGGATGTGTTGGCCTTTTTTTCTCTCTCCTCCTTAAAATGGAGAAAGTGAAAAATAAAATAAAGAGCGTTCTCTCCCACAACTTTTACCAAAAACCATGTACCTTCTACAAAGGGGTTGTTTGGACAGGAGTAGATGGAGGTAAATGGATAGAATCGGAAGTAAATAGAGGTGAATGGTATATAGGGTGTATTTGGATGGAAGTAAATGGAAATAAATGAAATGAAATAGAAGTAAATGTGCGTGTAAATGAAATCCTCTCTACGATAGAGGATTTGGAGGTAAATGAGGTGAAATACCTTTTATGAGCTCCCTTGAGAGTCGCAAGTGTAAACAAATGTGCCACTATGCATATGTCTGCCATACACATATCCGCTAATGATGCTCCCCGACAATCCAAATATTGGCCACATCACTAAAATGACACTAAAAGAATGATCCAAACCATCTACATAGATGGTTAAAAAATGTTCGCAAGTTGCTTATTTGTGATTCTTACGTTTGTGGCCTACCTAAGGCTCAAAATATCCTCATTTTTTATTGTAATATACATTTCAATGGGCTTATAGCATTCATTCTATTAGATATTGCATATGTACACTAAGTTAGGATATTAAAGCTGAATTGGAATATCACATATATTCCTGTGAATATATTGAAAAATTAAATGCATTCCAATTCCTCCCATTTACTCCCATTCAAACAGAATATTTTGATTTCCAATGCATTTCATTTACTCTCATCCAACACAACTATGTAAAGCCATTTACTCCCGATTCATTTACCTCCAAATCCATTTCCCATTTACTTCCATTTACATTAATTTTGAAGCTTTTGTCAATTACCAAAGGGATTCTTTTATCTTAATTTACAAGGTTCCATACATAATGTCAATTTCTTCAATTGTCTTCTCTATTAACTATGTTGGATTTTGTACTATCCTCATCTATTGGTGAATAAACTCTTTATTTCATTGTTATTTGTTACTTACTTTAAATGATGTATTTTGAGTATTTAAGAGAAGTAGTTTTCCTGATGATTGGAATCCTCTGATTGGAGTTAGAGAGAAAACACGTATTTCTGTTATTTTTATTATAGTAGATTTTCCAAAACTAGGTCCTTTAGTTTTTCCCTTCATATCAAAGGGTTCTCTACGTACAAAAATTTCTCTCTTACACTCTACATGTTTGATGATTTACTAGCTCGTGTTGAAATTGTTGTCGTTCATTAACCTTTTTATATTGGTAATCTTATTAATTTTCACATTTAAGGAAAAGTGTTGGACATTGGCCCATGGGCCCACTTGTGGGCAACCGCTAGTTAATGGGTCCTTGTAGACACTCCACCTCATGCTAACAAGCTGATCAAGTTGGATGGAAACCCTAGTTCGAACCTTAAACCAAAAACTTAATCCTAATCCTAAAAACTTAACCATAGGAGCCCATGCCCTAAGAACTGAAACCCTAGAAACCTCAGCACCCAAGTCGTTGAGACAAATCAATGAGTCAGCTCACCCGGTCAGTCAACCCATCTAGTCAAGCCCAAGGTTAAGATGAAGCCAAGCCCAAACTCAAAAGCCCACGGCAAATTCAGAGAGATAACAACAGGGTGCCCAGGGAACTGGAGCTCCCACATGCTTGAGGGAAGTCACCCGACAAAAACAACAGGCCATGTGTGGCTTTGGCGGCGCCAAGGACATAGTCGACTATATGGCTAGTCCCCTGTCTTGTAGGAGACCCCCACATAAGTGGGATTTCTCCCTTTGTCATCCCCATCTGTGTGCCCTTATGAATGGACTCTGATGCCCCTCCTTAAAATTAAAAAAAAATTACTCCCCATGCCATCCAATCCAACTCTTGAGATCTTGCCATGTGGAAATTTAAAATCAGGCCACCCAAACCCTATTTACCCATGGACTTAACAAGAATTGCAAGAAAACCAAGCTGGGGAGGCTATAAATAGCCCCCTCCCCTTCACATTTCAAGCATCAGAAAAAACCAAGGAGCATCAGGAAGCACCTTTAGCATCCCAAGCCTTAGCCATCACATCCCTCCCCCAAGGAGAAGAAAGAGCTGGAGGAGAGAGTCCAACTCAGGTTTACCCGGTCTAGCCCAAAGCCTTAGCCACCTGAGCGACCAAAGCCTTTATCCGAGCCAATCAACCCAACCCTTACGACACTACCATCCATCTAACTCTTAATTAACTTCATTCATCCTGCAAGACCGAGGTCGATCCACAGGGAATTAGGGTAAACAAACTTAAACCATTATAATAGCTTCAATTTCAGCAAATTTGGAATTTAGTTTTAAGAATTAAATAAAATAGCAACTTTAGGAAAAATCTGATAATTAATGGAACTAAGGCCTTAAGGATCCACTTGTGGTAGTCCAATGAGAATTCATTCATCCAAGCATAAACACAACTAGATTCGAAGTTCTATCTCTCATCTAGTTGGAAGATTAGGCATTCAAACACAAACAATCCCACTTAAGTTAGAAAAAAAGATTATAATTCTAATGAAGCACATAGAATTCAAACACGTAGCCTTCGAAGTAACAGCCATGCCAAGAGACCATGACATGCTCTAGGGTTACTACAATTTGAATATAAGCAATTCAAGCATAGCCATCTCAGAGAATTGCAAGGAACTCATGTCTGAAGTACATGAACTCTCATAAAACATCCAAAAATACCAACTTTATTCAAACTAGAACTTAAAATCTAAACATTAAGTAAAGGTACTTGAATTAAACAAATCCTATATTAGAACTAACTACAAGCTTCACCTTTTAGCCCTAGCTAAGAGGTTCTAGCCGAGCATCATCATGCTTCAACTAAAAACGATGAAAAACTACTAAAAAAAAATAAAAAATCAGAATTGGAGGAGTTACAGAAGCTCAACGATGATCTTCTTCACCTCCCACGACTTCCCAAGCCTTCTATGTTGAGTTTAGATCGAGCCCTAAGTGTCATTCTATAACATTGAAGCTCCACTATCTCAGAATCTTCCAGAAGTGCGTAACAACTAACGCAGTGCATGAAATTTCAGAACTTGAAGAACAAGCTGATGGAATCTTGGAATTTGCTGATTTTTACACATGGCCGACCAGTCATGATCCGTCGGAGCTGACTGGCCGACCGGTCGGGCAGGTCTGGACTTGTTCCAGCAAGCAAGAGAGGAAGGCCTGCCATGTGGCTGACTAGTCATGACCAGTCGGATCTTGTTTTCATGTATTCTCTTTCTCTCTCCCTCTCTCCTCTCCTTGCTTTTCTTTCATTCCTTTGGCTCATCTTCCTTCATCATCAAGTGGGTTTAAAAGCATTCTTTTAGCCATCAAATAGTTGAAGTCTCTCTCTATTTTATTATAAAGAAGTAGTTTTCCTGATGATTGGAGTTAGAGAGAAAACATGTATTTTCGTTATTTTATTATAGTGGATTTTCCTGAACTAGGTCCTTTGGTTTTTCCCTTCATATCAAAGGGTTCTCTACGTACAAAAATTTATCTATTACGCTCTACATGTATGATGATTTACTTGCTTTTGTTGAAAATGTTATCGTTCATTAACCTTTTTATATTGGTAATCCTATTAATTTCCACATTTAAGGAAAAGTGTTGGACATTGGCCCATGGGCCTACTTGTGGGCAACTAGTTGATGGGTCCTTGTAGACACTCCACCTCATGCTAACAAGCTGATCAAGTTGGATGGAAACCCTAGTTCAAACCTTAAACCAAAACCTTAATCCTAATCTTAAAAACTTAACCATAGGAGCCCATGCCCTAAGAATTGAAACCCTAGAAACCTCAGCACCGAAGTCGTTGAGACAAATCAATGAGTCAGCTCACCCGGTCAGTCAACCCATCCAGCCAAGCCCAAGGTTAAGATGAAGCCAAGCCCAAACTCAAAAGCCCACGGCAAATTCAGAGAGATAACAACGGGATGCCCAGGGAGCTAGAGCTCCCACAAGCTTGAGGGAGTCACCCGACAAAAACAACAGGCCATGTGTGGCTCCGGCGGCACCAAGGACATTGTCGACTATGTGGCTAGTCCCCTGTCTTGTAGGAGACCCCCACGTAAGTGAGATTTCTCCCTTTGTTATCCCCATCTGTGTACCCTTATGAATGGACTCTGATGCCCCTCCTTAAAATAAAAAAATTACTCCCCATGCCATCCAATCCAACTCTTGAGATCTTGCCATGTGGCAATCTAAATTCAGGCCACCCAGACCCTATTTACCCATGGACTTAACAAGAATTGCAAGAAAACCAAGCGGGGGAGGCTATAAATAGCCCCCTCCCTTTCACATTCAAGCATCGGAAAAAACCAAGGAGCATCAGGAAGCACCTTGAGCATCCCAAGCCTTAGCCATCACATCCCTCCACCAAGGAGAAGAAAGAGCTGGAGGAGAGAGTCCAACTCAGGTTTACCCGGTCTACCCCAAAGCCTTAGCCACCCGAGTGACCAAAGCCTCAATCCGAGCCACTCAACCCAACCCTTACGACACAACCATCCATCCAACTCTTAATTAACTTCATTCATCCTGCAACTACGTCGTGTAACACCTAATCCCTTCTTACCCTCCTTGCACATTCCTTCCAGTACATTACATACATCACATTCAGCACTTGATCTATTTAAACATATGCTCTGCAGCTTGCCAACATAATCAGATCTTGCCCATCAGAAATTTGGATAAATTGGTTGATCACTTCGACAAGTGGCCAATCAGGGCAAATTTATCCAGCAGAAACTATAACTTGTCATAGGCGTCACATTCGTCATTGCATCTCACACAACGCATCAAATATCATTTTCCTAAATAGTACATTACATACATTGCATTCAACACCCGATCTATTCAAACGTATGCTCTGCGGCTTACTGACATAGTCGAATTCTACCCATAAAAAAGTTGGATAGATTGGTTGATCACTTCAACAAGTGGGCAGTCAAGGTGGATTTATCTGGCCGAAACTACAGCTTGTTATAGGCGTTACATTCGGCACTACATTGCACACACCGCAACACATATCATTTTCCTAAATAGTACATTACATATATTACATTTAGCATCGATCTGTTCAAACATATGCTTTGCGGCTTGTCGACAAAATCGGACCCTGCCCATCCGAATTTGGACCAACCAATTTATTGCTTTGGTATGTGGGCAGTCAAAGCGGATTTATACAATCGAAGCTACAACTTATCATAGGTGTTGCACTCAACACAGCATTACACACACATCGCATCATTAGCGTGCCATAACGAAGTCCTAATTCTCAACATTTTGCTTGATCCTGTGAAGTAAATACTGTACATTTGTATGAGCAAAGTGGGTGCTGTTAGAACTAGAAAAATGCTCAGATGCAGTTTTCTGGTGTTTTGTTGTTCTGGGGTTCTAAATAATAGAAGCATTCATAGACAATCACAAGCTTCCACAAAAGTACACAAGAGAAGAGATATCGCAAGGCGAATTTTATTCCAGAGATCCTGAGATCTTGTACATTCCAGGCCGTGATCTGGCACGAGCCCTTAATTACATCGAATGATCGATGACCCTTGATTAAAAGGCGGAAGACTAGTCAGCGGGGACTATGGTCTCAGAGTTCATGGTCGTAGAGACCTGTATTTTGTGTGGTCGAAGAGACCTGTATTTTGTATGGTCGTGGAGACCTATATTTGTATGGTCGTAGAGACCTGTATTTATTGTGTTTTGTTATGGACTGATCTATCTTTGTACGAGTTAAATGTCTATGTCCCATGTTTAATCGGAGATCAAGACTAAGGCTGTCAGGGTTTTTAACCGAGGGGTGCGAATCTGGGCCTGCGCCCGTCATTTGTGGCGGGTGACCACGGGAAGACCGATCTGCAGTTGTATGTACCTGAGCAGCTCAACCAGCGGATGCCGTTTGAATGGGTAGGGCATCGACTGTTCTTGAAGTATCAATCTTTAACAAATTCCGTGTAATAGTTTAGAACTCTCTCTATATGGTTTATCGTGTTAACCATAGTCCCATTTGTTTAGTCCGGTCCTGAATCCGGGTCACATTATGATAGTACATATAATGATGATACCATGGTATGATTCTGGGCACTGGCGGCCTCTTTCCGAGAAATTATTTCATTCATCGTATTGGATTGGATTGGACTCGACTCCGAAGGCTTGCATTCTGCTCATTGGGTGGCCCGGATGAGTTATTTGACTGCTCAATTGCTTCCGAAACGCTCGAAATACCCAAAATAGGCCCAAACGGGGCCCAAAAACACCGCAAAAATGAAGATTTAAAGGTGCTGAAATGGACGTTCAGAGTGCTGATTTTTATGATCCGCTGGCCTGATTTTACTGATGCGCTGATGCGCTGGGGCCAGTGCGTCCGAAAATGATTTGTTTCAGATGTGTACTTTTCTGATCCGCTGGCTTATTTTTGTGATGCGCTGGGGCCGGTGCGTCTGAAAATGATTTATTTCACGAACGACTGATTTTCCTGATGCGCTTGGATACTTTTCTGATGCGCTGGAGCCAGTGCGTCCACAAAATAAGTTAAATTTGACTCCAGCTATTTTCATGATGCGCTGGTATACTTATGCATTTTTAAATCATTTCTTCACCGGACCTGCTGTGGTCGAAGGTGGGGTTTCCTGTGATCGAAAAGAGGGTTCCGGCGAGGGATTTCGGCGGTTTCTAGAAATGCCCAAGGGACAAAACTCTCTCTCTCTTTGGATCCGTCCAAATGAATCTTAATAGAGGGGTATTTATACCTAAAAATACCGAGAGTTGGCCAATAGGATGCTACCACGTGTAGCGCGTCGAGAAAAGAGGTCGGTGCGTCGAGAAAATCATTCGACGCGTCGTGAAATGCCTTAGTTTAAGTGCTGATTTTTAGGGGGTTGTCAGTGCGTTCTGAAATTCTTGAAAATGCCTGATTTATTGGACGCGCTAATGGTCAGTGCGTCCTGAAATTTCTGAATTTTTGGATACGCTGGGTGAATTTCTTGATGCGCTGAGGGTCAATGTGTCCTGAAATTCACTTCGTAAAACTGTCTGAATTTCTTGATGCGCTGAGGGTCAATGCGTCCTGAAATTCTTTGTAAAACTGTCCGAATTTCTTGATGCGCTGGATGAATTTCTTGATGCGTTGAGGGTCAGTGCGTCCTGAAATTCACTTCTAAAATGACTGAATTTCATGATGCGCTGATCATGAATTTCTTGATGCGCCGACGTACTTATTTATGATTATCTTGCAAAAATGATGGTTTGTGGGGCTCGCTTTGCGGTGGATGCTGATGCACTGGCTCTATTTGTTCATGATCGAACTTACCCCTCTCAAATTTGGAGGATTTGATCATGATGAATGGTGGGGCCCACCACTGGGTCAACTTTCCATTTTTGGCCAAGTTTAGTGTTTATCATGATTTTGTTGAGATTCCTGGTGCACTGGCCCTAGATCTAGTGAGGTGATGGTTTGTACACTTAGGGCCCTAGTTTTGAGGATCCGAACTTTTGGGCCCAACAAATGCCCCTCCGATGAGTTGGGATGGACGCGCAGTCGTTCATTGCATTGCATCAGATTTTCTGGGTCCCGTTATAAATAGAAGGGTCTAGGTCATTTCGGTCATTTCACACATTTTCAGCAACCAGAGCTCTTTGCCAGCGCGTCCACGTTTTCTCCAACGCGTCCAAATATTGCCTCCAGCGCGTCGTTTAATTGTCGCGCGCATCCAACAAATCAAGGTTGGCGATTTTCTGGACGCGCTACCCTCAGCACGTCCTTAAATTGGACTTGGCGGTTTTTCACTTTCCGGACGCGCTGGGGTCAGCACGCACCAATTTACTCATCTTTATTAGTTCGCGGGATTTTTGTACGCGCTAACTCCAGCGCGTACTCGCGTGTTCGGAAGAAAACCCATTTCCGACGCGCCAGTGGCAGTGCGTAGCGTAAACCGGACTTGGTGTTTTTATTGACGCGCTGGGCCTGGCGCGTCGAGTATTTGGAGTTGGGTGTGTTTATTGACGCGCTGGGCCTGGCACGTCGAATATTTGGAGTTAAATTTTGTTTGATTTTTGGGACGCGCTGGGTCCAGGGCATTCGGTTTTGGGACTTGTGATGGATTGGTCAATGGGCTAGACCTAGTGCTCATGACTTCTAGACTTGGTGAACCCTGAGCTTTAGTTCTTTATGACTGATGCACCGGAGTCTAGCATACATGCTCAGGCCTCTAGTGTGCGACTTGAGTCATCATGTTCGCGTTCTGGCTTGATGGATCGATACTTGTGACATTTGGGTTGTTATTTCGGTGCGGATAGTGTCCAACCTTTCCCTTCTGAACTGTTATGAGTGTCTGTTTGTAGTATTGGGAAATGTTGGACCCAATGCACCAGAAATCCTTGGGTCATGTAAGGTTCCTTGAGTTATGTAGAGTTTGTGTATACTTGCACTCTTTCCTGGTACTTGCATCTTTTCTGATGTTTTTGGTGTGCTTGTGCAGATACTCATGGCTGGCGGTTCTTCCAATGCTGGCCCTTCAAAAGCTGGTCCCTCAGGTTCTAAAGCAGTCGCTCGTAAACGTAAGAGATCCTTACCCAAGAAGGTTGCACGACCATCTGACCAGAATCCCCAATGGTTTCTCCCGCCTGAGAAGTTCAACTTTTACGAGCGGATTCTCATGCTACCAAAGGATATACAACGGAAGATACTTTGCGAAAAGGTCTTGCCAACCCCTCCAGACGAGGGTACGCAGGAGGAATGGGATGCTTGGTACGCTCCCATACGAGGTTTCCGCACGGACACAGTCGTGGGGTCCGAAGAAGGAGAGGCGAGTCCTGTTGCCCCGACACAATCTGTCAAGCACGGCCGCTCGAAAACAGCTGGCAAGAGTGCTAAGCAAATATACTTGGAGAAGCAGGTCAAGTCGAAGGTGGATAAGATGAGGGTTGTCTGGTCTTCTGTTTAGTTTGAGATATCGTCTCTTATCATACACAATCCTTACACGAAGCAATATATTCGATTCCCAAAGAGCTTTTAGTGGTATTGCTCCCTCCCAAGCATCGAGCCTTCCGATGTGTGCCGTGCCAATTCTTTTTACACTACCATGTCTTGGACTTCCATTCCCGATACTTTCCTCAATTGCGCGGTGTCCAAAAATGGCACACTTCAGTCCGTCCTTGGTGAGAAGAACATGATATTTCTGGAGCCGAATCATAACTCGCATCAACCGTTCCCAACTCATTATTTCGAGACTCTGCGTCAGAGATTTCGTCCCCTGACTGATGTGAAGATTTGGCCAGCGGGTGGATTCCGGACTCGAGGGCATCTGAGTGCTCACCCTGGCTATGAGGCTTGGGCCAACCGAATTGTTTAGCGGCATGAAGATACCCTGAAACAAGTGGGTCTCCTCCAAGCCATCCAAGCGACATCAAGTTATTTTTATCAAGAGCCGTGGGTATACAAGGGATTTTTTTAACATTGGAGCTCCATCACAAATTCCTTTCATTTGCCATATGGGGAGATGAGCATATCACTCTGGGATCTGTACCGGATCGTGGGTCTCCCCATTCGAGGCAGGATTTATGATGAGTGGACCTCTAGCGACAGTGAGTTGTCGAAGAAGAAGAAGGGCGTCGACGAAGGCTTCTACTCTGAAGCCTGTTATGAGCTATTTGCGGAGCTTTCACAATTTCTGGGTTCCAAAGACAAAGTGCCTTTCGAGGATTGGCTGATTTACTTCAGTCATGGTCTGAAGTGAGTTTCTCGACTTGAGTCCTGTGCCTTTATTTCATTCTGTCTTCTCTCTTTTATTGATGGTTTTCTTTCTCTTCTCAGCTTGGATTATGCGTCCTATGATGAAGGTCGCAAGGGTAAGCTGGTCTTGGAGGCCAAGATGAAAGCGAAATTCCCACAGCCAAACAAGTTGTCTCCCACCTGCAAACTGGCCGGATTTTTAGCTTATTGGCTATGTTGTGTGGCCTTACCGAGCTCTAAACAAGCAGACAGTGTGAGAGTTTCTTGCTTTGTCGTGGCGGGGAGCTTGGCTAACGGGCATCGCTACCCACTGGTTCCGACAGTTTTATGCTCTATCTACTGAGCCTTTGGCGGCGTTATCAGCAACAACGGCTCTGCTTCCTTCGGAATAAACTCTTCCTTTTGCGGGTGGCACTATTTTTCCGGTTAGCTCGGGGTTTACTTCCCGTGGGTCTATGGTATGGAACTCAAGGACTTCATCCAGAGAGGATCGGTTCCGCTGCATGCTTTTCAGAAGCGGAAGATGAACAGCGGAAACTTGGCGACTATCGAGGTAAAGATAGCTCGTCATGATGACGTCGACTTCTTCCTTTTCTCTAGGATCAACAGTGAGGATCCAGAATTACTCGATGATGATGAGAGACTTAGTTCCTATCAGCGCTCATTTCTGGTATCCATCCGCCTGAGTTCACTGCCTTTGAGGGAGGGGGCTGAGTTCTGGAGAGAGCCGTACTACCTGAACCGATTCGCCTGTCAATTCGACTATGACCAAGGGGTACCAGAAACTCTTGAACCGGTGACGCGAGAGCAGCGAGCCTATGGCACAGGACCGATTCACTGGAAGTGGATATGGCGTCAACTCTTGCTAACCAGGTCAGGCTGTTCCTTCATCATCCCGGGTATAGAGTATACTCCCGGTGCCACGTATGGATGGATGAGGTGGTGGGCTCACCAATACTCCTTGATAAAAAACAATCGACACGTGGCCGATCCTGTCTTCGTTTCTCCTCCTATCATCGATCCTGCCCCTGCTGACGGCCTGGGCTATGTATCAAAGCCACTACATCAACTGGCCACTCCTGGTGTGAAATTTTTTTTGACTTCTCTGAATGTGGTTATTGATCACGAAAAGCCTGAGCATACACTAAAAGGATGGGTGACTTATGGGCAGAGGATCACACTGCGAGAAGATCAAAGTTCTCCATTTGTGGGTCCCATGACAGAGGGGCAGAGGGAGGGTTACGATGTCGGTGATGATGATGAGGATGATGACGGTGAGGGTGGTGACGAGGATGATGATGTTGGTGGTGAAGGTGCTGAAGATGTTGGTGATGGCAATGACAGAGGCGATGGCGGCGATGTTGAGGGTGATAACGATGGTGATAATATCGAGGGTGGTGGAGAGGGTGACATTGCGGTAGTAGGCACCTCGTCGACCGGTGGTCAGGGAGGTCGTGATCAGAGTCCAGCGAGTCGGACGAGTCTATCCAGACGCTCTGTTCCAGGAGATAGCGATTCTGAGCCGTCTCATGAGCGGTCTGGGCCTCGAGTGAAGACCGCTCATCGCGTCCCCGTCGTTGATGGAGGGAAGAAGATAAAAGACATGTGGAAGCTGTATAGGGCTGAAAAAGCATGGAGTCGACTCTCCAAAGCCGCCGGCAGCCTCTCGATCGACGACGTTAGTGGACCAAGGGAGGAAGGGGAGATGAGCTTGCAGGCAGACCTTAGTGGAAATCGCCCCACAAAAGAGGGTGGAGATAACGAGCCGATATACGATAGATCTGTTCCCGAAGCAGACACAGAACCCATCCCTATGGACCTTGACAGTGGGGTACAAGCTGAAGATCCTCCCCTTGCCGACCCTGTCAGTACTGTGGTTGTAACCAACCCTAGCCCTACCCCTGAGGCAGGCCCTGCTACTATTACGAAAGAGGCAGCACCTCCTGCTCAAGAAACCATGCCCTCTGACGTTATTAGTGCATCGGAGCCTGTCACAGAAGCACCTCCTGCTGTTAAATCAATTCAAGCCACTACTGCCCCTGAGATCATCGCACTTTCTTCTCCTGAATTGCCTGAACCAGCAACGGAGATTGCAACTGAATGTGTCCCAGCATCCTCAATGCCCGTTGCTTCCACTAGTGCATCGGTCGATGAAGTTCCTGCTGGTATACTACTTGCCTTATTACTTTGTTTGCTTCTTTTCTTTCTTCTATGTGCTAATGTTTATCATTTCTTTTGCCAGCCACTGCTCCTGCCAGCGTCCCAGTTCCTGTAGTCTTGCCTGAGGTATTCCTTTCATCTCTCCGAGGCTTGTCAAGGACCAAGGTGAATTCCTGAAGAGCCTTTTATTTGACATTGCTGACTCATTAAAGAATGGGGATGAGTGGTCTATCTTGGACGAGGCACTGCAGGCATTAGAACTTAACGCCACATGGCTCGGGATTGACATATCTTCGATAGTCAGTAACGTGTCTCAATTCAAGGACGGGATGGCTCAAGTGAACAAGGCGAGGCACCTTAAGGTTGACCCTTCTGTTGAGGAAAAACGCGGTCACTTGTGGTCCCTTCTTCTGAAACTCGAGTCACATGAGGTGGACGTGGCTGCAGTAAGGAAGGATTGGCAGGCTGTTGATGCTGAATACCAAGAGGCAACTGGACGTCTCGCGGAGATTGAAAATGAGATGGCCCGATTACCAGCCGAACATTCTGTCGTCCATCTCAGACTTTCAAAGTTCAACAGTCAGAAGGCACGTCTGCAGTCCTCCATTGACCAGCATGAAGCGAAATGTACTGCCTTGAGGGCACAAGTTACAGAGCTGAAGCGGTCTCTTCAGGACGCTCCCAATCCTACCCAGATCTTGGCCGAGGCTGAGGCAAAACAGAAGGCAATCGAAGAATCTGCAGTTAACCTATTAGCACAATGTTTGAGAACTTTAGATGGTTAAGCTGTAATGATTTTTTTATTTGTAATTTGGAACATGTTGTAATGGATGTTGTAACAATATGTATACTTTTGTAGTTCTGAATTTATGATGTGTCTTTAGCCTATATGCCATTTTATTTGAGTTTGCATGCAAAATGATTGGGCTATTTGGAAAGGAACGTCCCCCTGTCAGGACTCAAACCTGCGCTTATGTGAGCAAAGATGTAACTGGTTCTTGGTTCAGGGCCTATTCCAATCCTTGATGGTCTTTGAAAAGGATAGGGTGCCATGCTCGACGTGTCCTGAGTCTTATCGACTTTTCTGATACCTGTGCAAGCACAAAGTAGATGATTAGTATTTTGATTCAATCATTGTATGGTGTCATTTCTTTTGGTGTCTACTTTATTACACTTTCCCTCTACTGGGGTGTTTACAACTTGGTGTCTACTTTGTTACACTTTCCCTCTACTGGGGTGTTTACAACTCGCCACGATAATCCTATATTAAGTGTAATATCTTTTCAAGAATCGGCCATTCATCAGCGAACTGATGCCCTGCCCTTTGCAATCTATTACCCGATAGGCTCCATTGGAATATACTTCATCGATGATGCAGACGGGATCCCATTTCAGGTCGAATTTACTTTTCGGTCCTTGGGTCAGTGCCGATCGTCTCATAATTAGCACGAGATCACCCTTCTTGAATGATCTGCCCCTAACACGCTTATCGTATGCGGCTGAAATTTGCTTCTGATACATTTCGAGCCTTTGTTGGGCTGCGAGTCTCTTTTCATTTAAATCATCGAGTTTGGCCATTCTAATCTTGGCATTGTGCTAGGTTGTCAGGGAGTGTCGGAGTGCTACCCGTAGCAACTCAACCTGTATTTCCATCGTGATCACAGCTTTCGTACCGTATACCAGTGAGTAGGGTGTAGCTCGAGTGGCTGTGCGGTGTGTAGTTCGATATGCCCATAATGCTTCGGGTAATCGTCTATCCCAGTCCTTCTTGTTTTCTGCCACTGTTTTTTTCAGAATCTTCATGATAGTCTTGTTGAATGCCTCGGCCAATCCATTCGCAGGAGGGTAATAAGGCGATGAATAGCAGTGCTTGATATTAAACTTTGCGCACAGCTTATCGATGGTAGCATTCTTAAAGGGTGTTCCATTGTCCGTGGTAATTCTCTCAGGGATACCATGTCGGTACAATATGGTGTGACGAATGAAACCTTCGACGTGTCTGGCTTTCACATTTCTCAGGGCAATTGCTTCAGCCCATTTGGAGAAATAATCAGTTGCGACAAGGATGTACTGGTGTCCTTGGGAGGATGGGGGACTAATCGGCCCGATCACGTCCATGCCCCAGGCTGCGAAAGGCCAGAATATCACTGACTGATGTAATTCTTCCGGTGGTGAATGTATGATATCTGCATGGATTTGACACTGGTAACACTTCTTAACGGATTCTATTGCGTCTTTCGTCATTGTAGGCTAGTAGTAACCCATGTGTCGCATGTGTCGCACACGGTGATATAAATTCTTTCCTCCCTGGTGAGCATCACATTCTCCTCCGTGAGCTTCTCTCAGTGTATCGTGTGCTTCGTCTCGGCTTAGACATCGCAGTAATACTCCTTCATATGACCGTTTGTATAGTACATCATTCTGGAGTATAAATGAATTGGCACATCTTCTGACTTGTGTGCGCATTTTGGGATTCTCCGGCAAAAATTCGTACTTCAGATAATCGATGAATGATTTTATCCAATCATCTTCCTCTGTAATCTCGAAGCAACAAATGGGATTGACACTCAATTCTCCACTGCGCAATGCGGTTGTCGGCAGAATTCTTCTTTCTTCAATTGTTACCTGAAGTGGGCCGCCCCTGGGGTTAGCCAAAGCAGCAGCTAAACTAGCAAGTGCATCTGCTTGTACATTCTCCTGTCTCGGTATATGTGAGATACTGTTGTTCCGAAACTGATCGAACATGGATTGCGCTTGGTGGCAATAGGGCGATAACTCGGGCTTGCGGACTTCATGTTCTGTCGTCAGTTATCCGATAATGAGCCGAGAGTATCCATAGATACATATTTCCTTGATCTGCATTTCCAGGGCCAATTGTAACCCAATGATAAGAGCCTGGTACTCTGCTTCGTTGTTGGTGCATGTCAGGACTATCGTGAATGAATAAGGTAACAAGTCCCCTTGCAGACTAATGAATATAACTCTTGCCCCTGACCCTATCGCTCTGGCCGCACCATCGAAATACATCTCCCAATGGCGTGCTTCATTAACTGCCATAACCTGATCATCTGGGAGGTCATATTCTATTTCTTCACCACTTGGTACTGGATGTGTGGCAAGGAAGTCTGCAATTGCTTGTCCTTTGATAGCTCGAGCCGGCATGTATGTCACGTCGAATTCTGACAAGAGAAGGGCCCACTTGGCCAACCGCCCAGACAACATGGTTCATGAGAAACTTGAGGGGATCCACTTTGGATATCAATGTTATCTGGTGAGAGAGACAGTAATGTCTGAGTTTCTTGACGGCAAAGATCAATGCCAGACACATCTTTTCGATCGTTAAGTAATTAAACTCAGCTCCCACTAACGTGCGGCTCAAGTAATAGAGTGCTCTTTCCTTTCCTTCTTCGTTCTTCTAGGCTAGGAGGGCTCCCGGTGAATTTTTGCCAACGGCAATATAGAGAATTAGTGGCTCCCCTTTGATCGGTGCTGTAAGGACTGGAGACTTTTCAAGCAGGTCTTTTAGAGAGTCGAATGCTTTCTGACAAGCATCATCCCATTCAAACTGGACTCCTTTCTTGTTAAGGCGTGAAAATGGCTGACAACGGCCTGATAAGTTCGAGTTGAATCTTCTTAAGTATGCAACCCTGCCTTGGAAGCTTTTCAGTTCTTTGAGATTCTTCGGAGGTGGCATCTCCCTGATTGCCTTAATCTTCGTTGGGTCGATTTCTATGCCTCGGTGTCTGATAACAAACCCCAAGAACTTGCCAGATGAAACCCCGAACGCGCATTTCAACGGGTTCATACGAAGGCTCTTCTTTCTCAGTCTTTGAAACACTTGTCGTAGATGCTCTCTATGCTATTCATGCTCGGTCGACCTCACTACCAGATCGTCTACGTAGCATTCGACGTGCTTATACATCATGTCCTGGAAGATTACTTGCATTGCGCTCTGATATGTTGCCCCTGCATTCTTTAGCCCAAACGGCATCACACGATAGCAGTATTTGCCTAATGTCATACGAAAGGCTGTCGACTCTTCATCCTCTGGGGCCATACGAATCTGATTATACCGAGTAACCATCCATGAAGGACATCACTGCGTATCCTGTCGTGCTGTCAATCAGTAGTTCTGGGATAGGCAGTGGGAAATCATCTTTAGGGCATGCTTCATTAAGGTTCCGAAAGTCTATGCAGACTTGGATTTGACTACTCATTGGCACAATATTTGAAATCCATCGTGGGTATTTGACTTCTCGGATGAACCCGGCTTTAATTAACTTCTCAACCTCTTCTTCAATCTTGGGCATTATATCTGGATGGAATCGTCGTTGAGGTTGTTTGACCGCCTTTTTACCTTTCATGATGCCCAACTTGTGCATCACAATTGTTGGACTGAGCCCTGACATTTCTGCGTATGTCCAAGTGAACACATCCTTGTTCTCTTTCAACAGCTGGACATATTTCTCCCTCTCGTCTTTTGGGACATTCCTGCTCATGTATGTATTTTTAGGATCTTCTGGGGTTCCCAAATTTATTTCTTCGAGCTCATCTATCATGGGCTGTCCCCCATCCTCTATCTGGGTAGGTGTGGCATTGGGCTGAATGATGTCAACCACCTCTTGTGGCTGCGCCTCTTCTGTGGGGCTGATTGTCACCATGTTGACGTGTCTAATCTTCATCTTTTCCCCTAGCCCTTCTCTGCCTTGGTAAGCTTCAGTGTTTTCTTCGAATGGTGCTAACATTCTTCCATTCGAGGCTGATTCTAAGTAATAGAAGCCCAAATTCTTCATGATGTTACGGCTGGCTTCACTGTATGTTTCTTCTTCTATCGGTCGGAGTAGACGGGATGATTTCTCGGCCTCGTCTTTAGACTGCACAGGCTTATTTGGTACTGAATAAAATCTAATTTCTTTCTTCGCATTGGCACTTGGTGGTACCAAAAACTGGCTAGGAGCTCTTGGGAAGGGCTTAACTCTTCCTATCTTCGGCACTGGCACGTTGAAGCTAGATTTGAGCACGCTCATGTGCTGATTCGATATCATCTCTAGGATGGATTGCCCTGGCTGTCGCAAGTGCTTCGGGATTATATAAAATTTCTTGGTATTCTCTTGAGGTTCTTCAGCTGACTGACTTATGGTTTCTTTCTGAGTGATAAACCGAGGCTCACTTTTCTGTTCAAACTTGTTGATTTGAGGTTTTTCCCCTTGCCCTTTATGCGTTACATCGGGCTTCTTCGTGACCTCTCTTTCGTCGACCAAGTCATAGTATCGGGCATCGGCCAAGAATGATTCTGCAATCGTATACGGCTTTGGGTCAGCTGCCACTCTGTACTGAACTCCCTCTCTGTTGTACTTGAAGCATTGATGATAGGTTGAGGAAATGACGCGGTTCTGATGGAGCCATGGCCTCCCTAACAAAAGATTATACGTTGTTACTGCGTCGATTACTTGACATGTTACTTTCGTCTTCAGCTCTTCAATTTCTAGCAACACGGTGATCGACCCCAGAGTGCGTTGGCTATCTTGATTAAACCCATGAATAACCATGGTGCTGGGATGTAGGGCTGACGGTCTGTAACCCAACCTCTGTAGTGTTTTCAACGACATGATGTTAACTGCGAATCCATCGTCAAGCATGCATCGCTTAACTTCCGTGTCTCTAATCGTTCATGTGACCATCAACGGGCGATTATGGTCTGTTGCTTCAATCATGCGGTCTTCTTCAGAGAATGTGATTACAGAGGGGTGATCTATCTGCATTGCTTGCTGAATCGGTGCATTTCCTTACCAGAATTTATCGAGATTGTTCATTTTTATTTCAATTTCTGTCATCATTACTTCCCTAACTTCACTGTCCAGTAGTGCATTGATCAACATCTCCCTATATACCTTCGAGAGACATAAGGTGTCGTATATGCTCAAGCGAGCCGGGACCTTTCATAGGTGTGATACGACATCATATGCTACTGGTGCTGCCCCTTGCCTTGGCTCCGGCCGACTGGAAGTGGCTG
This sequence comes from Liriodendron chinense, assembly GCA_003013855.2. Taxonomy (NCBI): domain Eukaryota; kingdom Viridiplantae; phylum Streptophyta; class Magnoliopsida; order Magnoliales; family Magnoliaceae; genus Liriodendron; species Liriodendron chinense. Next base: position 1,729,522 of record PVNU02002126.1, read on the forward strand.
TAACGACTTTCTCTTTCAACTTCTGCCCCTGGGGCCTTGTTGATGGTATATCCGGGTTCCCGTCTTCTTGCATCGAGTCGACTAGTCCTAGCCAAACGCGTTCCGGCATTTGCTTTCCGGATCGGAGATGATGGCATTGACTTCTTCTTCACCTGCCCGTGATGTCTCTCCCGCTGACGGCGGTTCTGTGAATGATACCATCGCACAATGTACCTGAGCCTTGATAAGTCGGATCTTCTCCTGACTATTCTCTTTTCTCATCCCTTTCTTCTTGCGGTTGAGGAGTCTTCTTCTATTCTCGAGCCTCTTCCTACTGCTGACCAAAGTCCAGGATTCTTCGGGTTCAGGGAACGGGATGTGCAATCGGATGCTTTCTTCTGAGGGGAACGCTGAAATTACCCGAGATGTTTCCTTCCATGTTGTTTCTGGTGACTTCATACTAATCACCCCTTGGTTTATCAACCCTTGCCTCCCCTTCAGACTAAAACAATCTTCTGTCTTGTGGCTCAGACATCGATGGTATTTACAATACCGGGGATCATTCACCCTCCAAACTTCATGTGCACGAATTGGCTCAGGTAAGCGAATTACATTTTCTTCCACTAGTTGTTCCATGATGGGGATAAGATCGGCCATGTCGAATGTGTACGGGCCATTGGCTCTTTCTCTCTCGGCTATTGTTATTCCTCGGGAAACATAAGGCCTCTTGCCTCTGTCTTGGGTAGGTGTTACTTTCATGTCCGTCTTGGAATCCACGGCGGGCCGCTTCCGATCTACTATGCCTTTGCCTTTTGTTTATATTGTACGTTTTTACAATCCTTACCCCTTTTCTTCTTTGCCTTTTGGGCGTAAAGTTCACCCGTGTTGCGGCTTCTTCCACCAAGTGTGCTTTAGTGGCTAGTTCTCGAAAAGAGTGAAAACTATTGCTCGATAACCCGTATGATAACATTGGGCCCAGGGCTCGCATACACATCTTCATCTGTTCTTTCTCGCTGGGCAACTCTTGGCATTGAGTGGCTATCGTCCCCCATTGGTCCATGAACCTTTCCACAGGTTCGCCCTGCCTCTGTCTGATCAAAGCCAGATCCGTTATGGATGTTTCTCTTTCTGTAGAGAAGAATTTTGAGATAAAACTGTCTCGCATCTGCTCCCATGATCTCACTGATCCGGCCGGTAGCGACATGTACCATTGGAAAGCCTTCCCTGTTAGTGTTGACCCAAAAAGCCGCATACAGTACTGTGGGACGGCTGACCAATTCCCCAATGCTGTGAGGAAATGAGTGATATGCTCCTCTGGTGATCCTCTACCGTCAAATTTTTTGAAGTCCGGACATCTGAAGTTGACCAAAAATAGTATTTCTTCTATCTCTAGTGGGTATGGGACTTGATATTTATACTCGGTTCCTCTTTCCTTCTATTTTTCTTGTCGCATGAGACTTGTAATCGTTTGCGACAGTTCCTCTTTCGACATTTGCCAGTTGAGACTGGCATTCGCTCCACTGGAACTCTCCTGGCCTGGGTAAGCTGTTCGGCGTCAGCTGGCCCTTCCCCTGCCCCTTGGGATTCTTCGGCTGATTGGCTTGTAGGTGGTACGAGACTTCTGGTAGCATTCTGAGCTATCAAAGTGGTCAGTGCTTCCTGAATGATCCTCATTCGTTCATTCGTCTCGCGATTAGCCTGAATTAATCTGTCGATCTAATCTTGGACTGTAGGCAATTCTTCTGCTTCATACGGTCCCTCTTCTTCCTCTGTTAATTGAACCATTGCAATCAACACCGGTCGTGCCTTCTGAACCTGCCCCTATCTTGGCTTAAGAATTGTCGCAGGCTTGGAGCTCTTCATATGTGCGGTTCCTGTCGATTTATGTGTGACGAGGGTAGCCCTGGACAATGGTGGAAACTGTTCAATTGTCATTACAGGCACTGAGGGCCTAGCTGATATGGCCTGACCGCTGACAAGGGATCTTCTGCCCCTGTTTTGGCTACCATTGTCTCCTGGTTACGGGGAGAGGTCTTGTAATGTTCACCTTCTTATATGCTGCTAAGATGGCTGCTTTCTTCTGCTCTTTCTTCTGTCGGCGCGTTTCAACCAACCGCCATCCTGAGTTGGAAGCAGTCGTCGTTGTTGGGATGAAGCGGGGAAAGCTAAAGCCTCTGGTGGTAAGGAAGGTTTATGAATTGGTCATTGAGTACGTCATTTCTCCTGTCTGTCTTAGTATCTTGCTAATTTTGCTGTGTCATAAAAATCATTAGAACAATTCACAAATGCGGTTGGGATTATGAACCCATCGATTGCGGTGCATAAACTGATGAAAATAAGCAAGAAGGAGACAAATACATGTAGTTGTGAAAATTTGTGGGTTTGAAAAACCTTTTAAGTGTCTATTGCCTTAGAGATGAAGGGAAGAACGTTCCCGTTGAGAGTCGCCAGTTTGGTGCCCGAGGGGCACCGAAACATTACGCCTCACAGTAACTTTCTTATGCGTAGATTCGTGTCTGCAAGTAATTGATCTTAGAGTATTCCTATATTCAGACGAAACCAGAGATTCTGGTATGGTTCGATCCCCAACAGAGTCGCCAGTTTGTTAGAACTAGAAAAATGCTCAGATGCAGTTTTCTAGTGTTTTGTTGTTCTGGGGTTCTGAATAATAGAAGCATTCATAGACAATCACAAGCATCCACAAAAGTACACAAGAGAAGAGATATAGCAAGGTGAATTTTATTCCAGAGATCCTGAGATCTTGTACATTCCAGGCCGTGATCTGGCACGAGCCCTTAATTACATCGAATGATCGATGACCCTTGATTAAAAGGTGGAAGACTGGTCAGCGGGGACTATGGTCTCAGAGTTCATGGTCGTAGAGACCTATATTTTGTGTGGTAGAAGATACCTGTATTTTGTATGGTCGCGGAGACCTGTATTTATATGGTCGTAGAGACCTGTATTTGTTGTGTTTTGTTATGGACTGATCCATCTTTGTGGGAGTCAGATGTCTGTGTCCCATGTTTAATCGGAGATCAAGACTAAGGCTGTCAGGGTTTTTAACCGAGGGGTGCGAATCTGGGCCTGCGCCCGTCATTTGTGGCGGGTGACCACGGGAAGACCGATCTGCAGTTGTATGTACCTGAGCAGCTCAACCAGCGGATGCCGTTTGAATGGGTAGAGCATCGACTGTTCTTGAAGTGTCAGTCATTAACAAATTCCTTGTAATAGTTTAGAACTCTCTCTATATGGTTTATCGTGTTAACCATAGTCCCATTTGTTTAGTCCAGTCCTGAATTCGGGTCACATTATGATAGTACATATAATGATGATACCTGGTATGATTCTGGGCACTAGCGGCCTCTTTCCGAGAAATTATTTCATTTATCGTATTGGATTGGATCGGACTTGACTCCGAAGGCTTGCATTCTGCTCATTGGGTGGCTCGGATGAGTTGTTTGACTGCTCCATTGCGTCCGGAATGCTTGAAACATCCAAAATAGGCCCAAACGAGGCCCAAAAATATCGCAAAAATGAAGATTTAAAGGTGCTGAAATGGACGTTCAAAGTGCTGATTTATATGATCCGCTGGCCTGATTTTACTGATGCACTGGGGCCAGCGCGTCCAAAAATGATTGTTAAAATGTTCTATTGATCCGCTAGCCTATTTTTCTGATGCGCTGGGGCCAGTGCATCCGAAAATGATTTGTTTCAGATGTGTATTTTTCTGATCCGTTGGCCTATTTTTATGATGCGCTGGGGCCAGTGCGTCTGAAAATGATTTGTTTCAGATGTGTATTTTTCTGATCCGATGGCCTATTTTTGTGATGCGCTGGGACTGGTGCGTCCGAAAATGATTTATTTCACGAATGACTGATTTTCCTGATGCGCTGGGATACTTTTCTGATGCGCTGGAGCCAGTGCGTCCACAAAATAAGTTAAATCGGACTCCAGGTATTTTCATGATGCACTGGTATACTTATGCATTTTTAAACCATTTCTTCACCGGACCTGCTGTGGTCTGAGGTGGGGTTTCCGGTGATTGGAGAAGGTTTCCGGCGATCGGAAAGAGGGTTCCTGCGAGGGATTCCGGCGGTTTCTAGAAATGCCCAAGGGACAAAACTCTCTCTCTCTGGATCCGTCTAAATGAACCGTAATAGAGGGGTATTTATACCTAAAAATACCGAGAGTTGGCCAATAGGATGCTGCCACGTGTAGCGCGTCGAGAAAAGAGGTCGGTGCGTCGAGAAAATCATTCGGCGCGTCGTGAAATGCCTTAGTTTAAGTGTTGATTTTTAGGGCGCACTGGCTGTCAGTGCGTCCTGAAATTCCTAAAAATGCCTGATTTATTAGACGCGTTGAGGGTCAGTGCGTCCTGAAATTCCTGAATTTTTGGATGCGCTGGGTGAATTTCTTGATGCGCTGAGGGTCAGTGCGTCCTGAAATTCACTTCGTAAAACTGTCTAAATTTCTTAATGCTCTGGATGAATTTCTTGATGCGCTGAGGGTCAGTGTGTCCTGAAATTCACTTCGTAAAACTGTCTGAATTTCTTGATGCGCTGAGGGTCAATGCGTCCTGAAATTCAGACATGAAATTCTCTGTAAAACTGTCTGAATTTCTTGATGCGCTGGATGAATTTCTTGATGCGTTGAAGGTCAGTGCATCCTGAAATTCACTTCTAAAATGACTGAATTTCATGATGTGTTGACCATGAATTTCTTGATGCGCCAATGTACTTATTTATGATTATCTTGCAAAAATGATGGTTTGTGGGGCTCGTTTTGCGATGGATGCTGATGCATTGGCTCTATTTGTTCATGATCGAACTTACCCTCCCAAATTTAGAGGGTTTTGATCATGATGAATGGTGGGGCCCACCACTGGGTCAACTTTCCATTTTTGGCTAAGTCTAGTGTTTATCATGATTTTGTTGAAATTCCTGGTGCACTGGCCCTAGATCTAGTGAGGTGATGGTTTGTACACTTAGGGCCCTAGTTTTGAGGATCTGGACTTTTAGGACCCCAACAGGTGCCTAACACCTTCCTTCCCTATAACTGCAGTCCCTTGCCGGAAATTTTCAATTGTAGATATAAACGTCATTTTATAATCAAGAACCTTTGGATCCTCCCTCCTAATGTTTCCACAGGGTCTAGCAGACTGTTGAATCGAATTAATTAACTAGTGGCGACTCCAGTCAAGCATAATCCTCTCCATCACTTCCAAACAAACAATTCACCCACCACGCCACTTCAACATGGTTTGCCCTACAGGATCCGGCATCCACGAAATGGCGACTCCACTACCGATGTTCTAGTCTTACTAGTTGCCACCTGACTTGAAAAATAATGTCGCTGAATTTTCAGGATTAATGGTTCTTTCACACCTACATTAGGCATCCAACATTCATTACAAATCCCCAAAAGACCAAAAAGTAGAAAAGACCCCAAAACACAAAACCATTGCGCCTCTTTAAGCTAGATGTCCTTGAAAAAAACCCTTTATATCGTAACATAATCCATACCTAATCTTAAATAGCCATGGTTAACCATGAAGAAGAAACTCATCTCTTACTTACCCTCAACCTATCAGAGGACCATCCTCATCAACAACAACTTGCAAAAGTCATACCATCCATATGCATCCAACGGTTGGCACAAGGAGTGAGGGCAATGTAGGAAATGTTGCTCTAATTCATGCAAGCCCAAGCCATAATGGCTAGCAACCTAGCTAGCCCCACACAACAACAACCGCTCGCCCTCACATTCCAATCCACCTCAAGTTTGATTCAACCACAATTATTGAAATCTATCCAAGATAATCGTCACCAGCAAGCACAACCCTTAACCTGAGGGCATTTTTTTTCAATACCCTCTTGCACACGGGAGTCAATTCTAAAACAATCCCACGGTTGAGATTTCCAGTCAATTTCATAACAATCCCGCAGTCGAGATTTCTCATCAGTTTCCAACTAATCCCTTAGTCGAGATTTCTAATCAATTTTAAGCAGCAATGGCTTCCTCGACCAGAATCCTAGGACAAACACAAGTGGATGCCCACAACTGGGGTCAATGTCGAGTCCAATTTAGCCAACAGGCAGTGGTAAATACTTCTGTGGATAACTCAACACTATGGCCGAAAATGATGGAGCCCTCATCCACCTATTCCAAAAGTCTTTGAAGGGCGACACTTTGGACCGGTACACGTCTCTAAATCATTACCAATTCGGACTTAGGAACAACTTTCTTAAGCCTTCGTTGATCGGTTCGCATACCATCTTAACATGGTGCCCATGAGAGTAGACTAAACAGCCTTAAGGCAGTGAAGTGATGAAACGTTGTTAGCACATATAGGACGTTGGCGCTATGGCCGCTAGAATGAGAACCCCCATTGACGACGAGGAGCAGATCTCTATGATCATCCACTTGGCAAACCCAAGTATCTCTGGGTACCTGATCTTGTACCTTTATGCAAACTTCACTCAACTAATCCATGTCAGAGAACAAGTTGAAGTCGAAATCAGGCTAGGATAATCTCCCCTTTACCTCACCAGGCCACCTTAAAAAATGGAGCAAAACCGAAGGAACACCTATAAGGTATGGGATCAGGAATGAAAATGGTTCCGTCCAACGTTCAATAAAAGTTAAAAACATCATTACCACTGTTCAAGGCAACCAACATGCTCCCCAACAAGGACATTAGCAATTCCAACGGCACCAGACTCAGGCAGCTCAACAAAGATATCAACAAAATCCTCTGCCTCATCCACAATCAATTCTGTAGTCACCACCGCAACACAGCAACAACAGCAACAACAACAACAACCTAGGGCCAATCCTCAGTACCCGTATCAGAATAGGCATATGATAGCAAGGGAGCCTAGGAAGTTTATTCGACTCACACAAATGTATAACTAGATCATGGCTACGTTGATTCAGAAGCAACTTCTTACCCTTTACAACCTAGGCCTCCTCCAAATCCTTTACTGCCTAACTACAATGAGAACGAGTACTGCACATACCAACGAGGTCATGGTCACAAAATGAATTGTTACTTCGCCCTGAAGCATGCAGTCCAAGATCTGATAGACAGCTAAAAGATTGTCATCTCAACCCCCATAACAATTCTTGCTACTCCCACGATCTTTTCTAGGGAGGGTGAATCAACCAAGATCGAGCACATCGGTCGGTTCACCATATATATGGTGAAGTATCGACCCATGACTTTCTGAAACTCAGGTTGTTTAGTAACTCCTTAATAGGAATGGCCTTTACTTGGTACATAAATCTTCCCCTCAGTTTAATCCAGACCTGACTCGAGATGGATGGAGATTCCATATGCAGTTCCACCAAACCAAGCATAAGGTTTTCCATGGCTGATTTGTTCAGACTTCATTAGTTGCTTGGTAAATCGGCCAAGCGATTTATTGCCCGGTTTAAAGGTGCTAAGAACCAATGCTTAGTGGTTCTACCGGAAGCCGAATTTTCCAAACTCTCCCTTGATGACATGGACTTCAAACTCCGCAAGAAGTTTGAGGGCATGTACCTTGGGGATTTATTTAAGCTATCAACTTGGGCCGCTCTCTGTGAGTTTATTCTCTAAGAGGAGAGTCGGAGAATATCCTTGTTACAAGGCACGTACTACTGCGACCCTAACTATGAGTTGGCGATCGCAGAAGTAATGGCCAAATGACTGTACGAATGTTTGGCCTTGAAACAGATAGAGGTTCAGACTTTCTCTAGGATGAACCCTTAAAAGAATGATTTCAAGTTTTTTTTAGTATTCTTTTGACATCTCCAAGGCCGATGAGATCTTTGACCTCCTCCTAGAGGTTAAGTTTATTAAGCTTTTGAAATATCCAAAGATTTCGTTGGCGGTGATTTGCGGGAAGGGGAATACTATAAATAACACGATTTAAAAACTCACTTCATAAAAAATTGTGTCATTTTTAGGAATATAATCTAAGAAAACATTGACAAATGCCTTATAAAGTTCACTGATAAGGAGGACCCATGAGGATCGATTGAGACCCCTTTCCCAATACAACTACCACTGATGTCGTTTTCGCTGAAATCAAGACAGTTGGTTGTTCCGCAGAAAAGCAGGCATGATGATGCCTCAAACAACCAAAAGCATGCTAACACTAGCCAAATAACAAACGACCGTTCTTCCTCAGCACAAGAAGAATGTGTCCTACCAAAAGAGAAGGTAAATCTCTTATGGTGGAGCCGTATAAACAACAAATGCTTTGTGAACATTGCTCAAAATATGTACGCATGCATCTCGGACGCCTGATCAAGGCAAACGCTCTGTTAGCCTGGTCGTCGCGACTTTAGCATGATGAATCCAAACCTCCTCATTGAATGATCATCCCATCATCTTTAAAGAAACCTTATAATGCATGGGGTCTTACTAGTGAGGGGAATCAAGTTGGAATCATGAGATGATACATACTAGTAGAAGGAACCTTCAACCGACACAAGTTTAGGTCCTCAAGAATCATGATCCAATGATTTTAGATGAAGTTACGTCCAAACTTGATTACACTTGTGGACGCGTATGCGTGCAGAAGCTTAGAGAAGAAACTAGAATTATGGCTAAGTCCGGGGGGGGGGGGGGGGGGGGGGGGGGGGTGATTAAGACATTTAAAAAAAAAAATTCACCTACTTAATAGTTTTATCAATTTAAACTAAGTAAGAACACTTCAGCTTCCAAGCCTAAGTGGGTCCAATCACAAGACTAGCATACGATGTGCAATAAGTAACCTAGTCTAAGCATGCATAGATTATCAAATGATTAGACTAATGAAGCACCTAATCTATGCAACTTAAGTAGACTATGCGAGGATGGATCATATAAGCTTAAGTCTACTCAAGAAGTGAAAGTACATCTTGTGTGCGTGAATGTGCCTATCAAGTGCCTCGCATACATTTTAATTAAGCATTCATAATTAAATAATTAAACACAATGCATAACAAGAAATGTAGTTGAATACAATTACAAACACAACGATGTATAGTGGTTCGACTTTGGGTCTACTCCACTCCCGGTTCAAGTACTCAACCCCTTTGATACATCGACATTTACTAGGGAGTTTAAATCAGGTTCCTCCCAACCTAGGTGTTTTAACTCAGATCCACATTACCAGGGAGTTTATAGGTTCCTCCCAACCTAGATGTTTACACCCGTGTTGGTGGCTCCCCTTGGAGACTTGTTTAGGCTTGACAAATGTGCCAAGGAACGACAAACGTCCCTGGAATTTAGGCCCGACAAACGTGTTAAAGAAGGACAAACATCCCTAGACTTTTAATCTTAACTAACAAGCTAAGGATCGACAAACGACCCTAAATTCGAGTTTGACAAACAAACTCTACACTCAATCCCACCGGGAAAAGAGTGGATGGACTCTAACAAATGATAACCTTACTTGTCGGATTTGAGCCTCATTATTGCGCTGCTTTGAGTTACTTCTTCTCGCTCTCCCATGCTTGAAAAAGCTCCCATTGTGCTCCCCCGATTGTTGATGCCGTTGCATCGCCACTGCTCCAGCTCTACGATCAGCCACCTTGCATATGATGCTCCGATGAAGATGCCCAAGGTGCTAGGAGGAAGTGAATCCTCTACAAATGGTAGGAAATGGGTTTCCTAGAGGGATACAACTACTTGGATTCCTTGGTGGTATTTAGACAAAAGTTTTACCAATGATCAAGGTGTCTAAAGTCCTAGGAATCAAGAGGGAACAAGTCCAATCTCATTTGAGGTTTGAATGCTCCAAACTTGTGATGAATCACAAGGAGAATGGCTTACAATGGGTTAAGATTAGAGTTCCTAATAGTATGCAATGGTGGTAGCTTTTAACTCCTCAAAATCCCTCTCTTAAGCTCTGTTGGGGTCCCAAAATGTTGGGGTCCTCAAAACAAACAGAATGGCCACGCACCTCCAAAAGAATCCCATGAAACACCTTTCAATACGCGCAAAAAGGAGATTTACAAGGTTTAAGTCCTCTTACTTAGCCATTTTCGGCTAATGGTGGGCCCTGCGGATCACCGTGATCAGAATCGTCCAAAATCAGGTCAACATCATCATCATGAATTATGGTTAGCAGTGCATGACCTTTCATCATCAAACGGGCCCCACAAACCCATCATTTTCCAAAACCCAATCGGAGCATATAAAAAGTCCGTCAATGCACCTATAAATTCGGGTCCCAAGCACTTGAAAATTCAACATAATTCAGAAAGTAATTTAAGGATGCATGGGAGTCCTACGCACCCATAAATTCAGGTCCCACGCACACTAAAATTCAGCACAATTTAGAAAGTAATTTAAGGATGCATGGGAGTCCCACACATCCATAAATTCGGGTCCCACGCATTCAAAAATTTATCAGAAATCAGAAATTGATTTAAGGGTGCATTGCAGTCCACGCACCCAAAAAATAGGTCCACGCACCCATAAATTCAACACATTTCAAAAAATCATTTAAGGGTGCATTGATGTCCCACGAACCCGAAAAATAGGTCCACGCATCCAAAAATTCAGCCAATTTCAGAACACCTTTTTTGGATGTGTCAGAGCTCCACGCATCAATTTTAGGGTGCATTGGAGGTATTTTAGGGGCGCGTGGCATGTGGCAGCCCCTCATTAGTCAGCTTTCGATATTTTTGGGTATAAATACCCCGCGTGACTGTTCATTTATACATTCTGAGAGAGAGAGAGAGAGAGAGAGAGAGAGAGAGAGAGCTATTATCTCCTGGGTAATTGAGATTTTCGCCGGAAAACCCTTACCAGAATCCCTTTCTGATCACCGGAAACCCTTCTCAGCCACCGAAATCCCTTTCCAATCACCGACATCCCCTATCGAAAGCTTACTTCGACCACCACAGGTCCGGATTATAAAATTCACAAGTGTGGGCACCGCATCAAAAAATTTAACATCAGTCGGATAAGTATTTTCAGGGTGTATTGGACTCCCACGCACCCGAAAATAGCCAACGCATGCGAAAATTGAACAGCATTCGGACAAGTATTTTCAGGGTGCATTGGACTCCCATGCACCCGAAAAATGTCCCACACATCCAAAAATTCAACATCAGTCGAACAAGTATTTTAAGGATGCGTTGGAGTCCCACGCACTCGTAAATTCAGTCCCGCGCACCCATAAAATCAGCTAATTTCAGAAAACATTTAGGGATGCGTCAGACCTCATTTTAAATATTTTCAAGCCATATTTAAGTTTATTTTGGGTATTTTGAACGTTTCAGACGCAATGGAAAGGTAAAATGATCGTTCCAGGATACCCAATGAGCATAATACAACCCCTCAGAGTTTAATCTAACCCAACGCGATGAGTGGAATAACCTCTCAGAAAGAAGCCACCAGCGCCCAAAATCGTACAAACGTATCATTATTTACATACACTGTAAGATATGACCTAGTTAAGGTTGAAAACTAAACAAACGGGATTATGGTTATCATAATAAACCGCATCTAAGAGTTTCAATTCTTCACAAAATAATTGCTATGAACTACCATAATACAACGGTCGATACACTACCCATTCAAACGGTGTCCGTCGGTTGGGCTACTCAGATACATATGACTGCAGATCAGTCTTCCTGAGGTCACCTGTCCAAACATGACAGACGTGGGCCCAAAGTCTCACCCTCTCAGTTAAAAACCTTGATGGTCTAAGCTGGATCTCTGGTCAAAACATGGGACATAAACATCTAACTTATATAAAGATGGCCCAGTCCATAACAAAATAAATACAGGTCTCTACGACCACAAACTCTAAGACCATAGTCCCTGCTGACTAGTCTTCTGCCTTTTAATCAAGCGTCATCGATCATTCGATGTAATTAAGGGCTCGTGCAAGACTATGGCCTCGAATGTATACGATCTCAGAATCTCTGAAATAGAATTCGCCTTACGATATCTTTTCTTGTGTATCTTTTGTGATTGCTTGTGACTATCTATGAATGTTTCCAATACTTTGAACCCGTCCTTGTAGCATTTTCAGTTTTAACAAGCCCAAAAATGAATCCCCCTCCTTTTATAGATTTTCTTCCAACGGTTAAAAAATTGGCATAGTCGTGCATCTTCGATTGATCGGACGTCACATCCGATTGATCGGAGACCTGTCCGATTGATCAGAAATTTGTCCGGTGAATTTTTTAAATTCTCTAGAACATGGTCCGATTAATCAAAACATGGTCCGATTGATTGGAAGGACCACATCGGATTGATCGGAGGCTCTGTCCAACTGATCAGAAATCTGTCCAGAGAGTTTTGAAAATGCTCTGGACCATATTTCGATTGATCGGAGTCTCATCGGAACCGATGTCCGATTGATCAGAGATCAATCAGAAACTGCTGTTTAGACTGATTTGTTTACAACAGCTTCCACTTCTTTAATTAACTCATTTGATCATGTTTTTCTATATGATTTAAGGCTAATAAGGATGACTAAGGGTATTCCTAGTTGGTCTAAGTCATCTAAGATGTTTTGGGTGTTTTGGTTCAAATGGTTAGAATCACCAAGGCATCTCATTCACTTGTTCTTCTTCCTTAATGCTTCTGGTCCACTTGAATCTTCAATCTTCAGCTTGCTAAGGCTCAACCGACATTACAACATAAGGACCCATGTGATTGACAAATAAGGTGCACTAGTATGCCACAAAAAAGTGCACTAACATAGAGCAGCCTCCACAAACCCTGGGAAGACGGATCATAAAAGAAAGTCACGATCATCAAGGTGCATGACCGCCCAAAAGACGTTGGGATAGATCAATGGACCCTCGTAATCCATAAGAAGTTTTCGAAAGTCTTACAGGGTGTAATTAGGACTCAGAAAAGAATGCTCTAATGATAAAGGGTTGTAGACAGAGCCTTTACTATCACCGTACACATAATTAAAAAAGGTCGTGCCTGATCATCGAGCAACTGGGACCCTATATCAAACTGCAGGTTTCCAAGGAAATGGAGTTGCCGCCCGGTAATGCACCTATGGAGGGAGATCTCAAAGAAGATCAACTCACCTCCGAGGAATATCATACAGCCAAGTAGTCCTTTGAAGGATCTCCTCATGTTGATAATTTCTTCGAGGATACCGAGAGCTAGATGAGATCAACTCAACTCGATAAGGGTGAAAATCAAACGACCATCAAGTTTGGGACACTATCAAAGTTGACTTTAAGCTACAACATAATGCTCATCCTACCTTAAGCATTACAAGCAAAACCCGACCAACTAGACTGCATGGCTGGCAATGTGGTAGAGGAGGATGGAACATCAGAAGGGGTGTCAATGGGCTGAGCTCAAGCCTGAAACACCTAAATTTTGAATAGGCCAAGCCTGACGGCCTGACTTGAATTAGTTCAAAATTCGGGTTGAGACCAAACCCAGGCCCAACCCATTAACAGACTTAAACATCAATGCATCTTGAGATACCTGTGTCGGTTGATGTTCAGAATGTTACAGTTAATCCATCAATCGCCTTAGAAGAAGGGGATGAAGAGGGGTTGTTAGCCAATGGCCAGATGGCTACAGTTAAGCCTAGAATCACCATAGAAGACAGGGATGAGGCAAAAGACGACATTGTTCGCTCGCCCCAAGTGCAAGGCTACGATGTAGTAATAATTCTCAGTAAGACCGAGGTCGATCCACAAGGAATTAGGGTAAACAAACTCAAACCATTCTAAAATCATCAATCTCAGCAAATTTGGAATTTAGTTTTAAGAATTAAATAAAATAGTAACTTTAAGAAAAATCTGATAATTAATGGAACTAAGGCCTTAAGGATCCACTTGTGGTAGCCCAATGAGAATTCATTCATGCAAGCATAAACACAACTAGATTCGAAGTTCTATCTCTCATCTAGTTGGAAGATTAGGCATTCAAACACAAACAATCCCACTTAAGTAAAAAATAAGATTATAGTTCTAATGAAGCACATAGAATTCAAACATGTAGCCTTCGAAGTAACAGCCATGCCAAGAGACTATGACATGCTCTAGGGTTACTACAATTTGAATCTAAGCAATCTAAACATGGCCATTTGAGAGAATTGCAAGGAACTCATGTCCGAAGTACATGAACTCTCATAAAATATTTGAAAATACCAACTTTATTCAAACTAGAACTTAAAATCCAAACATTAAGTAAAGGTACTTGAATTAAACAAATCCTATATTAGAACTAACTACAAGCTCCACCTTTTAGCCCTAGCTAAGAGGTTCTAGCCGAGCATCACCATGCTTCAACTAAAAATAATGAAAAACTACTAAAAACATAATAAATCAGAATTGGAGGAGTTACAAACGCTCAACAATGATCCTCTTCACCTCCCACGACTTCTCAAGCCTTCTATGATGAGTTTACATCGAGCCCTAGGTGTGCTTTTATAACATTGAAGCTCCACTACCTCAGAATCTTCCAGAAGTGCGTAACAACTTACACAGTGCATGAAATTTCAGAACTTGAAGAACAAGCTGCTGGGATCCTGGAATTTGTTGATTTTTGCACATGGCCGACCATTCATGACTGGTCAAAGCTGACTGGCCAACCGGTCGGGCTGGTCTGGACTTATTCCAACAAGCAAAAGAGGGGGGCCTGCCATATGGTCGACTGGTCATGATCGGTTGGATCTTGTTTTCATGTATTCTCTTTCTTTCCCATTTCCAGCTTTGGTTATGGGTAAACCATCCCCTGATTGGTAATAGGTAACTCTTTTTAGAATTTTTCATAACATATATTCAATGAATAACCATACTTTTCTTTCAATATTAGAATGGATTTTTAAAAATCCGTATCTTTCGTTCTTTTCTCTTATTTCACATGAACAAGGACGGAAAAAGTTCTCCGGCTTAGTTCCTTAACACTTTAAATCTTTAGTCTAACCAATGTGCAAATCTACGTAATCCTTCAAACCATGAGAATCATGTAATGTGAACTAAACTCAGTGTTTAAATTTTCTATCGATAATATAAATAGGGGAATTCATATAGAAACTAATATATTTAAGATAATTTAGAAATCTTAAAATCACATCAATTTATCTCTCGTCTTTTCATAATTATAGCATTCCAAGTGCATAGAAACAAAGTTTTTCAAAAGAGTTTTGAATTTTCAGAAAAATTAAAAATTTTCTATAAACATTGCTCGAAATATGACAAAATACTAGACTCATCTAGGAATCTCACCCCCAACTAAATCTTGCATTGTCCTCAATGTAAAAAAATATGCAATGAACAATAACATGAGAGCAATGATAAAAATAAAGGAGGGTGAGAACGAGGGTACTTGAGAGAGTCGATCATGGAAATCTACCTCCGACATCTAAATCTACTAAAGTAATAAACCTAAAATGGAAAACAAACTAAACTCAATCCTACTTAAAGTAATAAATAAAACCTAATCTGTCCTTTTAGAAAGAGAATCTTTATCAGACTAGGAGATCAATCATTATGATAACATCCAAAAGAACAAAGTTGAGCAGGATCATCAAGTGGTGTAACAGATTTTTCAGTAGAACTATCCACCATCCCACTTTGGAAAGTACATTGGTGACATCAATCATTATAACCCATTGAAAATCCAACTGAAAAATTTCAGCGGGTTTCTCAATAATGTTGTCACGTGTACTAGGAAAGTAGAATTGCATTGGTTGGGAATCAGTGAATATGGATGTCCATTCCATCTTGTCTAGGAAAAAAATTGTCAAATACGAGTCATCCCAGAAGTGGTGTTCTTCGACTTGAACAAACCAAAGAGATGTGGAGACTTCAATCACTTCATCCACACAATTTGGGATGGTCTCCACATAATCAACTTTCTCTAGTGTTTCCACAATTGATATTTCAGTTTAATGCTCCGTGGAAGGAATTTTTTAGGCAACAGAGGGGTCTTCCTTAAGGCATGCACTATGTCCTGAATTATGGGATCATCCTAATCTTCAAAAAATTAAACTCTCTTCTAGAGTGTAGGAGACCTCAGGGGAGGAGGTTTTCAGATTTGGACCCTTGACGTCATCCTCCTTCTCAAACTTTTGTGTAGATTGGAGTGGGTCCTCAACCTCTACACTTTCAGAATTTGGTCACTTTGTAGGCAAGTCAAGCACCAATTCTTTCAATTCCTGCAGAATAGATTTGTGTAAATCAGAAATTGGTGACTTGTCAAGTAAACTTTTAGAAATTGGCACTTCCAAGGCCTCATTAATAATAAAATTGAATTCATCCTTGGAGTGTGCTAAACATGTCTTCAAACTTTCAGGTAAATTGGGTTGGAAAAACTCCCCTTCGTCCATAGATTCTATCATGTTTATCTCATGAGGGTCATCATTGTCGTCCCAATCCTCAAAGGGATCGAAGCAAACAACATCTAGATGATCAAAATTATGATTTAAGGCAAACTCCTCTTCCACAATGGATTTGATCATGTCTACCTCATTAACATCACCATAATCTCTATGCCTTTTTCCCATGTGGAACACATTCACCTCCAATGTCATGTTCCTAAAGACAATTGTATCACCCCATTTAGGCAATTGATGATCGCGTTCGATGTAACCAAGACTGGGCGGCCCAAAATTATCGATATTTGAGTGCTAGTATCCATAACCGGTTGCGTGTTCAAAATGATAAAATTTATCAAGTAGTAGAATTTTTTGACTTGGACTAATACATCATCAACTACCCCTCTTGGCACACGAATAGATCGATTAGCGAGTCACAATGTGGTTTTGGTGGGTTTTAATTCACCAAGACCCAATTGCTTGTATACCGAGTATGGGATCAAATTTACGCTTGCCCCCAAATCTAGTAATGCACACTTGATCCAGTAGTCACCAATGATACATGGGATTGTGGGACTACCAGGATCGTTGTATTTTGGGGAGGTCTTTTGAGTGAGAATGATACTTACTTGCTTATTCAAAAAGGCCATTTGTTACACATTATATTTACGTTTGGTTGTGCATAGGTCCTTTAGAAATTTGGCATAGGAGGGAATTTGTTTAATGGCGTCAAGAAATGGAATGTTAATCCTGACTTGTTTGAAAACCTATAAAATATCATGAGAGTTTGGGAGAGGTTTTGGAGCAACCAATCTTGAAGGAAATGGTGCTATGGGCTTGTGAACGCGTTCCATTTCTTGTAGGGCTGAGCTATATCCATCCTCATTCTCAGAAATTACTGAATCATTAGGCTTGTCTACCTTCACCGAAATAGATTTGTCCACTTGCTTGCCACTTCTAAGAGTGGTGATGGATTTTGCTTACTCCACATGTTAGTTGGGGAGGTTAGGTGTGCTGATTTCATGTGCTTGTTTAGAATCGGGCTGAAATTGGGTCGGAAAGGTTCCTTCCCTAGCATTCAAGCGCCCCTTAATCTTATCAACCGACACTTTAAGCTCTTGAAACATTTGCTGATTTGATTGATTGATTTGCGTTT
This sequence comes from Liriodendron chinense, assembly GCA_003013855.2. Classification (NCBI taxonomy): domain Eukaryota; kingdom Viridiplantae; phylum Streptophyta; class Magnoliopsida; order Magnoliales; family Magnoliaceae; genus Liriodendron; species Liriodendron chinense. The sequence goes on from PVNU02002126.1 coordinate 1,746,952, forward strand.
ACCCTTGCATAAACACCTTTAGGGTATCTTCCATTGAGAATTGAGGCGGGGCCATGTTTTGCATGGGTGGCCCTACTTGAGAGTTAGTAGGATTGGCCATGGGACCATTCTTCCAACTAAAATTGGGATGATTCTTCCAAGTAGAGTTATACGTGTTACCTATCGATCTATTAAAAGGCCATTGATAATCGTATGCGACGTTTGCTTACTCTTATGACACCTCTTCAAATGCAGGAATTGTAGGATAATCTTGCGTAGAGTGAACATTAGCGACATGAATTCCACACACGTTTTCAATAGCTTCAGTGGAGTTGAAAGTTCCACTCTTAATAAGTTTCATGGCCTCAACTTTTCTTGTGAGGTTTATTATCCTTGCATTAACATTATCTTCCTCTTTAAGGATGTAAATTTCTCATTTCTCTTTTTGTTGAGGAGGCTTGAGGTTACTAGACTTGTCCAAGGTATCACATGATTGGGCATTCTCGGCCAACATGTCCAAGTAACTCCATGCTTCATCTGGATTTTGCTCATAAACTCGTCATTTCACATCATCTCTACAAATTGGCGCATATTGGATTCAATCCATTATAGAAGAAACTTATAATTTGCCAACTTTCGTAGCCATGATGTGGGCAAGCAAGTAGGAGGTCATTAAACCTTTCCCAACTTTGAAAGAACGACTCACTCTCTTTATCCGAAAAATTCATGATAGATCTTCGAAGGGTGTTAGTTTTATGAGCCAGGAAGAACTTTTTCAAGAATTCCCAAGTCATCTCAATCCATGTCCCTATTAAATGCGGTCTAAAAGAGTGGAGCCAACCCTTGGCTCTTTCTTTTAATGAGAAGGGAAACAATCTAAGGTTGATGACATCCTTCGTCACATTGTTGTATTGCAAAGTAGCAACTATCTCATCAAACACTTTTAGGTGTAGATAAGGGCTCTTGGAATCTAGCCCATGAAACTTAGGTAAAAGTTGAATTACCCTCGACTTTATATCAATGTTCCCCCGGTGGTTGGTAGAATTACACCTGAGGGTGTAGTCATACGGGTCTGTTGTAAGTAGTCATGCAAGGCCCTCATTGGAGGAGTATTATGCACCTCATTCTCTCCTACTCCCTCTTGATTTGCGTTTGTAGTTGGAGTAGGAGGGGGAGGATTCCTTAACGTTGTTTGATCTATACTCCCCGAACTTTCACAATGTTTTATGTATTTTTTAACTTGTCTTTAGATGGAAAGTGGTCCAACTAAACCACCCTAGGTTTGGAGACGGTTTGTGTAGTCACGTTCCTAACAGGACATAAACCACACAAATAAAATCTAAAACTAAGAACTAAACCTAAGTCCTAGAATAAAAAATCTGTAAATAAATTAAAATATGGAAAAAACTAAAAACTGTAAAACTAAAAATAGAAAAAGGTTCTAAGTTAGAAAGATAGTACCTAATTTGCTTAAACTAGAAGAACTTCTTTCATACAAAACAAAACAAACTTTGTTAGTTCTAGAATTCAGAAAAACTAGTCCTAGGAAAATAGTAAATCCTAACTAATTCTACTTCTATAACTACTAAAATAATTTAGAACTGTTTACCCTTATTCCGCGATAGTAGCGCCAAAAACTTGTTCGCTCACCTCAAGTGTAAGGTTAAGATGTAGTAATAATTCTCAGTAAGACCGAGGTTGATCCACAGAGAATTAGGGTAAACAAACTCAAACCATTATAATAGCTTTAATCTCAGCAAATTTGAAATTTAGTTTTAAGAATTGAATAAAACAGTAACTTTAGGAAAAATCTGATAATTAATGGAACTAAGGCCTTAAGGATCCACTTGTAGTAGTCCAATGAGAATTCATTCATCTAAGTATAAACACAACTAGATACGAAGTTTTATCTCTCATCTAGTTGGAGGATTAGGCATTTAAACACAAACACTCCTACTTAAGTCAGAAAATAAGATTCTAGTTCTAATGAAGCACATAGAATTCAAACATGTAGCCTTTGAAATAACAGTCACGCTAAGATACTATGGCATGCTCTAGGGTTACTACAATTTGAATCTAATCAATCCAAAAGTGGCCATCTCAGAGAATTGCAAGGAATTCATGTTCGAAGTATATGAACTCTCATAAAACATCCAAAAATACTAACTTTATTCAAACTAGAACTTAAAATCCAAACATTAAGTAAATGTACTTGAATTAAACAAATCCTACATTAGAACTAACTACAAGCTTCACCTTTTAGCCCTAGCTAAGAGGTTCTAGCCGAGCATCATCATGCTTCAACTAAAAATAATGAAAAACTACTAAAAAAATCAAAATTGGAGGAGTTACAGACGCTCAACGATGATCCTCTTCACCTCCCACGACTTCCCAAGCCTTCTATGATGAATTTAGATCGAGCCCTTGGTGTCCTTTTATAACATTGAAGCTCCATCGCCTTAAAATCTTCTAGAAGCGTGTAACAATTTACGCAGCGCATGAACTTTCGAACCTTGAAGAACAAGCTGTTGGAATCCTGGAATTTGCTGATTTTTGCACATTGCCGACTAGTCATGACCGGTCGGAGCTGACTAGCCGAACAGTCACGACCGGTCGGGCTGGTCTAGACTTATTCCAGCAAGCAAAAGAGGGGGGCCTGCCATATGGTTGACTGGTCATGACTAGTCGGACCTTGTTTTCATGTATTCTCTCTCTCTCTCTCTCTCTCTCTCACACACACACACACACACACACACACACACACACATTTCCTTGCTTCTTTCTTCCATTACTTCGGCTCATCTTCCTTCGTCATCAAGTGGGTTTAAAAGCATTCTTTTAGCCATCAAATAGGTGAAGTCTCTCTCTTATTCCTACAATCACAAACATGCATTGGATTAGTCTTTTAATCATAGGAATCATGCATAAAATATGATGAAATGGGGTTAGAATATGTATAAATCAAGAGCTCAACAGACATCATCACAAAGTCTTTATATTTAATGATGAGGCACTTAAAGCCCCTATCTGTAACTACACACATAAACAACTACCCAGTCACACAAGTAATAGTTGACAACGGAGTAGCCGTTAATATAATTCCTATGTTAATGGTTTAAAAGTTGGGCAAGACGATAAGTGATTTTATGCCAACTAAAGTCACCATCTTTAACTTCATAACCGGGATCCCCAATACGAAGGGAGTATTGCCTGTTGACAGAAGCCGAAAGGTTGTTGTTGCATTCTTCATAATTGAGCAGGCGACCACTTATAATGATCTTCTTGAATGGGATTAGATCCATTCCTATCGTTGTATCCCTTCGTCCCTCCATCAATTATGATTCTTTGGAATGGGAACAAAGTCGATATAGTATGCGCCGGCAACATGCCGTTTCTAGCCGAATCCAATGCGGTTGAAGCTAATTTGTATTACGAACACATTTGACCACTAAGATTTATCAGCCGGGATAAATACGATCGTCTAACAAGGGTCAACAGACCCTACATTGGACCTTGATACATTGACTAGTAAGGTGGACTCTACCGAAACAGAGAAAGACCTTGACACCTTTATCACTAAAGTCACAATGCTAATGCAGAGTATACTAAACGAATTGTTTGCCACTCCGATCGAGGAATAACTGAGTGCGACGATTATTACTCTGATAGAAGAGTCCATAAGTAGGTTGAATGTGATCATCCCATATCGGCCGCCTGCTAAATACTTCATTGAAGAAGTTTCTTAATGGATCACGGAATAGAAAACAGGTTGTGAATTCGAAACCACAACTACTGTTCGCACACTCGACCAGTATCTCAAGAGTGTAAGAGAGAATGGAGGATACTATGTCAACATAGTATCATGCTTATGCAAGGAAGATGAAACAAGAGAGGACAACATGACATTTCATGAATTAGATCCTACAACTGCAAAGATGGATGATGAAAAGGGCAGTGTTCAAGACCCTCTTATTTAAGTAAATCTTGGTACAAATGAAGAACCCGATTGGCTTATATCAGTGCAACACTTGACCCCCAAGCAAAGATGGAGATGATTGCACTCTTAAAATAATATTCTAACTATTTTACTTGGGATCGTCATGAGATGCTTAGGTTGGATAGGGATCTTGTAGAACATTATCTTCCCATCAAAGAGAGATTTAAGTCGTTCGATCAGCCAATAAGGAGGATGACCCTAGAGGTCACCCTCAAAGTCAAAGAGGAAATCGAATGGTTATTGAAGGTTGGATTTATTCAGCCAATCCAATATGCAGATTAGATCTCAAATATAATTTTGGTTGTTAAGAAGAATGGAAAACTTAGAGTCTTATAAACTTTAGAAATCTTCATCTGACAACTCCAAATGATGAATATTCAGTGTCGATTGCGGATCAACTTATTGATAGGGCTTTCCGGACATAAGATTTTATCTTTCATGGATGGCCGCTTAAGGTATAATCAAATCTACATTGTCGAGATGGATGTGCACAAAATGACTTTCAGATGCCCATGGGCAATAAGAACTTATCACTAGGTAGAAATGCCATTTGGGTTGAAGAATGCTAAGGCCACTTTATGAAAGATCTATGAATGTTGTCTTCCATGACATGATAAGCAAATTCATGGAGGTATATATCGATGATGTAGTAGTGAAATCAGTCGACTTAGATGACCACTTTGCAGATCTTAAGCACTCATTAGAACACATGAGGAAACATAAACTGAAGATGAATTTCCTTAAATCCACCTACAGAGTCTTTGTAGAAAACTTCTTGGGATTCCTGGTTCATCAACGAGGCACAGAGGTCGATTAAAATAAAGTGTAGGCTATCTTGGAAGCACAACCACTTAAGAACAAGAAGAAATTACAGAGGTTCATCGACTAAATTAAGCTCCTACGGTGATTTATTTTAAATTTGGCCAGTAAGATCAACACATTTTTCCCATTGATCAAATTGAAGGCCAGAGAGGAGTTTATATGGAAAGAAGAACATCATGCTGCTGTTGATCATATTAAAGAATATTTAATGAAACCATCAGTGCTCATCCCTCTTGAGAAAGACTAACCATTTCGCCTTTATATTGCAACAACTGATGGATCGGTCGGAGCGTTATTAGCATGTGAGAATGATGATCGAAAGGAGAAGGTGATATATTACTTACCCTGAACCCTACGTGAGGTTGAACATCGTTATTTAGCCATTAAGAAATTATGCTTGTCCCTATATTTTGTCACTAACAAACTTCAACAATTTTTGCTAACATGGACAGTCCATGTTATACCTGTTAGTGCACTTTTCTGTGGCATACTAGTGCACCTTGTTTGTCAATTACTTAGGTCAGTGAGTCTAGAGTCGGTTGAGCTTAATGAAGACGAAGACCGAAGACTCAAGACGGACCGGTTGCATCAAGAAAGAAGAAACAGGTAAAAGTGATGCCTTGGTGAGCCTTAACCTTGTACCTATTCAAAACCATAAACCTCTAGATGACCATGACCCAATAGGCATACCATTAGTCATCTTAGACTGGCCTTAGGTGTCCCAAAAGACCACCAAAAGAATGGCCAAGAGGTTGCATGATCTGCTGGAAAATAGCAGAAAATCATGTCTGGCCGGGCGCTCGACCCAGTATCCACCGAGCGCCCGACCTATAGAGGAATCCATCCAAGAGAGTTGGCCATACATCCAGATGGTCATCGGGCGCCCGACCCAATGTCCACTCGGCGCCCGACTAGTGCAAAAAATGTCCAGCAGCACAGACCAAATTCTGGACTAAATTTTGGACGCCTTTTCAAGTAAACCACCTGGCGCCCAACAATGCAAGAATGGCCATCGGACACCTGACCACAACTTGTCCGGGCGCCCGACCAACTCTGAATGCGTCCAGCGACCAAATTTGTATAATGGAATGGATTTCGGGCGCCCAACCCAGTGTCCACCGGTCGCTCGACCCTGCGCGAATCTGCCCGTTATTTGACGCTTGGGAAAATCTTATAAAAACAGGGAGGTTCCTTTTTAGGGTCGAGAGAGGGGATTTTGAGGAGATAGAAGCCACCATTGCTAAAGATCATTAGAGGCTCTATTCCAAACCCATACCAAGTCATTCTCCTTGTGTTTTCATCACAAGTTTAGGCCATTCAATGGCATATTGAAAATGAACTTGTTCCCTCTTGATTCCTAGGGTTTTAGACACCTTGATCATAGTTTAAATCCCTTGTCTAAACACCACCTAGGAGTCCAAATAGGTGTATTCCTCTAGGAAACTCATTTCCTACCAATTGTAGAGGTTTCACCTTGGACATGCAAGGTAGCTGATCTTGGAGCTGAAGCCTTGGCAAAGCAGTGGCGTCAAAGATCAGGGGAGCACAAGGGGAGCTGATTCAAGCACGAGAGAGCAAGAAGAAGCAACCCAAAGCAGCACTACAAAGGGGCTCAATCAGACAAGTAAGGTTGTCTTTGTTAGGAGTCCATTCACTCAATTCCCTGTGGGAGTTGAGTGTAGAGTTTGTTTGACAAACTTGAATTAGGGTCGTTTGTTGATCATTGGCCTGTTAGTTAGCCTAAAGTCTAGGGACGTTAGCCGTTCCTTGGCCTGTTTGTCGGCCTAAAGACTAGGGTTTGTTAGGCACTCCTTGGCTCCTTTATCGGGCTTAAATTTAGGGACGTTTGCTGTTCCTTGACACGTTTGTCGGGCCTAAACAAAGTCTCCAAGGGGAGCCATCAACACGGGTGTAAATGTGTAAGTTGGGAGGAACCTGTAAACTCCCCGGTTGGGTGGATCTGAGTTAAAACACCTTGGTTGGGAGGAACCAGATTTAAACTCCCCAGTGAATGCAAGTGTGCTCAAAGGGGTTGAGTACTCGAACCGGGAGTGGAGTAGATAAGTAGTCGAACCACTATACATGCTTGTGTTTGTGATTGTTCTTGAGCACATTTCTCATTATGTATTGTGTTTAATTGGTTAATTATGAATGCTTAGTTATGAATGTATGCTAGGCACTTGATAGGCACATCCACACTCACAAGATGTACTTTCACTCCTCATGTAGACTTGAATTCTTATTGATCCATCCTCTATAGTCTACATGTGTTACTTAGACTAGGTTGTTAATTGCATTTATCATTTGCTATTCCTTTGATTGGACCCACTTAGGCTTGGAAGCCGAAGTGTTAATCGCTTACTTAGTTTAATTTGTTAAAATTATTAAGTAGGCGAAAAGATTTTTTAAAGGTCCTAATCACCCCCCTCTATGATTTATCCATAATTCTAGTTGCTCCTTAATTTTCTGCATGCGTATGCGTAGGGTGTCGTGTTAGACTACCCGACGTAATTTCTATACCATCAACCGATCTCATTAAATATATGCTTACATGATCGATCCAACGAAGGAGAATAGGGAAATGAGTTCTTGCTTTATCAGAATTTGACTTCAAGTATGTCTCTCAAAAGGCCGTCAAAGAGCAAGCTTTGGCCGATTTTCTCATCAATCATCTATTGTGAGTTGTCGATTAAACCCCATCGAACATTTTGGGTTTATACGCTGTACATACTTCATGGCGATTGATTTTCGATGAGTCAGGAGGAACAAAATAGCCATCAGGTGCTGGGATTATCATTATATCCTCGAATGAGAAAAGAGAGTTTACGCCTTCCAACTCAAGTTCGAGTGCACAAATAATCATCTCGAGTATTAGCCTCTGATTATCGGGTCAGGAATGTGGAAATTATTAGAGATTCCTAACTGGTGATCAACCAACTAGCCCGCTTTTATAAATGTTCAAGTTGGGCATTAGTGTTGTACTACAGAATGGTTGTGTAACTGATGCTTAATTTTAATGATATCATTCTTAGGTATCTCCCACGAGAACTTAATGTTGATGCGAATGAGATGACATAAATCGTGGCAAAACTTACACCACTAGATGGGCTCAGTAAAAGAGTCATGATTGTCTAAAAAGCGTCACTCCTAACCGCTTAGCAATAGGTAATGATGGTCGAAATCGCCTCAATGGAGATAACAAAAGATGATTGGAGAACTTCGATAATTCATTATTTAATAAGACCAAGCACAGGACTGATCGATAAGTAAGAATGATCGTGCTACATTATTTACTCATCGACAAAGATCTCCATTGAAAAATGGTCGATGATTTGTTACTTAAGTGCTTGGAAACGGTTAAGGCCATGATCACTACAGTGAGGTACAAGAAGGACTATGTGGATCCCATCAAGCAAGATAAAAGATGAGATGACTGATCTAGCGATACAGCTATTTTTGGCCAACTATGTTAAAAGACTGCATGAAGTATGTGAAAGGATGTCAAGCTTGTCAGAAACATGACCCCTTACATCACGTGACTTCATAAGAGCTCCATCTGCTTATTAAGCCATGACCATATTGAGGACGGGTAATAAATTTCATCAGAAAAATTTACCCTTCCTTGAAACAACACTGCTTTGTTATTATTGTGACCAATTACTTCACTAAGTGGATTGAAGCATAACCAATGTTAGGAGTTGACTAGGCGAAAGTTGTCGATTTCATAAAGAAACATATCTCCACCAATTTGGGATTCTTGTGATCATTACCGTTGGCAAAGGCGTTGTATTCTCAGGAGTTCAAATCCAGGCTTTCACAAATCTTTACAAATTTAAGTTAGTTTATTCTACTCTGTATTATGCTTAGGCCAATGGTCAACCGAGTCAACTAGCAAAATATTGAAGAACATTGTTGGGGTCCCAAATAGTGGACATTCTTAAAATAAGTCAAATAACCATACAACTCTGAAGGAATCACGCGAAGAAAGCCTTCCTGCGCACGCAAAAACGGAAGCGTACGCGACTTCCTTAGACTTAGCCAAATTCTCTAATGGGCCCCGCCGATCACCATGTTCGGAACTGCCTGGAAATGGACTCGTAACTCCATCACTATTTATGATGAACAGTGCAAGTGATTGCGCAATGAAACGGGCCCCGCAAACCCTTCGAAAATCAAAACCCAGTCGGTGGAGCCCACATTTACGTGTCCAACGCACCCTGAAATCCGAGCACCCCACGCATCCAACGCACCCTTAAAAACTACACGTTGGCCCGCCATTTGCGAAGGCCCACGCACTCAACGCACCTTGAAAACTGACCAACGCACCCCTAAATTCGTCTTGAAATCGACATTGAATTAACAGGTGCGTGGAGCCTCACGCACCCGGCAATTAAACCCCACTCACCCGTATGATTTTCGGACACTTGCAATCAAATAAACAGGTGCGTTGCGGGCATTTGACAGATGCGTGATACGTGGCAGCTTCCTATTGACCGAGTTCACCTATAAATACCCCTCGTCCCGCTCATTTACAGACGACAGAAAAAGAGAAAGAGAGCCGCCGCTGTCGGAAACCAAAAAACCCCGCTGGAATCCTCGCCGGAACATCTTTCCGTTCACCGGAATCCTATTTCCAGGCGTAGACGCTACTACAGGTCTGAATTTCATGTACTTAATAACGCATCTGTAAAAGGGACCTCACGCATCCAAAAGTACCCCACGCATCCGTCAATTCAGCCCCACGCGTCTGTAAATTCAGCCAGAATCAAATTTGGTAAAAAAGGGACCCACGCATCTTGAATATACACCAACGCACCCCTAAATTCGTCTTGAAATCGACATTGAATTGACAGGTGCGTGGAGCCTCACGCACCCGTAAATCAAGGCTCACGCACCCAAAAAATCAGGCAATTGCAGAACGTGTCAGCAGGTGCACTAGGCTCAATTCTGAGTATTTTCAAGGTTCGTCGGAGCCTGTCTTAGGTATTTCGAGCATTCCGGACGCAATGGAACGGCCAAACGAACGTTTCGAGAACTCTAAATGAGCGGAGTCGAGCATCTTCGAGACTTAACCCGGTTCGACGCGATGAACAGAGTAACTTCTCGGAAAGGAGTCGCCAACATCCAGAGCCATGCAAATATGCTGACATTTACATTCACTGTAAAGGCATGATCCGATTTGTGCCAAAAGCTAGACCAGCAGGGCCTTCATTACCACAATGAACCATGACCAAAGAACTTCGATTCTCTACAAAACAGTTACTCAACTGCCACAACACAACAGTCGATGCCCTACCCATCTAGACAATATCCGCCGGTTGGACTGCGCAGGTACACACAACTGTAGAATGGACTTCCCGAGGTCACCTGTCCCTACATTGACAGGCGCGGGCCCAGAGTCGTCCATCTCAGTAATAAACCCTGACAGTTTCAACCCGGGTATCCTGTTAAAATATGGGACATAGACATCCGACTAATACAAAGGTGGTTCAGTACACAGTAGAGCAAATATAGGTCCCATGGCCACTAACTCTAAGGCCATAGTCCCTGCTGGCTAGTCTTTTACCTTCTAATCAAGGGTCATCGATCATTCGATGTAATTAAGGGCCCGTGCCAGACCACGGCCTGGAATGTACAAGATCTCAGAATCTTTGGAATAAAATTCACCTTGCGATATCTCTTCTTTTGTGTACTTTGTGAATGCTTGTGATTGTCTATGAATGTTTTCATTACTTAGAGCCCCCCAGAGCCCCCCAAAGCAGCAAAACACCACATTTTAGGAAAATGTCCCTTGTGTTCATTTTTCTAGTCCCAACAAACTGGCAACTCTGCTGGGGAAGTCTCGAACCCAGAATCTCTGGTTATGTCTGAGCATAGAAACACTCTAAGATCAATTACCTGCAAACACGAATTCACGCATAGGAAAAGTTACCGCGAGGCGTAATGTTTCGACGCCCCACGGGAGTCAAACTGGCGACTCTCAATGGGAACGTTCTTCCCTTCATCTCTAAGGCAATAGATATTAAAAAAAAGAGGTTTTCAAACCCATAAATTTTCACAACTACACGTATTTGTCGCTGTCTTGCATATTTCTGCCGGTTTATGCATTGCGATCGATGGGCTCATACTCCCGATCGCACTTGTGAACTGTTCTGACGATTTTTATGACACTACAGAATTAGCAAGGTACTAGGACAGACAAAAGAAATGGCATGCTCAATAAATAGTTTGTGCACTTTCCTTGCCACCGGAGGCTTCAGCTTCCCTCGCTTCATCCCGACCACGACAACTGCCTCTAATTCAGGATGACAGTTGGTCGAAACACGCCGACAAAAGAAAGAGCAGAAGAAAGCAGCCAGTTTAGCAGCATATAAGAAGGTGGATGTCACAAGACCTCGCCCTGCAAACAAGACACAATGGCAGCCAAAACGGGGGCAGAAGACCCCTACAGGCAGGAGGGTTGCGCCGGCAGAGCCCACAATGCCCGCAATAACAATTGAGCAGTTCCCGCCGTTGCCCAAAACCTCTCGTACCCCACAAAGAACCACCGGGCTCGTAAATGAAAAGCCCAAGTCCACGACGATCCTCATACCAAGACAAGGACCGGTCCGAAAAATCCAGTTGGCACAAGTAGTGATGGTGCAGGTGGCCGCAGAGGCAGAGGAAGAACCGTATGAGACGGAAGAGTTACCTCCGTTACAAGATCGGATCGACAGGTTGGTGGAGGCTAATCGTGAGACAAATGAGCGAATGAAGGCCATCCATGAGGCCTTGACCGCTCTGATAGCACAAAATGCCGCCAGAAGTGCCGCACCACCCACCCGTCAGTCGGCGGAGGAATCTCAAGGTGCAGCAGAAGGTCCGACTGAGCCGGAGCCGCCCATCCAACCTAGAGTCATACCAGTAGGACGCGCACTGCTCTCCACATCTCACGTATCACGAGAAGAGCTGTCCCAAACGATAGCCCATATGATGCAACAGGAAAAGGAGAAAGAGAGGAAAGGTAGCTACAAATATCGGGTCCCATACCCACCAGAAGTAGAGGAGGTACCATTTCCGGCCAACTTTAGATGCCCGGACTTCGGAAAGTTCGACGACAGAGGGTCGCCAGAGGAGCACATCACCCACTTCCTGACTACATTGGGAAACTGGTCTGCAGTCCCGCAATACTGCATGCGGCTATTTGGATCTACCTTAACAGGGAAAGCTTTCCAATGGTACATGTCACTACCAGCCGGCTCTGTGAGAACATGGGAGCAGATGCAAGATGCCTTCATCTCAAAATTCTTCGCAACAGAGAGAGAGATCTCGTTAACGGATCTTGCAATGGTCAGACAGAGAAATGGTGAGCCAGTTGAGAAGTTCATCGACTGATGGGGAACCACAGCGGCTCAATGCCGAGAATTACCCAGTGAGGGCGAGCAGATGAAGATGTGTCTAAGAGCCCTAGACCCGATGATCTCGTATGGCCTGTCAGGCAACACCTTCAACTCCTTTCGCGAATTAGCAACCAAAGCACACTTGGTAGAGGAAGCAGCATCTCCAGTAAGCTTCAGGCCCGAGAGACAGAAGAGAGAGACAGGAAGAGTGGTGGAGACCCACCAGGTTGACAGGAGCAGGGACCCGAAAGATCGAAAATGCCCCGCTACGAATCATGGGACAGAGGTGAAGACGGCAGAGGTACCAGATAAAGGCAAAAGGCCCTATGTACCCAAACGTGTATCTATAGCCGAAAGAGAAAAGGCGAACGGCCCATACACATTCGACATGGCCGATTTAGTTCCGATCATGGAACAGTTAATTGAAGTGGGCCTGGTACGCCTACCAGAGCCGATTCGTCCTCACAAGGTCGGACGAACGAACGACCCTAAATACTGCAAATATCACCGGTGCATCAGCCATCAGACGGAAAATTCCTTTTCCTTAAAGGGAAGAATACAGCAATTGATCAATCAGGGGGTCATCAGCATGAAGGTACCTGAGACAGTGAAGGAGGCAGTCGGGGCAATTTCAACAGTCCCGATAGAAGGTGGAACCGGCCGATCAACCCTGCTCCCTAGGCCAAAGGAACCATGGACCCCAGTCAGTAGCAAGAAAAGACTTGAGAACAGACAAAGACTCGTGAAGCGAAAGAAGAACAGAGGAGCGAAGTCACAGGGGCAAGGGCAACTCATGACGAGCATGGCCCTCTGCAGAATGGTGTCGTTCACCGAACAAGCATCACCCGAAGAAACGCCGCAAGTAGTGGAGAGGGAAGTTGACGCAGTCATCCTACGGTCAGGAAAGCAAATCCCCAGACCAGACAACCCGATACCAGAAGACGGTACCCCTGACAGATCTCAGGAAAGATCTCGTATGCAAAAGTCGAAGGAAAAAGTCGTCGAAGCTACGACCAGTCAACCAAACCCTAGGCCAGTGGCATACGACATTGTGTCACACCTACAAAAGGTTCCCGCCCGCCTGAGCATATACGATGCCCTATGCCTCTCAAAAGTATACAGGGAAATGTTAATCAATGCCTTGCTTGACAATGAAGTCAGGGAGGTCACGATAATAGAGATAGAAGAAGAAATGAAAAATTTAGATAAATTTTGGGAGGGGTATATGCCGATGTCGCAAGTTATGCCTGTCAATCACCCTTCGACCAACACGTTCTCAGAAGAAGACCGCACGATAGAATCAACAGACCACAACCGTCCGCTAATGGTCATAGGAATAATCAGGGACACCGAGATCAAGAGATGTATGCTGGACGACGGGTCGGCTGTAAATATCATGCCCTTGAGGACATTGCAGACGCTAGGTTACATGCAATCGGCGTTACGCCCGAGTTTTATGATGATTCAAGGTTTCAATCAAGACAGTCAGCGTACGCTCGGATCAATTACGGTAATGTTAGAGATCGAAGGACTGACCACAAAAGTGACATGCCAGGTGATCGATGCAGTGACAACATACAACCTCCTTTTAGGGAGGCCTTGTCTCCACCAAAATCGCATAATCCCCTCGACATATCACCAGTGTTTTAAATACAGCAGAGACGGAGTCCAATACAGGGTAATGACGGATCCAAAGCCATACACGATAGCCGAGTCATTTTTAGCCGACGCAAAATACTACAGCTCGGCCAACGGCAGTGAAACCAGTGAAAGGACCGAGGTATCAGAGAAGGGGCAGACGGCAAAAACACAAACAGAGAAGTTCACGCGGGGAAGCGAGCCTCAAACTACCACCCAGGGGAGATCCCGACACCCGCTAGAGAGTCACTCTCGGCCAACCACGAAGAAGTTTTATGTGATACCGCAACATTTACGTCAGCCAGGCAGTCTGTGTTAAAATTGATCTTAGATCAAGACATGAGCGTGCTCAAGTCCAGCTTCAACGTACCGGTACCCAAGATAGGAAGAACCAAACCCTTTTTAAAAGCTCCAAGCCAGTTCATCGTGCCGTCAAGAGATGTCACCCAGAAAGACATCAAGTTTCATTCAGGGCCGAGCTGGTCAGCGCCATCGGAAGGAAGAGGGGAAGGAAGGGGGCTCACCCAGCCTCGACCAATAGAAGAGAAGAGATATAGCAGAGCCAGCCGAAAGATCATGAAGAATATGGGATTCCCCGACCAAAGCATAGACACAGAGAGGAGGTTACTGGCTCCATTTGAAGAACATAGGCGAGTCTACCGCAATGGAGAAGGCCTAGGGGCTAAGGCAAGTGTAATCATGGTAACCATTGGCCCGGCAGAAGAAACCTAGTCGCAGGAGCCTAGTGATGTGGTCCAGCCAAGTATCGCACCTGTGCAACTAGGAGATGGTGGACAGCCAACAATCGACGAACTCGAGGAGATAAACCTGGGCACCCCCGAAGAGCTCAGGAATACATACTTGAGCAGAAACGTCCCAGAAGGAGAGAAGGAGAGATACCTGCAACTACTAAAGGAGAATAAAGATATCTTTGCCTGGACGTATTCAGAAATGCCAGGGCTCAGCCCGACGATCGCCATGCACAAACTGAGTATCATGAAGGAAAAGAAGCCGGTAAAACAATCGCAACGACTGTTTCACCCGAAAATTATACCAAAGATTGAGGAAGAGGTCAAGAGACTGATTCAGGCTGGGTTCGTTCGAGAGGTGAAGTACCCCCGCTGGATCTCAAACATCATGCCAGTCGAGAAGAAGAGCGGACAAATCCGAATATGTGTTGATTTTCGAAACCTAAATGAAGCCTGCCCTAAGGACGATTTTCCCCTCCCGATTCCTGAGATGTTAATTGACAGCACGACGGGGTATGCAGTGATGTCTTTCATGGACGGATATTCGGGATACAATCAAATTCGCATGCAACCAGAAGATGAAGAAGCCACGACTTTCCGCACAACTCTCGGCATCTACTGCTATCGCGTAATGCCCTTCGGATTAAAAAATGCAGGGGCAACCTACCAGCGCGCAATGCACGTCATATTCTAGGACATGATGCATAAGCATGTTGAATGCTATGTAGATGATTTAGTCGTCAGGTCAACCGATCACGAACAACACAGGGAGCACATAAGGCAAGTGTTCCAACGATTGCATAAGAAGAGTCTTCGCATGAATCCGCTAAAATGCGCGTTCGGAGTTGCATCCGATAAATTCTTGGGTTTCGTGGTCAGACACAGGGGCATAGAAATCGATCCCGCAAAAATTAAGGCCATCATAGAAATGCCGCCTCCAAAGAACCTGAAGCAGCTGAAAAGCTTCCAGGGCCGCGTAGCATACCTGAGGAGATTCATCTCAAACCTGGCTGGTCGTTGTCAGCCGTTCTCCCGACTCAACAAGAAGAATGTCAGGTTCGAATGGGACGCCGCCTGTCAGAAAGCCTTTGATTCACTAAAAAAAATGCTCGGGAATTCGCCAGTCCTTGCTGCCCTAATCAAGGGCAAACCGCTGATTCTATACATTGCAGTAAGTGATAACTCGCTAAGGGCGCTCCTGGCATAGAAGAACGAAGAAGGCAAGGAGAACGCACTGTATTATTTAAGTCGCACATTGGTAGGGGCCGAGTTTAACTACTCAGTGATCGAGAAGATATGTCTGGCCCTCATCTTCGCCGTGAAGAAACTTAGGCATTACTGCCTCTCACATCAAATAACGTTGATATCCAAGGCTGATCCAATCAAATTTCTCATGAATCGGCCCATGTTGTCCGGCGCTTAGCAAAATGGGCCCTTCTCCTTTCGGAATTCGATATCACTTACGTCACGGCCCGAGCCGTTAAAGGACAAGCGATTACGAATTTCCTCGCTGCGTAACCCGTTCCAAGCAATGAAGAAATGGAATGCGATTTCCCAGACGACTAGGTAATGATGATCGAAGAACCGCGACCCTGGCAAATGTACTTCGACGGAGCCGCTAGGTCCACAGGGGCAGGGGCAGGAGTTATATTTATTAGCCCGCAGGGAGATCTACTGCCCTATGCATTTACGATCGTGCCGGCTTGTACCAACAACGAAGCAGAATACCAAGCCCTTATTATCGGACTACAGCTCGCCCTCGAGATGCGTATCAAGGCAATACGGATTTACTACGACTCCAGGCTAGTCATTAGACAGCTAACGACGGAATATGAGGTTCGCAAGCCCGAGTTCTCGCCCTTCTGCCACCAAGCGCAATCGTTGTTCGACCAGTTTCGCAATGGCAACATTTCACATATACCAAGGCAAGAGAACATACAGGCCGACGCGTTGGCCAGCTTGGCCGCTGCCCTGGCTAATCCCGGAGGTAGCCCACTTTAAGTAACAATCGAAGAAAGAAGGATCTTACCAACTACCCTACTGCGCAGCGACGAATCGAGCGTGAATCCCATCTGTTGCTTCGAAATCACAGAAGAAAATGACTGGAAGAGACCATTCAGTCGACTACTTGAAATACGAATTTTTACCGGAAGAACCCAAGATGCGTACTCAGGTCAGGAGGCGCGCCGGTTCATTTATAATGCAGAGTGACACCCTTTACAAGCGCTCGTATGAGGGAGTGCTGCTACGCTGCCTGGATCAGGATGAGGCATATGCCATGCTAAAAGAAGCTCACGGAGGGGAGTGCGGTGCTCACCAAGGGGGTAGGAACTTGCATCACCGTGTCCGACATATGGGGTACTATTGGCCCATAATGATGAAAGACGCAATAGACTACGTCAGGAAGTGTCATCAATGCCAGATACATGCAGATATAATACACTCATCACCAGAAGAGTTACATTAATCGATGATATCTTGGCCTTTCGCCACCTGGGGCATGGACGTGATAGGGCCGATCAACCCGCCATCCTCTCAGGGGCACCAGTACATCCTTGCTGCAACCGATTATTTCTCTAAATGGGCAGAAGCCGTTGCCTTAAGAAACGTGAAAGCCAGACATGTCGAAAGTTTCATCCGTCATTCCATATTATACCCGCACGGTATCCCTGAAAGAATCACCACCGACAACGGGACACCCTTCAAAAATGTCACTATCGATAAGCTATGCGCGAAGTTCAAGATCAAGCATTGCTATTCGTCACCCTACTACCCTCCCGCGAACGGGTTAGCCGAAGCGTTCAACAAGACTATCGTAAAAATCCTGAAGAAGACGGTGGCAGAAAATAAGGACTGGGACAGACGATTACCCGAAGCACTATGGGCATACAAGACCACGTACCGCACAGCCACCCGAGCCACACCCTACTCATTGGTGTACGGCACGGAAGCCGTGATCCCGATGGAAATACAGGTGGAGTCACTACGGGTTGCCTCTGACACTCCTTGACAACCGAATACAGTGATAAAATCAGAATGGTCGAGCTTGACAACCTGGATGAAAAGAGGCTCGCCGCTCAACAAAGGCTTGAAATGTATCAAAAACAAATCTCAGCTTCGTACGATAAACGAGTCCGGGGAAGGTCATTTAAGAGAGGCGACCTGGTGCTAATGATGAAACGTCCGGCACCGGTGCAAGGCCCAAAAAGTAAATTCAATCCAAAATGGGATTCAGTGTACATTATCGATGAGGTGTACTCTAATGGAGCCTATCGGGTAATAGATTGCAAAGGACAGGGCGTCAGTAAGCTGGTGAATGGTCGGTTCTTGAAAAGATATTATACTTGATGGAAGTCTATCATCATATTTTGTAAACGCCCCATTAGAGGGACGATGTAATATGGAAAATACTAAGAGAAATGATACCGCATGAGGTTCGGAGCAAAATACTAATTATCTACCTTTTCTTCCACAGGTATCAGGAAGTCGTCAAGGCTCAGAATACGTCAGGAATGACATCCCACTCTTCAAGGCCATTAAGAAAGGGAGTAAGCCCTTAGTAGAGGCTCGATCACATCCCTGTTCATACAAGCACAGGTTTGGGTCCTAACAGGGGGACGCTCTTCCCAGATGACGCAGTCAATTCTCATTTAAAGCTTAAAATTACAAATAACTTAGTAGCATAACATGAACCTAAAATCAGAATAGTGTACATATCGACACAATATTTGTTACAACGTGTTCTAAAATTAGTATTAAGTACAAATGGAGGTCACTACAGCTCAACTGTTTAAAGTTTTCAATAATTGGTCTAACAAGTTTGCTGCAGACTCCTCGACCGCCTTCCGTGTCGCCTCGGCTTCAGCTAGAACTAGAGCAGGGTCAGGAATGTTCCTGAGAGACTACTCCAACTCCGCAACTTGGGCTTTCATGACGTCGCGCTCCGCCTCCCGCTGATCAAGGGAAGATTGCAAACGGGTCCTCTGACCGCTGAGCTTGGATAGTTTAAGGTGGACGATCGAGCGTTCAGCTTGTAGTCGAGCCACCTCATTGTCTATCTCTGCCAAACGAGCGGTAGCCTCTTGACACCCATCGTCAATAATCTGCCAGTCCTTCTTCACCACGACCACCCCAGCCTCGTGTAACTCCGGTTTCGAGAGAAGGGACCGCAAGTGACCGCGCTTTTCCTCAGTAGAAGGGTCAATTTGGAGGCTTTTCGCCTCGCGTTCTCGGGCCACTCGTTCCTTAAACAGAGTCACTTGACCAATTACGGAGGACAAGTCAATCCCAAGCCAGGCAACGTTAAGCCCTAGTGCTTGCAACGCCTCGTCTAAGATAGGCCATTTCTCCTCACGTCTTAAAGAGTCGGCGATGTCAGACAGAAGACCCTTGAGAAGGTTTGACTTGGTCCTCGACAGACCCCGAAGGGATGAGACGAATGACTCCGGCAACGCCACAGGCACTGAGGCATCAGCAGGAGCAGCCACTAGCAAGGAAAGTGAAAAGCGTTAGTACATAAAAAATCATCGTCAGAAAGGAAGCAGTCAAGACAGTAAAAGCAAATGACATACCAGCAACATCAGGAATGCCAACGGCAACGACGCTAGATGAAGTGGTAGGCATAGGTGACGCTAGGGCCGGCGCCGTCGTCCCCTCAGTCAATGGCTCAGGCAATTTCGGGGAGGATATCACCACGACCTCGGGAATGTCGGCATCAGGCGCTGGCCCAGCAACAGGAGGAATTGCGGTGGCAAGCTCGACTAGCAACGACGTGACGACGGGCGGAACTTCAATAGCAGATTCAATTAACAACGGTTCAGCAGAAGGAGGAACCCCCACAACAGGATCGAGCGCGCTCAACTCAATAGTAGGAACCGCTACCCCTTCCACAACGGCGACGATCGCTTCCGGCACCCCGCTTTGAGCTTTAGCATCCTCCACAGAAGGATTGGGGGGAAGAACGGACTCGGCAGGTGCCTCATCATCCAAATCCATGAAGATTGCCCCCACGTCATCTTCAGGGACAGGCCTATCATAAATGGGCTCATTCTCATTGCTCCCCTGGGTAGGGCAGCCTTCGCTCAGGTTGGCTTGAGAGCTTAGCTCGCCCTCTTCCCTGGCTTCCCCCGTGTTAACGACCGGAGTGTCGCCAGCCTCCTTCGAAAGCTGCTCCTGCAGGCGCTCGGCCCTACGTAGTTTCCACAAATCCTTTATTTTCTTGCCGCCGCAAATGACGGGAAGACGAGGAGCAGTCTTCACCCGAGGGCCGGCGCGCTCGACCCATACACCCTCTTCACCCTCACCACCACCATCACCACCGTCATCACCATTATTATCACCATCATCACCATCGGAGCTTCCCCTCTCTGATGTAATCTCTGTGCCTTACGCCACAGACCCGGGGGAAGTATACCCCGAGCCAACCAGAGAAAAAGTGCAATCCGCAGTAAGCGGAGTTCATCCCATAAGCAGCCCGCTCCTTGTTGCTGATGACGTAACCGAATGCTCGGTATATAGACCATAAGACCACCGGAGCCAGCGCATACCGGTGACCGTTCACCAGGGCCCCTGCGACGGCGAAGCAAGACACTTTGATATTATCCGCCTGCTTGGAGCTCGGAAGCGCCACGCAACTGAGCCAATATGCCAGGAAGCCGGCTAGCTCGCAGGAGGGGGAGAGCTTGTTGGGGCGTGGGAAATTTTCCCTCATCCGTTTCTCTAAAAGCGCCTTATCACCACTACCTTCGTCAAAGGCCGCATAGTCCAAGCTGAAGAAGGGAAAGGATGAAGCGTTAGCAGAAAGAAAGAAGCGTGACAGAACAGTAAGGCACAATTCATTACAGAAAACTTACTTCAAGCCGTGGCTGAAATAGACCAGCTAGTCCTCGAACAGGAGTTTATCCTTGAGACCCCAAAATTGGGGTAGTTCGGCAAATAGCTCGTAGCAGGCCTCGAAGAAGAAGCCTTCATTGATGCCTTTCTTCTTTCGCGACAGCTCATCGTCGCTCGGGACCCATTCATCATAAATCCTCCCGCGAATAGGGAGCCCCGCGATCCTATTGAGATCCCAGAGCGAGATGCTCATCTCGCCGCACGGCATGTGAAAGGAATTGGTGATGGAGCACCAGTGGTTGAGGAAGCCCTTGTATACCCAGGGCTCTCGACAAAAGTAGCTTGATGTCGCTTCGATCGCCTTGTACAGACCCACCGCCCGTAAGGTCGCCCTGTGCTGTTCCAAGATCTGGTTCGCCCACACCTCGTAGCCCGGATGAAAGACCAGATGGCCGCGAGTCCGGAACGCCCCGGACAACCAGACTTCGGCATCCCCCAGATGGTGAAACCTCTGGCGGAGAGTCTCGAAATAATGCCTGGGGAAGGGCTGATGGGGATTGTGATTCGGCTCTAGAAAAATCATATCCTTTACGCCCAGGACCGACTGCTGCTTCCCGTTCTTGGAGAGAGAACAGCTGAGGAATGACGCCGGGCCGGATGTCCAAACTTCGACGCCGTAGAAGGAGTTGTTCCTGCAGATGTCGGATGGTTCGATGCTCGGGAAAGACCGCTGCCGTTGATAACTCTTCGCATAACGAATATACTCCCGAGTGTAGGGATTCCTCACGATGAGTGGCGCAGTGACAAGCTTGGCACTAGACCAGGCCACCTTCATCTTGTCTGATCTAGACTTGGTCTGGTTCTCCAAGTACACTTGCTTGGCACCTTTGCCAGCCCTCTTCGGGCGACCGCGCCTGGTAGACTGGGTGGGGATCGACGGACTCGCCTCGCCCTCTTCAGAACCCGTTGCCCCGTCACTCCGAAAACCCCGGAGAGGAGCATACCATGCATCCCATTGCTCCTGTGTGCCCCTGTCTGGAGGAGGCGGCACGATCCTATCGCAAAGGATCTTCTTCTGTATATCCTTCGATAAGGTGAGAATGCGTTCATAAAAGTTGAACGTTTCTGGAGGGAGAAACCACTGTGGATTTTCAGCGAACGGTCTGACGACCTGCTTGGCAGCAGCACGCTTACACTTGGAGGGAGTCTGGGGAGGACCCAAAGGACCGGATCGTGAAGGATCGCTGGCCATTGTAACCTACAAGCAGTATGCAAGACTCAGGTACAAAGTAAAGGGGAAATATTTGCACATAATCGATCAAACCATTCATAAAAGACAAAGGGACACAAAGCAGCAAATGAACAAAGCACAAGGGCCAACATAAGCCACTGCGGAACACACTCGAAACCAATGGAAGAAGAAATGAAACGAAAAACATTCACAACCGCAACATTATCGTCACGGAACATACAAGCAGGAAAAGACAGAAAGTGAAGCGAAAAGTATAAATTAGTATTCATCAACCATAAGGGCCATTCCACATGGCTAAATTGTTAATAACAATTGTTCCAAATGATCAAACAACAACATTCAATGTAAGATGACTCAAAATTGTGGGGATCCCTCCCCGAAACCAGAGAGCAAGGGCCTCAATCCTGCGTCAGCGGAAGAACTCGAGCCTTCAACTCATCAACCTTCGCCCGGACCTGGCCTTCTTTGAAGATCAAGTCCACCAAAATGGAAATACACTGTTGCACGAGATCGAAATTCAGGTGCTCGGCGTTCGCATAGTTCCTTATGATCGAGACGTCGATCGCCAGGTCGTCATGTTCTCGCATGGCCTCCCTGACCATTCTCCAGATGCCGGCGCGGTGATCCGGGTACTAGGCCTCCGCCAACGGGACAAGCCAAGCTAGAAACCGCCTGCTCTCCCTCTTCTCCTCCTTCAGGAAGCTGAGACGTTTCGACAGGGATAGGAAAGAAGCAGCCAAAGAAGGCTCCGCCGCCTCCAGGACCGTCAATTCCTCCAAAAGGGAAGAATCATCGATGAAGCTAGAGATGGCCTCCTTACGCTCGTCTGAGATGGAGGCCATCGCCGAGACATTCTGAATAGCTCGGAGAATGGGGCGGGATTCAACGCCGAGATGAGTCAAGGCTTCGGCCACCTCGTCGCATTGACTGGCAAGAGATGACCAAGCCTCGGGGTGGTCTAGAGCAGTTAGAAGTCGCCTAAGGCAGTCGCGGGCCTCACGGAGGGAAGCGCGTGTTACGACCATCGTCTGCCAGGAAACAAGGCTGATGAACCGATACAGCACTCCGACAAAAGAGAAAGAGAAAAAGGGAAGCAGAAAAAACTAATCGAGTGAAGTCAAAAAGAAAGAGGAGAGAGAGAAGGGGCAAGAAGACATGCTCAGGTACACTCGAAACATTACTTAAGGTCACCGTAGGTATTTCCTCCAAAAACTAATGCGATCTAGAAAGCTCGAAAGTCTATGAGACCCTACGCCTCTTCAAAATCCGAATATGTGTGCCCAAATACGAGGCATAGGTTAAGGGGCTCATACACTTAAATATCTAGCTTCGCAGAAGATTGCTTAAAATCATATATCTAGCTTTAAAATTTTTACCAGTCCTGTACGCTGGATGCGTGAGTCTCCACGCACCCCGAAATTCGAGAGGATGGCAAAATCATATTTTTAGGTGCGTGAGACCCCACGCACCCTTAAACCTATGCAACCCCGATTTTCGGGTGTGTGAAGGGCAATATCTCGAACCAAATCGACGAAGGGTGCTTGAGGCCTCACGCACCCAATAAATACATCCTTTTCGGCCAAGTTCATCAGTTGGGTGCGTAAGCTCCCAGCGCACCCTTAAAAATCAACTCAAACCTAATTTCATGGTGCGTGAAGCACCAAGGCTTGCTTAGAGTTGACGAAGGGTGCGTAGACCCCTCTACGCACCCAAAAAACTCGGGATGTCCACAAAATTCAAAAGATTTAGAGGTGCGTAACACCCAACGCATCCAAAAGAGGAATATTCAAAGTTCCAAATCCAAAATATAGGGTGTGTGTGTGTCCAACGCACCCCTGAAATCACTTCTACCTTGAATAAGTGGGTGCGTACGGATTAAATACACGCGTTGGAGACAGTTGTTGGATGCGTTGGAGAATAAAAGGGTGCGTGGGCTTGATGTGAAAATGTCTGGTAAAGAACAGTGAAATACGAGAATGAGCCGTCTCGTCTATTTATAGTGGGACCCGGGAAATCCAGTGCGTCGCACCAGTCGATCGTGCGCCCGCCGCGACCCACCGGAGGGGCATCTGTTGGGGTCCCAAATAGTGGACATTCTTAAAATAAGTCAAATAACCATACAACTCTGAAGGAATCACGCGAAGAACGCCTTCCGGCGCAAGCAAAAATGGAAGCGTACGCGACTTCCCTAGACTTAGCCAAATTCTCTAGTGGGCCCCGCCAATCACCATGTTCGGAACCGCCCGAAAATGGACCCGCAACTCCATCACTATTTATGATGAACAGTGCAAGTGATTGCGCAATGAAACGGGCCCCGCAAACCCTCCGAAAATCAAAACCCAGTCGGTGGAGCCCACATTTACGTGTCCAACGCACCCTGAAATTCGAGCACCCCACGCATCCAACGCACCCTTAAAAACTGCACGTTGGCCCGCCATTTGCGAAGGCCCACGCACTCAACGCACCTTGAAAACTGACCAACGCACCCCTAAATTCGTCTTGAAATCGACATTGAATTAACAGGTGCGTGGAGCCTCACGCACCCGACAATTAAACCCCACGCACCCGTATGATTTTCGGACACTTGCAATCAAATAAACAGGTGCGTTGCGGGCATTTGACAGATGCGTGATACATGGCAGCTTCCTATTGGCCGAGTTCACCTATAAATACCCCTCGTCCCGCTCATTTACAGACAACAGAAAAAGAGAAAGAGAGCCACCGCTGCCGGAAACCCAAAAAACCCCGCTGGAATCCTCGCCGGAACACCTTTCCGTTCACCGGAATCTTATTTCCAGGCGTAGACGCTACTACAGGTCTGAATTTCATGTACTTAATAATGCATCTGTAAAAGGGACCTCACGCATCCAAAAGTACCCCACGCATCCGTCAATTCAGCCCCACGCGTCTGTAAATTCAGCAGAATCAAATTTCGTAAAAAAGGGACCCACGCATCCTGAATATACACCAACGCACCCCTAAATTCGTCTTGAAATCGACATTGAATTGACAGGTGCGTGGAGCCTCACGCACCCGTAAATCAAGGCTCACGCACCCAAAAAATCAGCCAATTGCAAAACATGTCAGCAGGTGCACCAGGCTCAATTCCGAGTATTTTCAAGGTTCGTCGGAGCCTGTTTTGGGTATTTCGAGCATTCCGGACGTAATGGAACGGCCAAACGAACGTTTCGAGAACTCTAAATGAACAGAGTCGAGCATCTTCGAGACTTAACCCGGTTCGACGCGATGAACAGAGTAACTTCCTGGAAAGGAGTCGCCAACATCCAGAGCCATGCAAATATGCTGACATTTACATTCACTGTAAAGGCATGATCCGATTTGTGCCAAAAGCTAGACCAGCAGGGCCTTCATTACCACAATGAACCATGACCAAAGAACTTCGATTCTCTACAAAACAGTTACTCAACTGCCACAACACAACAGTCGATGCCCTACCCATCTAGACAATATCCGCCGGTTGGACTGCTCAGGTACACACAACTGTAGAATGGACTTCCCGAGGTCACTTGTCCCTACATTGACAGGCGCGGGCCTAGAGTCGTCCATCTCAGTAATAAACCCTGACAGTTTCAACCCGGGTATCCTGTTAAAATATGGGACATAGACATCCGACTAATACAAAGGTGGTTCAGTACACAATAGAGCAAATATAGGTCCCATGGCCACAAACTCTAAGGCCATAGTCCCTGCTGGCTAGTCTTTTGCCTTCTAATCAAGGGTCATCGATCATTCGATGTAATTAAGGGCCCGTGCCAGACCACGGCCTGGAATGTACAAGATCTCAGAATCTCTGAAATAAAATTCGCCTTGCGATATCTCTTCTTTTGTGTACTTTGTGAATGCTTGTGATTGTCTATGAATATTTTCATTACTCAGAGCCCCCCAGAGCCCCCCAAAGCAGCAAAACACCACATTTCAGGAAAATGTCCCTTGTGTTCATTTTTCTAGTCCCAACAAACATAATCAAACATATGACAGAAGACCATCTCGGTTGTGGTATATGATGTTATCTAAAGTACTTTGAGCACATCGAATGTCCCAAAGAACGAGTACAGGGATCACGTCATTTGCCTTGACATACGAGAATAACGCTGTGTTATCCGCGGAGGTAAACATTGCTTTGCTCGGAGTGGCATTCCAAAACTACTTAACTCTTCAAGAGTTCATTGAGGCAATGTTAATGGAGTTAGAAGAACTCGACGCATCCGATTGTAGGCTCTTGATTGGTTAAAAGTGACAACTTTAAAGTTGTCGGGGCCTATAACAGGAAGGTGAGAACAAGCCCTTCACAGAAGGAGAATTGGTTTATAAGACCATACACCTCATTGGCACCAAGTGTCATAAATTCAGTAAATAGTCTCCGTTGTGGGAGGGGGCACCAATTGTAAATAAGGTGGTGAGAGGAGGGTTATTTGTTGTAAAATAAAGAAAACCAAGAAAATAGAAACCCCATTAATGACCGTTATCTAAAAAAATATTATCCTACCCTTTAGGAATCTATGAAAAAATAGGACAAGTCAACTAAAAAGTAAGCCAACAATGACGAAGAATAAAAAGACAAAGGACAGTGCACCAAAAAGAAAATATTCATTTCCTTTAATTGGCTTTTACATTGAGATCATTATAAAATTCTTTATTTACAAAAAAAACATATTTCCTTGATAAAAGGGTGAAAGAACAAAAAACGAGGGAGGAGAAACAAATTGATCTCTAGTCGATTATCTTACGGGAGGGCGTCCTTCATTTTATCTTTATTTTTGCAAAATACTAGCTAAGTCTTTGAACTTTGGCTGCTACTCAAAGAGAGCGTTGCTTTTCGACAGTTTTGCACCCAACAAGTGGAGGTGGGAGTTACGGATGCCATGGTAGAAAGATGAAGGAAGGCAAGAAGAAACAAGGAAGATGACTGCAGACTCAAGAAACCTAAAGAGATTTATTTATAGAAGGCCATGACCATTGACGCTCTTAGCAAGCATTAATGACAAACAATTTCCAACGTAGAATTGCTGCGCATGACAGTCGATTGCAAACCCTATGTCGTCACGTGTTGAGTGTTGAGCGCCTACCAAACTCAAAACATCAAAACAAACATCCCTCTGAATATAAAGGGATGTGGGGGCATTATTTATACCTGGCCTGGCGCAATCCATGGGCTCAATGGAATGCTGCCACGTGTCGATACTATCGTATAAACGACGGGAGGCAAGATCATACTTATGCCTCAAGGAATTGTGGATTCATACTTTCAATGACACGTAAGATACCAAAAGTAGCACAACTCAGAGTCGTATGCACATTTATAGTCGAGGAAAGAGAGACACTGCGAGAAGGGCACATGATAGTCACATGAGTGGCATGTGTGAATAAGCAGCATACGCGACAATCTACGTAAAGCCTTGCCAATATCGAAAATCTTGCAATCTAAGATGCACATAGCAAAGTCGTCTCAGACAATCATGCTGAAAAGGAGAAATTTCTTAGAGATGATCGATGCTTTCACGGAGACTAAGGAGGATTAAGAAACAAGTTTTTCTAAATTAGAAGGAGATCAATATAAGATGGCATAAAGAATCCAAATTTGGCTGGAACACGGCCTAGTAACTTTGAGGATCGGCAGGGAAGCCTTTGTGGATTAGCAAGGAAACCTCGACATGGCCACCACCATTTTAAGTCTATATAAGCTGCACTCAATGAAGACTTTCAGGCCCTCGCCACACATAATCAATCAATCTATAGCACGACATTGTTTGTCCTAGTTTTAGCTAAGACATTCTACCACACTTTAGAAAGTTCAGAATCCTTAGTGTAGCTTACATTCGCTACTATCCAGCGTCATCGTTGTAGTACGCCTTACAAGTAGTTTAAATATCCACGACCTCCGTTGTTGGATCTCATCGATCACTGAGTCCATACTTGGTAGATCACATCAGTCACATCTTGTAGGCTACATGCCACAGTTGCTCTATCCACATAGGTAGTCATAGGTATTTTTTATTTTTCTTTGCTTTAATTTTCTCTCGCTGATTGTTTTAATCTTACACGCAAATCAAGAAAATTAGCAATCCAACCTTAGTTTTTAATCTCAATCGTCTATCATTACATTACTTAGAAGCCTGAGAACTGTGATCATCATTAAAAGAAAAAGTCCTTAGTGCAAGGCAAAAAGATCCCATTGAAAGACTAACCCTCCCCTTCACAAATTTCCTTATCACTACAACAATGGTAGTTAAATAGTCGATCAACCTTCTCAGTTCTAATCCTAATCTGGCTAGTTCGACACCTGGGGTCACAGGTGTTCAATTGAATTCGAGTTGGGTACGACTCTGGCATGTTCGACACTATCCTTAATTGCACATGTTTAATGAATACGAGCCATTTGTTAACATGTGTGGCCTCGTGATTGAACAATAATAAGAAGTATGAAGATGTTTAGAAAACATATTCTAAAACTAAACGAGAAGACTTCAATCAACAAAGGCCCACCACATGAAATAATTTGAATATGGCGGCAGCCTATCGTATTCCCCTAATGTGGTGGTGAGACTCAAGGAGTAGTCTGGGTGTTCAGTGACGATCCTCATGTTGGTCTAACCAAATTCGTTGATGGTTTGATTTAGACAGAGAACCATATAGACGCCTCAGGGGACATAAGAGTAATTTTCTTCTAGGTGAAGAAGCCTCAGTTTCCTAGCTTAGGGAGGTATTGGGTCCCTAGGGTACAATACCCGACAATTACCCCCAATTGGCCATTGTGAAGTCATCTATTTTCATGTGCATACATGCTGAAAAGTAGATGAGAGAGTGTGGCGAACCTACCATAGAGGAATGATGAATTGCACGCATCCCCCAAACTTATCAAGAGAGATGTGAAGTTGTCTTGATGTTATTATTTAGAGCAGGAGAGATGTGAAGATGTCCTTAATGTTATTATTTGGAGTATTTGGAGAGACAACGTACTGCATGCATTTATGCATTTACATACATGTTTCATTTCAGTAACATATGTTATATGTGGTTCTCTGCGTTACTACTTGTTTATAGTGAAATATGATTGCCTGTGCTTTACTCTGATTGGTAGTGTTATGCCACTTTATAGAAGTACCCACTGAGTTTTCAAGAAAATTTAACCCGTTGTTTCCTCTTAAATTTTTTAGAGAGAGGCTGTTAGTGAAGATACTTAGGTGCGGTTCCTTTTATTTACGTTCCAAGAGGGTGATGTATATTTTATAATACGTTGGGAATGCATGGAGAACAATATACTCAGTAAAAGATTCTATAGATATTTCATATTTACATTGCGCCATGTTGTGCTTGCATACCATTAAAAAAACATTGCTAGCACCATATTTGAAATTCAAAAAGTTGAAGAGCCTGTTTGCTGGCATCTGTTAAAACCTTCCAATTATGTATGGGGCCATCGTGCTTTGAATATGCCATCTTATCCAGTTAAAAGATGAGGCCCACTAGTAGACACCCCACTCTGGGCTAACAAGCTGATTGAAATTGGATTGATGGTGGAACCCCAAATCTAACTCCTAACCTAAACCCTAAACCAAATCCAACCCCTAACATAAACCCTAAACCCTACTTTAAACCCCAAACCTAACTTAAACCCTAAAATTCAAGTCCAAAACCCTATACTGAGTCATAACCCAAGCCCTAATCCTAAACCTTAGAGCCTTAAAAACCAAAACCCTAAGAATCCTGAAACCTGACTTGTTGAGTCAACTCAGTGAGTTAACTCGTTGAGTGAATCAGAATCGACTCACTTAGTCAAATCATGTTCTAAGCCAGCCTAAACCAAGTCTAAGCCTAAAGCCCAAAGCCCAAAGCCCAAAGCCCAAATGCCCACCAAAGGTCTATAAGGACTCCAGTAAACAACCTATAAAGGAGTCGGAGCTCCCATGCGTGTGTGGGAGACTACCTACCAAGGTAGGGGTGAACCCGTGCCTTGGGTGGTAGGTTGACCACCGCCAAACACGTGGCACACCCCTTACTTTGGTAGGGGGTCTCCAACACATGTGAGATCTCCCTCCTCCGACCGATGAGTGTGTGGAGTTTGCAAAAAGTCATCTGTGCCCCTCAGGGAGCCCAAAATCATCATTTTAACAACCCATCTAGCTATCCAAATTGTGCCATGTGGTGATCTAGAATCCCAGTCATTAAACCCTGTTTTAACCCTGAACTTCTAGGGAATTACAGGAAAATCGGGTCTGGGGGCTATGAATAGCCCCCTCCCTTCTCTCATTTTAAGCATCCAAAAACATCCACCAAAACCCATAAGCCCCTCACACCCCTTAGCCTCTTAGCCATCCCATCCTTTTTATTGAGGAGAGTGAGAGTGAGGAAGAGAGTGTGGCCTTAATCCAACTCGAACCCTAGCCTCTAGAGCTAGCCAAGTGTTGAGTGTTGAATTGTGCATATTTATCAGTACTTCCAATTACTTTTTTCATGAATTTTGTCATTAAACTAACTTAATTAAGTGTGTTTCCATGCTTCAGGTAAATGAGAGAGGTTTACGTGAATTCAAGGTAACTAAGATGATTTAGAATGCTAAAGAGATCAAGCCAAGGCAAGCCACAACAATAAGGAACCAAGCAACCAAAGTGGAGAAGTTCAAAAGTTCAAGTGTAGAAAAAACAACACTGTTTGACTGGTCGAGCACTCCCTCGAGCAGTCTAGACTGGTCAAGAGTTGGATGGAAAAAATTTAAATTTCAAGATGAGCTCTCTGGACGTTTTTTAGCATGTTTAACTGGTCGACGATGCTACTCGACTAGTCGACGATGTCAGTGATTGTATAGTTTCACAATTTTTCTAAGGTGGTGTGAAAGTTGGGTTTTCTAAACTATTTGAGGAGATGTTTCCCACATCCCTAAGAATCTTAAAACATGAAGGAAGATAGGAGATCGATTGTGGCGGCGTTCTACATTGGATTATCCCCATTGTTTTTTAGTTTTAGTTTTTATTTTTCATGTTTTTATTTGAGTTTAGTTCAACTATGATTATGGTTAGCTAAATCTCTTAGCTAGGGATAAGAGGTAAAACTTGTAGGTTGTTTTTAAAGTTTTAGTTTACTTTGATTCAAATTATTGGTTTGAATGTTGAACAATTCATTAATTTTGATTTGAATAAACTCTAGTTTCAATTTACTTTAATTCATTGTCAACTTCAGGCACATTGGATACTTAGGAAGGCCAAGATTGTTTGCTTATCTATTTTGCAAGGGATTGGCTTGTAAAATTCATTGATCTATTGTAGACTAGGGGCACAATAGATGCTTTAAATTCCTTACAATCAATAACTTGGTGCTTCATGTGGGAATCAAATCAATTGATGTTCTTATCTGTTTTGGGTTGTGAAATCTGAATTAACCTCTCTATCATCCGGCTAGATAAGATAGAACTTCGATTCTAGTTGTGTTATCTAATTGATTCAAGTAAATTAGATATTGAGAATGAGCAGAAGTGGATCTTTGTTGCTCTGGTGTTTTGTTATTATTGTTTTTCTCTTAAAATTCTAGATTTACTTTATTGTTTTACTTCAATTTAACTTTCATCGTTTAATTATAGGTGTTCTTAAATCAAATCCTAGTTCTAAAGTCTTTTGATAATGTACTAACATAAGTCCCTAAGGATCGACCTCAGTCTCACCAAGTATATGTACTATTGTGCAGCCCTACACTTGGGGTAGTCCAACACCAAGTTTAAATCCAAGCCGCTTGATCTAATCCTTGCAACAATACCATCAAACCTCTAAACAACTTCGTCCAATTCCAGCATTAGCATTGTGCAACATCTACTTCCTTCTCAAGCCCCTTACTCATCACATTTACTAGCATTACATTACATAGCACGCAACACCTGGTTAGTACAAACGTATGCTCTGCAACTTGCCAACCAATAAACGCTTAATTTTGTATAATTAACCCTAGTTATTAAAAGTATTCTCATCATTTTTTCAGTTAATTATCCCTCATTAGATGATTTTTTATGTTTAGGAGATTTGGAGAGGCTAAAGATAATTTAAGTCATTTATGACATTTAAAGTACAAAAAGAGAGCAAGATTAAGCGTGATGGCAGTCCTGAAGAAAATCGAGTCATAAAGATTGAAGGCTAGACCATATTCTACGGTGGAAATGAAAATCTAAAGCCTAAAAGAACTCATCAATGTCACAAGTTTGAGAAATCCAGGCCGCACATGCTTGATGGTTAAGATTTAGCATTCATATTCATTTGGACGATCGCACGTGGGACTATCTATATGACCAAAGAAGGCCTTTAATCCTTCACACATCCAGCCATACAAGAGGTGGATTTCCCCCTCCACGTGTGCCCACCATCATCACATCTATCCTGCAGAAAACAAGGAGCACATTAGCTCCTTCTAAACATGTACACAGCAAGGTGGACCCCACCTTCTCATGTGCGGCATCATCACCATCATGATCAGCCATACATTAGCAACCACTGGATGTTCATCGTCCAAATGTATACAACTCCAACAAGAGTCTAGCCATCAACGTCAATAGCCCTCCAGTTCTGCATTGTTCATATCAGCAAGATGGAGTTCTCTTCATCTTACACATACAGGGGATGGGATGTCCACAGCCTCACCATACATCATTCATCCATTTAACGCGCATGCATCAAAACAACTCAAGAAGTAACAAGGAAGAGATCGCCACCATCACGTGATGAGCTAGCTCAAGGAGAGAAGGTTGTCTTCCCTCCATTGCAAGCACCAGCAGCTGCCTGAGACACTTTTGAGTTCGAGTCATCCCTTCCAGCATGCTTGGGAACTTAGGATGACTTGATCTTTTCCAGACATTATCTCAGTCTGGTTTTGGTTTAACCATTTTCGACTATGGGGTCCGGATTAAACCACCTTGACGCTCAGTGTGAGGTTTTGAATTCTGGTTTCTTTGTAACTGCCTCAACCGAAGGTCTGGATGTGAAATAACCATTTGAAATTGTGCATTTTGGTCTTACACTTATAGGCACTATGCGTGCGGAAGCATCTAACAGAGCAACTACAATTATGGCTAAGTCCTAGAGGGGGGGATTAGGATCTTATTGAAATTATTGTCACCTACTTAAAACTAATTAGCAATTATCACTAAGTAAGCAAGAACACTTCGACTTTCAAGCCTAAGTGGGACTAATCACAAAGACTAGCATATGAATAAGCAATTAAACTACCTAGTCTAAGCACATATATTATCAAAAGATGTAATTAATCAAGTAACTAATCTAAGTGCAAGGTCTAGACTACAAATAATTAATCAATCAAATAACAAGTCTAGAAGTGAAACTACAACTTGTGTATGTGAATCTACCTATCAAGTGCATATCATACATTCCATTCAAGCATTCATAATTAAGCAATTAAACATACAATGCTAGAATAACAATGTGCTCAAAACACCACAAACACAATGATGTATATTGGTTCAACTACATCTCTACTCCACTCATAATTGTCGTACTCACCCCTTTAGTACACTAGATTTCACTAGAAGGTTTTAAATCAGGTTCACCTCACAACCTAGGAGTTTAAATAGAATCCTCCATACCTTACAATCCTACACAAAGATCGGGTTCTACAACTAAACCTACATGTATGCATCAGTGTCGGTGGACTACGTACATGCTCGTATCGGTGGCTCCACTTTGAAGACTTGACAATTTAGTCTCTCCTCAAGAGCCAAGGTCTTATAACCAAACCTCAATTTAGGCTTCACTCATAAGCCAAGGTTCTACAACCGAACCTTAAAGGTTTTAGGCTCTACAACTGAGCTAAGGTCATACAACTGAGCCAAGGTCCTACAATCGAACCAAGCGTATACTCCCATCAGAGGCTCCCCACTTGGAGACTTGATTCAGCCCTACAACCGGGCCTAGGTCTTACTACCGAACCTATCAAGTTTGCATTCAAACTCTAAACTCAATTCCCTACGGAAAGAGAGTGGGGGGACTCAACGCAAATTGATAACCTTACTTATCGAATTTGAGCTTCGTTAATGCGTCGCTTGGGTTGCTTGATCTCAGCTCTCTTATGCTTCAATTAACTCCCCTTTGCTCCCCCGATGTTATTGGCGATGCGTCCCCAATGCTCCAGCTCCAAGATTAGCTACATTGCATTTGCTGCCTCTTCAAGATGCCCAAGGTGAGGAGGTTGTGGATTCTCTACAACCTAAGCGTAGGAATGAGTTGCGAGTTGGAAATCACCTAAAGGATATCTAGGGTGTGTTTAGACAGATGATCTACTTATAGCCAAGGTGCCTAAATCCTAGAGATCAAGAGGGAATAAGTACATCTTCATCTAGAGCTTTGAATGCTCAATCTTGTGATGAATCACAAGGAAGATCACTTGCAATGGGTTAAGATTAGAACTCCTAATGGTCTTCAACAATGGTGGCTTCTAAATCCTCAAAATTTCTCACCTCTACCCAAAAATGAATCCCCCCTGCTTTTCTAGATAAATTTTTAATGATAAAAAATGGGCAGATTCGTGATTCTTTGATGGTATCGAACACTGTTTCAATGGCATCGAAATATCTTCGATGGGGTTGAAACTCAACTGCAATGGGGTCGAAAACTGTCTAGAGAGTTTTTGAAGTTGCTGGACATTCAATTTGATGGCATAGAAAAAGCCACTTTGATGGGGTCGAAAACTATCCAGAGAGTTTACATTTTGCTGGACATATGTTTGATGGATTGAACTGGTTTCGATGACATCGAAGACCAATCGAAACTAATTTCTATGGAATCGAAATGCAATCGAAAACTACTGTCTAAGCCAGTTTGTTTACAACAATTAACACCTCTTTTATTAGCCTAACTTATCATGTTTTTCTAAGTGTTATAAGGCTAATGATGATGACAAAGAGTTTTCCTAATAGTTTTAAGTCACATAAAGGATTTGGGTTGTTTTGGATCAAGGGGTTAGGGTCACCAAGGCATCTCTTTTACCTATTCTTCTTCCTTGATGATGCTTGTCCACTTGAATCTTCGGTCTTTAGCTTGCCAAGGCCCAACCGACATTACAACACATGGACGCACGTGATTGACAAACAAGGTGCATTAGTATGCCATAGAAAAGTGCACTAACACCATCGTAGTTGACCGGAGCATCCCCGTACATTGATCGCATAATTGGGGCTTTGGGTACCACCTACTGCAGAATGGTGACCTCCTGGCTAACCATCGACCAAAATTACTATTTGCTAGCCAGGAGCCAAATTTACCTTGATTAGAACACTTATCTTATAGGGTACTACTTGTGATGTGTCGCGGACAAGGCAGTTTCTACAAGTCGACTATTGCCATATTAACCTCGACGTTGAGTGGGAATGGATCAGTGTCGATCAACATGGCTTCATTCTCGACCTCGGGGAATTTGAGTAAAACCTTGTCAATATTATCTTGAATAATATTTCTAAATGCCACGCAATTGTTAGTAGCATGTGTATGAGTTCCATGCCACTTATAATATTTTTTTCTTAATTTCTTTGTTAGCCGGCATTTTATGATTAATAGGTAATCTAATAAAATTTTTGATCAATAATAAATAAAAAATCTCGTCAGCTTTGGTAATATTAAAGGAAAATAGTCGAGATGTTTCTTGATTAATTATTCTAGTGGGCTTGGTCCGTACCAAGGCTGGACATACAAATGGTTTCTTGGCAACAACCTCAGCTACGAAAATGTCATAATTAGGATCGTAATAATATGTTCCAAGTGACGAGTTTTTCTCCTTCCCGAAGGAGCGTCTCATACCTTGAAACCTTCTTAGTTAAGTCATATAAATCAGTAAACTCTGTATCAATAAAATTTTGTGGAGTTTATATTCCAAACCTTCTTGTACTAGTTGTGCAAACTTAACTTCAGTCATTACTACCTTACATCGACGTTTCGCTCATTTGAAGTGTGCGATGTAACTTTCACAGGATTCATCTGGTAGTTGACAAAATCGTGCCAAATCGACCATGGAGATTTCTCTATCTCTATAAAAGAAGTCGGCATGGAATTTCTCCTCCATTTCTTACCAGGTTTGGAATGAATTGGCTGACAAGCTTAAATACCACGCAAAGTTAACTGCAGTTAAAGAATGGCCAAACAGTTGCAGCTTATAGTAATCGTTATTAAACAATTCTCCGCATTGCATTGTAAACTGACCTATATTTTAAATGGTCAATTGACCAGCATCACTCTTAAACAAGGAGAAATCTGGTTGATAATTTCTAGGTAACGGGTATTCATGATCAATCCATTTCAGATATGGCTTATGGTAGACTAGTGGAGCAGTTCGACTAAGAACCTGCCCGGAGACTTCCTAAACCATCTGCATAATTCGGTCACGATCCAAGTTCCTTGGCTCGACCATTGACGATAGTTCCTGATCAAGTTGATTATTATCGATTTCGACAGATTGATTTTACAGGGAACAATGGTTGTGCTCTCGTATCCCTTGATTCCTGTCATCATGAACATTTTTTGGTTCGTGATCTACTCTCCTGAAATCAGTGGGGGTGGAAGATTCTGCATCTCTTGTATCAGAGGTGGGTTTATATTTAGTGGTGGCATCGGGATTGGCCAATGAAATCCCTGGTTCCCAACCGAACTAATCTCAACATTCGGTTGAGGTGCCGTTCGCACTATTCATTAATAGTTGTTATTCACTGATTCATATGCTTGGTATGAGACATCATCCACCTATTAATGCCTCAAATTGTGATCAAGATTGTTCAGCTTGAAGACATGCCATGTTTGCCCGTGTCCTTCCATGCTCTAAATTATGCCAGATCCCCAAATGCAGTTCATTCAACACATGTGAAATAACATCCATAGGGTCATTTCGAGAGGTAGACGGTCTGTTTGAAGGATTGTTAGCTGACTCTAAAGCCAAATTCAAGGGAACAAGTGCTGCTTGAACAGAACCTTCTTCTTATGGGGGAACCACAACAGGTGTTGCAGGCTCATTAGTGAAATTAGATCAACTGCATCGACGACTCATGGTTAAGGTAGTTAACTATGAACAATATAGATTTTATACCTATTAGTCTGAGTCCCACTAGGCGTGCCAAAAATTGTTGGTCCTTGATCGGACACGTCTGTGTGTGGTGTGCTCGAGCGTGCCAGAACCGACTGTGCGCCTCGATTCCAAGCGGTTCAACTTTGACCCCAAGTGCCAAAATAGGTAGATATGTATGTCACACTCGACCGTATATGACCGAGACCTGGAAAGGTTGGTCGCCTACTCAACCACTCGCTTAATGGATTTAAAGAGATCAGGCGATTGACGAAGGGTAGGGTTCGTCCTTTGGAAATGGGTTGTGCCTTGCCTTTCACCAAAAAGGACTTTCTTTTAGGTACTAATCGATGCTCAGCGATAAGCAACCGAACGTTCGAGGCTTGAACAAATGATTCTACAAAAATAGAACTGATTGTATTAAGATAGGTTGCCCAATGAGCATGGACGAGTAATTACAACTAAGTTGCCCAGTGAGCGTGGACGACCAATTACCGCTACTCCTAGATTGAGAAATATGCTAAGGATAAAGATAAAGAGAGTTTGTTGTTTGATTTGGTGTGAGACCCCTTCCTCTATCAACTACCTCCTATATTTATAGATTAAACAAAACTATCTAGATCCCTCATTAACTTCAACTGTTATGATTCCAAGATTCTTGAAATTTCCTTGGACTGTTTAACTTCCCCGGAACACCTCAAGTTCCCTAAAATTGTTCTCGACTGCCTCTATTACGTCCGCAATGTAAATGAATGAAAAGACCCCATCAGACTAGAAGGTCAATCCTGATAGATGGGATCTTTCAGAGGCATGGACACATTCTTTGAATTAAAATTCACGGCAAATGGCTTAAGGTGTTGATTGTTCACTTTAAAAATGTTGCCATTCACCGGGTTTTCTATCTTGATGGTCCTATATGGATAAACAGTTTTAACAATGAATGGACCAGTCCATCCAGACCTCATTTTTTTAAAAAATAGATGTAATCTTGAATTATATAGAAGGACATTTTTATTAATTGTAAAAGTTTTCCAGAAGATGTTCTTATCATGGAACACCTTGTTGAGCCTTGAATTATACATATTCTAGCCCCATGTCATCATATATTATGCATGAATATTATGTTTAGAGATATATCTAATGCATGTTTTTATGTTTGTAGGAATAAGAGACTGACTTCACTTATTTCGTACTAAAAGACCACATTTAACACCATTGAAGATTAAGGAAGATGAGCCAAGAGAAAGAGAGAAGAAGCAAGGAGAGAAGAGAAGGAATGAAAGAAAGAATCAAGCCAAAAGTCAGGTCCGACCGATCATGACCGGTCGGCCAAACAATCCCGACTGGTTAAGACCAGTCGGCCACATGCCAACCCCCTCTCCTATGCACGCTAGAGCTGACCCAGACCAGTCCGACAGGTTATGATCGGTCGGCCACTTGCAAATTGTAGAATTACAGCGGCTTCTCCTTCAAGTTCCAAAAATCCTTGCGTAATGCGTAAGTATTGCATAATTCTGGAATGTTCTGAGGTGGTAGAGCATCGAATCTATAAAAAGACACATAGGGCTTGATCTAAAATCATCATAGAAGGCTTAAAAGTTGTGGAAGGTGAAGAGGATCGTCGTGGAGCGTCCGCAACTCCTCTGAATTGAGTTTTTTTTATGCTTTTTAGTAGTTTTCTTTTGAGTTTTAATTCAACTTCGTAATGGTTGACTAAACCTCTTAGCTAGGGCTAAGAGGTGAAGCTTATAGTTTTTTACAATGCTTAGTTTGATTTAATTCAAGTACTTTGAGATTTAATGATGAACAATTCTAGTTGTAGTTTGAAATAAAGTTTGTATTTTTAGTTTAATTTTCTATCTCTTGTGATTATGCTTACATAGGATGTTTTGATTTACTGAGATTGATCAATGGGGTGTTGTTGATTGGATTTTAGGTTGTAGAGATCTTAGATTCATCATAATGTGGTGAATGCAAGCCAAGTTTCTTAAGTGCTTATCTAGAACTAAACTAGAAGAAGTTGATATCTTTGGGTTTGATCTGAGATGGA
Source organism: Liriodendron chinense (assembly GCA_003013855.2). Lineage (NCBI taxonomy): Eukaryota > Viridiplantae > Streptophyta > Magnoliopsida > Magnoliales > Magnoliaceae > Liriodendron > Liriodendron chinense. The sequence continues at coordinate 1,785,704 of PVNU02002126.1, forward strand.
TGTCTTATGTGTTGATATGGTTTGATTGAAGTTCAATTCATGATTCTAAATCAAGTCTAGTGACAGGATTTGAGGAAGAACCATGAATGTGATTTCACTTATTTTGTGAAGATTGACATGTGTGATTGAATACGCCTAATGCCTTAGTTTATTATGAGGGAACTATATCAATAGATGATCCATCTATGTTAGATGTATTATGATGATTTGATTGCTCCATATTCTGATTGGATAGGGATAGTACTCCGATTTTAATTGAGTTATTAGCTTGAATGGTTGAATTGACATTGTGAATTATTATAAGTGGATAATTGGCGCTCTAGTGTTTAGTTTCCTGATTTATTCTAAAAGTAGATAGTTTTATGCTTCTAAAACCCATTTCTTATTTCAAATTGGAATTTAGATCATCCTAATTATATAATTTAGAATTATTATGACAATCCCTGAGGACGATTTTGATCTCACGATCGAATTATTACTTCATTGCAACCTTGCACTTGGGGTTGGCGAACACACCTGCAACCTGTCCTTGTAAATTCGAGAGTTCTCATAAGCTTCGTTCCAAATTTCTGCAATTTTATTTAATTGAAGTTTGTGCGGTGATCTTGCTTTGTCAGAATTAAAATTTAATTTATTTATCGCCCAATATGCCTAATGTTCCAAATCCACGAGTAAGTGATTAGCTTTCCCATAGACAAGTCCATAGGGTTACATACTAATCAGAGTTTTAAAAGCCGTATGATAGTCCCACGGGTAAGTGATCTGAATTCACTGTTTTCTCAAGAATATGTTTTTATCTCTCTATTGGATATCTTGGCCTGACCGCTTATCTGAGGATGATAGGGGGTGCTCACTTTGTGAGTAACGCCATATTACTTCATCAGAGTTTCAAAGGGCCTATTACAAAAGTGAGATCCTTCATCACTTATAATGACCCGAGGCGTTCCAAACCTTGAAAAGATATTTTCTTTTAGGAATCGAATGACCATTTTATTATCATTATTTCGGCACGTAATGAATTCAAGTCATTTGGATACATAGTCGACGATAAGTAAAATGTATAAATTTTTTAAAGATGAGGGGAACAGTCCCATGAAATCAATGCCCCAACAATTGAATATTTTAACAATTACGATGGGATTGAGCGACATCATATTCCTACAAGATATCCCTCCCAACTTATGATAAGGCCCACAAGCCTTACAAAACTCATGTGTCTTTGAACATTGTGGGCCAATAAAAGCCACACTATAAAATTTTGGCAGTGGTATTTTTAGCAGAAAAGTGGCCCCACACCCCTAAGTGTGACAGAGGGAGATGAAAATGTGTTGCTCATCATCCGGCACACATCTCCTTATGATTTGATCAAGATAATACTTAAATAAGTACGGATCATCCCAAAAGAACTTGCATACCTCAGTAAATAATTTAGTCTTATCTTACTTCGTCCAATGAATAAGAATATACCTACAACAAGATAGTTAGCAATGTCTGCATACCAAGGTAATTGGAAGAATTTGAACAATTGTTCATTAAGGAACATGTCATTGATAAGTGTCGTCTCAGTGGAGTTGAATAAGATAAGCCGTGAGAGGTGGTTAATCACTATGTTTTCTACTCCCTTCTTATCTCTAATTTTATGTTGAATTCCTAAAGTAGAAGGATCCAACTTAACAAACAGGGCTTAGCATCTTTCTTAAAAAGAAGGTACTTAAGAGTCGCATGGTCAGTGAAGATGATGATATTAGATCCAATCAAGTAGGAACTAAAGTTATCTAAGGCGAACACTACAGCTAAGAGTGCCTTTTTCGTAGCGGAGTAGTTCACCTGGGATAGACTTAGAAGTCTACTTGCATAATAAATCACATAGGGCTTATTCTCTTTTCTTTGTCCTAACACTGCCCCAATTACATAGTCACTTGCGTCACACATAATTTCAAAGGGAAGGCTCCAATCAGGTGGTTACAATATAAGAGCACTTTTCAACACGCCTTTAAGTTTAGTAAATGCCTTTTGACATTCATCATTCCACTCGAATGAGGTTTCCTTTTGACGAAGGTTGTACAAAGGACAAGAGATGAGACTAAAGTCCTTTATGAACCTTCTATAAAAATCGGCATATCCCAAGAAGATAACGTATGCTCTTAAGTGGTGGAAGTTCAAAGATAAGATCGATTTTCGCTTTGTCCACTTCAATTCCCTTGGATGATATGATGTGCCCAATAACTATTCCCTTTTGAACCATTAAGTGACATTTTTCTCAATTCACATAAGGTTCTTTTCTTTACATCTTTTTAAAACAATTTTTAAGTGCTTCAGGCACTCATCAAAGGTATAACCATAAACAAAGAAATCATCCATGAAGACTTCTAGGAATTTCTCCACCATATTAGGAAAAATGCTCAACATATAACGCTGAAAAGTGGCGGGAGCATTGCATAACCCGAATGGCATCCTTCGAAAAGTGAAGGTGTCAAAGGGGCATGTGAATGTGGTCTTCTCTTGATCTTCAAGAGCAATCTATATTTGTTTGTAATCGGGATACTCATCGAGGAAGCAAAAATATGAATGACCAGCTAGCCTTTCTAAAATTTGATCAACAAACGACAAAGGGAAGTGGTCTTTCCTCATGAATATATTTATCTTCTTGTAGTCAATGCACATTCTCTAACAGGTAGTGATTGTGGTTGACACGAGTTCATCGTTGGCATTGGCTACTATGGTGATTCAGAACTTCTTAGGCACCACCTGAGTTAGACTCACCCATTGGCTATCAGATATTAGGTAGACGATACTTACATCTAATAGCTTTAACACTTTGGCCTTAACCACTTCTTTTATGTTTGGATTTAAGTGACGTTGTGGTTGCTTAGATATTTTTGCATTCTCCTTTAAGTGTATACAATGGGTACAAATCAGGGGGTCTATGCCTTTGAGGTCCGCAATTGTCCATCTGAGGGCATTCTTATATTCCTTAAGAGTAGAAATCAACTTACTTTCTTGTTCCTCATTCAAGTGGAAAGAAATCACCATTGGATATGTTTCTCCTTGACCTAAATAAGTATATTTAAGATTAGCTGGCAAATGTTTTAGGTCAAGCTTCGCTGCCTTAACATTAAACGGTAGAGGTTTATTATCAATTGAGGGCAATTGTTCAAAAAGTGGCCTCCACCAGTTAGTTTTAGGTACCGGCATAGAATTATGTCATCATCAATTTCAGGGGAGCGGGCCAAACAAAGTTTTAAGTGGTCGGAGTAAAAAGTTAAAAGGGACTTGTCTTCCACAAATGAATCGATCAAGTTAATCTCGTGGACCTCCTCATCTCTATCCTCTTGCTATTTGCACATATTGAAAACATTCAGCTCAAGCATCATGTTTCCAAAGGACATCTTCATGACCCCGTTCCTACAATTGATTATGACATTAGATGTGGCTAGGAACAGGTGGCCAAGTATGACAGAAATTTAAGTGCCGACATTGATGACCGGTTGTGTGTATAAGATAATGAAGTCTAATGGATAGTAGAACTTATCGACTTGGACAAGCACATCTTCCATCACTCCTCTCGATATACATATCAAATGATCAACAAGTTGAAGTGTGGTTTTGGTGAGTTTTAATTCACTTAAAGCTCAATTCTTCGTAGACCGAGTAGGGGATCAGATTTACACTTGCCCCTAAATTAAGTAAAAATTGTTAATGCAAAGATTTGTCAATTACCATGGTTAAGTGTGTCGTCAAGTCTGCTTGCGGCTGAAGACAGAACTTACTCAAGAAGATCGCTCATCCAGTCAAGCTTTAATCCTCTTCATCCAAACCTTTGATCCCAAAACCCCTCTATAGATGGCCTAATCCTTCCTAGTTGCATCCTTAGCCCCATATATAGTCCACCTTCCATAAAGATCAGCTATGGAAGTGTCTATTATGGCAGTTGTTTCTTAAAACATGAAAAATATTATATTTGCTGTCTCCGATAGGTGTTCGATCCATCGGAGCTGTGTCCGATAGGTGTCCGATCAATCAGAAGTTATGTTCGATCAATCAGAGATTTGTCCAACAACTTTGAAAATCTATCTGGACGTTTTTTCGATCACTCGTAGGACTGTCCGATCAATCGGACAGGGTGCTCCGATCAATTGGAGAATGATCTGATCCATCGGACGAAAAATCCAGAAATTCACATAACTCTCTGGAAGAAATTATGATCAATCGGACCATCTGTCCGATCAATCGGACAGAGTGCTCCGATCAATCGGAAGGACATCCGATCCATCGGACAAAAAATCCAGAAATTCACATAACTCTCTGGAAGAAATTACGATCAATCGGACTATCTATCCGATCAATCGGACAGGGTCCTCCGATCAATCGGAACTAAGTCCGAACAATCGGAGAACCTATTTTCAGCAAAAATTCAAAATGAGCTGATACTTATGTCCGATCGATCAGATCCTATCGAGGTGACCGTTTTTTAACCATTGAAAGTCATCTCTATATATGGAACTCGGTTGGATCTTAAGAGGGTCACCTTGAGCATCATCTAGGGTTTATTCGTGCTTCTCCTTGAGATCCCTTTCTCTCATTCCCTTTGATTTGTTGAGTTCATACTTCAATCCATGTTGATTTAACCAACATTGAAGAGCATTTAAAGCTTGGATTGAATCATGAACTCAACCCCTCTTTAATGGCATCTTGACCTACCTCTTAAAGTTATAATCTTGTCATCAATGCCATTAATGGTGGTTTAGGTAGAAGCTACTCCTCATATAAAAGTCATATCCCAATATAGCCTCAACCAAACCCTAATCCCTCACCTTGGAATCTACAAGAAGTCATCCATAGCAAGGTTGCTGATTGAGGGAGCTGAAGAAGGTATCTTCCGTGCAAGCCGAAGCATCTTCAACAAAGGCATCATCAAGGGGCTCAATCAGCTAAGTATATTTAGTCTTTCGAGTCCAAGAAACCTCCTCAAAGTTGAGATTTAGGTTTCAGAGTTTGAAGACCCAAACTCGATAGAGTCCTTGCATAGGACAAGTCCTTGAGTAGGACAGGCCCTTGTATAGGACAAAGTGGTTCATGGATTAGTCCTATGGAAGGATGAATCCATGTGTTGAGGTCTAAGTCCTTTTGTAGGCTGTTAAGGCTTATGGTTAACCTCATTTAAAACCATAGAGATAATGAAATCCGGCCACTCAAGGAGTGAGTGGATCAGCTGGGAGTGGAGTAGGTACATAACCGAACCACTATAAAAATCTCTTGTTGTGTGATGAGTAGTTGAACTGCTTTACTTCCTTCACTTGGGTTTTTATTGATTAATATTCTGCATATCTTGTGTTTGAAGTAAGTTCTCTAAGAATACTTCGCATGTTTGCAAGTGTATAATTTGGTGATTTTAAAAAGTGTCCTATTCACGCCCCTCTAGGACAAAGAAACCCGTTTCTTGCTTCTACAAAAGCGGTAATCAAACTGATACCGCATTTTCAAAGATTGCTCAATCCGGTAGTCTCCAATTACACATGATTTGGTTGTGCTATGTTGAGCTCCTAATTGTGCATATTCTAACCCCAATTCATCACTCATTGTGCAAGGTTTGTATGGTTTGTAGGCTAATCCAATGCATGTTTTGTGATTACAGGACTGAGAGTGGACTCTACTCAATTGAAGACATAAAGAGCTCATTTGGGACTATTCTAATGGAGATTACTTGAGGACCAAAGAAGAAAAGAAGAGAGAAAGCAAAGAAGGAAGAAAGTGGAAGAAAGAAAGGAAGAAAACAAGAAGAAAACAAGGCTGACCGGTCGTGACCGGTCGGCCAAGGAAGCCTGACCGGTCTAGACCGGTCAGCCATGTACATTGGGGGTCTGCTGAAGATGTCCGACCAGTCATGACCGGTCGGACACAGTCGCTGGAGGAAAATTATTTAAGGCCGACCGGTCATGACCGGCCGGTCATGGCTGCTGGAGTATAAAGGAAAACGTCCGACCGGTCATGACCGGTCGGGCATACTTGCTGGAGTGATTGCTTATTGAGGCCGACCGGTCATGACCGGTCGGCTATGCGTGAAGACTTAAAAATTTCTAATTTCAGCCCGAAATTCTCTGCGCTGCGTAAGTGTTACGCAAGTTCTCGATTCTTCCGAAGTTGGGGAGCCTCCAGACTATAAAAAGACACCTAGGGATTGTTACTAGGGCATCCTAGAAGGGTTCAAGCGAGGTTGGGGACTGTGGAAGTGGAGATTGGAGTTTCACAACTCCTTTTGGTTTGCTTTGCTATTTTCATGCTTTTTGTAGTTGTTTCATGTTTCCTTGGATCATGAGCAGCTAAACCTCTTAGCTAGGGCTAAGAGGTGAAGCTTGTAGTGAATCCAAGATGTTTTAATTCGTAGTTAAGTGGTTTAAGTATGGAATTCATGATTATGAACTATGGTTTGAAGTTTATACAAGTTTTTAAGTAATTTTTCTTAGTCTTGTGATGACTCGTGGATGTTTGGATGAATTACTTAGCTTCTTAATTCATTTGCAACGGTCTAGACCTGTATGATCTGAGGAATCGGAGTGCGCTCTAGTACTAAGCTCTTCATAAAGGGACTTCATGCCAAAGTTCTATTTTTGTTGATTTTCTGGAATATTTAATGACTGTGCATGTGATTTGAATCCAGTTCAAATCCTGATCTAGCCTTGTCTTGTGAGAGGACTTGAGGATGGTTATGATTGAGAACTGGACTTATAGAAAAGGGGAATGACCTATGCAATTGAGCATGCTCAGCTCAGCCTACATTGAGTGAATCTTATGCACAGAACTTACATATTACAGACTGTTTGGTTTAACAGCTCTATCATCCGACTAGACAGATAGGAATGTCGATTCTAGTTGAGAGAATAAGCCACAGCGGATTGAACATCAAGGATTGCTACAAGTGGATCCTTGAACCCCTAGTGCCTTCTTATAATTAGTTATTTTTAATTTAATTAAACTTCTGTTATTCACATTAATTTCACATAAAAATCTGATTAGTAGATTTCAATAGACACTTGTGGATGAGTTTGTGAGATCCTAAATAGTCCTTGTGGATCGACCTCGGTCTTACCGAGTTTATTACTACATCGCAACCCTACACTTGGGGAAGCGAACAAGTTTTTGGCGCCGTTGCCGGGGACCTTGACGATTTTCACAAATTTCTGAAATTAGTATCTATTTAGGAATGTTTTTTAGATTTTTTAGACTAACTTAATTTGTTTATTTGATTTTTCTTTTCAGGGATTTCTAGGAAGCTGAAGAAGATTCAAGGATTTCAAGTGCGAATCAGGTTCTAGCCTTCTAAAACCTTACTCTTCTCCTTCTCCTATTCATTCCTATTCATCTCTTGTAGAGTGGGTGGTGATTCCTTTTGGATCTCTAAAAGGTCGGCCCTTTTGCCACCTGGATTCCTATTGGTCGGCTCAGCCGCCTTGGATCACCTTGTGCTCAGAGATTTCTTTTCTCATCTATACTCCTCTTTTTCCTTTTTCTGCACTTTTTCTCAAAAGATTCAAAGAGTGGGTGGGGAGTTCTCTGAACCCCTATTGACCAGGAGAAATCGGTCTCTATCCTTGCTTCTGGCCTAGCCATTGCAAGACACCTTGTGCTTCGGTCTTAGAGAAGAGTAAAGAAAAGGGAGGAAGAATTCTTCTTTCTTTTTGTGGTTTTGCATGCCACATTGGGCTCGGGATTCCAATAACCGACTCATAAGTGAAGGGGGGGTAGTAGAAGGAATTGATAGAGAGCCACGTGCTAGGAGACAGCTAGATTCTCCAATTTTATCTGAAAATATGGCTGCAAATCAACCTAACCCGATCCAAAATCAAACTGAAACAGGGGAGAATGTGGTTGAGGATGTTCCCCGACCAAGGACTTTACGTGATTTCTTGCAACCTGCAAGAACGAGCACTCCCTCATGCATAATTTTTCCACAAAATGCAGGGAATGTGGATTTGAAATCGGGAGTGATCAATCTTCTCCCTAAATTCCATGGTTTAGACAGTGAAAGTGCCTATCAACACCTTAGGGAGTTTGATGAGGTAATCACCACCATGCACTTTGCAAATGTGACTGAAGATGTAGTAAGACTTAAATTCTTCCCTTTCACTCTTAAGGATAAAGCCAAGGGTTGGCTTTATGCATTGAGGCCAAGATCAATTGGCTCATGGACTGATATGCACAGAGAATTTATTAAAAAATTCTTCCCTACTCACAAAACGAACATGCTTAAGCGCCTTATCATGAACTTTGCCCAAAAGGAAGATGAAACTTTTTCCCAATGTTGGGAGAGGTTTAAGGACCTATTAAACGCATGCCCACATCATGGCTATGAAATTTGGCGGATTATAAGTTTTTTCTATGAAGGACTGACTTCATCCATGCGCCAATTTGTAGAAATGATGTGTAATGGAGAGTTCATGAATAAGGAAGCTGATGAAGCATGGGATTATTTGGAAGAATTGGCTGAGAGTGCACAGTCTTGGGACACATCTAAACCAACAAGTTCCAAGACTGGCCAACAAAAGGAAAAGGGAGGAATGTATGTCTTATCAGAAGAAGATAGCATAAGTGCACGGTTGGCTAGCCTCACAAGAAAGGTCGAAGCCATGGAATTAAGGAAAGGAGAAACAATCAACTCCACTGACGTTGAAACTGTTTGTGGAATTTGTGCTGGAAATCAACATGCTACACCAGATTGTCCCACAATTTCAGCAGTCCAAGGCATCTTACAAGAACAAACAAATGCCATAAACAGTTATCAACAGCAATATGGTGCTCCAAACTCAAACACGTTTAATCCTAATTGGAAGAACCATCCCAACTTCAGTTGGAGGAATGGACCCACTGTAAATGCAAACAACACTCCAAAAGTATCACTAGAAGAGATGTTGGGTGCACTCGTATCGGTCCAGAATGAGTATAACAAGACAAATTCTTTAAAAATAGATGGGTTCATGCAAGAGCAATTGAAATTCAATCAAAATTCAAATCAAGCCATTAATGAATTGAAAACATCTCTGGCTAGAGTTGAAGCTCACCTTAGTGGTAGAGAGAAGGGCACACTTCCTGCTCAACCTCTTCCTAACCCAAGGACCCAGTATGAGATACAAGATGCAAGCTCATCCTCCCACCATACGGAACATGTTCAAGCTATCACCACTTTGAGAAGTGGGAAAGAAATTGACAAATCTAATCCGGTGAAGGCTCCAAAGCCTAAGGATCCGAAAATTCTCAAAGAGGATGATAACTCAAACAATACTCCACAAGAGAAAGAACCGGAGAGACAATACAAGCCGGTTGCCCCATTTCCACAAAGGTTGATTTCACCTAAACCTTTAGATAAAAATCTGGAGATTCTGGAAGTTTTCAAGCAGGTGAAGATCAACATCCCGCTGTTGGATGCAATAAAACAAATACCATCTTATGCCAAATTTCTAAAGGAATTGTGTACAGTCAAAAGGAAACATAACGTTCACAACAAAGTTCTTTTGGCTGAGAATTTGAGCGCCATCATCAAACAAGAGGTGCCCCAAAAATATAAGGATCCAGGTAGTCCAACCATCTCATGCATCATAGGAGACTACCAGATTAAACAGGCTCTACTCGACTTGGGGGCAAGTGTGAATCTCATTCCATACTCGGTCTATGAACAACTTGGGTTAGGTGAATTGAAACCCACTAAAACCACACTCCAACTTGCTGATAGATCCATCCGGATACCGAGAGGAATGATAGAAGATGTTCTAGTCCAAGTTGATAAATTCTACTACCCAGTAGATTTTATTGTCTTGGACACACATCCCGTGATAGGCACCGGTACTCAAATTCCCGTTATACTTGGACGACCGTTTCTAGCTACCTCAAACGCCATTATCAATTGTAGAAATGGACTTGTACAAATGTCCTTTGGAAATATGACCCTTGAGCTTAACATATTTGAGTTATGCAAACAACCACGGGAAGTTGATGATGATGTCCACGAATTAAACATGATCGAATCATTCGTGGAGGATACAGTCCCCTTATCACTATTTTCCAACCCTTTGGAGGCATGTATGGCCCATTCTCATGAGACAAATGATTACACAATACAAGAGATGGATGCCATTCTAGAGATGATGCCAGTACTTGACAATAAAAGATGGAGGGCCCCAATTGAACCTTTGCCTGTAAATGAAAACAAGGCTCTCCCATCTAACATCAAGGCACCTACACTCGACCTAAAACCATTGCCAAGTGAGCTAAAATATGTTTATTTAGGTCGAGATGAGACATATCCAGTGGTGATTTCTTCCCACTTGGATGAGGAACAGGAGAGTAGGCTAATAGCCACTCTATTAGAGCACAAGAGTGCCATTGCATGGTCAATTGGGATCTCAAAGGTATAGACCCACTGATTTGTACTCACCGCATACACCTTGAGGAAAATGCGAAGACATCCCGGCAACCACAAAGACGACTAAATCCAAACATGAAGGATGTGGTTAAGGCCGAGGTGGTGAAACTATTGGATGTAGGTATCATTTACCCAATATCCAATAGCCAATGGGTGAGCCCAACTCAAGTGGTGCCTAAGAAATCCGGAATAACCATCGTAGCCAATGCCAATAATGAACTCGTACCAACTAGAGTCACTACCGGTTGGAGAACGTGCATTGACTACAGGAAGCTAAACACTGTCACGAGGAAAGACCACTTCCCCCTACCGTTTGTTGATCAGATTTTAGAACGGTTGGCGGGTCATTCCCACTTTTGCTTCCTTGATGGCTATTCAGGGTACAACCAAATAGAAATTGCCCGTGAAGACCAAGAAAAGACTACATTCACATGCCCATTCGGCACTTTCGCCTATCGACGGATGCCGTTTGGACTATGTAATGCCCCTGCCACCTTTCAGCGTTGTATGATGAGCATCTTTTCTAACATGGTGGGGACCATTCTCGAAGTCTTCATGGATGATTTTTCCGTATTCGGTTGTAGCTTTGATGAGTGCCTTGAGCACTTGAAATCTGTGCTAAAAAGATGTGAAGAGAAGAACCTTGTGCTCAATTGGGAAAAGTGTCACTTCATGGTTCAAAAGGGAATTGTACTTGGTCACATCGTTTCACAAAATGGAATTGAGGTGGACAAGGCGAAAATTGATCTTATCTCTAACCTTCCACCACCCAAAAGCATACGAGATATACGATCCTTTTTAGGACATGCAGGATTTTACAGAAGGTTCATAAAGGATTTCAGTTCACTCTCTCGCCCTTTATGTAACCTACTTCAAAAGGAAAATTCATTCGAGTGGAATGAAGAATGTCAAAAGGCCTTTACCACCCTTAAAGGTATGTTGACATGTGCCCCAATAATGCAACCACCTGATTGGAGCCTTCCTTTTGAGATTATGTGCGATGCTAGCGACTATGCTATTGGGGCCGTGTTAGGCCAAAGAAAAGATAAAAAGCCATGTGTCATCTACTATGCAAGTAGAACCCTAAACTCAGCCCAGGCAAACTACACCACTACTGAAAAGGAACTTTTAGCCGTAGTTTTTGCCTTGGAGAAGTTTAGATCCTACTTGATTGGATCCAAGATCATTGTATTCACTGACCATGCCGCGCTTAAGTATCTTCTCTCTAAGAAGGAGGCTAAACCACGGTTATTAAGATGGATCCTCCTACTCCAAGAATTCGACATAGAAATACGTGATAAGAAAGGAGTAGAGAATGTAGTAGCTGACCACCTCTCTCGACTTGTCCTCACTGATTCCCCTGAAACGACTGCAATCAATGACATGTTCCCAGATGAACAACTTTTTGCTGTTTCCCAATTGCCATGGTATGCAGACATTGCTAACTATCTTGCTACAGGTGCAATTCCTACACATTGGAAAAAGCAAGATAAGGATAGATTCTTCACGGAGGTGCGGAAATTTCTATGGGACAACCCATACTTATTCAAGTACTGTCCCGATCAAATCATAAGGAGATGTGTCCCAGATGATGAGCAACAAAGTATCATCTCCTTCTGTCATTCTCAAGCATGTGGTGGCCACTTTTCGGCTAAAAAGACCACAGCAAAAATTCTGCAATGTGGGTTTTATTGGCCCACCATGTTCAAAGACATACATGAGTTTTGCAAAGCATGTGAACCTTGTCAAAAACTAGGAGGAATATCCCGTAGAAATATGATGCCACTCAATCCCATCTTAATTATCGAAATTTTTTATTGTTGGGGCATCGATTTCATGGGCCCATTCCCATCTTCTTTTGGAAATGTATACATCTTGCTTGCAGTTGATTATGTTTCCAAATGGGTCGAGGCCATCCCTTGCCGGAATAATGACCATAAAACGGTCATTCGATTTTTAAAAGAAAATATTCTTTCCCGATTTGGAACGCCTCGAGTCATCATAAGTGATGAAGGCTCTCACTTTTGCAATCGCCCTTTTGCAGCCCTACTGAAGAAATATGGCGTTACACACAAAGTGAGCACTCCTTATCACCCACAAACTAGTGGACAAGCTGAGATATCCAATAGGGAGATTAAACACATTTTAGAGAAAACGGTGAATCCCGATCGCAAGGATTGGTCACTTCGACTTACCGATGCGCTTTGGGCTTACCGTACTGCCTTTAAAACCCCTATTGGAATGTCTTCCTATAGACTTGTCTATGGGAAGGCTTGTCACTTGCCTGTGGAGTTGGAACATAAGGCATATTGGGCTATTAAGAAGATGAATTTCAATTCTGACAAGGCAAGCTCGTTACGCAAACTGCAATTGAATGAACTTGCAGAAATCCGGAATGAAGCTTATGAGAATGCACGAATTTACAAGGACAAGACGAAGATATTCCATGATAAGAATATTCTTCGCAAGACATTCACGATCAACCAAAAAGTCCTCATGTATAATTCTCGCTTACATCTATTTCCGGGAAAACTTAGATCTCGATGGACCGGTCCCTACATTGTGCAAACTGTCTATCCATATGGGACTGTCGAGCTGTTGAATCCGAGGAACGGCAACATTTTGAAAGCGAATGGGCAGCGATTAAAGCCGTTCTTTAAGAGATTCCCTTCAGAAGGTATGTCCATACCTCTGAATGATCCTGTGTATCAGGATGATTGATCTCCTAGTCTGACGGAGGTATAGAGTAGTTAGGATTAGGATTTTGCTGCCTTTATTTTCTTTTTCATAGGTTTGTTAGAATGAGGAAGATCTCCACTTTACACTCTCTCAGGTACTATCATTCCTCGCTCCCTTTTATTTTCAAATTGCTCTCATGTTTTGCTCATTGCACATCTTTTACATTGAGGACAATGTAAGATTTGGTTGGGGGGTGTAGGATCGCTTGGATGAATCCAGCGTTTTGCAACATTTCAAGCAATTATGTGGAAATTTTTCAATTTTTCAAAAATTCGAAACTCTTTTGGAAAACACCGGTTCTATGCATTCAAGTTGATATGAGCATAAGAGGAGGAGATATGAAGTGTATGGGGCTGGATGTCTGGAATCTCTCATAGCATAATGGTTTTATATGTGAACTCCCCTATTTTTGTGATTGATAGAAAACCTGAACACTTCTACACCTAGTTCACATTACACGATTTTCATGAGTTGAAGGGATTATGTGATTTATGGATTAGCTAGATTTTGAATTAAGGTATTGAGAAATCAGGCCGGGGTACTTTGTCCATCCTTGTCCATGGGAAAATAATGAAAGATATGGATTTTTAAAAATCCTATCTAATTTCAAAAGAAAAAGGAAAAGGAAGGATGAAATTGGGAATGTGGAAAAACGGTGGAAGATTCCGATTAGGGCTACCTACTACCAACCGGGGGATGGTCTACCCGTAACCAAAGCCGGAAATGGGACGTAGTGTGAAAGTCGTCGGAAGGACGGTAAGGCAAATTCCTGTCATTGGCTTGATGTGGCTCTATGTACCTTGAGTTCTATAGTCTAGTTGATCTATGAAGAAGATAATCCTAGAAACTCGTGGGATGAATTTTCACTACCCACACTAGGTTGAATTTGTTCAAGTCCTTCTATTTATCAACCAATCAGCGGGAATTTCATATAAATGCTTATTATGTTTTAAGGATTTTCGGTTCCAACCTTTGACACCTAATCTTTCTGAATCTTATACTTATGAACCTTGGAATGTATAGAAGGATGGTTTCTGAAAGGGAGTTGGGTTTTGAAGAAAGGGATTAGTTTCACGCATGTTTTGCTCGGGACTAGCAAAATGCTGGTTGAGGGGTGTGTTGAGCTCCTAATTGTGCATATTCT